>JAECWJ010000027.1:2698928-3373661 GCA_018150375.1 Drosophila sturtevanti
TTGGCTCTCAGCTCTTAGCTCCCGGTTCTCGGCATGGCATGGCATGGCATGGCATGGTATGGCCATGGTATGGCATTCTGGCAGACATTCTGGCACGCCATCTATCATTTCAGCTCTAAGGGTTGTTGATGGCGTCCATAAATTATTTTTGCACGCGCTTCCACTATGCCACAATTTGGACTTGAACTACACCAAAACATTTTTGCGCAGTGTATGTATGTACGGGCATTAAAAGGGGGGAAGCGGTTGAAGTAAGCCAAAAGCTATTGCAAGGCGCATTTCATTTACATAACTTCTTTTTCTTTCTCTCTCTCTCTCTCTTTCTCTCTCTTTCTCTTGCTCTCTCTTTCTCTTTCTCTCTTTCTCTTACTTCAACTTGGCCATGGTTGCAGCTGTCCTTTCTCTGGCCAAGGGCAATATCTGAGAAAAAAAAATAGGTTCACTGGAAGTGAGTTGTCAAGGTGGGTGGGAGTGGGTTGGATAAATTTTGAAATAGCTTTCGTTAGTTGAAAGTTTGCTGCATAACCATAAATTATTCGCATAATGCACGATTATCATTAATCAGTTCAGGCCCAAACTATTTTTTAAAAATTTAGCAATTAAGTTAAATGATAAACGTAATAAATTGTGTGCACTCAACCAAAGGACCTTTTAGCATCAAAAATATAAAATATATAGTTTTAAAATCAATTTTAGTCATTGAAATGAATTAATTGTGTTTAGTAGAAAACGAAAGCCGCATGGCAAAAAAAAAACTGTTTACAGAAGAGGAAAATCTAAAATTTGCAATATCCAAAATAATGATAAAGAATTTCAATTAAATGAACAGAGTTAATTATATTTATATTATGCATAAATGTCTTATTTTCTATTTTGGGTATTTACCACTTGAAATTACTTTCTTTAGAATTCAATTTAAAATCAAACAGACATCTTCCCATTAGACGGATAATGGATCCTTTATCGAAACATCAGCACCAATTACTAGACGATGATTTGAAAAAAGATTTACCCGATTTGAAATTTTAAGCAAATTTACTATCATTAAATTTAGTACCAAAATTAGCAAAATGATTTGTTTCATTGGGTTATCGCTACTTTTCTTGGTTTGTGATGTTATATATTCTTTAACTCTCTACAAAACAACGATTATTGATGGAGGTATGTGTATTTTTTTTTTAGAGTTTAGCTACTTGGCTCTTTTATTCCTTGATATCCTAACCAAAGTTATTTTAACTGGAGCTCTGTTCTCTTATAAACTAATATTCTGTCTAATAATGTTACTTTAAAAATATATATGGATATAGATTATAGACATAATTTCATTTCTAGGTTTAAACGAGCTGAAAGTTTATAGGAGATATTGTAAAAAATTCTTTAATTTCTTTTTTAATTAGTTAACAAATCATTTCACAGAGCTTATATTCCGGCCCATCTTCATGTGCATTCATAGGCTCAGCCAGTTGTTGCTTATTTATTATAATTATAATATTCTTGAATAGGTGGTGATTCAGGTGTTGATTCTTGATAATTGGAAGCTTCCCCTTACTGCACAGGTGTGCCTTCCTCTGACTCAACTCTCTCTCTCTCTCTATCTCTGTTTTTGTCTATAATCTTCTTTTTTTATGTAAGCAGAAGTTAAAAAATTGTTTTTATTCAATTAATTTGATTAGGTACATCAACTGATTGCATTTTCTATGCACATCGATCAAATGGGATTAAGTCAACCGTTCAAGCTCAACAGTGGGCATAAAACACAAAACCATTAAAAGGGCTCATGAAACTGGTAGATACCAACAGAAAGCCAAGTCAAAACCTTATTATCATGCCTGGCATTAATCAGATGGACACCGACAAGACTCTTTGTAGTCCGCTTCCTTTCTCTCACAGAATGCGAGTTGGTGCCTTTATGTATGTAGATATATATACTTATGTATGTATATGTATGATTGCGGTCAACAAAGTCCATGACTTTATTAATTGCTGCTCATTAGCGCTTTGGGCTCATCAATCAAACTGACCGCACGGCGACGCATGTCCGTAAATATGTATGTTTGTTTGGATGTATGTTTGTATGTATGGAACATGGGATATGGGGATTCAACACAAACAACCGGTGACCCACAGATGCAGATAAAACATAATTTAGTGGCAGCCAAGTGCAGATAAGGCTTGCGGCTTGACAAACTGCAGACAGGCGCCCAACTTGAGTTTAACATTTTCTGTTCAAGTAGGTGGGGTACATACATACATACATATATTGGATGGGCGCCTATTCGAAAACTTTGTCGCCATTGGACATTATCGCAATTTCTAATCGAAGGCTCCGAAGTAGCAGTCCGACCAGCAGCAACAACAAAATGATTGAAATTCAAGCCTCTGAACCCAAGGCAAAGGAAAATAATAAATGGCCTGTGGCCACAGCGGGAACCCAAAAAAAGGGAGACAGTTCCCTACATATACACTCACATGCACACAACGACTCTCACACACACTTGTTGTAACTAAAAACCCCTCGCCCAAGTCGAAGCATGTGTAAAGTTTCCAGAAGAGAGGACACACTAATTAGCGGCCATTGATCATTTTGGCTTGGCGCCTGGCCTGAGTGTGACAACCCAAAAATGGTAGATGAAATAAGTAAAGAAGAAAATGTTCATAAAATAACCGAATAAGCAAATACTCTCTGTTCACACTAAAGTGAAGTGGAATACATGAATATACTTGAAGTTAAAACAGATAATCATACAAACTACTTAAAATTAGTTATGAGACTTGATCAAAATAAAATCAGTTCTTGTCTTAACTTAAAAACACATTTTAGAAAATTTGAAATTTATTTATATATATGAAAATAATAAATTAGTTAAAAGTTTTTCAAAGGATCATAGAAATGGTTCTTATAAGATTTAAGACCATATACTAAAAACAATATAAAGGTCAATCCATTTAGAGGTTGTGTAGTTCATATGGATATTGTATTACAGTTCTCCTATTTAATCAACACCTCAAAACCAGATCAAGAGTGCAATATTTAGGCAAAAAAAGAATATTGATTCCCATATAAACTACAATTTTGAAACGTTTTTAAAGTGGTTCAGGCTTGTCCATGAACTCCAAATCCAAAATAAATTCGTTTTCCACCGATCTTTAAGAGTTTTCGAATTGAACTCTATCAGCTTAAAAAAGGCTTAAAGGGTTAATGGTAAATGAGCAATCGAGTTTATAACCAATTTAATATTATATATATTTATATATTAATTGGGATAGAGAATTCTATATACTATACACTTTCTTTGACTAAAAATATCCATCAAACCAAAAAGATTTAATAGTTAAGCAAACTGTATATTTTTTTAGTTAACTATTTCTAAGGGTTCAAATTGTATACAATTTTTTAGCTAATCAACTTTATGGAGATAGTGTATCAAATATTCAATTAAGTCATTTTCAACAAAATGAAAAAACCATAATTTTGTGTATATTTGAATAATATGAACATAAACATAATCATAATCATTTTCCACTAACATTTCCAGGGGTTGTTTTCCTCTCGAGCCCCCCCAATGGCTAAATAGAGTTGTTGTCTGGCCCAGCATGAGTTAGTTGGGTCAGCTGATGCCATGTTGATAAGTGACAACAACTGTTTTAAGTTTTTAATTGGTCGATCTCCATCCCCTCTAGCCATTGTGGTTTCTCTTCTATAGGTTAACACTTTTGTTGTCTTCTGGATGGCTGTCACTTGAACGCGAGCCTAATTAACCACAGAGGAGAGTTCTAAAGTGCATATACGAGTATGCATACAAATTTAGGTTGAGTAATTCCATGGAACCATCTTAATGACCAACGCAACGCAACGCAACGCAACGCGACGGAAGAGAACACAGAACACAAGTCATAAACATAATTTACCGAACCAAACGAAAATTCAATTGGCCCAAAGCTTAAACACTCGCCTCGGAGTGCCATAAATAAATTAAACCCATTTAACATGCATCATAAATTTATAAACAATACACCCAAAGCTAATTAGCCGACACGAAAATTGCTATGAATGTGGCAAAAACCAAGCAACATTGGAGAAGGGCCCAAACCAAGAGACCCACGGCAACAAAACACTGAATGGAGTAAGCCATAACCCATGGCCAAAGCCATAGTGTAAATGTTGAAGCATGGGCATCGTATTGCATACTTTGTGGCGCTTAAGCGGGCGTCCGTCCAGAAACAAGACCAGAAAATTGCCAAACAGTGGATCAAAATAAAGATTTCGCAACACAAAATTCAACAAAAACAAAGTACGACAGAGTACTTATGTTAGATATTGTGATTACTTAATAGATTTGTCTTTAAACTGAAAAGATAAATAATTTTATCAAATTTATTAATAATATATTTATTATATATGTATATATTTAGGAATATCCTTTAGTTTTGACCTGAGTTCAATAATGAGACAAAAATTGCTTTTGTTTCCGATTTATTGGGAACTTGATGTTGTTATCGATTCGACTTACAATTTTAGAATTTTAGGAAAATTATGCCTAAAAATTTTGTACAAAGCAGATTCTAGATTCTGTCACTTCGATTAGGGAAACAGTCACTTTTTTTTAAATTTTTTGTATATTATGTATTTTTAGTATTTATTAAATGCAATCATTTACATTTTGAATGATTATTTTGACTTTTCATAAGATTATAAACTCTCGAAAACATTTTTAGGCCAATATTTTTTGAGTTATCAGCGAATGTGAAATACCTTTTCACATCACTAAACAAATGTTATAGTTTATTTGATTTTGTGATTAATTTATCGAAAAAGATTTTCTTTCGAACACCGCCTCCTATTTATCAGTTATGGCAGAACTTTATTTCTTGAATTGTCAATTTTTATTTCTAATATTTTTTAAATATTTTCCATTGTTCACAAAGAAAACTATGAAAATTCCACCAACAGCCATTCAACAAAAATTGTTTCTTATTTTCTTTTCTTCTCGCATTTCCAGTAGCTAGTTGCGACCACAGTTGGTCCATTGAGCCATTTGGTTTGGGTTTTTCCTTTTAACTTCTTTTCATTTTGTTTTTTTTTTTTTTGCAATTTTTTGTGGTGTTTTTTTTTTTTTTGTTTTTGGGCTATTTGGTTGGTTGCTTGGCTTTTTGCTCGGCTTGGCTTGGCTTGGCTAGCTTCATAAATAAAATGAATTCATACTCGAACCGACAGCCATAAATAATAAAGTGCAAAACCTTCGGGCAGCACCCAAACTGAAATAACTAAAACTCTCCAACTTCTGTCTCAAGTCTGGTTAGACTTTTGCTTTGGCAACACTTTCTGCTTGGCGTATTTTAAGATTTACGTGCCAAGTGACAGGGTACTAGAACCAAGGGGGTGAATAAAGAGGTTGGCGGGGAGGGGGGTTGCCAGATTGGCCACGGGTCTCAGCTGTTTGTGGTTGTGAATTATGTTATATTGTTTACTTCAGGTGAAAAAAAGGTAATTCTTACCATGATCGCCAATGAGTAATTAGTTTAAGGAACCTCCGAATGGCTGCCAGCCCCCGCCCCCCTATCACTCTCTCTCTCTTTCTTTTCTCTTTCTCTGGCTCTTTCTGTTTTCAACAACTGTTATGAAATGCATTTCGTTAGAGACCCTTTCAGACAAACTAATAAAAACTACATTGGTTCCACTTTGTGGGGGCGCAGACAGGCCCATTAACATAACTCAGCACAATCATTCGAGGAACAGACTGACGGAGCACCCTTTGGCTACCCCATACCCATAATCAGCACCCCCCCTTTTATTTCCCCCGCCAGCCACCCGCTGTCAGGTCATAAACATTGCTTTCTTTGGTTTTTAATTGGATTTTATTATGCCAAGCCGAAAGTTAGCTGTCTTGATATATTTATGATTATTATGTTGCCGTGTCTCTCTGTTTTATTTTTTTTTTTTTCTTGTCTTTTGTTTTACTCTTCTTGTTGTTTTTGGTTTTCATTTATTTTTTGGGCGGGGCAGGGCTACCATACCTTAAAAAATAAGGGAAACTATATATATAATACGTTGTGCCCCACATAATATACAAACTTTTACAGATTATCCTTATTAAAATTAAAAAGGTTCAAATATAATTAAGACTTTATATATTTTTAAACATTTTATCGTTGTGAGTATTAATTATTTTTTAGAATAAATTTTTTCAAATCTTTGAAATTAATTTCTAATTAAAGTTGTAGTTACACTTAAAGTTTTGGACCTTTAAAAACTTTATCAAATAAAGTTTCTTACTCAAACAAATTGTGTTTCCAATAAATTTTTAATTATACTTATTTAGTTTTTTTTAGTTTTTGCTGAAATAGCTGAATAATAATTTTGAATGCCTGTTGGCTATTTCCATCAATTATTTGAAGTTTGAAGGCATTCCCTTTTTTCATTTCCGTGCTTTAAGTTTTACAGGGTATATATGTATATACATATATATGTACATACATATATCTAGAACTATTTGGTAGCCCTGATCCCATGCGTCTTTATTCGTTTTGGCATTTTGGTTAATTGCTTGGATGAGCAACTAATTTGATGGCAGTTCAAAAGAGCAACAGCGGCAAAACATATATAAAATTTATAAATGCCAACGATGGGGATATATGTAGATAGTGGGTATGCGATGTAGTGTCTGTGTGTGTGTGTGTGTAGGAGAAATTGGATGCATGTGTAACGGCACTTATGTCCAAACTCGCTCCATTTGCTTGATCCTAACTCCACGGTAAGAAAGACACATAAAACGTATCCCAAAGTGAAAGACATGCATATGTATTTAAATTTATGCGGTTTTTCGGGGGTGTCTGTGATGTTGCCTTTTATGCAGTCAACAATTTTCATGCTTCAGCGATTGCCGCTAGAGGGTCTGAGTGGGAGGGAGCAAAAGCGAGATAGAGGAAGATAGAGAAAGGTGGAGAGCCGGGTCGGTATGGGAAGTAAATATATATATATATATACATATACATATATGAATAGCCAGGCAGCATAATTAGTTGAAACGGAAGCTAATTTATGTTTTGGCAGTTATGTTTAAATTAATGTTACAAAAATTAAATGCTCATAAATAAAACGAAATTTATGGTCGAGTCCCTGACAGAGACCCCCGAAAAGACCTTTTCCGTAGTTCAACCAAATGTGCGTGGGTGTATGTGTATGTGTGTGAGTGGGGACACAAAGACAAAGAGACGAATGCGGGGACAGAGAGGGAGACAGAGAGATAGAGACCGAGACCGAGAAAAACAGTGTCAGATTGAGGGAGCTGAAAAACCATTGGAAATTTTCTTAATGTGTGTGAAGCAATTTGTTGTTATGTTCTGTATTCTTGCCGACGAAATGAAAAATACATACACTCAAAATATATAAATTCCAACAACGTGTTTAGAGTCCATTAAATGGTCTCATGCCAAAGGCACTTAATGCTCACTGAAATTGTTTGAATCGTCAGCGAGTAGAGTGAGATTAGGGATATATTTATGGGTCTAGATCACCAATGTGAAATGATATGGGCATGAAATTGGTAAATATCTCTCTTACTCACACTGTTTATAAAAATAAATATATTCAAGGAGTCAATAAAATCTTTTATTTTATGTGACAAAAAAATATCTGAAATTATGACACAAAAAATCATTATTTATTATTTCTGACATTCAATTAAGTTTCATATTTGTTTCAATCGAATTGGTATACATGTAGACATTTTATTATTTCTTTGATGAACACAATGAATTCTAACACGAACTGACATTGAAAATATAATATAAATTTCATTATTATTATTTTTATAGTTAGATTTCTATTTAAATGGATAAAAAAAATGAAGAGTAGTTAAAAACTTATCAATAGACGAATATAATAAATATCTAAAATTTAAATTTGAATATAAAGCTGATGATTTTTATATCCTATAATTAAAGAACGTTCAATCTGAACAAATTTTGTTCTCATTACTTGTGTGACCCGAAATTTTAGATACTATTTTAAAGACACAAAAAAAGTGTATAGGATATAGATCTAGTTTGCCACTAATATATCCTTTTAGAATCAAAAAAATCTCTATTTTAAAATCCAAGTTATGTGTATATGATTTTTATCGTTAGATCAATTAATTTTCATGCATCTTTATTTTCAGTGTTTGATGTAACAAAATAAAGAACAAAGTTAAAAAAAATAGTTATCGAATTTTATGCTGCGATGCACAAACATAATTAAATATAAAAAAAAAACAGCCATTTATTTCTTTCATTGAAAAAAAATATTTAATTATTTGTCTACATATTTAATTGTGTTTTCTCAAGATTAGCGTAGATATCTCAACAATTTCCTTGCATTTCTAAGAAGGAAATTTATTGTCGTCTATGTATTCTCGACTATTTAGGGGTTTTTTTTTTTGATTCAATATCCTCTCTTAAGAGTAACAATTGTTAAGGTAATGACAAAAAGTTTTCCATAGTTTTTCCAGATTAGACCCTAATTTCCTTATAATTTTAAATCCATTATTCGAATCCTAAGAAAAAATATTTGCTCGACATGCGGACAATGAGCAAGGCAAACAAAAAGCCTTTCAAATTTTGCAACGCAATCTGTCAATTACTTTCAACAATTCTGCCAACTGTGTCCAACTTCACGCACACACAGTGGAAACTCTAACTCAAACTCAAACTCAAACTCGAAATTCAAACATGTAACAAATGAATGAAAAATGAATTTAATTGCCCTATGTTGAGTGTCAACAATTTTGAAATGGGTTCGCATTTGTAGCAGACAGAAAAGCTGAAATTGGAAGTTTCTTGTGTGTGTGTGCGAGTGATTGTATTTTTATATATATTATTTCCCATTTCCTTTCATTGGGGCCTTTTTGCAACATTTTTATGACAGTAACAAGAGTCGGAACTTTTAACCTCTGTGTTTGCCATTCTGACCCACATCATCATGCGTGTATGTTATATGTCGAATTTGAACTTTGGGGAGTTGTTGCTCTTGTTGTTCATTCGTTCATTCATTCATTCATTCATTCATTCATTTGCTCGCTCGTTCTCTCCGTTTGTTCATTCTTGCCTTCGTTTTTGTGGTTTGTGTAAATGATTTGTAAGAATTTTCCACATTGTTTGTCCAGCTACAGAAACAGAAACTGAGACAGAAGCAATGGTGAAGTAGGTGGTTATGGGCAGTGGTAACAAGGACGGCGACGACGACGGCGTCGGTTCCATCAAAAGGCAACTCCTCCAAGTCGACTGTCTGTTGCAGTTGAAACCGCAAAAGAGCAGCATAATGAAAAGTGTTTGGTCATTTATTGTTTAAATGTCTGACAGCATGTTGACAGCCAAATGCCAAAGTAAGTTGTCAGTGGCAGAGCCGGCAAGTGAAAATGTTAACATAAACAAGACCCACAAATGCTGACAAAGAGAGAGAGAGAGAGAGAGAGAGAGGAGAGAGAACAGACTTTAAATCGGTTGGAAATGGAGTTTTGGTTTTCGGCTATACAAAACTTTGGCTACTTGGTTCTTACAATTCGCATGCAGGCGACATTTGCTTTGAAGTTTTCATTTGATTGACTTGTGGTTTTGCAAAAGAGGTTAACCAAATTCAACAAATGGAAACAACTCAACTAATTCACTTGGAAAATTATATATACTACAAATAAAAGGCATTAACATGGGTAAAGTTTTATGCACACTAATTAAGAAGGCAAATTTCAATGCACAAACTGAAATGTTCAGAGTACTAACTAGATAGACTCGATTGATCAAACTGATCATACATAACCGACAAGTAATAAATTATTTACAATTAGGAGTGCAGTGGCTCGTTTAAATTATCTACTGATAGTAAAAATCTTGCAACTTCTGATTTACCTTAATTTTCCGCTAGTTTTATTAAGCTGATTTGCCTTGATCACAAAAAATAGTTATTTAACTTATTTTTTAACAAATTATTCCAATATTTTGTATGATATCATTACAATTATTACGTGTGCAATATTATTATGATTGATTTGCTTATGGATATTTATTTATTTTCAAGGTTCTATATCTTAACCAAATGAAGCAAGCAAGTCATCCCTGTCGACTTTGAGTATACCCTGTACCAAGTAGTGATACTTTCAAAATCAAATTCTTTCGAAATCGCTATAAATTTAATCAAAAGTGTTAAATGAAATTCTCTTAACATGCCGCAACAGCAATTTGCTGCTTTCTTGCTCATGCTCATCATTCATCAAAACTTGCACTGCTTTCCAAAATCTTTACTGCTTTTTCCTCCACTGCTATCAGTGATCGAAACTTACACTGCTTGCAAAAAACTTTTACTGCTTGCAAAAAACAAAGCAGCTCCAGCATGCGGTTGTTGCTTTTTTCACTTTAGTAGAAAACGTTTATTCGTATATCTCTGATATTTGTTTTTCGATTCGAAATTCGGTAAACTGGTATCTATATTATCTATATTATAACATCTATATTATAAAGTTTATTAAAAAGAAATAAGGTACCTTCAATACAACTGGATTTATTCGTTTTTTTTTTTAATTCGCTCAATATTATTTCTGTAACCTTATGTAAAATAAAAAATTAATTTCATATCCGTTTAAGAGACAAAAATGGAAAATGCTATGAAAAATGGGAGTTTATCACCTTACCTCCTTCCCGAATTTTTCTTCAAGAAGTTGGTATCTGATTCGATTTATTAACAAGCTTAAATATAGTATAAATACAAGAGCCGATAAAAAGAAAAAAGATGAATTTTTTTCTAGGAACTTTGGGGAAGTGAACCACTGTGCGACAATTCCATAAAAATTAATATTTAAAGACAAACAGAAACTAATTTTGTTTGATTTGTATCAAGTTAAATATGATAAACAAGGGCATAAGAATCTATAATACTTGGGTGGGGTCAATGAATAAAAAATGCATCCCGTTTTAAGAACATCCATGTGAAAAGCGCTTCTCATACAGAATATCAAAAGCAACCTGCATGATCCATTGCATTTTCCTTTTTCAATAGATTTTATTGTGCTAACGTGCCTGAATATTGTCTCCACCAATAATAATAACCTCCATCTGCCAATAAAATATAAATAATGTGCTAACCATAGCTATACCAGCAGCAGCCACAACGACCTCCATACTCATGGATACGACACTCCAACATTGTCCAGTCCATGACTATATGCGGGGGAAGGGGGCGAAAAAAAAGAGATATAATATAATAAAAATGGAAAAAAATAAACTTGCAACAAGCAATTCTCAACTGACAATTGTAAATTGTTTAAATAAAATTTATGAGTGCCCAAATGTGTCGCCATATAATTTCATGCACTTTAACATAAAATTTATCACAATTTCTGTCTGTGTGACTGGGTTGAAATTTTTCTGTGTATTTTTTTTTTCTGTTCGCCTTTCTTTTATATTGTAGATATATACATATGTACATATATATTCTTGGGCTGCCAGTGAAATAACTGTAATTGAAATTTATTGCACAATTTATTGCTCGGACAGAGAGTAGAGAGAGGCAGATATAGAAAAAGAGAGATAGATAGAGGGAGAGAGAGAGAGAGAGAGAGAGAGAGAGATCACATTTGTATTTGGTATGGTTTTTATTTCGCAGCGACATATTGAAATTTATGTCAATTTAAAAAGCAAAGTTGTCGTGTCAATCATAAAACTCAATTATCGCTCCAGCTTGGGCGTTTCATATGATTCACACACACACAAAGCGTTAGCATTTCGAACAACTCAATTGAAAAATCGTTTTGAAAGCGCTTTTACGCGTGTCCATCTTATGAACTTATGTATGTATGTACACACATACATACATATGTACATACATGTACATATTTCCTACCATTAGCACTCACAAATTTCAATACACAACGCACATTTGATTGCCGGCAATCAGACGCGCTTGATGATCATCATCAAAACATGCCACTTCTGTTTTTGTGCGCTAATCGCATCTCAATTGAGTTGACTACAAGCCGAAAGATATTTTTTTGTTTTTTGTTTTTTGTTTTTTCTTCGTTGTATGTACATAAATATGTACATATGTATGTATGTATGGATATTTACCCCACCGGCTCCCAGGCACTTAAGTGCTTTGGACTTTTCGTGAGTGGCATGTCGTTGATGTTGTTAGGTGGGTGCTGCTCGGCCTCGGCCATTACGACTGGCTGAGTATCTCCAAATGCCCTACAGTCAGGGCAAAAGATAGAAATAGGCGGCATAGATAGAGATTGTTAAGGTACTTGAAGATCAAAAGAAATGAATGCGGCATAGCTAAAGTTGCTTTGGTCACTGAAGCTAATCTTACTGAAAAACTGGCTCAATTATAATCACCTTAATAAAAATAAACCGAATGCAGTTGAAATTAAATGTGATAGTTAAATAAAAATACATAATTAACATAATACTAAGATTAAATAAGATTGTCAGAGGCAATTTAGGGGAGAGAACTACTTCTTTATTAATTTAAAATTTATTAAAATCAGCATTTTGATAAAGAAACCTTAAAAAAAATTCCATATACATTTTTTTATGTCAGAATATGATATTGAGTATTTAAAGCACCTCCAAAATAATTAGAACGGGTATTTTTTTTAATATTTACTTTTTATATGGATTATAAATAGTTATAAAATAAATGTTGTGACCGATATTTCTGGAAATGTACAATTTTGGATTAGCATTTATTACGCAGACTTAAAAAATTTATTGAGAAAATGTGTAAAAAATCTTGTATATTTCGCAAACCTTTTTTAATTGATAGGTAATATATATAGTCAATTTATTTGCTCATTGTCGGGTTAGATGTAAAATATGTAATATGCTAAACCAGAAGCAGAAAATATTTTTAAAATTTATCCGATCTAACAAAATATTTAAAAATATAATTTTATTCCAATTATTGGGCTTATACTTAAAATGAATATAATAAGTTACAAATACATAATTGAAGAAATCTAAAACAAATGGAAAATTTAGGGCTTCAACTAAATAATAAAAATAAAAGACTTTAAAATACATATATTCTAAAAAATATATAACTAAGAATACAAAACAAATACATTCTGCACAATTCATTAGATTATTTTAATATTTGTCATAATTACAAACCAAATTAATAGAGAAATATTCTTTTGTGTAGCGTATACAGTAGCTTAATGGTTGACAGCTGCAAAATTCATGCCTCAATCCATAAGCCCCACTCACGCCTATATAGAGGATATTCTGAAAACAAATCTCAATTAAAACTGTCACAGTCACTCAAAACAAACTGTCAACTTTATTATTAATTAAATGTCAGATTATAGTCGGGCAGACACAAGCAGCCCAGTCAGCCAGCCAGTCAGCCAGTCATTCAGCGAACAAGTTTTTGTAGTCAGTATAATAATGCCACTACACGATGCGAGTATGAAGCAGAGTGAGAGAGAGAGACAGAGAGAGGGGGGGAGTATAGTAGAGTGGTAGAGGGGGAATAGAGGGGGAGATCAAAAGGAAGGGGTGTGTTCAAATCCATTTGCCGTCAAAGACATCGCACACACTCCTTTGATGCGAACGCCAACTCTTTTAGTAGTATATCGCATACACACCGAACAAAATCCAAATCCAAATCCAAATCTGTCAGTCACATATCTATATAAACATATGGCACACATGCACACACCTCTACACAGTTTGAAGTCCAAAAACCATCATCATAATCTGCAGTTCAGTGAGCTGGAAATGTACATACGTACGTACGTACTAGTGTGCATGGGGATTAAGCGTAATCGCAATGGATTTTGAAAAATGATTAGTCAGTTCAAGTTGTTATTATTATTAGTACCGTTTTTAAACGCTACAGTATGAATGGTTGGGAGGGGGAGAGGTGGAAGAGGCGGATGAGACGAAATCAACATCAAGATAAGGTGGTAAAGAAAAAATATAAATGAAATGAAAATGACATTTAATTGGGGTGTTTCGGGGGCACTTCAGAAATTGTATAAATCGCATAAATCTCAAATACATGTTTATATACACAAGTGGTGCTCGTTGATTAAACGATTAAACACTTAGCATTACGATTGAAAATCTATTTCTAGCTAAATGATTGAAGCAGTCAAAAGTCAAAATAAATTCTACTTAAAATGTATTTCAAAGTTTTCCCATTGATTTTCATATTTATATTTTTACTCGTATCAATCAATGGTGATGAAATTTCGTTTTTTGGTCTTGGTGAAAAGAAAATAGAAAATCCATCGGATAAAGAGAGAGATCAATTGCAGACAAATCAACTATTTGATGCACCAATAGAAAGAAAGCTATCAGATGATTATATAAATGGTGTATTAAGTATACAGGGACGTATGCTATTCAATACTATAGATCAGCCATCGCCATTGAAGCTATATAATAATGCTCGCTATGTGGAATATTTAACGGATCGTCGATCTCATTTAAGGAAATAAGTTAAGGTCTTATTGGATATTAATCCTTAGAAATCACCTGTTCTATGTTCCTGAAAATGAATCTTAGCCAGTGTGAACAGGCGCTTATTACGATAACTGATAGTTTTAGCTTATCATCTTAAATGGATTAGTGTAATTTTTATTGGGTACGACAGTCAAAGTGAGGCGGCAGTTCATTATAGATACTGATTATTCGATGGGTATTCTACTGATTTTCAACGGATTTTACAATAAAGTAATTGCATTCATACAGTTTTTATAATGACTTCTTTATTCCCAATAAAATTGTTAATTAAATTACATAAACAATACTTAATTTTATCTTAAAAAATTTTAAAAATAAAATTATATATATCGTTATTAATAAAAGAGAATTCGTTATACAAGAGATTTTATTAACTGTTTAGGATACCGGTTGAAATTAATATCCCATACCTAACGCTGTGTCAAAACAACGAATTGTAGATTTATATATATGTGTATATATATTAAGACAATCATCATAGCAAGATCGATTTACCATTGAGTTTTGGTAGCCATAAACTCCTTGAATAACAACACCTTGTGTAACATTAATTTAACCAATTTAAAAGTCCGCTCCCTACCTATCTACCTACCAGCCAAACTTTACAGATAAATATATAAAAAAAACTCAACGGCGGCTACAAATCAATTTCAACTTGACAACTTAACAGTCTAATCGAAAACAACAAAATGGTTGCCGACGCCAACGACAACGATGATGATGATGATGATGATGACGATGACAACGAGAACGACATTGGGGACCAACTCAATTGACCAGCTGTCCACATAAAGTCCAAATACACTCGCCACCCGTCCTGTGACCTGTCTCTGTATCTACCTCTACCTTTACCTCTACCTCGGTCTCTATCCCTTCCCCTGAGCATAGGTTTTTAACCATTCAGCAGCTAGGTCCAGAAATTGTCATATTGCAAGCGCACGCAGGCGCAGCGTAAATGTTAAAAATTATAGTTAAACTCATAAATTACAATCGTAGTCAGCCGTTGAAACCCGTTCGCCAATGTCGATGCCGTTGCCGATGCCGATGCCAATCCAAGGGATTGTGGAAGGGTGGTTGTGTGGGGGCAGGGGAAATCATGACAGCTCTCTGGGTCTTTTAAGACAATTTAAAGGCGGTTCGTACTCAATAAACCAAATTCCGCACATAATTAATCGATGCTGAGAGCAGCAAGCCGACTGCTGCCTGCCTGGGTTGGTTGATTTTCTTACTTCTTTTTTTTTTATTTTTGGTTTTTTAGTTTTTTTCGGGTTTCTGCAAGTATTTTTTAAACAATATTTTGACTTTGAATGTGGGCTGTGTGTGTTAGCGAGTGAATGAGTGAGTGTAAGCGAGTGAGTTAAGTTGAAATTTTTTGGTGTGCGAGAGGCGAAACTTTTTAATAGTCGCACCATAATCGTAAATCTTTTGTGTCCGACGCAGTGCAACGAACGACATGGGTCGGTCGGCGGAGTTATAAAGCAGTTGGTTGTTGGTGGGTATATTACATACAAACATGCATACATACATATATACATCCATAAACATACATTCATACTTATACTGGGGACGAGGCCAACACAACTGTGGATTTTTCGTACAAAACAAATCGAGCCAATGTTCACAACTTTATTTATCGCTTGAGAACATTGCGAAAAGGGAATCGTGTGGGTGGGAGAGGGGTGTGGGCGTTTAGAACACGGGGATACCTACCATGTACATTTGAAATATAAACAGGAAGCTTTTATAGTGAATTGGAATTGGATTACATTTTTGGATGAACTAGTTCTTTAGCACATTATCTTTTAGCTGCCTTTTAGTTTGCTTAATCATTTTCTATAATTCTTAAGCACTACTTAAGAAGAACTAGATTCAATTTGAAATTCTCAAATCGAAATCAACTATCAACTTTTGGCTATAACATCAATAGTGAGTTAACCTAACGAAGTCTATCTTTTTTATTCAGAGTTAGTTAACTTGTTGATTAGATATTGGCCCTTAGCCTTAAAAATTTCTGCAATTCATTCTCATCCATTATGGAACTAGTTCTTTAACAAATGCCTTTATTTGGTATTATTGTGTGTGCTGCATTTGAAGTTCTCTTTACTGGTAATTTACTTTGCAAAAAAAAAATAACTCTTCACTTATAGAAGTAAGGATCATGATCGAGTAACTAGTTGAATAACAAACTAAGCCATAAAATGCGAAACTCTTGTGTGTGCGCATTCGCATTATTCAAATGCCCCACAAGAGGGAGGGAGACAAGAAGAGAGAAGGAGACAGAGAGAGGAGGACAGCAACAACAACAACACAAGACAACTTGCTGGAGAACTGTCAGTTGAAGCTGACATACAAACTGACAGTTTGAAATTGAGGTTTTCTCTATGCTGACAGCGTAACACGTCAACTTAAGAAGGCATGAGCCCGAAGTGCCCTGTCTAGATACAAATAGACAGGCCCCAAAGAGTAAACTAAACAGGATAGAAGAAGAAACTATACATTTAGTAACTTATAGAGAGACAGAGAGAGAGAGAGAGAGAGAAAGAAAGAGATAGACAGATAGATAGCAAGCATCATCAGCAGCAGCCACAACCGCGCAGACAGGAGGCAATTTGACAGCTTAAACACACGAGCATGTCAAAATGATATGATCGCTAAGTGAGCGCACAAAACCTAAGATGAATACGAATGAAAAGAGAATTATATTATGCCATAATCAAAAGGCACCACCACTACTCCTAACTCTCTCTCTGTCTCTCTCTGTCTCTGCTCTGCTGTGCTGTGCTGTGCTCTGTTTGCCTCCTTTTCTGTGGCACTGTGGCTCAAGTGTTGCATCTTCTTTCCGCTTATGCACAGACAAAACTTTTGCTTGTCAGCGAGCACTTCGAAGTGGAGCTGGTCCGGTTTGATGTCTTTGGGGTTTGGGTCTTGGGTCTTGGGTCTTGGGGTCTTGTTCTCTGGGCCTTGGGTAACTTATCTCTTTTTGTGTCTTGGATGTCTGTGTGTGTGTGTGTGTGTGTTCAGCATGCGTGTTGCTTTTCATGTCTACATTAATAAAAGTCAAAGGTTCTTGAAACTGACATATTGTAATTTATGTTTAGTGACAGCTTTATATCGGCGAAAATGAAATTTTAATCACTTGTTATTTAGCATAAATGAGTTGCTTCATTTGTGTGACTTGCATATATGTACGTATGCATGTATGTATGTATGTATGTATGTACATACATATGTATAGGGATAAGACGAATCGTTGCAAATGAACTGAAGGGTTTTAAGAATTGATTTGTTATACATTTCGATGAGAAATATGAACGTGGGGAGAAAAAAAGTTCTCTAGAAACATTCGTATTAACAACTTGTCTTCATTTAATATGCAATGCAATTTATTTTCTTGTAGTTTCTTTTCTGTACATGGACCGACAACTTTTCAATCTGACAGCTCCGTCTGTCCACTGAGTAGCAGAAGTTTATATTGGTCCTGTTTCTGAAAGTTCAATCCACTAATGTTATCATCAACAAAATTGATTTCCACTTCCCCCCTTTTATTTAGAAATCATCCATAACCGATAATTGAATTTGTGCACTAGTTTTGTTTTTTTTTTTTTTACCATTGCGCAACCTTTCAATTTTTGATATACATATATTATATATACATATGTACCTACATTTTCGCTGACTTGTATATAAATTGAAAACGCTGTTGTTGTTTTTTTTGTTCATCTTTTTACTCAGCTGCCACTTAGAATGGGGGCCCCTTGTCAGTTTTATGTCAAAATAAATGAAGTTAAATGACAGTTTAATCAAGGCGTCAAGCCAATGTCAGAGCATCATCATCATTATCTGTTAGTCAACGTTCCGTTCATGTTTATGGGTGTGTGTGAGAGAGTGAAACTATTGTAAGGCTAGCTACCCCCTTACCCTTCCCCTACCCCTAAAACCCGTCTCCAATCGTATTTTTGCCCCATCGCATGACGGTGAGTGCGAGTGACTCGTGTAATACATATCTGGCGTGTACATACAATATTTTTCTGGTGGCATGTCATTGTCAGGCATTTTTTGCAAAAGAGTCTCGTAAGTGCATTTGCATTTTGCGCGTTGCAAAGTTGCAAATGTTTCTGACACTTGACAGCCAACGCACTGACAGCTATAAAAATGCAACGATAAACGATGTACATACATACATACATACATACGTACATACATACATTCGTACATACGTACGTAGATGGCATGGGGGCACGCACAGTGGTTTCAACTCATAATTTACATATATTAAGCAAAATGTAAGTATGATTGCACATGGCAAAGAAACAAATGCAATAAAATCTAAGCAAAAGATTCAGAAATAAAATCTTTATTTAGCTATTATACCCGGCAAAGATAGTTGAAAGACCACTAAATTAAAATTGTTAAGTCGAAAGTTATATGCTATATTTGAGAAACGAATTAACTCTGAAGGAGTTTCGTAAGAGATGCGAATGCATTATCTAATTTTATTTTTGATATTTTTAAAAGCAATTTAGTAGAAAAAGTGTGACTGTATATTCTGTATAGAAAAATACCAAATATTTTAACCTCCTGTATTTATGTACCTATATATTTATGTATATAGATGGGTTAATGATTAATAGGTTGCCCCCTTATGTGACTGATGTTTTCTCTGTCATGTTGTGGTTATTTAAAAATAGAAAAGCAAATAAATCTCTCTCATTGCCGCATTTGTACCTCCCTCTGTGCATGGGTCTTGTGCCTTGGTTCTCTTTATGCCCCGTCATCGGGGCCGCAGTTTGAAGTTGTTGTTTACAAATGAATTTAATTGATCAATCAAAGCGAGTGAAGATCAAAAAACAAGATCAAAGGCAATGCGGAGCCAAAACAGACAAATGCCATACAAGCAGCGACAAGACGAACATGCAACAATCAGTAAGAAATGGACACGGAGACGGAGATGGAGACGGAGACGGTGACTTGGGCATGTATATGAAGGAGGGGGATCGGTAACGTTGGTACCGCATTAGACATGATGTTCTTCAATCTTTTACTCACACACTTATTCAACCGATCGTTCATTCACTCACTCAGTCACTCATTGACTCATTCACGCAGGCAGTCAGTCAGTCATTCAGTCAGTCAGTTAGTCAGTTAGTCATGTCCATTTGCTCGCGCCTTTTTGGCCTCCACTTGAAACATGGAAAAAAATCACTACATTGACTTGCATTTGTGGTTGCTCTTGCTGTTGTTGGCGTTGTTTTGATTGGTATCACTCAATGAGCTTTGATTGTTGTAAATGTAATTAATCAATAACACAAACATTTACACAACTCAAGACTAAGAGGGAGGAGGGAAAGATGGTGGCAAATCAGCATCTTAATCAACTTTAATTGTGTAGAAATTGAATTGAGTGTAGGGAGAATTGTTGTGACATTGCTCTTAATGGAGTTTCGTTTGTTTAATTATGAAAACATCTAATGGATTCAAATATCTACTACATTTTAATTACATAATCACACAAGCACACATACTACATAAATGTATGTATATGTATGTACATACAGATGCTAAAATACTGACCAATGAACATAACTCTTTCAATATATTTAACTTGAATATAACATAAATTAAATGCCAAAATCGTATGCATATTTTCATAAATATTAACAGGAGCAACAACAACATTAACAACAACAATAACAACAATCGTAACTGCAACTGCAACTAAACATCCGGCGGAGGTCACAAAAACACAAAAATCTCATAAATAACAGACAGCTGACGCGCATACAGGCGAAAAATGAGAATACCAACAGAAAAAACTCTATTAAAATAAATCTAGTCTCGACTGAGAGATACCCTAGAGCAATGGGGACAAGTTGAAAATTCCTTTGGTTTATTAAAGTCAATTATTATTTTTTTATATTTAATTTCTTCATGTTAATTTGTATATACATACAATAGAAGAGATTACTAACTAATGGGTATTCGATGTCCTGTTTTATTTTTCTCGTTCTTTTAAATATATGAAGGGAAATTTTGTTGGAACTAAATTTGACGTATACATAAGTATATGCAATAAAATTTCTTAACTCTTGCTAAAATGGTTTAGGAAATTTGGGGGAATGATAAAAAAGACTCCATTCTCCTCCGTTCCACTTCCTTTCATGATACTTTATATACATATTCACATATTATAGATATTTATTAATATAATAATCCATCTTAAATATTATCCAACTTATGCTACTAATCCATGAGTCAGGAAAAGATCTAAAATTCAGAATGTTCGATAATTTCCTAAACAACTTTAGCAACAGATAGTTGTTCGAGTTGCCCAAACATTTTGATAAATTCATGAATATTCGTCTTAAAACTTCAGACTGTCCATTTTCCAGCTAGTCTGATGAGTATTTAGGATAACTATTGAAAATCATTTGGATCCGAATGAGATAGCCTAACTATCACCCAAAAAATTATTCTTAATTTCGAAGTATTTTTCATTTTCAGCTCGTTTTACTAGAACATATGTATATGATAGTATTTATCACTAAATCATTTTCTTTTTGCTAATATGTACATAGATTCATTTTCAACTGTGGTTATGGGGTATCAAAGGAAAATTGTAAAAATTATTCCAAATATTACTTATTTTGTGAGCGAGGGCAAAAATCTGTTGTTATAAATTTGTAAATATTTTATAAATGGGACATAAATTAACACAGTGTCTAAAGGCATAAACTATTCTATAGGCATTTATTAAATCAAGGGACGGACTAAGACATATTAAGGGTTTGGAATAAGGATTGAACAGTTTGTTTCAATTTTAAAATAAAAATAAATATAATAATAATATAAATAACATAAATAATATAAATAATAGAAATAATAAAATTAAAGATAATCCTATTTGAGAAACAGAATTATGAAATTGAAGGGCTTTCTTATAAATTTAAGATGGATTAAAACTACATATTTATTTAATTGATAGACTGCTATAAATATAGATGGCAAGCAGAAGCTCATACGAATTAATTATTAATTGTTTTCCATTTGTGGGAATTAAAATACTTTCAGTTATTTTATATATATATATATATATATATATATATGTATTATACTTGAAGATTCTTATATTAAAGTAATCGATGTCCTCGATCAGAGTTTCTAAGTTTTAATATAATTGCAAAGGTAACTTATAGATTATATAGGAAGAACCGAAGACTTTGTTGCTTTTAGGATAAGACTTTGATAATTGTTAAAATAAATGGAATATATTACAATACTTTAAAATCAAAAAAAAATTTCTATATATGTATTTTTATTCCCATTTCAAAAAAAGATCTTATAATGACCTTAAAAGGCGAATGCGCTTAGAATAAATGGAATTTAAATATTTAACTTAACTTCCACTAACCGTATATAGATTTCATGATTGATATTGCTTCCTCTTTTTATAGTCCAGCCCTGTTCATAGTATTTCTATATAATAAATGTTGCCATGATTTGTAGCATGATAATTGCAGCACTTTACACCAAAGTCAACTAGATTTTGACATTTTCGCTCGCTTTATCTAAATGCACTAAATAAAACCACACACTCATACACACGCACACGCACACACACACGAAACACACACATTTGCACATGCATATTGTCATTTATTCTGAATTTATCGGTTGTATAGAAAGAAGGAAAAAAACCCAATGGAGAACATAAATATTTTAATATGATTTACAAGCGGATGCAGTCAGAGCTTAGCGTCGAGAGTATCCATTATACGATATATATATATATGTATATATTTATATATACATGTGTATATATATTTTTTATTTTTTGATTATAAATGTGTTTTCCACAAAAACAGGATGTTTTTGATAGTGCACACTAACACACCCATACTATTGATACACATTATTTTGGCTTAGAGTCAAGGGAAAGAATTGTACATAAATTATGCCCGGTTATGAGATATATATTTTTATTTATTTAAAAGATTTTTGAAATTTTTGACAATATT
Source organism: Drosophila sturtevanti (assembly GCA_018150375.1). Lineage (NCBI taxonomy): Eukaryota > Metazoa > Arthropoda > Insecta > Diptera > Drosophilidae > Drosophila > Drosophila sturtevanti. The sequence goes on from JAECWJ010000027.1 coordinate 2,721,440, forward strand.
TATTAGCCGAAATCCAAATTAAATGTGCTTAATGGATTTGCATATTTTTATGTGGAATAATGTTTAAACATATTTATATATGTAATTATGTCAATAAAACAATTTATAGTATATTTCAAATTATCGAAATACATACATATATTGTTATACAACGCGTAACTAGTAATATTAGCTTTATTTAACAATTAATCGGAGACTAATTAAAACAGAGAAATAAATGTATCAAATGGATACATTTTGGCTTTAATTTTATTTTGTTTTATAAGAAGTTTGGAAGGTTTCTAAATTTTATAAATCATATAACAATAAATAATGAAATAATGTTAATAAATATATTGTAAATTAACTAATTATTATAATAAATTTACAATTTATTTCAACTGGAAAAACACTAATGAAAGAAAATAAAAGAAATGCAATAATTTTCTTTTATTATTACCAAAATTCCCATTACTACCGAACGAATTTAAATAATAAAATAAATTTGTATTTATATTCGGGGTTTTTTTTTTGTCAATGATCAAACAGAAATAATTATGAATATTTATTTTATATAAGTGTGCAATTGCTGATTATACACATTTATTTTATACCATAGATATGTGAAAATTCAAAAGTATGCATATGCAAAAATTAATTACAGATAAGATTTATTAAGATAAAATTAACTCCATGATGTACGTGATATTTTCAGTTAGTTTTAAACTAAATCTTAATGATGCTAAATGATAACTTGTACTAACTAAACGTTCGACTCTTTCATTTAAAACAAATTAATCATTCTTAGCAAAAAATATTCCCTCACTTTCATATATTTGAAATTCATTGCCGAGATTTTTACCTTATTCTACCTTTAAGGTTTCCACCTAAGACCACTCAAAGCGTTTTCACGATTCCATTGAGAATGATAAGAAAATTACTGGTTACACTTATTAGACAGCAACATGTCAGAGATAGCGTTAAAAAAAAAAAACATCCACACATACACACACACCAGCCACACACAGGCACACACACCACACACAAAATGTACAGAACGTACACCGGCAAACAAAAGGCGTGCCAAGAAGCACTTCCCTTGGACCGACCTGTACGAGGTAAAGTAAAGGAAAAAAAAATCTCAAAGTGTAATAAATTTTAAACAATGCGGAAAATTTACGGTGATTTTCGCTGACATGCCCACTTCTGTGCTTTTTTCGGGCAGACAAGCAAATGAGACGACGGCAGTGGTGCTGGCAGTGGTAAAGTGGCACCACCTTGCTGGCAATGAAGGTTTCTGTTGTTTTCTTCTCTTTCCTTTTTTTTTTTTTTTTGGGGCTCTCCCCTCAAGTGCTTTGGTAGGTAGCATGTCTTGTGAGTCGCGTCGTGTCGGTATATCAAAGCGTTACGAAATGTGCCGCCCCCACTGACACTGACTCCGACGTCACAAACTGTTGAAAGCGCAAAGTGAAAGATATATGACTTCAAGTAGGTGTAATCACACACACTCAAAAACACACACACACACACACGCACACACAAACGCACATGAGAAGCTTAAAAAATTGCACTAAGTGTTTTTCAAGGAAACCTTGTGTGAAAGTGTGCGTGTGTATGTGTTTGAAGTATATATACATAGGTACACATACATATCTACCTATGCATAAATTCTGAAGAGTTTGTTAGGCAAAAGGGTTTGAGTTCAAGTTAGACTTTTGGCTATGGTTTTGGTACTTCCTTGCCATTATTTTTCTAGGTCTCTTTTATATTATTTTCGGGTTCTTTCTCTCTCTGCCTCTCTCTCTCTCTCTCTCTCTCTCTCTCTCTCTCTCTCTCTTGGTATTTTGTTATCCCCCTGTCTTTTGTGTGCAAAAGTATGCGTGAAATACGATTTATTGTTTTCGTTAAAAAGATTTATTATGCCTCTGAGTTACTATACTTTTACCTTCCTACCTTTACTACCGCCAAGTATTTGAACTTTATTTGAAAAGTTTCGCCAAAGAAAGACTCAGACTTAAGTCTAGGTTTTTATAGGTGGTGGTGGACCAAAAACAAACAACAAGATTTTAAGCACTTCATAATGACTTTTCCATTTGTTTTAGAGAGAGAGAGAGAGAGAACTGAAATATTTTCTATTATGAAATTATAGAACGATTAAAATAGAAATTTGTTAAATATAATGTAATGAAATCACTTAAATCCAAATACTTCCTTTTATCAATTACAATTTTTGTCTATTTATTTCTTCATCTCTCTTTTTTTTATATTTCGAGTACCGGCTACGCCTCCACAATTGTTACCCCAATGTATCTAACGGTTGACCCCCAAAGACATTGCAAACTTGTGGGTTATGTTTTGGGAGTCTTGGACACAAATTGCAAGCTGTAGACACTTATACACTTTGCCACTTACCACACTCTCTACATACTAGAAATCCCCTACGATATCCCCCCCCCTTCTCCCATCACCATGTCACCGTGTCCTCCTTCTTTCGCTGGCTCTCACTCGCTGTTTCATTCGTTGTGTCTCTCAGCTGGCGCTCAGCCGCACAGACGTCAGAGCGTATTATTGTAAATTGAACTCAATTACCAGTGACAGCAGACAAATTGAAGTGGAAATTGAGATCTTCTTTTCTTCTTCTTTTTCTCCTCTCTTTTTCGCAATTTTTTTTTTTTTTGAAGGAGGGGGCAGAGAATGGGAAGAAGCACCAAGACAAGAAAAACTAAATAAAAATGAGAAATATTCGTTTTGCAGGGACCTCACCAGAGGCACTTATAATAAACCGTAAATAAAGTGTGTTAACTCTCCGATAAGTGAATACTCTTTCCATATGATTTTGATTCCATTTATTTGTTTCTCCTTAGTATCTATCTTAAATGTGGATTCTATAAGTTTAAAAAATTTCTTTACAAATTTTCTTTAAAGTTCAATTTTGTTATGCCTAATATAAAAATGATACTACAATATTTTTATTATAATTTTTTTTTATTTTATAATGTTTTAACAACTTTTTTAACTTTTCATACACAATTTAAAAATAATTCTTATATGTTGATAAACAAATTCAAATATTTATTTTTGGAAATTAAAATATTATAAAGCAAAATTAGATTTTGATCATAAATAACAAAAATAAATTATAAAACTTAAAATAATTTTTCAATATAATTTTATTAAAAATTAGTTTTCTGTCTTAAATACACAGATACAATAAAATTTAGCTTTAAAAATTAAATTGTGCTTTAATAATTCAAAAAATATAAATATATGATTCTTATCTTTATCTTAGAAAACCAATTGTACAAAAAGACTATTTTAAAACGGCTAACGACCTTTTGAAATAATCTTTTTCGGCATTTCCAATATTATATTTCCAAAAACTATTCAATACAAATTATGTATATAAAATGAAAAATAAATTAATTATAATTAAGTTTAAAGGTTTAATCTTAAAAGTACCAGAAACCTAAACTGAAACATTACAATACAATTTGATGTTTTAAGATTTTCCCTTGCTTCTTTTTTGACGAGAAAAGTTTTGGTATACCAAAACAAGGACAAGGCAAAATGAAAGAAAAGTCCGAAACAATTTTCTATTTCACTTTGTAAAGAGTATGAATATCTGCTAAGAAAAAAAAAGCCAACAAACTAATTCACTTAAAAACACTTTGGTTTTGATGGGCCTTAAGAAAATTTACTTCCCTCTCTCCACGTCGCAACGTCCACCCCTCCTTTTGTGAGATCTGTGTGTCTGGCAGTCTGTGAAATGTCATTTGTCAAATGCACTTTGTGTCACTGTCTGTCTGTCGCAGTTCTCATCATGATTTCTTCCCCTGTAAGTGTCACAGACATGCGGGTGAATTTGTCAAAAGAAAAAAGCCAAACAGAGTCGCGGCATGTGGCAAGAGGTAGATGAAAATGAAGGTTTATTTATTTTATATATCTGTACTTATTTTTTTTTTATTTATTTTTGGGGGCTAATTTATGAGTCAATTAGTCTGACTGGCCTGACCATGCATTAATATTATTATTACATACAAAAGATCTTGAAATCTGCCATGACAAGGTATTTCCATACGTGTGCGAATACGTATAATGCAACAATTCTTTGTGAACTAATCTCCCATTTGGCTTTTTATTGTGTCTTTGGTTTATGACTCGTTGAATTTGGCACATGTTCACTTGCGGCTGGTTCCATAAACTTAAAAATATTTACAAATGGGGGTACACACATACATACATATGAATGTATGTGTGTATGTATATATATATATATGTTTGTATTTAGTTGTTTTACATAAAACAATTGCAGTGTGAAATTTCTTTTCTATGCAACTTTGTTGTGGGCAAGAAACGCTTCGTTGAGAATTAAGTGCCATGTATGAATATACCATTTAGTGTGTGTGTGTGTGTATAGATGGCAGAGATTAAAATGGGTTAATGTGAGGGGCGCGTGTGGAAAATGTAGCGGAAAAAATAACACACCAAAAGCAACAGCAACAACACACAAACAAATCAAAACTAGACCCAAAACAAAATTGATGATATACTATATGGCAAATTAAGATTTCTTATTTTATATCGAGTCTCAGAAATCGATGTTTAAATTTAATAAATTTATTTTTAAAAATATATGGTATAACAATTGTTGGGCTAACATATCCAAAATGAGATGAGGCTAAAAAATGTGCAGCAGTGAAAAAAAATGTCTTGCTTCATGTAATGATTGCACAACAAACAACAAGTAAAGAGAACCCATTTTGCTATTTTCGTCATATAACACGCCCGCACAGCAGCAACACGAGCAGTAGCAACAACAACAGCAGCAACAGCAGCAGCTACATGAGCAACAGCAAAGGCAATGGCAACAGCAACTACAGCAACAACAAGCAAACAAATCGAAGCAATTTACGAAAATGTAGAAAATGTCATTGGGCTGTCAGAATGCATGGTTGTTGTTGACATGTGCCGTACTCTATCTTTCTCTTTTACTCTCTCTCTCTCTCTCTCTTTATCTCGCTCTCTTTCTCTACTTGCATTGCAACAGGAAAAATTTCAAAAAAAAAAATGAAAAAGAAAACCAACATACACATCTACTGGTAACATCTAACAAATTGCACAGCAGCAACAACATGACTCTGTCTCTGACAGTGAAAGCATTGTTGCCTGACAGCTCCAAAAAGGGAAATGCATGAGAGACAGACAGAGAGAGATAGAGAGAGAGGGAGAGAGAGAAATAGTAGATAGTGGCAGAGAGTAACGTAATGCTTGGGTGCTGTTGTTGGCCTTAAAATTAATGGCCAGTGGCAAGTGGCAGCTGAGCAGAAATGCAACATGCAACATGGAACAAACTCGCATATATTTTACTTGAAATTTTTGCCCATTTCGGTGACGCTTGGCAACTCTGTTACATTTGGACTGTGTGACATATCCTGCCAGTTCTCACTCACTCTTTGTCTCTATCACACTGGCTTGTTTGGCTATCTCTCTCACTCTCTCTGTCTCGCTATCTCTCTCTCTCTGTCTCTCTCTCTCTCTCTCTCTCTCTGTCGTTCTGTCTGTATGTCATCTGTCTTTCTAATATATCGTTGGGTTGACATTTCTAGCAAACTTATGCAACTAGCTCTTGCACAAGGAGTTCTTGTGAGTTGTTGCGCCACCTATCGACGTCAATTGTTTGCCTTTTGCATGTCCACATCTTGAATCCCAATGTCAGTCAGTCATCACACATGTGCAGCTTATGGCATGTAGTTTATCATCAGAGTTCTGTCATAAATAGTTTGTAATTCATTCTCCCTTCTGTAAGCATGACAAAAACGACATTGTTTTCATAATGGAATCTCCTTGAATGGCACATCCAGTGACAGGACCTTATGGGGAAAAAAAGAAAAAGCAAACTGTTCCCTTGATGAGTATAGGTCTGTTTGATAAGATAAAATCAAGTATGAATATATAAATCAAATATACCAACAGTATTTCATTATTATCATATCAAATTGTTTATCTTTTGGTTAAGCTAACATATGTATGATATTTCCTTTATCAGATAATTAAAAAGCGACATATATGTGAATATTTGTTAATGAAATAAAATTTGTATAAATTCAGAAAACAACAGAAAATACCTCAAACACTCTGAAACTCTTGAAAATATCTACTTCTACATTCATGATTATGAATATATTCATTTGTGGAGATATTGATTTAAGGGTTACTTGAAAGCAATTTTAATTTTCGTATTTTTTAAGTTAACCCAAGGACAAGCAATTTATATTTTGATTATCGAAAGTGAATAACGACGATATTAAGTTTTTTACACAGGCACTCAAATCGATGGCATTGGGTCAATCAAATAGAGCCCATTTTCACAAATTTTTTATTTAGATATTTATGTTATGTTAAATATATGTATGTTCAAAATTTATATAGAAGAAGTGCAAAAGGGCTCCAAAAAGTTAATAATCAATTTCTAAATTTTTTACCAAAAATGCTATATTACTATGCATTTGCAAAAATTGAAGTAACAAATAGAATAAAAATATGAACATCTCATTTCCCAAAGTCATCGTAATTATTGGAAAGATAAAGTCGTGTATAATGAAAACATTCGAAACAATTCGAAATTAATTTACATTATTTCGACAAGCTTCTGAATACCCGTATATGTACATATGTATGCACATATATATATGTACATATAAAATGTTGACAGCTGAATTCTGTTAAACTTTATCAGATTGAAATTGGTAGCTAGAATTGTTATTCATATATGTACATATGGTACATACTACATATATTAGCAAACTGTATAAATCAATGTCATCTGACTAAAGAATTGCTATCAAAATTGAACTCTTTATACATTAAAACACAATTAATTTTATACTCTTTCTTTGTGTCACTAATGAAAACTTCTGTGACATTTATTAAAAGAATAAAAATAAAAAGTTAATATACATAAGCAAAAAATAAATCCACAATCCCTGATATTTCAGAAATTAATATCGTAAATGTTATCGATCCAGAAAGAAATTTTTTTGTCATCGAAAGTTTAGTTAATATAGTACAATTTCTAGTAGTACAAGTTAATTAACCTTAAAAGAAATAGCTTAGTTAGTTAATCGCACTAAGAAGAATCAAAGCTTTAAAAGGGTATTAAAACTTTGGTTAGCTTAATTATATTTTCGGTCGTTAGTTTTTTAATTTCAAGGGAAATCCTAATGCTTTCTAACTGTCTCGCTCGCTCTCTCTCTCCCTCTCTCTCTCTCTCTTTCTCTCTCTCGCTCTGTTAGTTCGGGACAATTTTGTCATGGCAATTGTCAACTTTCCACTGTTGTCGCATTTAAATTTTTTTGTTTTTTCGGTTGTGTTTTTTTGAGTGGCTCTTAACATTTTAACTGACAATGAGTTGGCAGCGGGGGGAGGAGCGTCATCAGCTGGTATCCCACTGTGCGGCACTGCTGGCAGCCAAGTGACAGATAGACAATCCCAGGCAATGGGCTGACAGGAAACGCCAGAGACAATGAAAGTGAACAACAGAGAGACATTCTAGCTCACCAGAATGAAGCGGGAATAAATGGAGAATGGAGAAGTAAGACGAGTAGCAGAAGGCCAAAGTTTCTACGACACTCTGGCCGTATCCTTTATCACAGATTTTTCTTTATTTCTTATTTCTTGGCTCGGTTTCTCGACTCGTTTCTGTCGTTCATTCGTTTTTTTGGCTTGATCGTAATTGTGAGTGACAACGGCTTGATGCCTGATTATGATAAATGAATTGTTAAATTGAATTAGGTGTTGCCGCGATGCGCTGCGCTGCCTGCCTGCCTGTTTGCTTGCCAACCCGGCTGGCTGGCTGGTTGGCTGTCACTCAAACGGCATCGTCATATTTCCCCACCACTGCGCCAATTTTTCCCTTTTATATTATTCATTTTTTTTTCTTTTCTTTTCTGGTTTTTCTCCCCGCTGCCTGCCACTTGACAATTAAATTGCATGAAATTTGATATTTTTCAGCGCTTGTCAGCAGCGACCCAAAAAGGGTTCTGGGATTGAGATTGTTGAATGGGTTTCTTCTCTTCTTTTTTTACATTCAGTTCAGGAGTTGGGCTTTTTGATGAGCATCCTGTCTGTCCTGTCTGTCGTTCAGTCGGTCTGTCTGTTTGCCTGTCTGTCTTTTTGAATGCCTGCCTGAGTTTTTGGGGACAATTGTTTCGCCTGTCGCATTGTTGAAAATTAGCTCAAGTTACCTTAATTAGAGGCTGAGAAGTTTGTTGTTTGTTATTTGTCACTGAATAGTTGAGATCCGGTTGCTAATAGGCTCTTAGATGAATTCTATTAGGGAGCATACAAAAGTTAATAGACGCCTGTCAAAATGCTCCAATTTCAATTGAGTTAATTCAAATTTTCGCTTGTTTTTCTTTCCCATTTTATATATACATATATAATTTTAGAACACAAATATTTCCGACATTTAGCAAATTTGCTGACAAAAATTAATTTTTATCAGATAGGACAGAATTTTGTTTAAACATTTGAATTACCCTTTCATTTTTAGATTGGGAAAGAGAATATTTAAGTGTATGAAATGTGTTTTAGATTTCAATGTAAAAACATTTAATCTGATTAAAACAAAATTATTTTGGGGATTTTAAATTTCCTCTTATGTTTCTCTATCTATATAAACTTATTCTTTTAATAGAATGCGAATGTTAGAAGTTATAAGGCAGATGGAGAAAAAGGTTTCTTTTAAGAGAAAAGAGATATGAAAATACAACTTATTAATCGATGATTATTTTTACCCACTAATGCAATTATTAGCTCTGAAGATAACAATATATAACAAATTATAAATAATAATACATTTGAAAAGATTATAACGAAGAAATTATATTATAAGTATGAGTGAAAGTTGATTTTTGTTTATTTAAACAAAAAAATTTATTGTGTTCACGTGTGTTCTATAACTGAATATTCCTAAAAGTTCTTACTAGACAACAGTTTATATTAACAATATAAGTGAAGGTTAAGTACATTACTATGGAGTATTCGAACTATTGAGAAATTCATTAGAACAAATTTAACAAAACATTTTGCATGCCCTTCCTGCAGGACCTTTGACGAATATTTCTTCCGAATTTTAGATCCATTTAAGCTCCTTTAACCAATCATTCACCTAAAGTATTTCCACTTTTGATCTAATGAATTCTACATTTATCTTCGTTATTATTATATTCTACCTTTCGAAGTATAATTAAAAGATTATGCTAAATATTGTATCCAATTTTCTGCTCAAATTTCGAAATAGCGATTCATTTCTTGTAATATTTTGAGCTTTATGAGTCTTTAAAATTTTTAACGCATTGCTGCTTTTTTTTTCATTCTAATTTTCCCTGGGTTCTTTTTTGCGTTTTCTTTTTCTTTTATTTTTTCTACTCTCAAGTTTGTGGAAACTACCCCATGCGAATTTCCTGCTGACTTTGCATTTTATTATTTGATGGCAGTCTGCTTTAACCCTCGTCTCTCACACCTCACCACTCCCCCCCCCTCTGCGTTTCATTGCCGTTGCTGGTGCACGGCATTTAAGTAAAAGAAAAAAAAAATAAATTTGTTCTTGCCGATTCGCTCGTTTTAGCAAACGACTTTTGCCTGCTTATGGTCGACTTCCTGACCATTTTCATGCCATGCATCGTTTAGATAAGAGAACTTGGTCTAACCACATTTTGCATGTGCCAGCAATATTCATAATTTCAATTTGAAAAATTTTCCAAACAATTTTTTTCGAAAGTTCCTGCAATGATTTCTTGTGACGAAATTTAATATGACAAGAAATTCAATGCCATAATTTGACTTTCAAGTGGCTGGTAAAATAAAAAATGAAACAACAATGAGATAAAATGTCAATATGCCCGTCGTTTTGCTGCCATCCAACATATCCCTTCACTCTCATCATCTAGAGTTCGTTGAGTTGATCCTCATTAGTGGTCACATGTCAGAGTGACGCGCATTTGCTGTATAATTTTGTCATTCATCATTTTTTCGCTCAGGCAAAAAGGACTCGTATTTCACACTTGCCTTTTAGTCTCGCTCGGTCTCCACTTTCTCGCCAGTGACATGTGACAACAATGTGGAACCGTTGTCATTGTTGTAGCTGCTGCCTCTTCCGTTGTTGTTGTTGTCGTTGTTGTTGTTGTTGTTGCTGTTGGTAGCCGTTGTTACTGCTGTGACATATTTTCTGTTTCTACGCATTTTTCAAGTACCAAGTATAAGGTGTGATTTCCAACAAGTTTCGTCTCAGTTTACTGTCCCGTTATTTTATGTTTCAGAGTTTTTCCCGGATATTTATTTGGAGATATATATCATTCGACAAAGTCAGTGAGTGATGAGCGAATGGCATGACAATAATGTGGAAAATGAGAATTTTTCATTTATTTCTTCTTTTTAGTTACGTCATTTAATACTCATTCATTTTGGTTGGCGACACTTTCGCTTCCATTTATATAAAATGTGCCCCACTGTGCTACGGCGCCCATCATCAGATGTCCGCGATCCAAGATCCAAAATCCAATACACACACACACACATTCACTGAAAGCGGGAAAAAAACGTTGCTGCTGTTGTTGCTGATGTTGCTGTTGCTGTTGCTGCGGTGTGCGTTGGTTGATTGTGAGTGCCTAAGTAGTAGTTGTCATTTGAGTGACTTTAATGGTCTGTTGAGACATAATCGCTGCCATTTTAAATGGAATTTTATTGCCACTTCACGAAATTTTTATTGCTAAACCCCAACCCCAACCTCAGCTCTGGCCCCGGTACCGGTGCCGGCCGCGACTTGAGTTTGGTTTAGTTCGTTTTCATTCGCTGCATGCGGTGATGGTGACGGTGACGGTGACGGTGACGGTGACGATGACGCGGAGCCATGCCCGCAATGGCAACCAAATTGTTGCATTTAAAAGCAAATTGATGACCGCAAAACTAAAGGAGGCCACCATGGACAGTTTTTTGCCAGTTGCTGTTGCCTGTTGCTCTTGCTGCGGCTGCTGCTGCTGCTGCTGCTGTTGCTGTTGCTGTTGTTGATATTGCTGATGTTGCTGAAATTCAAGTTCTGCCCCTCTACTTCTTCTTTAGCTCCTCAATCGTACACGCATAAAGCAAAAGCTTAATAAGTCTAATCGGTGCTGAGAGAGTGAGAGGGAGGAAGAGAATAGGTACACTGAGAGAAAAGGCAACTAAAAACCTAACGCAGAGTATAAAGAAATTCAAAGAAAACGTATTATAAATATCGGAAAAACAAGATTTGTTCCGAAAAATTACCAAGTCCTTAGTTTGCCTGATTTCTATAATCCGAAACTATTTTGATCAATTGGCAATTGATGGGATGATCTCATATATATATATATATACAAAACTAATATTTGTTGTTCAATTAATAGAGAAAACATTTTAAAGTTTTCAATTCAACTTAATTATATTTTATATCCCTAAATTAAATTTCAAGTTCATGCTTAGAACAATTTTCTTACAGTGTAGAATGTAAAATGGTTGTGCTGGCTAAAAGACAACGATGTGTTGGTATAATTTTGTAGACTAGTTTATTGGACACATTAAATATGGCCCGATAATTAAGTCATAAATTAGATTGCAGCCGCGACGCGATGCGACATCGACGTCGACATCGACATGGACGAGTGTCACCATATCAGGTTACGTGGCATCCGCAGCAGGCGGCCTGACAGCTTCGCAGCAGGAGTGAAGAGGGGTGTGGGGAGGGGAGGGAAGAAATGAGCGTCTCATTTAAAATTGATGCCTAATCGAATTTCTTTATCGCGTGTGTGTATGTCTCTTTGGTGCGTCTCTTTTGCCAGACATTGGAAAATTTATGGATTTGCATATTGCGACAGTAAATGTTTGTCTTACCTCAAGGCATCCGCCTTGGCGACGTTCAATCGGCACTCTCTGTGCCTTGTGAAGATCGTGTCAGGAAGCTAATGTTTAATGAATTCAATTTCTTTATGCGCTACTTGGACAATTTGCAAATGGCTTAGGTGCCCCATCTCACCAAACAGGAGGCAGGAGACCAAAGAAATAAAATGAAAAATGTTGAGTTGTCTATAATTTGCAGGATATTTGCATTCTTTCAATCGTGATTTCCCTCGACAGCTGTGTTGTTTAGTCGACAGCTTTTATTGCGGTTCGCTTGAGTTACTTATACTAAAAAAAAATGATGATGAAGCAGATGTTCTTCGATGGATATTGTAATGGAGACCTCACTCAATGTGTGAAAGTCAAAACGAAGGACTTTTGTTGCGGTCAACCATCTCAGATTTGTAATTGAATATCATCACATCTGAATGTATGATGATGGGTATGGGTATGGGTATGGGTGTGGGTATGGGTATAGTAATAGGGGATGAGGTATGTACATATATAAAAGAGGCAGAGCCAAAAAGGCATGTAAATACGAAATGCAAACAACGCATCCTTGCCATTCAATCACTCACATATCCAGAGTCAGAGAGGACAGAGGCAGGGACAGAGACAGACAGTCAGCTCACTTGATGGATGACAATCAATCTCAAGTGTCAGGCAAATATCAGTTTGTTTTCATTGAAGCATACCACGAAATCGTGCAACATGGAGCCAAAGCCCAAACCGAAGCCCGATCCATTGCCACAGTAAGAGTAGAGTCAGAGTCACAGCCTTTTGCAACTCGACTATGTCGGCCTGTGTGTGTTTGTGAGTGTGAGTGAGTGAGTGAGTGACAACAGTCGCAATGAGTGAATGATTGAATGGTTGATGGTTGAATGGATGGGATTGGGTTGGCGTAAACGGACTGACTGACTGACTGACTGACTGGCTGACTGGTCTAGTCTGACTTGACTTGACTCGACTCGACTCGACTTTGATGGTCATTACAAACGAGCTTTGTTATAGCTTTTTGCTGGTTTAACTCTATATATATATACACTACAAACTGATAGATTGCTAATAACAGATTTTAACTGTACTTTCGTAAGAATCCAAATAATAAGATATATCAATGTATTTGATTGTAAGCAATTTTCGGCCAGTTGCAAATAATATCACGCATACGACATGTGTTTGATTTTTGATCAAAAGATAAATCAACAATTAATAGATAAGCTAGACAATTAGAAGCTCTGAGAACTAGTTCCAAACTAGTTCCTTTAAGGCATTTCAACACCTTTTATTAAAAATGATTAGAAATATCTCTTTGTCAGTCCTGAGAAATCTATTGCAACAATGACAACACGATAAACAAAAGATATAACCACATCACGATATTGATGATGATGATGATGATGATCATGAAGCCTCCAAAGATCCGTCCAAACGTTGAATGATGCTCCCGTTGACAAGTCACGCCAAGAGTGTCGGGTTAGCGAACAGCTGCCAGTGTTCCCTATACTCTGTCATCCAATCTTTTACCCTCTCCTCTCCTCTCCTACTTCTTCTGTCATTCAGCGCTTCATTGTCATTGTCACTTTCATCATTGTCAGGCTCCGGTTTGATTTTTGTCATTGTCATTGCCCAGGCCATTGCAAAGGCAACGGCAGTGACAACGGCAACGGCAACAGCAACAGCACCAGCAACAGCATCAAGAACATCAGCAGCATTATTGCTGATCAACAGCAATTTATTAGTTTTATTTTCTTGACGGCATCACAGCATTTATTATCAAGTATATATATATGTATAAAAAAATGTTTGTTACTTGCTGGTTGTTTTGGCATTTTTGTTGTGTCACTTCCGCCGAAGACATTTGTCGTCAGCACGAGCGACAGGTTCCCGGCTACTTTACCAAAATGAGTTCGACTTGCTCAACTAGCTACCTGCTGTGCCTGTCTGTTGGCCCCCGTCGATGATGGCTGATGTTTAAAGAAGTAGAAGATGATGATGATGATGATGATGTTGATGGTGATGATGACAACGACCCAACTGCACCCAATGCCTGATGTCTGATGTGTCTATTATCAAGTCATGGGCCGTTGTGTCAGCATTTATGGCCTCTCTTGTTTGAATAATTGGTGGAGAAGGAAGCCGAAGAAAAACCCCTAAATAGCAATTAGATTGTAATTTGAGTTTGTTCAAAGGTAACATACATACACACATACATACATACATACATACATACGTATATATTGTATGTACATATATATATATATGTATATATATTATATAGGTTGTCTTCAGGCAACAACGGAGACGGAAGTGTAGTCCATGATAATTGGAATTATTCTTCTATAGACCATTGGAAAAGTCATTGTAATTGAATGGGAAGGACAGGAAGTGTGCGAGTAAAAGGCAACAGCTTGCCAATGACTTGAGAAAGCAACAAAAAAAAAATATAAAATTAAACAAAATAAAAAAAAAAATGAAAAAGTAACAATAAAGATAATTATAGAAAAGGTCTAAAGCAAATTACTCTATCCTATCTAAAATGCTTGTAATGAGCTAATGGCGTTAAAGCAGAAAAACCAATTACAAATTGTCTGTATCTTAATATTTGAAAATGTTGCTGAGAGGTTTTAAATGACTGTTCCCCCTGATGATAAAATAATAATACAAAAAATGCAATAAAAGCTAAATTCAGCTAAAATAAACAACATTAATTTTTTTTCTTTTTTTGATCAATTAAAATAAAGTATTAGGAAAGTGTTTAGGGAGTCTAAAATGCCTTTTTGTAATATTGTATGCTAGATATAATAATGTAAGTAATTTTTTTTAAGAATGTGTAGCCAGTTGTTATCCAGTATATATATTTTCGATGCAATTGACTTTAACTGGTTGACAAATTGGTATTATTTCCAAAAACATTTTTAAAAATAATTGCATACTTTGCCAACAATTATAAATATTTATCATTTAACTTATCTTTATTTTAAAATGGGTAAAAAAGAATCATACAATCTGATTTTTAAATTAAAATACTTTTTGTTTTTTTTTTTGTTGATTTTCTTGATGCATTCTAAAAAAAGAAAAGCTGAAACAAATTGCTTCCTCTTAGTGTTAGTCATTTTGAATTTTCAGCTTTTTGTTTACTTGAGGCAACACCCAAAAATACTTCAGTCAAAACAGACAGACAGAAAGTCAGTTTTAAACATCAGTTAGAGGCAAGAAAGAAACAAAAAAAAGACCTCCTGCACGTCCGTCATTCAGTCAGTCTGTTTGTCATGCCTTCCAGCTAAGTTGTTGTTGTTGTTGCTGTTATTATTGTTGCTGCCGATGTCCTCCCTATATGTAGACTGTCAACGGTTGCTGTGACTGCGTGAAAGCTTTGAATTTATATGCCAGTGTCAGTTGTCAATCACATTTGCAAACTGTCACACATGCGAGTGAGCAAACAAAGTGAGCGAAGCAACATATTAATCTTTGCCAACAAGAAGGATATCCAAAAAAAAAAAAAAAACAGGAAAAAAGAAAAGAAAAGGAACGATAGACATGACGTGACGAGGCGTTGCCGCGGAAACAGGAAGAAAGTAAACTCAGACGTTGACAGCCATAAGTAATGTAAAAAAATTACTTTATAATGGAGTGCGAAAATGAAAATTGCGACAACTGTCTCTGTCTATCCCTCTGTCTGTCTGTCTGTCTGTATGTGGCCCAAGATGGGGTTTGAGCATAAGGGGGAGAAGGGGCCGAAGAGGTGTGTGTAGCTTTTTCCCTGATTGCTGCAAGCAATTTGAGGTAAGACTTTCGTGGAGGGCCGCAAAGATTGCTCAAATTATTTTCATATGCATGGACAACGGCTGGTTGGACTGTCAACTGTTTGAGCATTTCAAATGCGATGCGCTGACACCTCACACACACACACACACACACACATATGTGACAGTAGCAAGATATGATGTGCCCCTCCTACATAACGACAACGCCTCTTTTATACAGCTACAGCTGACAGGCTTCTGACAGTTTTTGTTGTTCACGCGAGTAATTCATTTTATGCTGCCGCTGCCAGGCAGGAGCAACTGCTGCTGATGTTGGCGCTGCTGTTGGTGCTGCTGCTGTTGCTGCTGTCACCTCGTTGCTTCATTTCACATCACAAAAATGCCAAGCAAAGCGACGCCCGTTGACATGTGAGAGACGACGCCAACGTTAACGTCGACGACGACGACGACGACGACGATGATGACGACACGCTGCCAGGACATGCCCATGAAACGTCCCTGTGACAAGTGACAGTTAAGTTGATGTTGCTGCTGCTGCTATTGTTGTTGCTACCCAGTAACGTGTAATTCATTTTGCATGTGCGTGCAAAATTTTCAAGCGTATTTATTACGTAAATTAACAACAAGAACAACAGCAACAACATCAGTGTTGTCGACAACGACGACGATGACGACGACGACAGCAGGATGTTCATGACGCAGCGGAAATAAATTTTGCGTGAACAATACAACGCATTACACTGCAGGTTAGGTTAGTTTTTCAACTAGTCGGAAAGAGTGAGAGAAAGCAAGAGAAATAGAGAGAGAGAGAAGAGAGAGAGTGAGCGAGGTAGAATTAATGGCAGCCCCCCAACCAACTGACAGCCAAAGAAGGGGCACTCACACACTCACTCACTCACTTACACATACACATGCTAATGAGCCGTCAGCAATGGAGACGAGCTGTCCTGTATCGAGGCAATGAGGCACGGCGGGAACACCATGAAAATGGTTACCACGGCGGATGTACGGTGGGCAGGAAGTGTCTGTCAACCGAATGAAAGGCGAAAAAGACGAAAATTTGCTCATTTCATATTATGAAAGAGAGTGGATGGGTGACATGTACCACCCATCGCTACATACACATGTATATATCATTTTATTTCAATTATTAAATATTTCAATATACATATATAAGACATAAAAATAGCTCCCGGTCTTTTAGGGGCATAGATAACATGCAAAACTATTGTAATTAAAAAGGTTATAGCCAAAAACTGTTTCATACAAATATAGAAATTTAATTGAAATCCAAAAATTTTGACAATTATGACACAGGATTTCTCAAATTTGAAAATGATGAAACCCATTAAGATTATGTATAATATTTTATATGTTAATCAAATCAATTGATTATAATTATTGTAGAAAGTTGACAAATGTTTGCCATAAACATATATCATCCTCTTTCGTTTATTATAATTTAAAGTTTTTATTAGATATCGAAATGGATAAGCTTAAAATAATTAAAAATAAATTAAACTATGTATATATGTTGTTTGTAATTAAAATATATTTATAGACTAGTTTGTTTCATGGGGTTAATGCAAGGCATTAATATAAAATTATTGCATCTCATCATCTCATCTTTTATTGTTCAATTAGCACTAAGCATGATAAATAAATAATTGACAATATTTGCTTAAGTTAAATAAATATTGAATCATTTCTATTATTGTACCTAAAATCTGAATTTTATTATCTCATCTTTCAAATTAATTAGAGACTCAGTAAACAAAAGCTATAATCTGTCAACCTAGCTAAATTAAAATTGAGACTTTTTAAAAAATATTTTATAAATTTTCAAATATTTAAATTTAACAAATGGTTATTATAATCCTTGAGCTTGTTGCTATTTTAGTCAATAATAAATATTCTTTAGTACGCTTTTTTTATGAAAAACATTTTCAGTGCTTGTTAATAATTTTTTTAACAAATTTTATTTCTTACTTAAGTATATTTTTTTACTAATCTCCGAATTATTCCTTTTTCTTTAAGAATAATTTTGTTTTTTTTACTAGCATCATATAATAATGAAATTTAATCTTTTAATTGTTAGTTATATGGTTTAAATTAAAAGTGACTCAACATGAGAAAAGTATAATTTATTTTTATACGTAATTTAATTCAAAGTCTGAAGACATAAACAAAGTTTCTTTACCTAGGTCACCTCCAATGATTTGGTCACTAAATTATCTCATACTGGTACGATAAAACCAAATAATTTCACTTATCATTCGTCAAGTTTTTTATTTACTTCACAAAAATAAAATATGTACAAAGATAAAACAAATCCGAAAATTGGCCTAAATTGGGCTACCTTTTACTAAAAATAAAAGTATGTGAAAATTTATTATTCTTTGCAAAGAACTTCAAAGTGATTTTTTACACAGTTTGCTTTTTATGTCATCACAATCAATCAAATTAGAATTTCACTTTAGCTTTTAGACCACAAACAATCCATTAAGATAAACATTTAAAGACCAAATGTAGAAGGCACATAAATTTGTGTAACATTAAACGAATCGTCTCATTCCGATTGTCGGTCTATATATGTATACGGTCAACATTTCACAAATTTTATGAGCCGTTTTTCAAATTGATAGAAACATTTACGAGACACTCCAGTTGATGATGATAATGCCGGCATGTCGGTACGATTTGGCCTGGTCTGGTTTCCTTGGTAGCAAATGCGAAGCAAACAAGTTTATGTTGTTGTTGTTTTATTTTTCTTTTTGTATTTTTTATCGATTTGGTTAGCCGACATGTCTAGAAATTTATGGCACTTCCTTTTTGCATATCATTTTCAAATTAAGTGTGGAAATTGATACATTTTTCGAAAGGCAAATATCATAACTAAAGCCGATTCAAATGTAAAGCCTGAAACATAAAAAATTCAACTCAAACTAACATGACAAAAGAAATTTTGACAAGCAAAATGGCAGGGGGTCTTTTAACTCTTACCCAACAGAAACTCATTTCGAAATCCAAAACCCTAACCAACCGACCACCTGGCCTGGTAGCTCAGCCTAGCTAGTAGCCTGTCAAGCCTTTTGAACCTCAGATGATGGCAAAGAGATGGAGGACGAAAAACAAGTTAGATGAAAACGTTTCATAGTCGAATTGATTTTCTCTCTCGCAGCAGGACTTCTGGTTAAGTGAAGTTGGCAGGCGGTCGATCCATCCATGTCTGGGACAAAAGCATCAACAACCACCTTGACTTGTCACTGATAGCTAAAGGCAGCCAAAACAAAGTTCGAATTGACTTTGTTAACTCAACTGGCGGATATTCAAGTGTAATACATACATCTATGTACAAAGAGAAAAGGAGAGTGTGTGTGAGAGGCAGAGGAAAACCAAGAGAGAGAGAGAGAAAGAGGAAGAGAGAGAGTGTGTACTCTATGAGGCATGCTGTGAAATCTGCAAATTGCCATGTCATTATTTGTTAGCATCAAAACTGAAAGAATACGAAAAAACAAAAAAAAATCGGAATCAACCGAACCCAACCCAACCCAGCCCAACCCAACCTAACCTAACCCTACCTAACCCAATCCAAGAACGCCCCTTTGCACACGTCGCCTGGCGTCAAAAAGTGTAATTGGCAACCCGCCTGTAGATCTGGATGTGGATGTGGATGTGGATGTGAATAGGAATGTGAGTATGTCCATACTGTATTCCCGTGAAGCGGTTCCCGGCTTTACATCGGGGGAGGGTAGTCACGAGACGGGGCGGTCTTACACACTCAAGTCAAGCGTCCAACCGTACCGAAACGAAACGAAGCGAGCACAAAACCGTCAGAGTCAGAGAGACAGAGAGACTGTAAGAGAGATGGACAGACGGACAGGCAATTCGACCGACAGACAGACCGACAGACAGACACACAGAGAGACAGTTGGTAACTGTCAGTGGGCATGTTCGACTTGACAGCATAATATTACAAATCCCTGCCGAAAGCAGACAGTAACGATGACAAGCGGCCGCAACAGGGCAAAAAAGGACAACCACAGACAGGCAATGGCAACGGCACTGGAGACAGTGTTAAAAGGAGAACTGCAAAAAGGAAGAGACAAGAGAGTCAGAGAGAAAGAGAGACGATGGCAGGATAATAAAAACAGAAAAAGGGGAAAAAGGCCAAAGCAATATTCTATAAAAAGGCATATTTTATTTTATTCTCAATGGTCAGGTAAAGTCAAGCTGCAAATTGTTTTGAGGTTAACCAAAATGTTTGCCACATCATGTAGATTATTTTTAACCCTCAAAGGAATTCATTGCATTTGGTTCAAGGAAACATTTTACCTTGGCTAGTTAATAGCAAAGATTATAATTAGCATAATCAGTAAAGAATTGAAGTAAAATTGTCTCTAATAAAAAACGGTAATCAGGATAATAAATTGGAATATAATTTCTATTAGAATTTGTTCCGTCTTGAGAAAATTAATAGCTTTTATGGCAAGAAATTTGGGAACTCGTCTTATTTACATTTTTTTTTATAAATTTAGTTTTTCTAAGAATAATCATTAGTTTGTTTGATTAATATATATATATCACGATGATATAGCAACTAATCGTATCAAATTTCGTTTTATGTGTTGGAATTTTGCATATGAGCAAATGATTGTTAGAATATTAATTTTATTTATTTAGGAGAATTTCTTAGAATTGAATATAAACAATAAGCGATTAAAAAAAAGATATAGATTATTTTATTTATTTGTTTTGATTTTTGAAAGAATTAATGAGCATTTATTATAAAAAACTTTTTATGAATTCGTG
Organism: Drosophila sturtevanti; assembly: GCA_018150375.1. Taxonomy (NCBI): domain Eukaryota; kingdom Metazoa; phylum Arthropoda; class Insecta; order Diptera; family Drosophilidae; genus Drosophila; species Drosophila sturtevanti. The sequence continues at coordinate 2,741,911 of JAECWJ010000027.1, forward strand.
AATCTTCTCAACTAATTTATTGAAATTAATACTAAATATTTCTTATTTTTAATATATTTAGATTCCTTTTGTAATTCAGATAAGTAATAACACTTCTTAAACAAGTCAACTTAGCAATCGATGGAACCATAAAGATATTTTATCCTATATTTTGTTTTAATTCCAATGAAACTTCAATATTACAATCTTATAAATATGAATAACTGTAAACTTTTTATGAATATATATTACAATATTCCACTTTCAAATCGTTCAACCCATCAATCAAAGTTAAGCCAAAAAGCAAAAATGAAGAATAAATAAATAAGAACTAAAAAATATTGACAAATAGTTTTGTCACCCAAATTGCCTTAATTCTTAATGGGACAAGTGAATAATATTTTGAGGCAATCAAAACAATTTCATGCAACACTTCCATATGCCTCAAGTTGCATAAATTAAATGTAATGTGACATTTTTACAAAATGCGCTCATTTCTCAAAGAAAGAAGAGGCTGCAAAAAAAAAAATCAAGAAAAAAAGCCAAAAGTTAAAAAGGGGGACTAAAAAAGAAGAATAATCATGAATCGAAATGAAACGAAACGCAACAAAACAGAACCGTAAAGACACAAAATGAGACGCATAAATTTTCATATATGCCAAGCGAAATATTTCGCCTTAAATTAGCCTCAATTAAATGTTAATGCATTTTGACATTTCTGCTGTCTGCTCCTGCTTCTTCTACATCGGCATCATTATCTTTTTCTACAGTTCGTCACACGCATAACGACAAACACTCGCATACAGATATATACATATAAATATATATATGTATACACAGAGAGAAGAGTGGCAGAGATGTTGCAAGATGAGGTGTGGTGGTGGTGGGGCAGCAACGAAGAATGACAAAAATGAATTATGATTTTGAATATATCTTTGAGTTCTGAGTTGTATATATGTGTGTATCTGTGTGTACTACTACTATGGCAGTTCGTTCCTTTCTTCGGTTCATTCGTTTGCTCATGTATCTGTATCTGTAAAATGCACAAGAGCAATTAGCGTTGATGTTGCCGCAGCAGCTGCGTCTTCATTTATCTTTGGCGTTGTCCTCAGTTGCTTTAGTTTATATTTTATGGCCTGACATTTTGTTGGCAAATATGTAAATGACTTAATGACTGAAAAAGGCAACACAAGATGTTTGTTTTGTTTCCCAGATTTTTCTTTTCCATGTCTCCCTCTTCCTGTGATGAAAGGCATTTTCATTTTAGATTTCCTCAGATATGACATCTCCACAAGGTTGAGGGGTGTAAATACATATGTAATATATTAACATTAATTTGAAAAGTGATGAAATAACTAAAAATAACTAAAAAAAAACTTGACAATGTTTATACATCAAAAACTTATTCTGATTTAACATTTTAATCAAATTACTTTTCATGAAAATTTCATAAATTTTCAGAATTTTCTGTTTGGTTGAAAAGTTTTTTGATTTTATACAGATTTTTAAATTGTTAGATTAGAACCAAAATCAAAATTTATAAATTGTAGTAATATAATACAAAAAATTTGCTAAAATTTTTGTCTAAAAAAATGTTTGACTTTTGTTGAACTTACTCAAAATCAACATTGATTGTAATTTATTAAGTTTCATTTCTAAAATTATATTAAACTTATATAAAAAAAAAAAAAAAAAAAAAAAAAAAAAAAAAAAAAAAAAAAAAAAAAAAAAAAAAAAAAAAAAAAAAAAAAAAAAAAAAAAAAAAAAAAAAAAAAAAAAAAAAAAAAAAAAAAAAAAAAAAAAAAAAAAAAAAAAAAAAAAAAAAAAAAAAAAAAAAAAAAAAAAAAAAAAAAAAAAAAAAAAAAAAAAAAAAAAAAAATTGCCCAAGTAGCCTTCATTTTCTTGCCAACAAATATTTTAGATGTAAATGTAAATAATATAATTTGGCTTTTACTACTTTTAAAAAAAATTTCTTTTAACTCAACCTAATCTTCAATAATTTTCTGATATTTAAACACTATGTTTACTTAAAGAAGATAAAAAAAACTTAAAGATTTATAATTATCAAATACAGGTAACAACAAGCAACTGTCAGAATATAAAAGGTGTAAATACCTGGGATTATGTTGCTACTGTTTGGTTTCTAGACAAACAATCGAATCAAAAAAACTGTAGTTTTGTCACTTTAACCGAATTGTGCAAATGTTTGCCACAAGTTTCTGTATCTGTATCCGTATCTTTTATACTTGTCTTCTATCTCATATCTTACAGTTTATACTTATCAATGTGTGTAACACGCTGGAGTATTTTTTTCTTCTTTTATTTGTTTACCAACACTCTGGAAAAGTTGATTACAACAAATCCCACTCCAAACCAGCTCATATCTACAAGTATTTATCCAAAAAACCCATTCATGCAGACAACCATATCCATATGCACACATGCGAGGGTTACTCCATAAGTTTGTTAGTGAAAACAGCTGCAAGGGATGGTTAAAGATTTTAGAAGAAAATTTATCGTTCAACAAGGATATAAAATAATTAAATGCAAAATGGTTGTAATAAATATTTTCTAAAATTAACATATGGTTTAGTAAATTATATTTTGGAGCACTTGGAGGAGAAGAATACGAAAACATTATATTGTAGATCTGAATTATCAACCGACTAAATCAAAAGTCTGTAGTGCGTCCTTTTATAGCTATGGATATCTTTGTATATACATTATCCATGATTAATTATAATACAAGTTTCAATATAGAGAAGTTATTAATTTAAGAAATTCAGATTAAACACCTTTTATATACCAAATGCAATACCAAATATATTATTGGACATATGTATATTCATTTTACAACTACAGGAATTCTTATATCTTTATAATTCCTCCCAATATGACTTGCTATACGAAAGATCAGAAAATAATATTATATAGTATTTTATTAACAATCGAGAGGTATGTTTGTTTGGTTCTGCTTTCTCTCTTTTAAAGCTTCTCCTAGAATATCCCTTGGATTAGATTGACTTTGCCCGAATTTATTATTTTGGTTAACAGAAACATTCATTACATCTAAATACTCTCTATTGTAACCAATAAATATTTGATGTCTATTTCTTAATAGTTGTTACTACAACTTTTAAGTTAGCCCTCGTAAGGGGACTCTATTTGACATTTGAGATACAATAACAAACGGTGAGTGGAAAAAGATTTATAAGCCCATGTCGTCTCCCTGGTACTGTAATATCCAGTTTTCACTTTTATTTTTTTTTATTTTCATTTTGTATTTATTTTATGCCTCCATTCCATTGCCTTGGCGTTTGTGTTTAAATAAATGAAAATAAATCTGCACGTCAGTTGGGGCGACATTGCGACGTCCGGCATTGATTTACACCATATAATGCGCATTTTTCTCGTGTTTAACAGACTTAATGTCTGTTTATAGAGTTCAGGAGAAACGGCAGCGGTAAGAATTTTCTCAGTGTCCGTTGTACGGAGTGTTGTATATATATATATATATATGTGTATAGCTATAAAATATATTAAACAAACTGATTTATTACATTTTGATAACCTCTCGTCTCTCGCTCTCACTCAGTTTTTCGAGCGGCGGAGTGGAACGTCTGTGTATGCGGTATGCCAGCGAATACAACGCGCTTTATAATTGCGTTGATAATTTATGATCAGCTTTAATATATATATACATATATATATAAATATGCATATATATATATATTTACATTAATACCTATTTATTCTAGATGATCATGAGAAAGTTTGTGTGCGTGTGCAATTTAATGAGATTGTTTACGGTTCTCATTTGGAGGCGAATATACATTATTTCCTTTGTGAAATATTCAAAAATATCGTACAATTTAATCAATTCAACAAATAAAAGCCTTCAAAAAACAACAAAAAAAAAACCCCACAACAATAATTTAAAAAATATTAACACATTAAATTTAATTTGTTAATAATGTTAATTTGCAGACAGTTAAACATTAAGATAAACAGTTAAACATTTCAAGTAACAATCGTCACAAATTATTATTGTTTTATTTATAATTTTTAATTTTGTTTTTTTTTTTTTTTATAGCTTGTCAACGTGTTCTTATGTATTTGCATTTGTTTTAATACTCTAGAAGAAAGAGTATATTTATTCTTTGCCAAGCTAGAAGGAAAAATGTAATAAGTATATAAATTGTAAATTTGAGCAGTTCAAATTTTTTGAATTATATTTTTCATTACAATATATAGTACAGTAATTACTCTAAAATATGGAACATCTTATGACACAAGGAACAAAAATGAAATTACTTTGTTTTTCATTACCAATATAAGAATGTGAATCGATTTATATACCTAAGACTTATACCGATTTATTTTTACTTTCTTAAAATGTTTTGAGATAGAGAGATTCGTGAAGATTGAAATTCGTAGAATTATCATATCAACCCCTATTATGCAGTTTTTTTGGTTGTTGTTTTTTTTTTCTTCCTTTGCTTGTGTCAAAATATTTGCTTAGACATGTGAAATGACAATTTAGTGAAAGGTTATCACCAAAGACATTTTTAGATGACATTTGACGCAATCTGCAAAGTTTGCACACGTGTGACAAGGTTACTTTGCGAAGCATATTTAGGATAAAATCAAAATGACAGTCAAATAGACAGACAGTCAGACTATCAAGATGATGTCTGTTTACCTACCAGTATATATTTGAGGAGACAAGGACGTTTCTTTTTTTTGACATTTGACGGCATAACCTGGATATGTTGTTGGTGGGTTTCCTTCTTTGGAATTTCAATATGTAACAAATAAATGGCAAAGTATTTGTGTAGTAAGGCAGAGTACGTAATACTTAAATTGATTGCTAAGCACATTGTCTAAAAATATGTCAATCTATCTTCTAAATTTTATCCAAAGTTCAAGACAAAATTATTCCCTAGATTAAAGTCTATGACTTAGACTATAATTAAAGAATATATCAAAAAATAGTCGGAGAAGTTTTAGGTGAAGTTTCTTAACTTAAAAGTATATATTAAGTAGTTCCAATTATATTCACTTAAAGAAAATATACACAAAAATTACCGAATGCTGATGATAAATCCAAATGAAGGTCTCTATCATAAAGGATTGTTTGTGATTTACACGTTTCTGAGGGATCAGAGATGGAACATTTAATGCCAACAGTTCCATTTCCATTTTCTGAACAAGGGATAAAATCACTACTAGCAATGACAACAAAAACTTTGACCAGTTTAAACACTTCATGGAAATTTAAAACTGATTTAAGATTTTTAACTAAAAGCTACAGTATTTTAATAATTTCTAGAATGATTCATTTTGTGTTGTGTTAAAACTATTGATAAAATCAAAATACCTTTTCAAGGTTATAGCAAATAATTTTAATACAATGATGTTTTTTATCCTCACCCCACAAACCATCAAATACATATATACTGGTATATGTGTATGTATATATTTGTTTGTGTTAATTGAAAAACCATTGAAAACTCTTACTCTCTCCCTCACCCTGTCACTCCCTCTCCCCATGGAATCGAGCTTTTATCGTTAATTTATTGGCACAATTTTTTTACTCTCCTCTTTTTTGTTCATTTCGTAATTTTGATTGATGACTGACTTTATGTCACATTTTGTTGCTGTTGTCCGATGGTAGCAGCAAAAACAACAACAACAACGACAGTGGCAATGGCAGCAACAATGATAAATTAATAAAAAAAAACAGGCGATTTTGTTTATACATTTTTTTCGGTTGATTTTTGTTGTTGTGTAACTTTCAGATACGCATTTTTCCGTATATAGAGGCAATTTCTCTCTCTCTCTCTATCTCCTTTTCACCCTCTTTCATAATCGTAAGTCATAAAGAGGCAGGGTATAAAAAAGGGGAGACGACCCCGTCATCATCGACATAGTCATCGTCATCATCAGTCGTCAGAGTCGACGGCCATCTTTTCTTGTTTGCTTAACAATATTTCAATATACTCGCTTGGCCAAGTATTTTCAGTACCCAGTGTTCCTCCCCCACCCACTCATATAGACACACACACACACACACACACCACATTCATTTACGTTGCGTGTCTCGCGCCTTAGGTCATAAATCAAAATTCAGACAGCGCATTGTCATTTAATCAATAATTTATAAACAATTTTTTTTATTATTTTTTTTTCCATGCGCCCTCTCAGCGTTTGCAATGTGCATTATTTTTTTGCTCAGTGTAATTAACAGCAGCTAAAAATCCCATCAATTTGAATATGAGTGGCAAATAAATCAATAATTTAGAATTTTTATATATTTGGGGGTTTTTTAAAAAAAAAAATTAATAAAAAAAAATATTTTTTTATTTTAAAAAAAAAAATATTAATAATAATCTTATGCAATTTTTATTATTTAATTTTTGATGCGTTTATTTACAAAATCAGTTTAAATTATGTTCACAGGAACTTATTCATAAAATTAAAGTATTTGGATGCCACCAGCCCACTCAATACGGCGAAATAAGCAAAAGTGAGAAAGATTAACGGAATGGATGATTTTGTTTTAGAGTTTATATTTTAGGATTAGTTTTGATTTAAGTAGGTCGTAAAGAATTATATTTATAATAAAAATATTCAAAAACTTAAACTATCACAGATCTATAAAATCAAGCTTTATTCACTGTAGTTATACTATGAACTTAAAGATATAGCGTTTGTTATTCGTTATCTCTCACTTTCCACTATTTTAGTCCTTCAATGAAACAGGTCCAGGATGTGTCCAAAAATGAAATAAATTTCCAGAGTTTCTTAGAAAGATCATCTTTTACTTCTTTTTCAATTAAATCTGAATTTTCTTTCTCATAGACAGACCTAAACGAAATCCGAATCCAAAGTACATCCCCTAAAATGTTTTGTTAACAAAAAAAAAAAATAAAACAACACATTTTGCTCTTTTTTTTAATTAATTAACAAAACTTATTTTTTATATCTTAAGTTTTAATGACCAAAGTGAGCAATTTTCTATGATTTTCCTTATTTTTGTGATTCTTGTTTTTCATTTTGGCTTAATTGCAGAGGCCATCAACATTTTGAGCGTCGGCAACGATCCGAAAAGCTGTCAAATATTTAAGCCGCCCACCATTTGGCCATCTGTAACTGTATCTATATATATGTATATTTATATGTATGTATGTATATGTATCTATCTGATTGTCTGTCTGTCTATCTCTCTGCTTGTCTGACAGTGGCACTCTCTTGGTCATTTAATCACAGTATTAACTCTTTTGCTGAGCCGCTGTCACTCTTGTCTCATTTTTGCGGCCATTGGTGGCAAAGAAGGAAGGAAGAGAGGGAGGGCGATGAGGAGGAGACTGTTAGGCTGAGGAGACGTTATAAACACTACTGTCTTCCAACTGTCAAGTTGGTCTAAGTTTTTGAGCGCAAAATAAAAGCCGACTTGACAGCTGAACGGTCGAGTCGAGTTGAAATGAGTTGAGTTGAGAGTCCCTCTCTCCCTCAATTTTAATGTTGATGATGACGATGACGATGATTATTATGTATTTTTGCCGTTGCCCAATGACACACACACACACACACACACATATACACACATATACACAGGCATAGACAGAGAGCCAGAGGGGCACTCTGTTGAGTCGCCCATGCATTCGTTTAGGCTTTTAAACGCTTAGGCGGACTTATGTTGGTCTTAACGCGCACTGGCAAAGATACAAAAAGCCAACACAGTTGGACAGGCCTGAAGACGCCTCAAAGTCGGCGGCAAAACTTGAAATGAATTCGGACGCGCTTCGGATAATGAAAACGAAACGAGGCGCGCGCTCCACAAAACGGACAAAAACAAAAAAACTGAAGGAGAAGAAAAAAAAAAAGAAGTAAAAACCCCCCCCAAACAGACATAAGAATAAAAACGTCAAAAGTGATTTTGCGCTTTGGTCAGCAGCAAAGTAATATCAAAAAAAATATGCCGCCACCAGCACCGCCGTCAGCACCTCCAAACGAGGGACCCCTCCCAACCATTGGCCAACCCGTTCCCCGGATCTTTTCGACCGCCTGTGTGTCAACCCATGACCAGTGTCCACTGTTAACTGTTTTGTCCGAAACTGATGAGCTTTTTGGCCGCTTGGGGGATTTTGACATTTCATTTTTTTCCATCTCTTTTCTTCTTCTTTTGGCCCGTTGTTGTTGGTTACTACTTTTTGGTCATTTTGGCACGTACTTTGGTTATATGACCATAAGACATAAGCTTCAAAGTAGGCCCCAAATCAAATGAAAGCAAAATGAATAAATAATTTGACCAATATGGTAAGAGGATGAGAGAATGAATGAAGCCAAAAAAACAGAAACTATCAATCCTTAAATCGGCTCCAACATGGTCGTATGGAGAAAGTATTTTACAGGGGTATTTTGAAAGCCATAGTAAGTTGGTATAGTTTGAAAATTTATTTAGTGTATACAAATTGGGAGAAATTTTTTTTTTTTTAGCAGACATTACCAATTCTTAATTCTTATTTATTTATTTCAAATATTTTTCAGAAATACTTTTTTAGCAGGGGTCTTAAGGTGGTGTTTAACCCGACTTTAAGTTATTTATGAGATTTGTAATTAGTTAGCTCCTAGATTAACAGACTAACAAAAAAAATAATTAGTTGCCTTCAGTTCATTTTAAACTAACTTGCACTCATAAAGAATTTGGAGTCTTTATGCTCTTTTGTGGACTCAGTGGCTTACTTTTTAATGGACAAAGGAGATTAAATTGAATAATAGATATAGAATATTTAAATCTTTGACTGTTGATATCTAGATAGATTTTATTATTTTAGATATTCTTAAGAAATGATCTGTAGAAACGATATTTGACAATATGTTGCAAAACGTAATCACTTGAATATCCAAAAGACCTTGTGACACTTTGGTTTATGTCTCTAAAATAGTAATCGTATAATTCTTGAGAAAGGTAATTCATATAGAACTTATCACGAGAGATTGCCAACTGGTAGTCATTAGTCATGCTATAAAAGCTTTTAAGATTTATACTTAACACGACCTAAATCGTCATAAATCACAGACAATCGCCAAATATAGCCCACCCCGATAATAAGTAAATTATGCCATAAAATGAGCGATAAACCTGACTGAGATCTTTAAACAAAAATACCAAAAAAAAAAAAGAGAAAAAAAACCTAAACTACATATGTCCGAAATGATATAAAGTTCCGCAGTGAATTAGCTGACAAATGAAACTCTTGCAAATCTCCGCCATATCACAATCTTTATGTGTTTATGTACGTCTTTATCTAATAAACCCCTCCCCCAAAAATGATATACCACTTACTAAATTTAGATAGATTCACCCTTCCCCTTCTTATGACTTTTTTCGAGAATTGAGAACACAGCTGTCAAGGCAGCACGTTCACGAGACTCGAGAGGAACGAGTTGGATATATTCTACGATGTGAATTTGTATCTATATCTGTTTCTGGTTTCTGGTTTTTTTCGTTGGCGTTGAATATTTTTACGGCAATATTTTCGTATCAAAATTCCTCATTTTTTTTTTTTTGTTTATTTTGTTCGCTTTAAAGCTTTAAGTAGCAAGTCTTGGTAATAATATTATTTTAACTTATATGGCATAGAAACTTGTCAAAAGACTGAACTGAGTGACACTTGTCAGCGCGCGTTGCGTCTTTATTTATATTTTTATTTTTATTTTGTTTTTATTTGTAGTTTTTTTTTTCCCCCTTTGTCTAATCTAGTGAATTTCCACCTAAGTTCATTTGGAATTTTTAGTCTATTTGGTAAGCACTTTTCGAGCTCATTAGTTAAACAAATTTCTTCTTGAAATTATCTGAGGAAATCGTAAAATTTCATAAACTATCAGAAACTGACAATTCGCTGTAAAGGCGCGTGTTAGACGAGGCAACTTGAACTCTAGCCCATTAACGCCATAAATTTCAAATTTAATTGCATTTTGAGATTAGAAATGGGTCATTATAATTGTTTCGTTTGAAAATCTTTTCTATTTCACAACGATAATCCCCTACATAATACATAATAACTAATGATAATGGTCTGTCTAGATGATTTTGTTTGTCGTTCAGTTGCTACGAAAGTGTCAAAAAGTGTCAAACAATCAACAAATCGTAGAGATTACACAAAACAAAAAAAAAAAAAAAACAAATTTAAAGTAAAGAAATAGGAACTCGGAAACATTGTTTCTAAAAAGGAATTATAATTATGAATTTAATACTCTTTATTTCAATCAAAAATATATATAACTTTTCTTGATTTGCCAAGACAAATAGTGAGACGGCAAAAGTTTCCAAAAATTGTTTTTTGTCTAATCGTTTACTCAATAACAAATCACATCAGACACTGCAGAACTAAAAAAAAAACCTTACGCAATCTCAAGAGTTCAGTTTTTAATCAGTAAAAATAATAAAAAAAAAAAAAAAATTATTAAAAATCATAAAGAATTTCCTGCAAATATATTTATAGGTCTTGATCTGTTTTCAAGTGGCTGTGCATGTGATTGTCCTCCTCCCATCAGTTGAACAACTTCGAAATAAAGGGAAGGAAAAGAAGGTGGTCTTATCAGGGAGGGGGAAACCTGGCATATTGATGACAGATTTACAAGTAATTGCGATCTATTGTCGACTCTGAATCGTAAATGATATTTGAGTTTGGAAATTTGAAAATGTTTTACCATAATTAACAACAATATAATCATTTTTTCAGTGTCTATGAGTGTGTGTGTGTTTGTGTATGCGAAATTCAGATTCATTAACGAGTCGTAAATAATACATATAAGAAAAACGTAATTCAAAAAATTTATGTAGCCAGCTCATGGTGAATAATTTAACAACCAAATGCAAAATAAATAAAAACAAAGGGAAAGAAGAGGCAAAAAGAAAGCCCAGAAATATTAAAAATATTAAAAACAACAAAAATGAAATACAGAAATACCCCTCGGAACCGCAGAAACAATAGAATTTTAACAAGAAACATAATTTATAGCCACTTAAGTCATAAATATATTTTTAATTTCGCCCAATTCACATTTACAACGAGAACCGGCCACGCAAGCAGCCAACAATCATATGAAAGCGATCTCTTTCCCCACTTTATACCCTTTCATCTCTACCCTTTACAAGGGGTATATATGTTCATAGTTAGTTAGGATCTATAAGGATTGGAGAAATTTCTTATAAAAAAAAAATCATATGTGAAGGAAGTTTTTGTTGTCAGAGGGAAAACTTAATCAAAAATTGTCCTTAGATATATAATAAATTTTGTATATTTATGATATAATGCTTATTTTATATTTAAGAAATGTTGTTAACTTCTTTTGTTAACTAAATTGTTTTTTTTCAAACAGATTATCCTGCTTGAGTCACATCCGAATACTTCTATAAATAGTTCGAAAAATGATTAAGCTAATAATATTCTTACGTAATTTGATTAAAATTAAAGTTAAAAAACAATTTTTAAAAGATTGGAAAATATATATGTATATAACTGAACTGAACCGGCCTACAATATGGGATATCATTTCTCACTCTTACTATATAATTATTAACTTTAATAAACTTTAACTATAGACTTTAGGTTGGTTTGCCCTATTTCGGGGCAAGTAATCAAAGATCAAAGAGTTCAAAAATTTCTTCCAAAAAAGGGCAATCCGAATTCGTTTTCTCGTTATTTCGAAAACACATTTCAACTTGTTTTCTTTTTTTTTTCTTCTTATATTTCGGTTTTGGAATAGTTTTTCTTGTTAGCTTTGTAAAAGTGAAGAGAGAAGCTTCAGGAACCGCCAACAAAACAAAATGAAATACAGAGAGACTAAAATTTACGTCTCTTTGAGTGTTTATTTTCTTTTTGCCGCTTTCATGAATCTTCAAGTTTATTATTGCTGGTTGGTGCTGCTGTTTGTGTTGCCGCTGCTGGTAGCAGCAACAAATTTAACACTCAGACAGTAGTAAAAGAAAAAAAAAAAGAAAAAACCAAAAAAAATAAAGAAACTTAACAAAAAACAAGAGAGGAGAGGAAAGCGGGAAGAGAAGACAAAGATGAGGAGGGGGGGAAGCAGGTTATAAAAGGCCAACTAATTACAAGTTGCAGCCGCCAAACATATGCTAAAATGAAGCGCCACAAAAGGGGATAAAATTTGAATATTGTATATAAATATGTATAGGGGATTTTATTTATATTGTCTTAATGAACAACAAACAGACAGTTGGACGGACAGACAGTTGGACATTGAAGTAGGAGAAAGAAGAGACAAATGTATCTCGTTTGGGCGCAAAACACAAATGTTTAAAACAATAATAAATTATCTCTGTGTTGCTGTTGTTGTTGATGCCATTGTTATTGTTGTTGTTATTGTTGCTGCTGCTGCTGCTGCTGTTGTTGTTGGCTCTCTTTGCCTTTTATCGCTTGATAATCGCTGGTCATTAGTCATTTTGGCCTCAACCTCGAGTATTGTATGTTTCTTTTTTTTTTTCTTTTCTTTTCTTTTCTATATCTTTTTTGTGTGCTGTCGGTGCCACGCCAAAAAGAGTAATGTGAGCAACAACACGGTGGCAGCAGCTGCTGCTGTTGCTGTTGCTGTTGTTTGCCTCTTCATTTGGTCCCGTAACAACAACAACAATAACAGCAGCACCACCAGCAGCAGCAGCCGACGCTGACGCTTCATTTAATAAATCGTGTACTGTCGCCGTTTATTGTTGCGGCAATGTTTCAAATTTTATTTATTTATCTGCTCTCTGGCCAACTGAATGAATTGGCTTAATAATGTGACCAACCATAAGAAATATCATCAAAAGCAGCAGCAACAGCAGCAGCAGCAACAGTAACAGCAGCTACATCACCAACAGCAGCAGCAGCAACAGTAACAGCAGCTACATCAGCAACTGCAACATCACTAGTTATATCACTAGCAGCAACTGCATCTAACCGAGGTTCAAGTTCCATCAGTTAACTGAACTTCTGACCCTTTTTGCTCAACTCTTAATTTTGGGTCAGAGATATGGAAAAAGTTATCCAAAATAATGACGCAAAATGAGGGAAAAAAAACAACCACCTATTCAAAAGTAGTTTTCTTACAATGAAAAACTCAATTATAAAAAATATAAGCAACTTTATTAACATGAAATGTATTGATATATGTATATATAATAGATCCAAAAAGAACTATACTTATTTCTTTAGAAAAAATAAGGAATTTTCAAAAAAAACAATTTGTCGGGATGTTTTGCTTGGAATGCCAAAATTCTTTAAATTCCTATCTATAATCTATATATTGTGAGTTTCAACAAAAGACATTTTAAGCGCCTTACAGCACTGAAAATGTGTTCCCGTTTACTGAAAACATTTTTGTTGATGAAATTTTAGTTATTCTAGTAAAAATAAAATACATTCTCTTTTCACCATTTTGTAGCTAATCAATAATTACCGGAGGAAATCAATTGAACTAACAGTAGAAACTTAATATAACAAAAACTATATCATTAAATTAACTATATTTGGGATTAATTAATCAAAAGAAGTGCAGAGAAATGAAATATAGAAACTTGAAAGAAGTTATTGTTAAAATTGTTAATTAAAATTGAAAAAAAAATAATACTTTTTATAATTCTGACTAAACATTCGCTGATAGAACAAGGAGAACTTTCCATACATTGACACATACGACTTGATATCTGTAATATATATGTTCGCAAATATGTACATAAGTATATATCTGCGTATATTTGCACAGTCCACCCATAACAATTTGTGAAAATTCCAAAGATCGGTCGGTTGCATTAAACAAAATGACAAAATGACATATATAAGTACCACAAAATACACCTCAACTTTAGCCCCATTTTGATCATAAATTATGGCAAGGAAAGAAGGAATAAAATACGATATGAATTGTGTGCACAAAATCAGCAACGAACAAGTCCAACAAATTGTATATGTATATCTCTATATACATACATAATGTAGCATGTATGTATATAGAGAAAACAAAAAATTGTTAAGACGCATTGTTAATTTATTACCCTGCAGGGCCTTCAGACTTTAGCGTAGGCATAAATACTTCAACTGTGATTATTATTAAAACCATTCATCTATCCATCCTACTGGCCATTGCCATGACACCAACTACAATGCATATAATATCTACAGAAGTTAAGACAAACAAACAAAAAAAGAAATCAAAAAAATATATGTATGTATATATATGTACATATGTGTATATATACCTTGGGTACGAGCCCAAGTCATTTGTTGAAGGCACTTCAAAAGCCACCGCCAACCGACAATTTTTGTGTTTGGCACTGAGATATATATTATTGATAGATATATCAGTGATATATATAGCTCTGGTCAGTGGTAAATTTGTTTTCGGCTGTCCCCTGTCTCGATGATATTTCCAGTGTCATAAATAAACGAATAGAAAAACATTTTTTTATTTATATATATTTTTTTTGCTTTTTTGTTGCTTGTCGTCAACTTTAGATTGGGAAAGTTGGGGGAAAGGGGGACTTTAATTTTTGCATAAAAATCCATTCATGGTGGTTCTCTGGACGAATGAAAATAAAAAACAATTGGTACAATCATTCAATGTATAACGGAAATCACCGCTGACAGACATATTAATGTTCATTTCCTTTCATAATTTTTAATTAAAATATGTCAAAATGCCAGATACAGCAAAGAAAAAAATATAAACAACATGAGCAAAGATTAAACGAATGAATTAAATTGATTGATACTCTGTCTTTGTAGCAGGGATTTTCATTTTAATTATGGATTCATATGGTTAAACTTTATAAGGTAAATTACATAAATACATACATATATGTATTTTATGCTTAAGAGAATTTTGTAAAAGATTTTAAAACTTTTAAGGTGAAACCTAAATAAAAACAGAATGTTTTTAAGGTTTTTCTTTTTATATGAATAAAATGTATAAACTTTTATAAAACTTTTTTATTTCTATTTAAAAATTTTCTCTGATATAATTGGGGTATTGTAAATACAAGATTGAGGATTAAGAATACATATGTACTTATATATTTGAAAAATGATATAATGAAAATACAAAAGAGTTCCAGTAGTTGTCATGGAATGTAAGCCACACACAATTGTATATATAAATATACTTGAAATGCAAACTGAGTACTTAATAAATTACATACATATATGTATGTATGTATGTATGTAAGTTAAAGTAAAAAAATTTTATTATAGCTATAAACTGGCATTTTCAATCTGTTGAAATCTCTTCGTAGCGACCCATAAAATCTGCCCCTTGGACTCGTTGCTGTCCATCATCTGCTCAAAACTAAAATAAATGACTACCAAGTGCCTGTTGACAGTTGTCATGTTAGCTACAAATGTCATGTGTTTCTTCTTCTTCTTCTTCTTTTTTGTTGTGTTTTTTAATTTTTACAAAGAAAGAAAAAAAACGGAGAAAGAAAAACGAAAAACCAAAAACAGAACCAACATGCAAAGAGCCTGGGAGAGCCAGCGACCGCCCATATAATGTAAGATAATGTGAACTGTGATGGGTGAATGTCTGAATGTGGTGTGTGTGTGTGTGTGTGTGTTTGCGTGTGTAGGAGCCCAGAGGGAAAGTGTCAAACGCAACATTATGAAAATGACACGAGGAAGCCATAAATATTAAAACAAAACAGGCAGCAACAATGTCACAACATCAAGACTAAGACCAACAGAGAGTGTGAGTGAGAGTATGTGTGTTTGTGTGTGTGTGTGTGTGTCTGTATATATATGGATGCTGTTGACTATGATGATAATGATGAGGGAAACGTACTCCAACGTATAACTCAGCGGGGGCGTTAAATTCACAGAAACAGAACAAAATATTATTAAGGAGTTGAAACAACGTAAAAAGATACAAATGTATCCGCTTAGTTGTCACTTACCTCGTCCCTAAATGTCACATCTTTGTCAGTTTTTATGCATGATTGACGCTCGGCTCTCATTTCGTTTGCAGCCCTTGTTCTCATTTTCCCCTCACCCTTATCTCTACTACTAACATTTCGCCCTTTTTTTTTACATTTTTAAGGGGCGAGGGGCTAGAGGAAAATTGTAATGACTTTTCTGGTCTTGTAATTTATAACAAAACTGTTAATTAGCTGCGACGACAACACTGACATCAGTCAGCTGCTGTGTAATTTATGTCATTGTGCACAGACACACACACTCACACACACATACGCACATTGTGTGTGTGTACCCTGAGAAATGAAGAGGTTGGGACCCACCTTGGTGTATATACTCACTCATGTGACATCTCTAAACAGCTGGGAATAATGCAACAAGTTCTATGTTTAAGATGTTGCATTGAATCTACATACATATATTCTCTGATTGAACAATTTCTTATATTAATTTTTCATCAACTGGATATCCCTTTCATCTTTAAGGCTACAATGGAAACTATTGAAGGTCCTTTCATCCACACCATTTACATACGTTGGTTGATAATCAAAGGCAATTGTCTTACTCTACAAAAAAAAAAAAGAAAACCAAATACAGAATTGAAAACATTTTTAAAATAATTTCAAAAACTTACCTTGTATATAACATCATCTACACCATTAAAGGTATCAAAGAAATTGAAGATTCCGCCATGAAAATTGCGTAGAATACTTAAAAATATCTTTCCCAATTGCTTAATTTGTTTAAGTTTTACAGATCGGGCAACAAATATTGCATTCTGTAAACCTGTATTCAAATTACAGGTGGCCATCATATCTGTTTGGGCATATTTGCCAAAGGTACATATTAAAATGTCATCAGGATCAATTTTGAATTTATATTCAAGAGAGTTTAAAATTTGAATAGGTTCTACTATGATGGTCGTAGTGGGAATAATTTCGGAGCAACTATTACGACCACGCATCGCATTGAAGGCAAAAGCTGAATGCAATGCTCTTACATCCTTGAAATTCACCAGACTAGATTATAGAAATTATAAATACCTAACTTGAATATTATAGCAATCACTTACACCGGAGCATCGTTATAATCGATTAAAGTAAGATTTTTTGATGCCAGTGCTATATAGTATACATCATTCCTTTCACGAGCAAATATTACTGGTTTTAGATTAGATTTACGAGCTGCCATATAATCATGTTTATCGAGTACTACGATATGATTAGGTTTGGTTTTAACAATCGCTAAACATTCATAGCGATTCGCTAGTTTAATGCAATCCATATATAGATCAATACCCGCTTGATCAGCTGCATATAGAAGAGCCTCACACTTGGCCAGACTGATGTGGTCATAGGTGCAGAGGGTAAAAGCACTTGAATTGCCATTTTCACGACTTCCGCGTACAAAGACCAAAAGTAAAAAATTAACTAGTATTCTTAACATTATTTTGAACTAACAAAATACTTATACATTCTGTTCAGATTTTATAGAATTTCAACTAATTCATATTTAATGAACATACACACACTTAACTCAGCCTTATCACTTATATAACCCCCAACCGCTCGGGAGTCAGAGTCATACGCTAATCTCAAACGGACACCCCATAAATCATTAAATCGGTCCGCAAATAAATCATCGAATCTAAAACGTCAAGTTGTCTGCTGCTTTGGCTAGTATATCAATTTTTTTTTTCTTATTTTTTTTTTTTTTGCTGTTGGCTTTGGTAACAGAAATCACAGGCACACAGCTGTCGACAAGTATATTTGGGGTCAGAAATATACATATACATTTCAAAAGATTGCCACTGACGATTTATATGTCTATACATATTATATGAATATAACAAAAATAAAGCTGAGCTAAACGCAAAAAAATTTCAAAAACAAAGGAATTTCAATTTTCGTTTGAATATGATATTTTGGAATATTTTTATTTTACTTTATTAATATGTAAGAATCAATGGAATTTCATTTCCCTTGGTAAATTACATTCATAATCTATCAATAATCAATCAATTATTTTATTTTGCTCACAAATATAGTGATAGATTTTTGAAATATTCGTGCTGAGGTTATTTAAGACTCACAATGAGTTTTTCTCCATGAGGTAATGAAAAGAAAGGATATTCTAGTAAGTAAATATTCTGGTTCGAGATATAAAATTATTTTCAAGGAATAAATAATACAAAAAAACATATAGAAACAAACATGAAATATTTGAATAATTCAGTTATTATACTCGTATCGTTATCTTGAAAATTGTCTTTAAAAGAGTGATAAAAATAGGAATAACAAGACCAAACAAGCAGTAATAAAGTCATTAAATCGAATTAATATAACGCTTCAGACTAACTTAAGACTAGATTAAGTTCTCCTTCTTGTTATCCACAAATTTACGACAGAAAAAATATCGGTCGTAAACATCGTCAATTTATAAAACTGAACCAGTTTTCGAAAACAAAATAATTCCATAAAATTTGTTAAACAAAAATCCTAACGAAAACAAATTTAAATAACAGTTAATAGCAAATAAACGATTTTAGACTATAGATTTTTATATCCTAACAATTTGATATTGGTTACTGTTATAGACATATATATACATATATCATCTATTGAGATCTCTTCAAATTTTTCTACTTTATTTTATTACTTCGAAACTCATTTCGAAGCGGATTTTTTTATGCCGATTTTATTCTTCTCTTATACAAAGAAATTATATTGGAAAAAGTCCAATAGTTTTTACACCTTTTTAAGTATTTTGATCATAAATTATGGCAAGTTCTTCGCGTCATTTAATCATTAACATCTATATACGATCTGGTCAATAAAATTGTATTTTATGGCCATATGGCCAATAATCAGACGACAAAATGTCAGTGTTAAGGTGGCCATAAATAATATAACCAAAGCCCATGGGTAATATAAAATGGTTTAGAAAAATCGTACAAAATACGTACACATATATTTAAACAAATACATATAGGAGTACATATGTATATATATATACATATATCATGAAAAGAAAAAATCACAACCATTGATTAGACTTAATTTTCATGGGGCCATAAACCATAGAGGATTACACTAGAAACCGTTCGACGCAATAAATTGGCAAAGGAATATAAATTTAATCACAAGGTGACTAACACGGATTGCTCTGGCGATAACAAGTCTGACATGAATCAAAAATTTATTTTCAAAATGAAAAAAAAATAGAAAAATAAAAGATAAGACTACAAAGCTTGGGCTCGTCCGGGATTTGAACCCGGGACCTCCCGCACCCTAAGCGGAAATCATACCCCTAGACCAACGAGCCAGTTGAACACTTTTGGCCAAGTTATTTATATAAAAAGCTAAGTGGCCAAGATCACAGAGAAATAAACGAAGGCCAAAATCAAATAAAAAGTGAAAGAAATGCTCCCCGCTACACCTGCTCCCATCTCTCACTCTCCGACTCCACTTTAAGCTCCGCATGCACCACATTTCTGTGAGTTTCTATTTATAACGAAAACAAAACAGAAAAAAAAGAAGAAAAGCTGTTGATGTTGTTGCGGGTTTGGTGGCCGGGGAGGGGGACTATGGAACGCGATGGGCGAGTGTTGACAACCAAACAAATTGTTTAACATGGACAACACAATGCGACAAAACAGAGAAATATGATGCATGTAAATAAATTCAATTTGAAACAACATAAACGAGAAACGGAAAAAAAGAGACAAGAGAAAATAAATGCCAAACAATCAAAGTGCCGACAAAGCTTAATAAATAATGCTTTTAGCACCGACTATGAAATACACTACATTGGGAATGGATAAACATAATTTATCTAAAAATTTTCCATCATGAATGGAATAGAAAGTAAATCATCGAGGAAACTTTATGCCGTTGCAGATTATTCCATATTTATTAATCAAAAAAATATATATATATATATATTCTATTCGCTATATTTTAAAAACTGGTACAACCTTGTCTATAAAGGCAAAAAAAACATCTGCAACTGTTGTCTCCAAGTTCATACCAGAAAGATATTCACCATTATCTGATAACAAAACTGATAAGAAAAAAGTTGATTTACCTTTCGCATACCAATTAATTTTTGCTGTAAAAAAACAACATTATCGAGTTGTAAGTAGCAAATTAAATTAAAACATTTTCCAAATTAATATTTTGACCGAATCTAAATCCGCATTTGCAATAAATCTTCTAAAAAATAAAAAAACTGTTCCATAAATAAGACTGATTAAACAGGGATATTAACTGCATATTCTCATCACATTGATATATATATATATAATATATATAGAATATTTGTACAGTTCTTTTTTATAGATCACTTTTAAATTTATAGGTTAATAAATATTGAAAAAAAAAAACTTTCCGTTCCAAAACATTAAAATGTCCCGTGTGAATAATCAATTTTATGGGAATGGCAAGAACTACTGGACTTATCTCTGCTGTAGAATTGATAGCCATTGGCTAGTAGTAAGAACCTTCAGTGAACCTTCTCAAATAGATCTTGAAACGATTTAACATTAATTGCTTTTAATAAGCACTTTTAACTGATACATTGTAGTTGAACAAGACAAAAAACAAACAGTTTCAATCAATTCTCTTCAATCTTTCAATCAGCAGTCCTCTTCACATTGTCAATCAGAACTTATTTGCCACACCCGTTTGTCTAACATATGCCATATACATACCCTTCTCCTCTACATACATAGATTACAAATTTATATTGTATCCCAGAGCTATAAGCACTTCAGCACTTCATTTGCTGTCGATGTGCTGATTGCTAAGCTTTGATAAAAAAAAAAAAAAACAACAACAAAAAAAATGCTGAATAAAAAAAACGAAATGGAAGCAGAATTGTCGTCTCGCATGCTCTAGAATTGGGGCCAGGGCATCAAAATCAAAATCAAATCAGACAGCGGCAAAGAACGTTCGTTGAAACAATTGAAAACCCGCTGTTGTTGCGCCATTTGACAGCTCGAATGCGATAATTTTAAATCAAATCAATTGAATATTGTCACAATTAATTTATTTATGAGATACACACACTCGAATTGAGTTGAGCCGAGTTGAATTGAGTGTGTTTCTTTTTTGTTTCTTTTTTTTTTTTCTTTTATGTTTATTTGATATTTATTTCATTTTTTTTTCTTTTGTTTTTTCCTTTCTTTTTTTTTTTTGTTGATTTTGTTTCTTATTTATTCGACTGGCAATTGATTTTCTGAATATGTTTCCATTTTTATTGATTTTTAATTTCGGTTTTTGGGTGTTTTATGGCTGTTGCTTGTGCAAATGCTACTGACACGCCCAACCGCCCACTTCATGAAATTCAAATTCCACCAATTTTTTTTTTCTCTTTGATTTGAGTGGTTTTCAGTTGATCTGAAATCGTATCGAAACGCTGCATACAAATTATGCATTGATTTCAAAAGCGAAATATCAAATACAATACGAAATTTGTTTTTTTCGTCTGAAATTTGACTTTAAAATGGAAAGCAGATTAATTTCAAATCAATGGGCACAACAGATTCAAATAGAACTCAATGATATTCAGGGGTATTTGTTTTGTACTCACTACACTGTGAGAAACAGAAGGCTTCGGACTGAACTGACCCTAAAATCAGTTTGAAAAAAGTCGAATGTAACTTTTGAAAAAGTTTTTAATGCTTGCAATATATTTATAGATCAATAGAACCTTCTGGAATAAACGTATAAACGTAGGAGGAACACATAAGATTCTAAAAATTAATTCCAATATAGCAGCTCTTGGAGCTCATCTAACTAAAAAACTTCTTTCTAAATTTAATTTCCGAAGAGCTATGGAATTTTGGATTTATACGATCAAAGTCTTTTAAGTAACATCGACTAACTAGGATGAAATTCCTCAACTCGAAAGCTTGGAAATCAGAAAAAATTAAGGAATTTCATTTCTTCTCTGAAGTCCATTAAAATCTTCCATATCGATACGATAAAAGTAACTTAACGAACATGTTATTTAATGAATTTGTTTCTTTTTCTTTGAAAGTAAATTACTGATTCGGTTCCCAAGTCCGATCAATATGTTTTATGTTTTACCCCAGCGACATTGTTTACAGCAGTAGGAAATTCCGTCATATATATAATAAAGCTTTTAGCTGATAAGCCTTCATTTATTGTTGGTATTTGCAAACTAGTAATGGGTCTTCGATTAGACAGATAAGGCTAAAGTGGCATTGGACTTATGTAAATATAATTGGAAATAGTTGAACAGATAATTAACTAAGCGAAGCAACAATGTATAGAATGATTGCATAACTATTCCACACTTGGTCGATCGATCGATCGGTCGGTCGATCGGTCATATAGTAGCTGAAAATCAGTTTCAATAAAAACGAAAAGTTTTTTTTTTATATTTTTAAAAATTTTTTTTTTTTTTGCATTTTATATTTCATTCCATTTTTGTATGAATACTTTGCATGTGTAATTATTGTTGGTTTTATGTTTATTTTTTGTTTTTGTTTTTTGTTTTGCTTTTGATATATTGTTGTTGGGGGCTTTTGAGTGAATAGCAAATTTTATTCATAATTATAGCAATTTACACACAAGATATAATTATATGAAATATTCAATTATTTGTTGTTATTTTTTTGGGATTTTTTGTAATGTTTTTTTTTTAAGTTTTTTGGATTTTACATTTAGTTTAATTATAGTACTTATTCTACACATAAAGTGACTTAAATTATGCCATAATATTATTATCTCATAGTGCAACTTAAGAATAAAGCAAAAATATCTATATATAGATATAGATTACAACTAAAACAATTTGAAAACAGAATCGAATTGATTATGCGATATATATGTATATCTTTTGATATTTATTTAAGCGACAGAATCCATTGGAAGTCATTGAAAATGTTTTAATTAAAACACAAACTTTGGTTGAACTTTGAGAATTGATATAAACGAATAATAAAAATAATAAAAACTGAGCCGTTTAGCATTTTGTCTGATTTTTCTTCTTCATTTTGTTTTATCAACTATTGATTATTGTAGACAATTATAATGTATGTGTATATAAGTAATATGTATGGATGAGAAATAATCTATTAATTTTTGTTTAAATATTCTTTTAATCGTCTTGTTGTTGAAACTTAAATATGTAACTAGCGCTCGATAAACTACAGTTTAGTATCACAGAATAGCGAATGCCCGATTCTGAAAGCATTCATTGATCAATTTACTTTTGAAATTTATTTCAAAAATTTTATATTTTCACTTTCGCTTTTTTTTCATTTCCTTTTTCTTTTTCTTTTTGCAAAGTTAAACAATATTAATGAAGTTATTTTAAAGAAAATTATTAATTTTTGGGTTGTGTATATAATTAGGCAACACTATTTTTGTTAAAGTGACTCTTTAAGTTAACGATGTGAATACGAGAAACAAGGTTGGATAATTCCTTCAGAAATTAATTTAATTTCATTTTTTTATGTTCAAGAGACTAAGAATTTTGTTCGAATGGTGCATCACTTTTTCACAATTTAATTTTTTTTTTTTTTGTTTTACTTAACTGAAACTTAAAGTTTTTGTAGAGATGGAGTAAAAGGAGAAAGACAGTCTTGAAGAACGCCTTGGGGGAAATTTTTTAGATGATCATTTTCAGTGTTGAAAATTAGTGTTAAACAATGCTGTTTTCTTTTCAATCCATACGGGTTTCAATGTTTGTTTTTGTTTTTGTTTTGTTTTTGGTATATCTACTGATGGGCTGCTCCCATACGCTGTCCATACATGGCATAGGGCGAATAATATGGACCCAATGCGGCTGCTGCAGCTGCTGCTGCTGGATTGAAGGCTCCAGCAGCACCAAAAGGCGATGGACCACCTGGCATAGCACCCGGTGGTTTAGCATATGGATGATAGCGTGCAGCCGCTGCTGCCGCCGACATGGGACTCAATGGGGGTGTTGGATAACCGGCACGCAATGCCGATGGCGGGAAGAGTGTGCCCAGCAACGATTGAGCCTGGGATTGGGCCAGAGCAGCAGCAGCAGCAGCCGGATCCGATAGATTGCCGGTGTGCGTGCGCAGATGTGTAAAGAGTTCATCGGATGTTTGGAATCTCTTGCCGCAATATGCATCACCGACCACCCAACTGCAGACGTAGGGAGCTGAACGAGCAGCGGCCGCATTGGCAGCTGCTGCGGCTGCCGCCTGAGAATATGGATGACCTGGTGGTAGACCACTAGCAGCAGCAGCAGCACTAGCCATAGCCATGCCATATTTCTGATGTTCACATTGCGTACAACCCGCCGGACAGGGGGCACCCATCAGCATTTGTTGTGTGTGCGCCGAATAGGGACAGCCTGGGCAATAGGGATCCTTGCATACTGGGACTATGGCCTCGCCACCGGCTGGTGTCTTAATGCGCTGATAACTGATATATGGATTCGGCTGTCCAGCTCCACCGGCTCCGGCACCACCAGGACTTCCCGGATAGCCGCCACCATTGGCTGCCGCTGCTGCCAACATTGCTGCATGATGATGTGAAAAACCGCCGGCAAATGGTGGACGGAATGCGGGATTTGCAGCATGTTGTTCCATGCCTGGTGGACAGCAGAGGGCCGATAATGGATTCAGACCAGCATATGGTCCTCCGGCTGCCTTATAAGCAGCTGCTGCTGCTGCTGCCGCTGCTGCCATGCTGCTCATCTCCTTGGGATGTTGGGCAGTGCCATTGGCATTATTTAGAACTTCCATACCGGAACGTACAATGGGACTGGCTCCACGTTGAGATGATCCGGCTGGTGATACTGTTTTACGGCTAACATCCGCATCCGATTTCATTTCAGTGGGCGTGGCATTCGATTTATTTCTCGATGGCACACGAGTCTCATGACTTGAAGAACTCTTTGAGCTTGGCCGCTCATCATTTGTTGTTGGTAGTATTGTTGTTGTTGCTGTTGCTGTTGTTGTTGATGATGATGAATTGCTCTTGAAACTATTCTGATTCTGATGACTAAGCACATTTGTCTCATATGGCTTAAAGGCCAATTTAACTGACTCACTACCGCCGGTATTTGTTGTTGTCGCTGTGCTATTTATTGTTGTTGCACTGATTGGCGTTGATGATTTTGGTGATTTGGCTTGAATTTGAGTGGGCGGTGATTTAGCAGCTGATATTTCAGCACTGCTGCTACTCGACGATGTTGATGATGAGGAGCAAGTGCCCGATTTATTCTTATTCTTATCCATAGCCAAGAGGGGCTTAACAGCCGATGAATCGGCTCCAATTTGTGAGCATGTCTGTGCTAATAGAGCCAAAGGACTCTTCTTGGCATCCATCTAAGAGAAAAGAAAATAATAACAATATTATGATTAGATTTTTATTATCAAAGAAATTGTTTTTCGGTTTCTTAAACTCATTCAAAACAACACAATGAGCAGCAAAGAAAATTCACTTGCTATATTCCCCCTTTTAAACCAAACTCATAAAACAAATTTTTTTTTAATATTTTCAACATTTTTTTCAGTTCCAAAGTATTAAAAATTATCTATTTCTTTGCCAACCATTTACCTTTTCAATCTTTCCAATTCAAAAACTATATTTTATTACACTTTCCGTTTGATTTTCAACAAATCACACAAAAATAAATGTTTTCAATTAAATTAGAAAAACTGGATTTAATTCCAGTTTCCCACAGAATACAATTAAAAGTTTCTTGAATTTTTTGTTTAATTTAAAACAGAAAAAAATCGAAGTTTTCCCAAGTCTCAAAATAATTCTCGATGAATTCTCAAATTATCTTTTTAGGTTTTTATGGAAAGAATAAAACTAATAAGACTGTCCATATAATTTTCTGATTCTGATATGCATATAAAATGCCAAAAATGGGTTTTTGATTTAGTATTGCATAAAATAAGCATAAAAATTATAACTAAAAATTTTTTTGGTTTGTAAATTTTTTGCATGTTATCTCACTTGATGGAATTGAATACTTATTTATTCTTATTTTACGACAAACAAACATTTTAACTTTGCTTACAACTTTTTGCTACCTTCAATTCTTTTTTCTTTCACTTTTTTTTTTTAAGTTTTTTACGTATTTTTAAATACTAACCGTTGTGGGCAATGGAGCCAAATAATCCGGTTGCAAATATTGATTGTTGCCAATGGTGACAACACCACCGCCTCCTTCCAGGACAACCATGGTTAAGTTGTTGTTGTAGTTGTTGGTATAATCCAAAAAATACGTTTTAAGACGTTGAAATAATCCACAAGAGAATGCGACGGGAATAATCCAAATTTGGTGAGGTAATGTCGATACACTTTTACTTGATTACTTTATATTTTATGATATATGAATTAATTCATATAAAGCATAGCACTTGTTGGCCAAATTTTTGGCATATGTTTTACACAATTTCTTAATATTCAGACAGTTTGAATATTTTAATTTTTGTTGTTTTCACACTTGACACACTCTCGACGAAACAAGAATTGTGATTGATGACAGATTGATTAGACTTGGGTTTTAGTAATTCTTTTTTCTTTTACTTTGTTAACCGTTTTCAGCTTTCCGCTTTTCTTCCGAGCAGGTCTGAACGCATCGAAGGCTAAACTCGAACTGAATTCAAAAATTTCGTATGCCTGACTTTACAGCGAAGTGAAGGCAACAAAATTTTATGGTAGCTAGTTTGGAGAAGCAGCGCTGTTGGCATTTATTCTCTCTCTCTCCCTCTCTTTCTCTCGCTCTCTCTCTCTCCCTGTGTGTGTTTCGCTCTTCCTCTATCTCTCTCTTGTTGTGTGTGGCCTGGTCTCCTGCTCTCTGCTCTCAGAACCGGTTATACGAACTGTTAACCATGGGTTAGAAGAGTGCCGCCTGTTGAGAGGAAACGAGTAAGAGATATGTTAATTTTCAAATATGGCGTATTTTTTATCCAATCACAAATCGCATGCGCCATTCAAATAACAGCAGGTACTCTCTTTGCCACACGGCAACACTTATTTCGAGAGCAACAGTTGGGCCAGAGAGCCGTTCTCAGTTAATACAAAAACACCAAATAAAATAAACTAGCATTTCGCTTGCGCGCACATTAATCTTATCTGCCACACACACACCATGCACACACACACATATGTCTCGTATCGTCTCTTCTCTCAAATACTGCATTTTTTTTCTCGCGCTCTCCCACACTCTCTTTTTGTGTGTTTGTTTCTCACACCACTCAACGCTTTTCTCGCTCATCGTTTGTCGGTGCCTGCTGTCAACACCAGAGACATTGGAGGCCATGCTCCCCGCTTGTCGCATTGTCTTTACTGAGATTTCTCGACCAAAACCACTCAACACTTAACAATCGCCTCGGTTCGCTCGTTTTAATGTCATATAAAAATTAATTTGTTTGTCGCTCTGCTTCGTTCAGAGCGCAGTTCAGAGATCTGTTGCCCCGGCATCCTCCTGCTTTCGGTTCTGCTCTTGTGGCCTTTTGTTTAGCGTTTTTCGATTAACTTCTGTGGTCTGTTTATGCTCTACACCCAACTCCGACCCCCTCTCCACCACAACATTGCAGCCCCAAGTCATCGCTGTTTAAGTGGAAATCGTTGTTTTGTTGTCGCATCAAAAACTTTTCCCCAAACGAATTTTCCCTCATTTTTCTCATATGTTTGTATGTCTGTGTTTCTATGAGTGTGTGTCTGTGTGTGTGTGTGTGGCTTAATTAATCTACATATAACAAATGTAAAAGAGTTTCAAACTTCCTTCTTGTTCTCGTCTTTTATTTTTAATAGTTTAATGGCTTTTTATTGCTTAATATTTGATTGGTATGTTAATTGTTTTATGGTATTTTTTTTTTATTTTTCTGTTCGTAGTTCGTGGCTGAAAATATTGACATTATTTATAAACTTAAATTTTACACTTAGTTCCTAATTTTAAATGACTGTGTCAGCTAACGAATCATGTTTGGAAATGGAAATAATATTTTTTACCTTTATGTATTATGATTTAGGCCAGGAAGGAGCTTCGATTTGATTACCAAATTTAATTATGCCAAAATGTTCAACTTTTATGTGTTTTACTCATATTAGTCGTATCTAAATTGTATCGTGAATTAAACCATTAAATATAACAATTACATTGGAAAAGTAAATTAAATTTTTCAACGTCTGTAGAGTTTGTAAAACGAAAATTGTTCTACTTCATTTTTTTAAACTTTACAGGAAAAAATTCGTTTATTCGTTTAACACAATTTTTTTGTCCACAATTTTCATGAAACGCCCGGATTCGAAACAGATTCTCTGTTAATAAGAACTACACGAGTAAGCCATTTTGACCAGTTTTACCACAGTTGTTGGGATTTGAAATTAAAAATTAAATTCTTTCCACAATTTGTAGAATGGTTAATTATGCTTATCGCTATCATGAAATTGGATCTATTGTACTGAGTATTTCTCCGTGGATAGGTTTCAGTTATGGATACTAATTTGTTCTTTTTAAGAAAATATGGACAGTTTTTAAATATTTATAAATATTCTAATAGTCAGGGTGTATTATATATAATTATTGCTATACAAAGTTATTGTTTCTTTTCAATATTTACAAACTATATAACCTAAACAAACAAATTAAGTATATGATTTTAGGATGTTTTGAAAATAATAAAATATAATGATTTCATTTAAAACATAAATTATAAAGTATTTTAATAATAATTATACATATCTTCAATTTCTTAGAATTTGCTACTTTAGCAGCTTAGTTTCTAAGTTCTAACAAATTAGTTGGTAGATTTAGTTTCGAATTTTAAATCCCAAAATGCATTTTAGAGATTTAAATGGAATATATTTTCCAAGGGATTTTAGTTTTACAATTTTAAGATATGCTTTATTTATGGATCAAATGTTGTTACCTAACAATCTATGGGCAAAGGAAAAGAAGGCTTTGTAATCTAAGCCATCAGGTTTAAAGCCTTGCTAAGTCGTGATCGATAATCTTTGCCTGTAAATTAAAATCTGTGTAAATATGCCCGTATAAGCCAGGTAATACGGCTTAAAACAGGTAAAAACAATGCCTTTGACCTTCGTTAAATACCTCTGATGGATTTATATGGTAAAATCGTGTTACTCAACGATAGCACCATAGCTTAGACATTATGTGCGGTTTTTGCGTGTTGCTCATTTGCGTTAAATACCAAAATAAATATGTATTGTTCTTTTCCGCTTGTAATCTGGGTATATCCTTTAAACATACATACATATATATATATATACATAGCTTAGGAAGGTGTTGTCAGATCCATGACTATTATAGTTCTTGTATTATAATAATCCTTATCTACAGTAGATATTCCAGCTATAGGACCATATCTATATATGTATATCAAAGCAGTTTTACTCAAACACTGAACATTTAAACTTCATGCTAAAGTAAATGTAGAGCTTTCTTGGTATCTAAACACAGGGTATCTCAATTGTCGTTGCTTGGCATCTAACATTTTTTTGTTGGAATTTCTTCTCCCCTTTTCCTCAAATTCTCGCTCACTTGTACTTTTTTGTTATATTTTTTACGGCTACTTTGTCAGCATCATAAATTTTGCCTCCGCTGTATGTGAATTATTTACTAGCAAAATGTGAGAGAGTGCGATAGAGAGGTAGCGAGACAGAAAGAATGAGAGAGAGAGAGAGTGCGAGTAAGTAAGTAAGGAGGGGGGCATATAAATAATACAAAAATATTATAAATTACACGCAGGAATGTAAGTAGCAAAAGCGAGAGAGAAGCCAAATAATTGAGGTAAAGAACATTGTGATACCTCCCAAAAGTATGCTAATGTTTATGCATAATTTTATATATATGTCATATATATATTAAATTTTTTACCTAAATCAATGCCAAACGATCTCCATAGGGATCTCATATATTAAAGTATAATACTTCGATCGAAATTGATTATAGAATCAGAGAGAATACGAAATAAAAATGCTTCTATTTATCAAATATTTTCTTTCTAATGGACTAAATTCGAATTTCATTTGCTTATTCGATTTATGTGTTATAAAAACTAATCTGTTTTGCTATATGTTATGATGGTAAAGATGATAGATATATCCTTGAATTGAAACAATATCTTTCTGCTTGAATTGAGGATGTCGTTAGATCAATCTTGATTGTTTTGCCCATTATACCCGGCTTGCCTGCTGTGACAGTGGGAGAGAGTATAATTTGTAGCCGCGAAAACATTTATATGAAGAATATAAAAAGGAAGCAACTGCCGCCGCAGCACATAAAATTAACCACATATTTCTTCATTTTTATGGCATTTATTATCACAGAAATGTTTGTGTGATAAAAGCAGAAGCAAAAGGCAAACGATGAACGACGACAAACAGGCAACGATGGCGGCGGCAACGGCAACGGCAACGGCAACAGCAACGGCAACAGCAATGGCAGAAAGGCAGTCATAAAAATGCAGCCATTTACCTTTTGATTTATGCACAACAACAGGAGAAGGAGATGGAGCTGGAGAGGGGAAGGAACAGGAACGCTAGCTGAAGCACCGGGAGTGGGATGAAGATGAGGCACGCATGAACCACGAAACTCCAAAAGGAAAAGCAAAAGCAGCGAAAAAAAATAATGCAATAAATTTGACATTATCTACGGCAATATGAAGTGGGTGTAGTTCGGGTAGAGACATCGTTGGCGTCATCAGCAGGATTACGCATGAGGAAAGCTGAGCCAAAGCAGGATTCCCCCAGAGAAAACAACAAAACTACGATAATTGCTTTTGCCCGGCTAAGAAAGTTGAAACCATAAATACTTTATAAGAAAGCCAAAAATTAAAACGTAAACCAATCGATAAAAATTTATATTTTTAAACTCATCCAAAACTTTAAGCTAATACAATTTTAAGAAGTCCAAAACTACAATTTAATTTAAAACTAAATCCATATTAATATTACCTCGCAAAATAACTTTCGAAAATAATTTATACTTGCAGAACGTTTTGTTAGTCTTAAAAGATCATCCAGATTCATGGTTTATACATATATATTTGAAATTACTCGACACTATCTTTATATAGAGTGTAATTTCATTTCCTTTTGAAGTAATTTAAAAAATATCCGGAAAATAATTTATAATAAAAAAATCTCTGAGTTAATACTTATAAATGAAAACTTGTAAAAAAATTTGAGGAAATTTTTATGGTAAATTTTTTGATGGTTAAAAAATATAAACATGAGTATTTTGAATTTTAGAAGTAGGAACGAACTTTTATTAATATATATATAGGAATTCAATTTATTAATAATTAACCGAAATCTTTGAGATTTTGGACTGGCTTCATCAATTTCCCATTTTTTCGTGGATTTTTTTAATTGCCTGAGTTATTGCAAATTATATAGATCTTTATATGCAATTTAAATCTCATTCGAATAAATTTAGAAATGTCTGTATGGTTTTTTCAATTTCGGTTTCATTAAAAATCATATCGAAAGTCTCATTTAGTTTTCGTGAATGTTTTCTAACTATACAAATAATGAATTACATTCAAAGACTTCCTGATTATATAATTTGCTCGCGTATATGTGTTGGAATATTTCCTTCCGATTCGTCTGGCTTTATAGTCTCTCCTCCGCCTCTGAAGAAATACGAACAATAATTCATTTTGAGCAGTCGAATGCCATTTAAAAAATTGAAAAACAAACTGCAATAAATTCAAAAAAAAAAAAAAAGAAACCTAAGCACACAACACATAAAACAAAATGCCCAAAAAGCAGGGGGGAAGAGGGGAAATAAAACATATAGAAAGAAGGGATACATTCCGTTCCCGCTGTGAAAAGGAAGACTATTGCTACCGAGACTCGCCTGTCGATAATTTATCGACAACAATTTATCTCGTAATAGTTACAAGAGGGGGGGACCAGCAAGAGAAATGGCCACGCAACTGCAAAACGGTGACATTGAAATTTTACGGTAAAAAAAGGATCCTTTTATTTTTTGCAATGCCCACCCTGGATCAGGACTTTACATTTTATTGTTATTTTTTGGGTAGATTAATATAGCAAATTAATGGCTGCATTGGTACTGACAATGGAGAAAAATAGACGCATGCAGACACGTGCAGCAATCGTAAATGATAAATTAGGGATATATCATTTTATTGACATTTCGTTATTGGGTATTAATTTACTAAAATTTTGAAAGATAGCAAAATTGGAGGTGTAACTTTTTAATGGCTACGAGATTTGTGGCAAATGGTGGAAATATTAAAATATATTCTAAAAATGAATACAATTTTTTAAGATACCGAATTTAGGTACATACTGACCGATTAATGACTTTGTATAAATGAAATAGCTATTAAAACATTAATAGTATATATATTATTATTATTTATCTTAAAGATCAAATAAAAATGTATTAGGGAAATTGTGGAAATGGAATACACACAATAAATTCCCATATAAATTTAGAATATAGTCAATTGTAAATTTAAATAGTTAATTACTAGAAAACATACTAAATTAATCATGGTACTAGCTCAAACCAAAAAGTTTGTTAAATAAAAAAATGTATATATATTTCTCACACTTAAGTTTAAATTTGTAAAATTGATCTCTTAGATAAATTTCAGTTAAATACAAATGTATCCTGTCGAGTTCATTATCTTCCAAATCACTGAGAATATTTCTATTGATTTACGCACAAAATGAATGAAATAATCATCGTGAATTTGGTCTCTGGCAACTGTGGTCAATCAAGGACATCGTTAAGTGTCCTTTACCTTTGATTTATGGCATACAATCCATTGTCAGCAGCCACCAAAGTTGATGCTTCTGAGACGAGTCACTCCTCTGTTGGTTGTGACCCACCCCTGGACAACTCCCAAGTCCTATTCCTGACATTTTGACAAATAATTTTTATTGACGCTCACCAGCACACTCGGATCGCTGTTTGGTTTTTAATTGTCCTCGACTCGAGCTCAGCTGCTCTGCACGTGATAATTGCTCATTTTATGAGGCATTTATCAAAGTGTCTCGAGGTCCATTGCGGCATTGTTCTCACTGCCTGTCCTTGGTTCGCCGGGTGTATGCCTCCTGCTGCGTCTGTCAGGGCGGGTTTAAGCAACAAAAAAAAAATTCTATTCTATGTATTTGGCATGGATTTTATGGATTGACTGACTGACTGAACGACTAACTCACTCACTCACTCACTGACAGTCACGCGTCATTTATTTGACCGTGACAGTTGCTTGCAAAAATCTTTCCAAAAACGAGAAAAAGAAACATTCAAGTTTCAATTCCCGAACTGATTCGTCTGAGGCAAAATAAATCAAGGGATGGAGAGAAAGAACTTAAACATTTGCGCCTCAGACACGTGATGCGTTTATGCGGCACATCAATAAAATTAACAGAAATAAAAACGGAAATTTGTTAAGGACTTTAGTCCTCTACTTATAAAGCGAACATGTCATGCATAACTGATGAATACACAAAAGAAATAAACAGAAGACAAAACATAAGAAAAACCGTGTAATAAAAACTAAATTATATCCTTTTCACGTTCAAGTGGCAACGGCGGCAACAACACAAAATGAAGCAACATGTTGCCCCAAACACAGACAGACACACACAGAGACACACAGAGAATAAAAAAAAAAAAAACGAGAAAAAAAGGAACCCTCGATCCGTCTCCACCATCTATTCCATCCATCCAAACATCTATCGCTCCAACCCACGCACTATTTAATTTAGTACAAAATTATTATGCGCAACATTAGCACTTGGGCCGACTTGGTAAGCGTGAGGAGCCTCAAATGAAGTGTGAATTTTGCTGTCAAACCAGTGAGACAAACAGAGAGATAGACAGAGAGACCGACAGACAGACAGACAACCCAAGATAAAAGCTGATGAACTGAGGACACAAATGCCGACGACAATATTTCATTTGGGATTTCATTTTAAGGATTTTAGTTATGCTTCTGTTTTTATTTATTTTTCATCCTGTTTTTGACGCAGTTTTTTTTGTTTCGCATCGAATGAATATTAAGTTAGTATTGCGATATAAATTTAGATTTGGAAAGAGTTAATATGTAAGACTAATATCTAAAGTCCAGAAATTTCAGCTTTGATACTTGTGGGTTGAAGTATGATAGGTATTAATATATATACATATATACACATATTCCAGTCTATTTAAATTAATTATTATTGGTATTGATTTGATAACAGGTAAACTCAGAATGCACTTAATTCAATTTCTCAATTTTCGAAAATCTAAAGGCAAGGCAGAATTTCTATTTAGTTTGCATCAATATAGGCTATGATTTTGAAATTTGAATTCAATTTAATATACTTTTTGGTCGAAACATAGTACACACATATTGTTTTCTTTTTGGGACCAATAATTTTTTTGAGTTAGTTTTTATTTCAAGACTAAGTGACACAGTAAGACTCTCTAGAAATAGTTAGAAATATTTGTATATATATTTTTGTATTAAGAAAAAAAAATGGCACACTCTTTGGAAGATATTATTAAGGGAATCCTTTCTTCGGATGGTAGTCGCGTAAAAGATGCCGAAGCTCAATTATATGAATCCTATAAGGATCCAAATTCATTATATGCCTTATGCCAAATAATGACATCGAACAGTTTGGTAGAAGTACGACAATTGGCAACCATTCTACTAGATCGACGGATTCAACCAGTATCCAACTGGGAGATGATACCAGAGGATCAGCGTAAAGTAATCAAATGTGGAATGATGCGTGCTCTAGTTGAGGAAAAGGAGAGAATTGTAAGAAATGCCATTGGATCACTTGTTAATACTATAATTCGACACGATGCTGGCAGGGATGATAATTGGCTTGATGAGGTAATGAAATATATCTATGAACACTGCAGTTTACTTGATGAGGTTGAATGTGAATTGGGATCTGGAACATTTGCATCTTTAGCTGGATCGGCACCAATCCAGTTTATGAGTCAAATTGAATCGATATGCCAATTATTTGTTAATGTTTTAACCAATGCTAGCATGCAGGAGAAATTACCAACAAAAACTATATATAATATGTGTAGTGGAATGACAAATTTGATACCATTTACTTTGGGTAACAAAGCAGCCGAATCGATTATAATTAATGAATTGCCCTTGTTAATGAAATTGGCAAAAACATTTGCACAGGGCAATAAATTTGACGAATTCAATTCAATTTTTGAAATATTTGACTGTATTGCTGAATATGTTCCAAGGTTATTCAATGATGTCGGAACCCTAATGAATTTCTCTCTAGAGATATTAAGTAATTTACAAATCGAGAAGACTATGCGTATCCAAATAGCGTCATTCATTGGCTCTATAATTCATGTGAAAAAGTCAAAAATTATTAAATTAGATTTAACTGTTAACATAATAACTGTCATATTCGAAATGATGTGCCATACATCGGATATTAATGATGCTGAAGAGAGTGAACTCTTCACGGATAGCGCTGTTAGTGCTGCTATGCAAACTCTTGATCAAATCTGCAACAGTTTGCCACGTGATAAATGTCTGCCACCGTTACTTCAATTGATCGAGGCGGCACTTCAACATCCCGATCCATTGCGTCGTCGTTCAGCCTACCTTTCTATGGGTGTTATATGTGAGGGATGTATTGCTATTATATGTGAGAAATATTTGGATACAATGTTTAACGTTATTAAGACTGGCCTAACCGATCCGGAATCAATTGTACGGATCAGTGCCTATTATGCTTTGGCACAATTTGTTCATTATCTTCAACCTGATATAGCGGAGCATACTTTGGAAATATTAAAGATATTTTTTGATTTTCTACATCAATTGGTTATGGATGTGAATATGGGTAATCCGGAACCAAAAAATATGTGTCGCATGTTTCAAGCTTTGCAGGTGCATTGTGAATGTTTAGAGGATAAAATTTTGGAATATTTGCCCATGTTAATGGAGTGTTTATTTGAAACATTGAATCCAAATAATTCGATTTCATTAAGAGAATTATCCCTAATAACAATTGGATCAGCTTCAATTTCGGCTAAAAAGCATATGGGAATATATTTACCCCGAATTCTAGCCATATTGGGAATGTATATGGTAAACGATTGTAATTTGGAGATCGAAATATTACGTTGTCAGGCAATTCATACTTGGTCAGTTATTGTCCGACACGTGGGCAAAACAAATATTTTACCATTTACTAACGATTCAATGAGATATTGCTTAATGATATTGTCCGGGGATCCAATTGATCCAGATCTTCGTAGAGCCATTTACAATCTACTTGGTGCCCTCTCTAAAGTGCTCAAAGAAAATATGTCTAGCGTTTTTCCTAAAATTATGGATCGTATGGTATTATCTGTTATATCACATCAAGATGTACCACCCTCAAGCAGTATGAATGATGATGGCATGGATAATGATGAGGATGATGATGATGAGGACTTCTATGATGAAATTGAATGCGATTATGCCTTGGAGAAACAAATGGCCATAAATATTCTAAGGGAATTTCTCGGCCACAGCTGGCAAGGCTTTTGGTCCATATCTGCAAGCGAGCTTTGACAATGTCTATAAAATCATTTGCCATCCAAGAGAAGCTACCAGAAGGGGTGCAATTGAAGCACTTTGTGAATTTGTGATGGGATTTCATCGTTTAGGTGACGGAATGTCAGTAACACGAACTTGTTCGATATTAATACCAAAATTTGCCGAAATGTTATTAATCGATGATAGTATTCCTGTGGTCAATCGTTTGCTTGAGGATATGTCTACTCTGTTCAAGGAGTTACATGAGGATGCAGTGCCCACACCTTTGATTCGAGAACAGATTTTCAGATCAATCAAGAAGCTCTTAGCTGTGAAGTCTCGATGCCAATGGGCTGGGATATTTTGTGGACGTGGTGGTGCATCTGCTAGTGAAACTGGCGGTGATGAAGAAGAGGACAGTGATCTGGAGGAGGAAATAATTGAGAATACCGTCGATTTATTTAATGCATTTGGATATGCTGTAGAGCCGGGACAGTATTCGATATATTTTGGTAAAGTTCTTGGTTTACTTAGCTCAACGTTAAGCGAAACAAAACTGAATATGTCCAGTACTCGGAAGAGTCTTATATTGGGCACATTGTCCGACTCCTTAAGACATCTGGGCTCTTTTGTGGATAATTATTTTGATATACTTTGTCCCATTTTTGTAAATGGTTCACTTGATGAAGATTCTTTGGTGCGTCAGAACTGTTATTATGGCTTGGGTGAATTAATACTCCAGGGCGAAAAGAAATCTTTGGAATACTGCCCATTTATTTTGCGTACCCTATCCGATGCCATTTCGAAGGAGACTGACCCAGCGGGAATAGATTATATCTGCGGTGCTGTGGCACGGCTTCTATTAGATAATTATAGAGCTTTTGAATTGAAAAATGTTCTGCCCGTTTTCCTATCCCAATTGCCCTTGCGCTCCGAGTTCCATGAAAATGATGTTATTCTACAGATGTTTCATCTTCTCTATGAAAAGTCACGTGCCAGTATCTTTCAGTTTCTCGAACAGATGCTGACAATAACCATACAAATTCTTCTCCAAAATCAATTGTCAGATGAAGAAACTACTGATAGTGCCGTAGACTTTATTAAAATGATACGCCAACAATATCCCGAACAAGTCCAAACTATTTGTAGTGTCAATCCAGAGATTTATAATTTTGTAATGTCTTTATAAAAGACGCAGAGATATAGATACGGATACAGAAATGGATATATACACAGTAGATTTATTAATTTCTAAATTGTGATAAAATGTTATATCATTTTAAACTTTTTTCCACTTTGTCTAACATGTCCTTTGCGACTATATATTATCAGTTCAAAATTATAAGTAAAAACTTTTGAAAATGAAAAATTTATGTCTTTTGAATTGGATAAACTTATCCTGTGGTGAAATTTCCATGACCAAGAGTATATCCCCCTCCCTCCCTCCCCCCTATATCAGTGCTTAACCTCTTCATGTGGGTCACATGCTTGAGATAGTAAAGTCAACCAACTGAGTCATGGGCCAAAGTGAAAGCATCTCGTTTTCATTATATTTAAAATGCTGTCATCACCTAAACTGACATGACTTTGGTTTTGCCTTTACATCTGCCTTCATTTTCACTATGAAGACATCTATATATATATATAATATATGCGGGTTCTTAAATATCTTCATGTCCTGGCCTTCCAATTTTCCTTTCTTTTTCATTTTCGTGGCACTTTCAACGCATCATTGAGTAAGCCGCGAAGCGCACTCATCTAGAGTTGTATAGTAGATGATGATGATGATGAAGATGAAGATGAAGATGATGATGATAATGATGATGATGATGATGATGATGTGGATGATGCGGTAGTATGGTGCCAGGCATTCGGGCTGAAAATGAAGATGCTTAGAATGGAGTGTGCGTTTATAATCAAATTAGAAACGAAGCGTAAGATCAAAGGCCCAACGATGCGCAGTAGGCGCGACATAATGCCCGAAATGTTCAAAATACACGGAGACTAAAGAGACTAAGAGAGTCCGAGAGGGACTGGATGAGGAAACATGGGACTGCAACTGGGTCTAAATACTGGTACATACATGATGAGGGGCATCACATCAAGAGGGGCGCCCTGACAACTTGAAGTGGAAAGTGACTGAGAGTAGAATGGGGCGACGACGACGACGACGGTGAAACCTGAAAACCTGAAGAAGACGTCTCATTAATGACAAACAAGGAGTCGAATAAGAGGTACGCGTAAAATGAAAAGGTGTATTATGCACTCAACTTGAAAACCAGAAATATCTCCCTCTTTCTCTCAACGTCTCTCATCCTGTCAATTCCTACTCAAGTTTTGCTTTTTACTTTTTTTTCTTATTTCTTTGCCTGTTCTTTCAAGTGTTTCGTTGGGCACATTGCACACTTCCTCGAAAGGATCATATCGCGGTGGGTATTAAAAATAAAAGGAGAGAAAAAAAAACAAGAATTAAAAAGAAAAGAAGAATAAGGAGAAGCGGAATGATTTTCAATGTTAAAGACTGATGACGACAGGTTAAACGTTTTCATTATGAGAATGCCCGAGCTTTTGCCTTACTGTTCCAGAGGTTTTTCCATAATTGGAGCTGCATTCAAGTGTCTTGAGGGTCTTGGAGTATTTTATTCTTGGTTTTTTTTTCTTTCACTTCTTTACTTGCTCGTATTCAACATTTTGTTTGAGTCTTAATGAAAAGTAAATTGAGTTCTCGGTAGTTGGTTTAGGCTGCTTACCAATGTACTTTAAGTGTGACATGCTCAATTAGTTCTTCGAAATTTTCTAAATAAAGAAAAACGATGAAAATTTGAAATGAAAAAAATGAAATAATATTCGACAATATTTCCGCAGCCACTTGAAATGAATGTAAATTGTCCACTTGAGCCAATTATAGAAAGTCAAAATCAAAAATGGAAAATATAAATTTTACATATTTTGTATAGTTTATTTTGAAATTACTTTTACATAGTTTAAGATTTCAATTCCAAATTAATATCTCTGAATTTCCATTACTTGCTTAGCTTGGAAATATAATTTTCAATTTGTTATTCAATTGACAATTTTAGGTTTCAGAAATTAGAAACATTTTCAAAATTTGATGTCACCGTTTAAAGGACCTTTCGCTTCCAAGAATGTCGACTAAAGAAATCTTGTTTTCTTCAACCGGAAATCCATTTTCATTTTATCATGACATAGCTCAAGGCACTTGACCCAAATGTCATTAATAAGTAACCTTAGAAACCTCTATTTTTCCAGATATTATTTGGCCAGCGGAAAATATATTGAGTCACTTGTCTTTAACAACCAAAAAACAAAAAAAAAATACTCAAGTGACATGTTTATTACCAACAAACGAAATAAGAGACACACACACAAACACTAAAATTGTTATATATCGGATATACATTTGCTTATGTTTAACATTCGTAATATAATTTATGACCACCTTACGACTTAGACCGTGGCAAGTAAAAAGGGTTAACTAGTCCACTTCATTGTCAACCCTTTTGCCAACTGTGCGTTAAACAAACTTCCTGCATAATCCCCAGACCCCTAGCCAGAGACAGAGCCAAGGCCCATGAACTCATGAATCTTGTCAACCCATAACAAAACTAAACCTAACCCAACC
This sequence comes from Drosophila sturtevanti, assembly GCA_018150375.1. Classification (NCBI taxonomy): domain Eukaryota; kingdom Metazoa; phylum Arthropoda; class Insecta; order Diptera; family Drosophilidae; genus Drosophila; species Drosophila sturtevanti. The sequence continues at coordinate 2,782,040 of JAECWJ010000027.1, forward strand.
CCCAGTTAATGTTCCCATTGCCTTTGTTTGCCTGAAATTGACTGATTACCCACAAAATTACCAAATTTATTTGTACGTAATTTGAGACATTAATAAAAAGTTTTTTCCTCAGGCCATGTTTGTTTGCTTTGGTCTACATATATATATATATGCTCTATATATGTTCACCAGTTGGCAGGAAGTAACCCCCTTCAATTTCATTTCGGTTCAACCATCGGGTGACAGTTGGTTATGTAATATTTCAAACATTTGTTACAATACATTTTCCAGTTACTAATTAGCTGAGACAGTTTTTATGAGTGTTCTTTCAGCTCGTGAAAATGTGTGATTCCAAATTTTCTATTTTATTGCAAAACTGTGTACAAAAAATGAGGAAAAAACATTTTTCATGATATCGCTAGCAGGGTGTGCCAAGTTCTACCTTTTCTTTTAAATTTTTTGTCTGCAGGGAATTCCCATAGGCAACGATCTATGTATGTGCTATGTACTCAAAATATATATTGTGTTTTTTTTTTTTAGAAGATCAAGAAATAGTATAGCTAACGGGAATCAAATGATCTCAATTGAATTTTAATAATTAGATGATTTATTGACCATTAACGCGTCGATTAAGCCTGCAAGATCAATAATGGATTTTGTTTTGAGTCTCATTTTGTCTTTTGAATAAACCCAATTTCTAAGCAAAATCTATATATCATCTAATAATATACACAATCTATATTCATCTAACTTCGCCTCTATTTGCGAAAATGTTTTATTCTGTTTCGTAGTTGATTATTTTAACGATAGGATTTCTCGATGAAGTAAGCAAATCATTCTTACCGACTTTGAGTATCGCTTCAATTAATAAAAGATTTAAATGAAATTCTCCTAACATAACATGCCGGCACTGCAAATGCGTGACCGAATCTTATACTGCTTGCAGAAACTAACGCTGCTTGCTGAGGCTTATAATACTTACTGAAACTTACACTGCTTGGAGAAACTTACCTGCTTGCGGTGGAAACTACTACCTGATGAAACTTATACTGGCGTCTCTCTCAGTTACATCAGCCATTCTTTCACTTGGCATTTCAGTAAAAATCATTTATTGGTATATCTGCAATACTTATTCGTTTTCAAATCGGAATTTCGACAATACAATACATGTTTCTTTATTTTCTTATTGTTTTTCATTCATAATTTTTCTTTTTCTTTCGAGTTTCTCCGTACAATTTCTAAAATATAATATTAACCATCGCATTTAATTGAATATCAATATCTTTATAAGTATTGTCGATTTCTGTTTTATGTGATTTCTGTTTGAGTTTATATTTGAAGCAAGAGCAAAGTGTTTGATTTGAATTTCCACTTCTTTTTATGGATTTTGTATTGTTCGGGTTGAGTTCATTGCGGCAGGCAGCTTCCATTCAGAGTTCAGTTACAGTCAGTATCATAAATTTTACTCTTAATAGCATCCGCCTGTCATTGCAATCTAAATAAATTGTTAAATTTATTTACGACAAAATGTCCACAGAATGGTATTTCTTTTTTTTTTTTTTTTTTTTTTTTTTAGTTGCTGATGCTGTAGGGAAGGGGATCTAGTGGGTGTATACATATGTGTGTGGCTAGAAAATATGAAAATTAACTGCCGACTAAAGCCAAAATTTTCCTGCTCCTCTTGCTACTAGAGGGCAAAACAATTGCGCTACATTTTCCATATGTGTGTTGTGCGCTTTGTTGTTGTGTGCGTGTGTGTAATTTTCACTTCATGTTTGGCCACAAAAACGCAGAAACTGCCATAAAATGCACACACACACACACATAGACAGAGAAACAAACCATATAGCCATAGACGAGGTCCTGACTAGTCCTGGTCCTGCAATAAGGTGAAAGAGGAGCACTAAATGCCACTAAATGAATTTATTTGCCAGCAAGAGTGGGCACATCGTAGAGAGGAAGAGGAGTGTGGGGAGAACCAACGTCGACATTTTGAGAGTAAATAAAGCCCAAAATGAGATTTATGCAACATGACCGAGAACAACAACAGCAACAACAATAACCCAAGCGTCGAGACCAAGTGCTGAAGTTGCCCCCAAGCCACAAGCTGCTCCATTCTCACTCCATCATGGCCACCATCCACTTTAGGTCATAGGGTTGGGGGTTAGTTTTTAGTGGGCACCCACTTTGTGGGCATTGTGGAATGGCAATCGCCAAGCCAAAATGTCGTTCATAGAATAGAGTGAGAGATTCTGTCTCTCTCAGTCATTGCATTTCGTTTGTGTCTATGTGTGTGTGTCTGTGTGTGTGTATGAGCCTTTTAAACCAACTAATTTTTGTCTAAAAGGAAAACACAAAATAAGAAAAATTATAGAAGTTAAGTTTGGACTATCCTCTATCCTCCTGAACTATTTTTTAAATAAATTAAATTTTTTCTTTCTTCAAAATTTTTCCCATTTTTTTATAAAATTTTGGAGAATGAATGCAAATAAATTTTTTAATTGAAAATCGCAAAATAAATTTTTGAAATATTTTGATTTTGATATTTCAATATTAGACGAGCTAAGTTTTAAAATATTTATTATACTTTTACTATATAATTTTTTAAAGTATATGTATTATACTTTTACTATATAATGACTTTGAGAAAGATATATTTTAATTTGAAGATATCAAAAATATTTAAAGGATCTTATAACAAACAGATATGAATTTTATTTTTGTGTAATTTTAATACTGTTTTTCATATGATAATCTTGGAATAGTAATTAAGGTATTCGAGTAAACCTTAGTTGATACGATCATAAGTTAAAAATGTATTAATTTTCGTTTCAATATTTGTTTTAAATTACTTGAAAATTCCGATGAATTTTTTCAGTCTCGGATATATTTGAATGGAATGTGTCCCTTGTTACATTCCGAGCATTTAGCTAATCTACCCAATGTTGATATTTTTATCATGTGAGGGGCCACAGAGTCCTTGCTCTGTTGCCCCCTGTACGAGACTGTGTGTGTGTGAGTGTATGTGCGAGTGTATATGCAACCATTTATTCTGCACAAAATTGTCACATAAATTTTACAGCGTCCAAGGCATGTCGAGCGTACTTCATTTTGTATTTTATGATATTTTTTCTCCTTGCCCTCCCCTCCCCAACGTATCCGTAGATCCACCTTCCTCTCACCGAGTTAGTTAAAAGGAAATTTATGGCAGCAGAGAATTGGGATCTACGTAGGTAGAAAGGGAACTAAGTTGACTTGATATAGATTGAACTAGATTGGAAATGGCAATCATAAGAATACAACATAGAAAACTAAAAAAAAAGAGGGAAATAATAACTAAAAAAAAAGAAAAGAACTAGTAAAAGTTCTTTCGCGGCGGATATACTAAAAGGGGGAGGGGAAAACAATCTGCACATTAATGAAAAATCTAGTTGGCATCTTTTCGAAAGGAGCAACAAAAAACAACAAAAAAATGTGACAAAACCTCAGAAGCAGACAAGAGGAGGTAAAGGAAAAGTTGAATATATATATATATATATATATAGATATCTACGATATATGTATATATAGAAGATAGAGAGAGAGAGGAAGGGAGGAAATAAAACAGAAATAAAGAATAAAAGCAAACAAACAACAGCAGTTGACAACTGTCAGTGTCAGAGAGCTGCCAGTGCCACTGTCACTGTTGCTTCTTGCTTGGCTTGGCTTTTGTTTCCATTTTTTTTTTTTTTTACTTTTCGTTTTTCTCTTTTTTTTCCATTTTCCTCGCCGCCACACCGAAAAACTGATGCCGTCACTTTCCTTCATATTTGTGAAAAGAAAGGGTATTTTGCCAAGGATATAAATAAACCAAGTTTAATGAAATTTGAATAATCTAAAATATCTAAATTTGGAATAAGTAATCAACTCGTCAAATTAATTGTAAGGTTATATAGACATTGATACAAAATAACGGTGCAGATATATCGTAAAAGATTGTATATATTTCTAATTTTAAATATGTTTACAGTTTATATTTGGGCTTATCTATTTATTTATTAAACTCGAATGGATGCATCCAAAGTAAAAATATTAATATTTAAAAGATTAATTTTGATTGTTGCTTAAGTAGAACTACTTAAATTAGTTTTTAAGTTTTTCAGAACTTTCAGAAGTTGTTCTTAAAATCTTTCTTTTTGAACCTATCTGAAAATTATTAGAACTAATTTTCGAGATTACCAATAATCGTGCTATATATGTAAATTATAAAATGAACTCGATCTAAACAGGAGCCAAATACAATATGACATAAGTGTAGATATGAATATGTTGAAAAGTTGCCAGTGAAGGCTTCAACACAAACTTAAAAAATATTCAGTAAAAGTCTCAAAATTGTCAGGAAAGAGTATATTCGTTTCGTTGTTGCCGTAATTTGTTGGATCTGCTTTCTTTTGTTAAGTTTGGTTTTTGTTTTTCTTGCACATTTTGTACTGTTTGCTGTTGACATTAGCAGAAGCTTAGTCCCTACTGTCTCAGTGCTGTCAGAAGTGTCCTGTCAGTGTTGCGCCACATCAGATGCAGCAGATTGGATAAGAGACCGAGAGAGAGAGAGAGAGGGAGAGACAAAGACAGAGACAAAGAAACAGCAACAAAACTGTGAAATATGATTTTATAATTGTATTTTTATTCTCATCCCCCGGATTCTTTCTTTTATTTCTTCATTTTCTCTTCTTTTTTTTTCTTCTCATTTTTCCTGTTTTAAAATGTAAATTACGAGCAGCCATAAATAAAATTAACCCAAATTAAACACAGGCAATTAATTACCGTGGCAACTGTGAGATGATTTCGCCTCACTCACTGGTCACTCAGACATTTTACAGTAAATTAACACCACAAATCTGTGATGAGAGTTATTTTATATATACTTACATATACATACATACACACAGTATATATATATATATATGTATGGATATACACGGATTTTTATTTTTTTGTTGCCTCTTTTCAGCAACAACCAGAAGCAAAACGGTTGACCAGACTGACAGCTTAACTGACCATTAATTTACATGAAAACGGTTTTTGGGATAAACGTTTTTCACACAGTTTTCATTTGCATATGTATGTGTCATTGTCCGTGTATTCAAGTGTGTGTGTGTGTGTGTGTGTGTGTGATTGTGCATCTAATATTCTTTTGACATATTTTTTTATATTCTGCTATAGAAAACAACCCAAAAATTGTTGTTCCTGTTCCAGTTTATTGCCACATAGAAATTTTCTCCTTCACAGTTGATTTATTTTCCATGTAGGAAAGGCAAAAAATAAGAAAACTGAAAATACATTTTCTTTTCATGTTTTTATCGTACAATTTTTCTTCATTCGGTTCTTTTGTCGTTTACAGCGCATTAAAAATTTACTTGAATGCTCGTAAATTTCGCATGTACAAAAACAACAACTGCCAAATATATATACATATATACATATATATAGCTATACATATGTACATATGTGTAATGGTCGTAAAAAATCATCATGAAACAGATTTTGTTTGTCTGGGCTCTCACAAAGTTTTTATAAGCTCAAAATAAAGTATGTTTTTCCAATGTTCTGGAACCGAAGAAAAAAAAATATATATATAAAATTTTATATGCCATAGAAAAATATTTACATAGATTTAAATAAAATTTTTTGCATTTTCAATTTTATATTAAAATGGAAAAGTTTTTTCTATTATTGTTTCTGAAATGGAGAATTCAGCACCAAAAGCTACAAATCAATTTTTCAAAATTCACCAAAAGTAAATGGAATGGAAAGAAAAGTTAAAAAATTATTAAGGTTATTTATGTATTGTACAGAAAATTCTGTAATTAATATATAATATTTGAATTGAAAAACATGATAAAGCAAAGGATAATCAGAGCTTGGAAATATTCATAAAAATCAACAAATAAATATTAAAGATTATTTAGCAGAAATCAAATGATATATACATATCTATAATAAGCTTCAGCTTAAATGATTAAAGTTTCATATTATTAATGAAAAAATAGGGAGATCTGTACAGAGTATCCTTTTATCTTATGATCGAATCTTACTGAAAGGATTACTCAATTATTCCCACATTATTACTGAATAACTTTTCTTAATTTGACGCAAAAAAAGTTCTATAGATTGGCGCTTTTTTTTTCGTTTTGAACTTGAAAGAAATGCCACTTTATTTGAATTTATGACAATTGAAAAAATGTGAAATGTTTTCTTATACATAGTTTGTATTTTGGTAAAGTATGCAAAACAGTTTCCATTTTTGATGTATGCATAAGAACCATGTGCAACCCCTTCTTTAACTGGCATTAATTGTTATTTTAATATTTATGACAGTCGTTTTCAACTTTTGTGACATGTGAAACGCAATGAGTGAGAGATTTCTGGGAGGTTTTTTTTTCCTTTTTTGTTGTACAAATTTCATAGTTCATTATCAAATTTGTTATGCATACTTTTTCGAGTGGTGGCCGTTTGCTAAAATGATATTCAAGATATTTCAATGCAACCCTTATTCGTGTATAGATTCTTAAGTGCACTACCAATTTCCCATGATGTTGATAAGTAGTTACGTAGTTTCCCTCATTTGTTTGCCCTTTTGTTTGCTGACTGAACTGGTGTGGCCTGGGTTTGGGTTTGGGTTTGTGTTTGTGTTTGGTCTGGTCTGGTCTGGTCTGTGCTGGGCTGGCGGGGTTCTTTTAATTTCTTCTTTTACCACCACATTTAACTCTTCTGTTCTTGTTCCCTTTCTTTATTTTTAAATGTGTTTTTTTTTTCTTCTCTCTTTCTTTTTCCTTTTTTTTTTTGTATTCTTTGCTATGCACATAATTTATGCTGTCATCTTGTGCATATTTAACTCAATTACTTCCGCGCATCCAAACTTGGTTTTTAGCTTGATAGGGGCCCATCAGCATGTCGGGGCCTAATTCATTTTGTTATTTTATGTGGCTTCTGCCTCAGCTTCTGGCTAGCATGCGGCTCATTAAAAGAAATTACTTTATTGGCGAAATTTACATACAAAGTATTATGGTGGCCCATGTCTGCAGATGTCAAGTCATTAAGTTTTCCTTCTTCCTATCCCGTGACCACATTATGCAAAGTAAAACATAAAACTAAAAGAAAAGATTGTCATTTAGCTGACTGAGTTATGTGTTAGATAGTTATAGTTATCGGAAGTTCAGATTCAAAAAACTCTTAAAAAAAAATTGTTCCAGAAATTTTTAAGAGCACTTTATTTAAGTAGTTAGAAGATTGTTTATCCGATAAGTGTTGTTTTTTTATTTCTATTTCTCTATTTGAATTGATTTTATAACTTATCTAGATTTATAGAATAGCAATTTTGTTATCACTTTTAGGGTAATATTTGTAAGTGAATCGGTTTTGAATAAAGTTCTTTTATGACTATTTGCATAGAGTTTGCAATTCTAACTCATTAACTATGAGTAGCAAAAATTAATTGATATTTTTAATAATTTAAAATATTTCTTAATTCTTTATTAAATCCTATTCCAGACTTTTATTTTTTCACTTTTCGAGAAATGTAAGGCAACTAATTGAAATCATAAAGTCATCAATTTTCGTTGGTAATTTGAAATATTCCTAGAGTCAATGTATTAGATTGATATGTTTTAGATTTAGTAAAAGTAATTTCGGTAAATAAAAGTTCCAAATGGTTTGACTATGTGCCACAAATTTGAATGAAACCAAAAAAACCCCAAAACATTGCTCTTTAACCCAATTTATCACCATAAACGCAGCAATTTATTTGATTAAAGCAATTTGTAAAATTTTAATGTTCTTCAGAATGAAATAAATCTTCCAACTTTGTGGATTCATTTTCGGGTTTTCGGTTGATTCAATGCGAAGTGTACATGTATATAGTTTGTATGAGGAACGAAGGGAACGTGGAACAGGGACAGGGGGGTTGGGCTATGGGTGAAGGCACATCGAACAGAACGGGGGCACGTCCAGTGAAATAAATTAGGCACAGCTGCTGAGAGACTTCCGTAGTTGGTGGGGTATTAATGGAGCACTCCCAACCCCCACACCAATAAGAGAAAAAAAAGAAGAAGAAAAAAAATCAAACGGACGTGGGACTAATTTAGCAATGCTCAGTAAAAGAGAGAGAGAGAGTTAGGGGAATGTGACAGAGACTAAAGAGAGAGGCTAAGGAGAACATATAAACATAAATAAATAAGACAAATAAAGTGTCTTGACACGGGCTTTTAGTAGCGGTGTATGAGAGAATTTGCCTCTTCAATTGCCACAACGACAAAGTTCAATTGCGTCGAATGACCTCGGATTAGACGCAGCAAGAGTAATAGCACAGTGAATACACACTAAAGGGTACTAGTTATTAAAATAACATTTCCACTTCATTAATAAAAATGGCAAGCAAAATAAAATTAAATAATTTTATAAAGTTAAAGTGGAAATTTTACATAAAAATCTTATATCTATTATATTTCTATATTTATATATCTCATATTTATTAAATTTAATTTTACTTTCTTTTAGTTAATAATTAATTTTATTCCCTTTATAAATGTTTTATTCAGAGTAAGGATTACTTCATACCAAATATTTAGGTAAATATTATTACTTATTTTAAGTAATTTTATTTTTAAATTAGAAGACTTAGTTTGGTTTAAGGTATTATTTAATATATTTTGTTTAATTTAAATTATTGATTTTATAGTTATTTTAAAACTCAATTAATTTATTCCATTTTTATATTCAGTCTCAGAGCATTAAAACTAAGTTCGTATTAAATGCTTAGAGAGTTTCATTATTGTAGTGTCTACTGTAGAAAGTCTATCTCTTTTCCACCCCCCCTCTCCCACTATTATCGTTATCTACTTGTCGCTGTCAATTGCCGTTTATTTGTTGTGATTTGTGTGTCTGTATTTATTGAGAGGCGGTGGCAGGGAGTAACCGCCATAGTGACGACATATCAAATACAAATTGACAGGTGACACGTTACCTCCCACCTTTGCACAACACGACAATGACAGTTACTATTCACATGGTATACACACACACATACATACATACATATACATACATACACATACATACATATACATACATATATATAGGAGTCGAAGTTGAAACTAAAGTTGAAATTAGATTGGAATGGGAGAGAATGTCTTTGGGGGTCCTTGCATGTTATGGCTTCACTTTTATTTGACTGACTGACATTTCGGTTCGCCCTGTAAAGTTCTTAGCAGGTGTTGAGCTTGCTTCCGATTTGCATTGGCCGGGTCATGATTTTTAACACAAGTTTTATATAGTAGTCAGTCCCCTTGTCGTTGGCCGCAAGTAGTTCCTTCCGTTTGCATGAGTCGTCGTTGCCGTTGCCGTCGTCATTGCCGTTGCCATCAGACATAGTGAAACCAATTAATTTCTGTGAATTGTAAGAGGCCATGCCACATTGTGTGGCGATTAGTTATGCGGCAAATGGACTTGGTCATACTTGCATTTAAATATGCGCGACTAACAAATGTGTTGGCTGATGTTGAAATGGAATGCCGACACTGCGCGAACAATAAATAAATATGAATACAAATATGCAATGGGGTGAATAATATGTTTTTAAGCATTTAAATAGTCGACCATTGAATACTCTTACAAATACTCAACCACCATGTGAGAATCAAAAAGAGATCATAATTTAATATAGATTTACCTTAATGGTAAATGAACAAGTAAATTTAATAAATATTTGATCATTACAATCATTTTTAATAAAATAGATTTATCTCAAAGTCTTCTTCCTCTTCCACACCTTCCTCACCTTCAGCCGCATCAGAGGTTACACCTGTTACCCCAGTTACTTGGGTATTGAGTGTAACAATACTGTGTGCAGATTTATTATCAGTGGTTCCTTTGATTATCTCCGCAGATTTTGCTCTGGCCAGTGGTGCTAAGGCTGGCGGTGGTTCAGTGCCTTCACTGGATAACTTTTGAACTGATACAGAGCTGCTAGAACCCTCTGGTTCTTCAAGTGGTTCATCTTCCATTTCGACAAGATCGTCTTCGCGTGAGGAAGATGCATAGAGAGTGGTACCATATTCCACATCAATAATGGAACATCCATCGCCAAATCTTGTCCTCTCCTGGCCCTTATCCTTCTCTCTATGCTTTTGCAAATAGTCGGGTATCTCCACAACATGATCGATAACTTCACTACGGAATATTTCTTGTGGTTTGGGTTTGGGTCTATGTTGCATTAAGCCCATTTTACCCGGTACATAAATTGAAGATGTGCTACTTCCAATGGTAGCAATTGAGGGAGTTCGCGGCAATTCTTTGGAATGGGAACTAACGATATCCATTAGCTTGGAGAGCAAATCGATGCGTGTCAATTTGCAAAGAGCCATTGCATCTTCCCGAACTTCTTCAATAACCTCCGGAGTATCAACATTAGCTATAATCAGACGCTCTGGGAACAATTTGGCGCTCTGTTCAGATAGAATGGCATCGCGTACTGTAACCTTAATCTGTTGAATAATCCCCCTAAGTCTAAGGATCTCCATTTCATGTTGTTCGTGGGTAACCACCAGATGTTTATTTTCCAATGACAGAATCTCCATTCGTTTGGATAGAACCCGATATTTGGCAGATGAATCCTTTTGCTTGACCAGTTCACACTGCTCGGCATGTTGTTGGGCCTCATAGGCCTTCCGAAAGCGCAAAACCTCGACATACTTTGCCTTTAGTTTCTCATAGTTTGTGGTTAGACCTTCGATTATTTTGATTTTGTTTACCGAATTACGGACCAATTCGTTCTTGATTTGATCCAAAGCACTATACTGCTCTCTCATCTCCTTGTGCTTTTCCTTTTGATTGTTATATTGTTGCTGTAATTTAATTTGGGACATTACCAGTAAATCAATCTCCTTTTGTAGAGCAATATTCTCTCGTATCAGACGACGAGTATATCCAGCATTTCGTATCTCACTGGATCGTGTAAAATCCTCAGATACTTGCAATAGTTTCTGTTCAACTTCCTTTTTAAGAGCATCCTTTTCCACTACTGCCTTTTGCTCCATGTTATAGAGTGCCTCCTTTTGCTCTTTCTCCTTCTCCTTGAGATCGGCTTCCTGGCTATCGAATTTGGCCAGCAAAACATCACGTTGTACACGAAATTCATCTAGGGAATTCAATTTGCCATTGAGCAATTTAATTTCAGAACTTAACTGATCATGCATAGCCTTGTATTTAGCCTCCAGATCATTAATCTTTTCAGTGGCAATACGATTCTCTTCCTCACGCACTTTTGTTATCTCAATTACTTGCTCTTCCAGCTCGGCTATATTATTATTACGATCGGCCAATACGCGTTCCAAATGCGAGGCCACATCCGTTCGATCATTTTCAATTTCACGCAGTTTTTCTGTTAATCCAGTATTCGATTCATCGAGACCAGAAACATGGGAACGAAGTCGGGCTAACTTTTGATTTAAATCGGTTATAGTTAGCTCATAGAAGGTACGATCCACCATAGCCATTTTATCCTTGTCCTTGTCCTTCTTTCCCTTCTTTCCCTTCTTTTTTGGCGGCATTGTGTTGAATAATTTATCAATATAGTAAAAATATTCTTAATTTTGGGAAATATATTATAATCGAAGTTATCCTGATAATTATATCTAATATAATGACAGCATTTCTTCGTTAATCTGACCTTATTGACATACTGAACTATGTTTTCGATAATAAAATAAAAAATGAATTGGTAGCTAAAAGGAAACCATATACTAAAGGGCATATTAAAACAAAATGAATTTAAAATTTAGTTGTTATAGGGAAATTTGTTTTTATTTTAAACATAAATTAAAGAAGAAAAATTAGATTGTATTATTTTGTTTCTCCCTTGATCATTTTTCGAGAAAATTTTAACTGTTTTTTCTAGTAGGATCTTGTAAAATTATCTTCCAAATTCTGAAATAAAAAAATAGATATGTTAGCTTTAATGCTGAAATTTATTAATATAGGAATTAAATAATGATCGATCGTTCCTAGGATATAAATTTTCACATTTATATGATTTCAATTAATAGTAAATTATAGTGCAATATACATACGATGCTAAACATCGATCAATATTATATATATATATACATATACATGTATATGCATACGTGTAAATAGCTAAAAATCTGAGAGAATCGAAAATAAACAACGAAGATGAAGGGGCCGATAGATATAGGCCTACCGATTTCGGTACTTCATGAAATCGGAAAAGCTTTTTTCATGCTTTATAAATAATCTTTGCATACCCCAATTTAGAGAGGGTATAAAAACTGACAGCCGCACAAAAAGTTATGACTTTGTACGACAATACAGTTCTTGTTTTCCTTTTTTTGCATACATGTCTTTTGTATAATTTTACAATTAATTATGAAATATGCCAGTAACAAAAAAAAATTGATAGAAGGGGGACAAAAAAAAAGAACCGGGAGGTCGAAAGAGAGGAAGAGAATCTGGCATAATAACTGAGGAATGGAAAATAGTTGCTATAACCAAAAGGGAAAGGGGACATACAAAAAAAAAAAAAAAAAAAAACTACAGCAAATTGCGCACTATAGACTCGAGTATGACTAAACAAAACGATACCAAATGACAGGCTGTCAACGTGGTAGTACACACACACACACATAGTCATGCATATATGTATACATATGGCTCTTTGCAAATTACAATAATAATAACCATAATAATAATGAAACAGTAGCAGCCACACGACAACAATGCGACAAAGTGGCAGTCTCAGTTCAGTTCAGTTCAGTTCAGTTGAGTTGAGTTTAGTTGAGTTCAGCTTGAGCTTGAGGTTTTGGTTCAGGTTCAGTTTCAGTTTCAGGTTATGGACTCCTCTCTCTCTCTCTCTCTCTACAGTGAGTACCAATTGTATGGGGCTGGGGCCTAACAAACGAGTCAAACGACGATTAACGCTTGGCTGATTGCCTCGAAAAGTGCTGGTCATAAATTACACAATGAAAATGAAAAATGTCTGCCACGACAAAAGTGAGTACAAGGTGGATAGAGTATACTGGAAGGGGTTTCATAGTTTTCTACCTACCCACCCCCCAAAAAAGAGTGGGTTTCTGTTTAGTGGTTGGGTGATTGGAGGGGGTGGAGGTCAGTTTTGTTAGGTCTTCAATTTGGTATGCTTTAGTTTAGTTTAGTTTAGTTTAGTTTTCTGTTTAGGTGGCAAGCCTATTCGGGTAGGTAGGCATGTCATGCAATGCGTCATGGAGGTTGGCACTTTTTTTATCCGTTCGTTTTTTTTTTTTATTCGTTTCGTTTTTGTACTAAAACATTATTATTAACTAGTTAGCAACATGCAACTTGTGCCAAGCCACTAGGCATTTGGAAACTAACTAGTTGGGCTGGTGAACTCGGGGGGAGGGGTGGATTGGGTGGATTGTGAATGAACTTTCCGTTACGGAACCCCTCCCCTATACACTTTGCATGTCGTCAGGCATTTATGATTAAGTGAGCTACATATTAATATTATCGTGCGACTTTACCTGGTTTTCCACAGGGCTTTTCTCTTTCCATTCCTTTGGTTATTTCAATTTTTGTTTTTCTTCTTTCTTCTTCATATATGTATATTATATGTATATATATATTTTTTGTTCTTCTGCCAGACAGTTTGTATGCTAATTTGCAAGCTTACCCCGCATATCACAATGGTTTATTTTACTGTTATTTTAATTTATGGCAATTTTATGCGAATATTCGAGTGGCAGTATAGCAGTTGCCAGAACTTCTATATAACGTACCAGCACACACACACACATACTGAACAATAATAATAATAATAATAATAAAAGCGGAAACTATTGTATTAAGTGTTTGATTTATGCCTTTCCACTCAATTGTTTTATTTATGGGACTGGTCTAGAAGTTGTGAGTGCATAAAATGTGTGGAAGATTGCATTGTTTTAGATCTGAGACTCTATTGTCACGTTCACCTCACCATATTCAATAATTCCCTTTGTTTTGTCTCTTACATTTACGTTTATTCAACAGAAGAAGAAGAAAAAATGAAAGGAAAGGAAAAACATAATTTCAACTTGCTTTTGTTGCTTGATTAGAGTGGGATTAAATATTAAGTGCCAAACAAATGTACTTACTAATAGAGTTTCTAAACTTTGAGAGAGACTAAAAAATTTAGTTTGCAATAAAGTTTAAGCCTTGTTTTTGCTAAATAATGCCAAATAATTCTCCAGACAAAAGTAAAAATATACAAGAGAATTTTCAAATAAAGGTATAAAAAGTATTAAACTATATTTTAAATTTGAACTAGATACAATTTTCAAACGTTAAAGAATTTTACTCTTTATCTTTGAGTGTTTGTGTGTAATAGATAATGGCGAAACTATTTAAATTTATAGAAAATTTGTTTTAATATAAATTTTCTATTATTAGCCATTGAACTGGAATCATTTCTGGCCTTAATTAGGCAAATTAAAAATACATTTCCATTACTATTTTGCATGTATGTTGCATAGTTTAGTGACTGTAACTAATTTTATAGCCTTTTGCTATGTTAATTAATTAATTAATGGCATGAGAATAAAATTGCAATTGTGGCCTAAATTGTTTAGCACTTAGTAAAATAAAACAAACAAAATTAGAATGAAATTGTAAAACAATTTGGTATTAAATAGGAGTTTAGACAGGTTAAATAAAGTCAGTGAAACTGAAAAATTAATGAAATTGAAATTTAAAAAAGTCTTTTTAGTGATGGTTTTTCCATTCTCCATTTCGATTTCCAACACACACATCCTTCAAACCGCACTAATTACATTCTCGTCTCATCATCATCATCATCATTCATCATCCCAAGCAATTTTCTCACACTTTAAATTGACATATCCATGGAACAGTACGAGTATAAAACCTCGGGACTGATAAATTAGATCCTGATGACTAGGCATATAATTCATAGATTACTTTCTTTCCTTACAATATTTTTATTTATTTTTCGTTTATTATTTTTTTTGTTTTCTTTACTGTACTCATACTTAAGTCTATAACTAGAAATAGACACAGAGGGAGGAAGGGAGAAAGAGAGAATGAGAGACAGAGAGAAATGGCAAATGGAAACCAATCACTCATTGTCAAAGCGACACACGCACCACAACAACATTTCATCAATTAATTATTCAACTTTTGTGCTAACAAAACACATTGAATATAAACATATATAGAAATTATAGATTGAAATTCCACATCGAATATGAAATACTCTTTGTTTTTTAAAAATTTTCAAATGTAAATAGAAATTTTAATGGAAAATTCTATTCATATATTAAAATATATAAAAGCTTATCTTTACCTAACATTTTTGGTAAAGAATTTTTATTTGAAGCCTATAAATATTTAAAATAATTCTAATAATTTATTTTTGAATTAAGACTTTTTCGCACTTTTTATCATCGTAAAAATATTTCCTTCATAATTAAAAATGGAAAATTGTATAACTCAGTTGAATTCTTGAGATCTGCATTTATTAGTAATAAAATGATACATTTGATTTAATTTTAGTTTTAATTACAGTTATTAACTATCCCTAGATTATTTATATTAATTTAGGAAATTGTATTCCTTATCCCCTGTTGCTTAGTATTCCTTTTTTTTTTTTGCATTTCTTCTCTACATATATTTTCGTAGTATTTTTTTGCAATAAATAATTTACTTAGTACAAAAAATACACTGAATTTACTTTCCTTATCCTATATATCCTTATACCTTTCATCAACTCCATGCCTTAGGGTATAATGAATGCCAAAAATGAGAAAGCATAAAATTATGAATTTCTTTCCTCACATATCTACACTGACTGCCAAAATGAAGAAAACGATGGAAAAAAAAGAAGAAAGAAACGAAACGATGAAGAGTTGGGGAGGGGGAAAAAAAATGAATATGTGGCAACGTCATCAAAGTAATCAGGCAACAACTGACTGTCAGTGCAAAAGTGATAGAGGAGCAAACCAAATGATTGCCTCCATGACATGGCAAAGCGGCATGAGTACAAGAGCTACGGGTAGGAGAGAGGGCGATCGACCAAGACCAACATCAGCGACATCATTTATCATCAACCTGCCTGTCAGTCAAGTAAAGCGAATAAAGGAAAGAGGATAACTGGGGTGGGGAGAAGAGGCGAAGGAGGCACAGGAAAAAAAAAAGAGAATATACTACCACCGCATGCAAAGGACTCTCTGATGACTTGCCTGCCTGCTCGCCATCCTGACTGTTATCCTTGGGTGTGCTGTCAAAAAATTATTATGCCTATTAATTTTACCCATGCGGGCGTCACAATTCCCCCCTCCCACCTCTCAGTTGTTGGTGGTAAATTACACAACAACATAGAGAGAGAGAGAGAGAGAGAGAGAGAGGGTAAGATAGAGATAGAATGAGTGAGTGAGGAAAATGGGAAAAGAAAAACTGATGTTTGGCTTTTGCCAGTGCCAAAGTGGGCGTGGCTGTCTGACTGTCGCTTAAGACTTATTTTGCCTCATTCATTTGGCAGTAATTTATCCTGTCATGCTGTCATTATGCCAACCAACAACAGCAAGAAGAAGAAGAAGAAAAAAAAAATACAGAATTCAAGTTTGTGTTTTTTTTTCCTTTCCTTTTTCTCCCTTTTTTTCGGCGGGGCGAAAAATTATTTATTGAAAATGATTATGCACCAAGCGATAGCAAATCAGGGGGCAGAGCGAGCGTAAGTGAAAGTGGGGGGGGGGCTTATATATGTAGAAGGACTGAAGATTTTAGCTTGAGCTGTTGTGGGGGGTTGAGGGGAGTTTGATTTTGTTAATGATTCGTTGACGCCTCGGTTTTGACGCATCGATCAAAAATCATTATGACTTATTCTCCATTTTTTTGGAAAAACAATTAATTCATGTGTATGTGTGTATGTGTGTGTGGGTGTACGTAGACTCCAAGTGATTACACTTGGAGAAATTAATTGTTAACTATTTCCCTATATTGAAATAGAATAATATTTTAAGATCTTCTTTGAAGTTACCTTGAATTTACAACATAATCAAGGTAAAGCATGAATTCTCCTTTAGAGAATCTTTTAAAATAAATATGTTTTACTTATTTCTGTACTTGCTTTTTTATTTATTTTCTTTTGTACATTTTCCAAGTGATTATTCGATCCAATATAAATATCTAGATTCACTTAGTGGCCATAAAATAAATAGATAAAGTCAACCATTACATAATCATCTCTATATCCATTACAAAACCTATTATAGATAATAATTTGTCTGCTTTTATCTGCAGACAATTTTATAGGGTATCATCTTATCTTATTTTAGGTGATTTCATGTCTGTGGCAATTGCCATCTGCTGTCTTTCAACCACCATTTCAGGGATAGAACGATGTAAGAAGCATTTTTCAATAACTAATCAATCTTAACTTTGACTTGATGTCTACACTGCACGCGATGACTTATTTCGGTTAGCATTTTCTACAGTCTCGTTTCTTTTTCTTTTTTTTTCGGTTTTTCTTTTGGGCCAACAAGAAAAAACAGGAAATTTTTTTCATTTTTTTTTTTTTTTTTTTTGGCATGGAGCTGGGAATGGAAATGGTAAATGGGGATGAGATGGGTGTAATCGACACAACAGCAAAAGCAAGTGCCAACTTTTTTGCTGTCGTCCATCAATCAGCCCGAAAAAAAAAATGGGGTGGCATGAGGGAGAATGGAAACGTAAGCTCACGTCAGTCATTCAGTCAGTCATTCAGTCAGGCAGTCAGTCAGGCAGAAGGTAGGTCATCAGAGAGGGGAACTGAACTTTTGGCGTTGACAGCCGGAATACAAAATGCGGGCAAAATATGTCGATACGAATCAGGGGAAAACTTCTAACCATTTTGCAGAAAAAGGGAAATATGAAAAATTTTTACGCTTTCCACATTTCTTTCCGTTCTGAACTATGCAGACAATAAATAACCACAACTTAAGCATATTGCGGTTCGCTTAGAGGCTCTCTCTATCTCTCCTTCTCTCTCAATTTTTCTGGCTTTTTCCTGTATATTTTGCCTGTCTCTGTTACCCTTATTCTCTCCATCTCAGACATACATAATATTTCATTTTCATGCTGGCAATTGTTTTGCTCTTGACAAATGAGAGAGCGAACAGAAAAGAGTGTACAAGGCAAGTCATCAAAATAACAAATAACAACGACTACGAAAATTGATTGCATGTCATTAATTTTCATTTCAAATTACGGGCTGCCACTATGTCTTGGCTCTTAGCTCTTGGCTCTGAATTCTGGGCTCTGGCCATAAGAGAAGAAGACAAGCCAAAACAACAGTCAGTCAAATGGGCCAAAGTCAACGCCAAAGTCGTGCCAAAGTCAGTCAGGCCATGGGCCAAATGTGTCCAATGTGTGTATGGGTTATACATACATATATACATAAATATATTCATATATCTATATACACTTAGCTAAAAGGAAAAGTCAAAATAAAACGCTACAATCCAAATTGATGAAGATTTCGTAAATAAAAGAAATGATATTAGTAGGTTTCTTATAAATTGTTTATTAGTCTCATTATTTCGAGTAAAATTTGAAAAATTATTGATTATAAGTGCAACTAAAATGTTTACAAAACACGTATAAATTATAATACTATTTGTAATTCTATATATTTTAATTTAATATAACATTTATCAAAGTAGAATGTTATCCCAAAAAGTAGTGCAAATCTTCTAAAGTGAGAGATAATGTATTTATACCTAAATACGCATTAAAATGAATATTGAAATAAGGGTATATGCAATTTTACAAAAGGGAATACCATTTCTAATAGAATAACCAATTAAGGATAAAATTTAAAGCCAACAACTAAGCATTTTTCAAAAGCGAAGTATTCCTTTATATTATTTTTATCATACACATTAAATATATTATTTACCTTTTAGCATATAATAAAAATTTAAACAAATTAAGCTAATATATTTATTTTTACATATGCATATAAATACACAAATGTATTTAAAATTTTAAAATTGTGACTAATGTATGATAAACATTTTCGAAATAAGGAAGAATTTGTCTGAAAAAATTTAAAATGTTCACAGAAAAATATTTAACTATTTATTAACAAAATCCAAGCTCAATTTTTAGCGGGAAAATAGTAAAAAATTTTGAAAATGAAAAATGGGAAGAAACAAGCCTCTAATTATAGAAGAGTACATAAATAAGTATATTAATTTCTTTATTAAAAGTATAATATATTTAAATATATTATTTTTAGTATTTTTTGTCAAGTTTTATGTCTGTTACTGTTGCTCCTTCAATTCAATTATTTGCTGCTGATTCTAAATATGACTATCAATTTGGCTCTCTAACCGAATATGTGAGTACAAATGCAGACCTAATGAACTGTTTTGTCTGTAGTTGATTGTCTTTGAGTACTATATGAATTGGTATTGCCATTTGATTATATTTCCTTGTTTATAACTGACTGATCAAGTAATGAGATGTGATTAAAACAAAGTGAATTTACTTCTCAATACTAAGTGAGGGTATTAGGGATGATAGAAGGTCTTAATGGTAAGTCGTTTCATTAGCATTAAGTCTATAGCAATTTGGGCCGAATCGTTGATTCCTGCACTTGAAGTGCCACATGTCTTAGATCTGCAAACCTTTCAATGGATATCCTTTTCTCTTATAGATTAAAATCAAAACT
This sequence comes from Drosophila sturtevanti, assembly GCA_018150375.1. Classification (NCBI taxonomy): domain Eukaryota; kingdom Metazoa; phylum Arthropoda; class Insecta; order Diptera; family Drosophilidae; genus Drosophila; species Drosophila sturtevanti. Next base: position 2,801,754 of record JAECWJ010000027.1, read on the forward strand.
TTAAATCAAATATTTTAGGTATATTTGAAGGAGAACAACAATCATTTAAAGGATGTTAATATAAAATTACTTTTCGTTCTTATTGTCTACTTCTTTGGCCTTAAACACATCGTTTGGAACAGTATTATAACTAAGGTAAATAAAAAATATGAATAATTGAACTAAATTCGCTCTTCTATCTAAGTCTTTAGCCTGTTTGTACACAAGAATTGTTAATCAAACGATTGGAAGTATTAATTTGAACTTCTCTTCAGAAAAAAAAGAGGGAACGATTGTGTTAACTTTTGTTCAGACAGTTCAGTTTTTCATAATCCTATTAACTTTTGCTTGATATTACAGTCAGTGATTAAATGTTTTGTTGTTGTTGTGGCATATTGCACACACCTGTAATTAACCCACACCAATTTACTGATATGAATGTTGTCTACAAACTGAGACACGTTTGCGCAATGCCACAATCTTTAGGCCCAGAACTCTGGGCAATAAATTACACAGCTGCTGATGGATGTCACTTGGCGACATAATCACTGTCAGTGAGATAGAGAGTACAGTAGAGCAAAGATGTAAGGGTAGTAGTGTGTGTATCTGTGTGTGTGTATGTGTGGGTCGGGGGGGAGGCAGAGATGATTGTCAGAATATACAAATATAGTTTGCAGCTAACGAGCAGCTCTGTGTCTATGTCAGTGTCTGTATTTGTCTGTCTTTTGGCCACTGTCTGGACATTGTTTATAATTCATAAAGCAATTTTGCATGCCAGACTCCATTCCACAAGCCCCAAAATGCAAGGCATATGCAAATGCAGCTGACGGACAGTATAGTTCAGTTGACCACCAGAGTGACCAGTCCCCAGTTTCCAATTCCAAATCCCCTCCACCTTCAAGTGGATGGGCATTGCTCTGTGTTTGTGTGCATGTATATGTATGTATGTATATGTGTATGTATGGATATGTATGAAATGTTTGTGTTTTTGGTCATCATCATTGAACACATTGCGTGTGCTGAGCATCGAGTTGCAGTTGCATGTTGCTGTTGCTGTTGTTGTTGTTGTTGAAGCTGAAACTGAAGCTGGAGCTGAGCGTCCCAATCCCAACCGGGCACATGCTTGCCATGTCATTCATTCATTTTGCAGGCCCGGGCTTTCAGCCATCCATCAGCTGACGTTGCTTGCCAGTTGCCAGTACATCAGTTAGTTCAGTTATTACACTGAGAAAAATTACTTTTAATTGAGAATAATTATTCAAAATAAACAAATATAAATAAGAAACTATTTATAGGTTTCAGATAATTAAAAATTGAGAACGATTATTATTAATATATGCATACATACATATGACATATATATAAATATTTTCCCGAGTTTTAATCTTTCACAACTCAAATGAAAAAACTTTGAACTAAAGTAATCTTTATTTTAGATTTAAAATTTATTTTATAATCTTTGAAAAAATTATATCTGTATGTATAAATTATCAGATTTTATATTTTTTTTGTGATTTTCTTCTTACAGTGTTCAAGCTGCCAGTTGGTTGGCTGATTTTTGCTTTTGGTCTTTCTCTTTGCTGTTGTTTCATGTCAGCAGCGCAGTGGCAACTGGCAATGGGTAAAAACAAAACCAACAAAACCTTGATTACAATATATCCAACTGGCCAGTGCGTACCTTGTGCTTGCCACCGACTGCTCTTCTCGCAGCCTTTTGAATGCCCCTCTTTTAGCCGCACAAACTCTTAACCACCTCCCCCATGACTGTTGTGAAATGCACGCGAGATTAACTCTTGCCTCTGACATTAACGAATGAGAGCCAACAGCATCTGACAGTCAAATGTCAGTTAGCTGCTGTTCTTTGCCTCTTTCTCTGTTTTTCTCTATATCTCTCTTTCCTTTACTGTCTCTCAACCACTGAAACAGGCAAAATTTACGTAGTTTCTGTTGAAGGATGTCCAGTTTGGCTATGTTTCACAATTTTCGCGACTTTTTAATGGAAATGGAATGAAAAATGAGAATATTTTAAACGTTGGTTAAACTCTATTTTGATATGTTCAGTTATCTCTATTTAGCTAATGAAAGAATATTTAATATATGAAATTTACTTTATCCGAAATTAGGCTTCAGTTGAATTTCCATTGAGGAACTAATTTTAATTTAATTTATTTCCTCTAGAAATATCTACATATACATATATGCAGTCAAAGTAAATTTTGAAATTATTAATTTCTCTCTTTCAAATTAGACAACTTCTATGTTGAGTTAAATTAAATGAAATTATGTGCAAAGAATTTTTGATACCGCAAAATTTCTATTTTTTTATTGCTCAAAACTTTTAAGGTTAATTTTTCGGATATAAAAAATTTGTTAAAATTTACAATAAAATTAATAAAACGACTAATAAAAGCAATTATAATTTTTGTACTATTTCCATTCTTTTCTAATTTTATTATGTCATATTATTTGACTCGGTTTTTTTCTTGACGGCATAAAAATAATTATTGTATATGCAACTATGAGTGGTACTTAAATTTTTCTCGATTTCGAAGTAATTCATTTGATAGCATAAACTAACTATAAGAATAAATCGGTTGATTTAAAATTAAATACAATAGATATAAGAAAAAATCGGTTGTTGAAATAGTTTTTTTAAATTCTCTAACGTTTTATTCAGAATTCGATCTTAGTCTTTGGCACATTTTTTCATTTAATTTTTACATGAATTTGTGTGTTGATCTTGTAGAATTGACTACTCAAACAATTATACAATTTTCCTTTTACAAGCAACACATCAAATGAAAGGCATCCGCCCAATAATCTACAATGACGGGGGCGGAAAAAAAACACACACATTTTCTCAATTTTCATTTAAGGAAATAAGAATAGAAATTTCCAACTGTTTGCATTTCCATCGAAGTAGATGATCCCAACCAATATGCCATTTAGCACGCTCAGTCGAAAACCTTTCACCATTATTGGTTGGTTGTGTTTCTTGTGTGTGTGTGTGTGTGCGAGTGTGTATTTGCCTGTTGTTGGTTCATTATCCTTTGTTATCCTCTTGCTAATTTGGAAGAGTCAACCCAGAAGCAAAAAGAAAAAAAGTGCCGCTAAAATTATGAAGAAATTTTTGAGTGAAAATATTTGCACATTTTAAGCCAACCCAATGAATGGCAATGGCAATGGCAATGGGAATGGGAATGAAGTTTGTGGAAACGTTTATCAATGTCTGATTTGGTTCTTTTTAGTTTTTGTTTGGCGGTTTGAAATCTTTGAAGTCGGACCTTTTCATGGGAACCCTGCTGTGGTTTTTTTTTTTCTATATGTGAGTGTGTGTGTGTGTCACTTTGCCTTTAGCTTGTTGACAATATGAAGCAGAAAGCATTCAAGGTTTCTTATTATTATTTCTTTTCTTTTTTTGTTTTTTTCTTTTTTTGGGACAAACTATTGTATTTGGCCTTTTTGGTCAAAATTATAAGAACAATTTCTAGGAAGTTAAGATTCGGAAGTGCCCACACTACGTGGGAATCTTTAAGCTAGGGCAGGCGGTAAGATGCACTGGATGCCATGTGCTTAATGAAAATTAAATAGCTAGAAGATTAGATAGGATCATGTTAAGGGTATGTAACAACTGAAGCATTAAGCCATTGTTAAGGGATTTATCACAAAATATTTTCATGTCTAGAGATTAATTGTTTTCACACATACACACACGCACATACACGCACACACACTGTTGCAATTTAAAATAGAAAATTTCGAAATTGAAACGCAAAATCCAGGGAAAACCGAGATGGAAAGGGGGAAGCGAGTGGAAAGGTTGTCAGTCATTGAAAACCGCGCTTAAGTGCCGGTACTCTTACAGTATTCCATTTTTACCCTTATCAACTTAATGCTTTTGATTTTTTCCTCTTCTTCTATTGCTTCTTCTGATTTTTAAAGGGGTGTGTGTTACGAATCGGGTTTTTGAATTGTTTTTTCAATGGGCTTCTCTTTTACTTGATTTTTTTTTTTTTTTTTTGCACAAAACTTTGACACAATGTTGCTTGGGTAAAGTCGGAGAAGGGTTTTGAGTGAGCGAATGCGTTTGTTTTTTCGGTATTCGGTATTCTCTATATATGTATGTAACCCTCTTCAAGGGCTTTTGAAACCCCTTCTACTCAGATAATGCCCCAGTGTAGTGAAGTGAGTGTATATCATTAACTCAAGAGCTGACGGCACTTGCGATTTGATTGCATTTGTTGTTATTGTTGTTGTTGCTGCTGTTGTTGTTGCTGCTGCTCTTTGTTGATTGTTGCTTGGTATGAAATTCTATTTAAGCATTTCTCAAGTGCCATAAAAATATACGGAAATTGCTTGAAAGCAAAAATGCGTATTGCATTTTCAGTTTAATTTATGTTACTTTTCTTTGCATTTTATTCTTTTTACAATTTGGTTTCCTTTTTGGCTGTGTTTGCATTTGAAATTGTATATGCTTCAATGGATATGCTTTCATCTACGTTCAAGTTCTATGAGTTCAGCGGAAATTTAAAAAAGAAATATCGAAACGAGAAATTAATTTTTGCCAAAGGTAAATACTGAAGAATCACATTTATATTGTAGCCACATTTTTGATTGTGAGATATTTTTACAAAGGAAATAAGGAACCGTTGCACAAAATTATAAATTGCAAAACCTTAACCGATTATATAGCTTATACAGTTGGAAATAACCGATTTGGCATTAATTACATATGAAATCCATTTGCTCTTAAAAGTACCAACTTTAATCTGCCTGCGACTTAAATCTTTGCTATAAAAATAGATCAAAGAATTGTTGAGAAATTTCATATAGAACTATAAAAATTAAAATTAATTAATTTATTGAATTAATAGTAAAAATAGAACTAGTATTTTAAAAATTTAAAATCAAAACTATGTAAACTAAACATGTCAAAAAGCATTAGTAACAGATCAGCAATTGATAAGCTATATTGTAATATAATCGGCTTTTAATTTGGTTTTTGAAATATTCCTCGACATTGCCTAATCGCTTCTCAAGTTCTGATTTTCAAATTCCAAGTTTTTTATTGAGAAAATAAAGATCATCTAGTGGAATTTGATTTTACTTTTGATTGAAAAGTGTTTGACTATATGTTATAGTTTTGATCACTGGCAGGTGGGTTATGGAGCTCAATGAACCATAAAAATTGTTTTTTATTTTTTAAAAATGTTTTTATAGTCAATTCCGTCGTAACAAAGTATGAGTGTAATAAAATGTGTCAATAATGTTAATTAAAATGAACAACTGGCAAACATCTGTTAATTAAATAAGTAGTATCTTCTATATAAGTAGTTATATAACATCAGTTAAGTGACTTTTAAAAACAACAATCTATAAAAAAAAAACAAGGTACTTAAAGAGTTTCCTCTAGACATATGCACATTACAGTAAAATAAATTTGCCCATCCCACACACCTTCACCTCAATCACCCACCTCACACACACACACACATACACACATATGTACACTTTACAATCTGCTCATCACTACCATCGATACCACACCCCGACACAAAAATTAAAATCAGAGGTAATCAAATATCACTCATACGCCCTATGAATTATTCATTTAATTCAAATATGAACGAAAACGAACAAAACAAAAGAAGGCGAATCAAACACATCGAACATTCGAAATGCAAATGCCCATAAAATTATACAATTACAAAATATTAAAACAAAATTATGGTTAATCATTTTCAACGCATATCCAAAACTGATTCGCATTTATATTTTATATGCAAAATATAAACACAAACGGAGCGGCTATAAAAATTAACAACCCAAAAACAAAAAAAGAAAGGGGAAAACAACAAAACGAAACGAAAGTCAAGAAAGAGAGCCAGTTGAAAAATAAATTATCAATATAAATTATAACGAAAATTGTATACCCTTTACGCATATCCTTTGAAAAATATTTAAAAATATATCTTCAGAAAAGTCTACGATCAAAGTTTGAATGGGGATGGTTTTTTCTAATCAAATATAGTTACAAATGTTATCCACTGAACAAGAATATATATGTCTTATAGTAAAGAAAATGTTTCTCTTCCCATCAATTGATGGGCCGCCTAACAAATTGAAAATTCTCTCTATGCCAGAAGAGCATTGAAACAAAATAGACTGTGCCGACAAAGTGGCCGTCGGTTGTTTGATAATTTTCATATATCAAAAACCCATAAAAAAGGGGCACGTACAATAAAAAAATATAAAAGAAGAAGAAGAAGGAAAAACAACAACATATGTATATATTCATTCATTTCTATGCAGGGAGTGCAATCCATGTAGGCACCCGTACCGGCATGGTCTTCTGTTTTTTTTTTCCTGATATAGTTTACGATTATTACAAGACATGGCCGGGTATTCGGGCATTAGCCATCCCACACATTCGAAAGAAAAAAAAAACTAATGCCAAGCGATTAGTAAAATGCTTTGAACTACCGCCTATATGCATTTTTAATTAGTCCAAGTGTTGATAATCAGGCAATTTATTACCTGTGAACGCTACCAGAAAGTTAAAGCGTTGAAAATCTAAAATGAAAATGGGAAAAGGAAAAGGCTCGTTAACTAACCATCAATTAACCGCCGTGAAAAAGCTATACAACTTGTTCTTCCTTCAAAACAAGTTTCTCAAAACTCAAAACTAAAAACTGAAAACTGAAAACTGAATCTGGCATTCATTAGACACATTGTCAAACTTACCGTGCATCATGTCATGTCAATCATATGATGACATATTCCTCCACATCATCAAAAAGAAAGCCAAAAAACCATTTTTGGGTGGTTATTTAAGTTTTTCAACTATGTAGTTGATTTTTGGTTATGGATGCGAAGTTGTTTCTATTTTGCTAATTGGAGTGCACTCATCTTGGCCATTGCTCAGCTTTTCCTTTTCAAGTGTTTGTAATTCTGAAGTGACTGATGTTGGCTTCCATTCAATTCATAGATTAAGGGTTGCATAAAATATAAAAGAAGAAAAAATTACATTTGCCTGGGAAAATATTAAATTCAGCATGTGAGAATTTTTTGAAAAAAGTTATTTTAACCAATCAATCACAATGGAATCACAATGAAATATTTTTCAATTGTCATATAGATTTCCCAAAAGAATATAACATTGAAGATTTTTGTAGAGCCTTGTTTTTTTAATAGAAAAATTTCTAAAAACATAATCCAGTTTAATAACTCGGATGCTCTCACTTACGGATTAAGTCATTTACTCTAAAAAGTGATCTCGATTGTTTTAATGGCACTGATGTAAACAATATATATACTATTTATGACTTAAATTTAGTTTTGTGTTTTGTTAAGCTTTTGCTTTTAAAAAATTAAAGCTGTAATCCTTAAATTTTTGATTAAACTTGAATAAATTTGAACATTAAATAAATATCATTAAACAAAACTAAAAAGAAAAAATATATGTACTTCTCCAAATTCGAAGACAACTTTGAAAATATAATTTCTTTTAAAGAACATAATTTATAGACAGATATATTTAACAATTATTAAGAGATATTAAAGTTAAAAAAAAGATTTCTTTAGCGAGAAAATTATTGAAATTTGTTTTTAAAGTTTAATTACAATTTAAATTAGAAATCCACATTTAAGACATCAAGAATCAGACACCTTCAACTTTCCAATAGATATACATATAACGGCATTTACTGAAGTAAGCTTCTAAACAGTCAACTTTGGTTAAATTTTAAAAATAAGAAAGTAAAGGAGATTTAAATTTTTAAAATTTTATTAGTTATGTACTTGAATCTGATTAAAAATCGAAATTCAACCAAATGAGCTAACGATTTTAATTTAAAATCTGAAATGTTTAAGACATTTGTTATTAATTTATTTCTAGTTGCAACTAACTTCGGAAATTTCTATGATATATGAAGATCAAATCGATATAAGATGAATCGAAAGATTTGCATTGAATTGATGTGATTCAGGGAATAGAAATTTCTTTCCTATTAGATTATGATTATGTTTTAATAAATTATGCCTTACATTTATTAAATTAGCTATAGAAAACTAAAAGAGAACAATATATATATACATAGTTCTAAAGATTGCTCTTGAAAATTGTTCATTCAATTAAAAAGATATCAATCTGCTTTTGTTGCCATTCAAGTGAACGGATGGGGATTTCTATTAATGGCATTGTGTAGATTTCCATTGTTGATTTTCCTATTAATTGTGTGTGTGTGTGTGTGTGTGTGTGTGGTTGCATGTGTCATATTCTATCCATGTGAATGTGTGTGTGTACGTGCGTGCTAGTGTGTGTGTGTGTGTGTGGTCATTTAACGCTCTGTCATATTCCGTTTCCTGTTTCCCTAAACTACTTACTGGCCACTTTTGTCAACGAAAATAAAAAAAATAATAACAAAACAAAACAGAAAAAGAGAAATGACTCGGCAAATTTATGATGCATCCTTGAAACGTGTCCATTGTCGGTAACGATATAGAACTAGGGGTTGTTCCTGTTCCTGCCTTATTGCTCCTGTTTTCTTTGTTTTTGTTCCTATTCCTGCTATGGTCTATTAAAAGTATGTATATCAGTGCCTTTAGTATCGTACGTGTGAATTGCTTAACGAGACATTGTCTACGGCCCCTGTCCAACCCTGCCCTACCCTGCCCTGTCCTGCCCTATCCTGCCCTGCCTGCCCCAGCTTTGCATTGCCTCTTGGATGGTCGTAAAAAACAAAAGGTCCTTGTTGGATTCGCCTCATGAAAACTAACCACCCATGGATAAGCCCCAGCGCTTTAACTAAATGTTCGATAATTTTGTTTTATTTTTTTCGCCGCAATTGCAGTTTTATGTCATTTCATGCATCATATGTGGCCAGCACATAAATTGTAACTAGTTTTTGCCACTCTCTCTCTCTCTCTCTCTGCCTCCTGTCTCAGCGTCTCCGTGTCTTTTTATATGCGGTTATCTCTGCTCATCCGCCCAGTGTCATAAACTGTGACTCCAACTATTACGGATAGTTCAGCAGTCAGCCAGCTGTCTTGAATGCTTTTAATAACTATTTCTATTACACTTGGCACTCGTAGCACGCAGTGCACAGCAGCAGGAGGACGGCAAGGGGGGAGGGGCGAATGGAGGAGCATATTGTACATACATAAAAATGTGCTGGCAACGTTTTGTACTTATCTCTGGTATATATATATATATATATATATATATATATATATTAAGTATATGTGACCATCCCCAAGGGCTTAAGATTGTAACTACAACAGCATTAGGTCTGTACTGCAGAAAAAAATTTATTAAAACTTTAAGAAATGAAAAAAAAAATAAATGACTTTATCTAAATATAACGAGAAGTTAATATTTAATCTTTTTTACTTTTCCTTAAACACAACTTGTTTAATTTGGAATTCGGAGATTAATATAATAACAATATGTATAATAAAATAATAATAATATAATAATAATACCTTAAAATAACTTAAAATTAATAAACAATTATAAGTTTATTATAAGTAAGCAATTAATTATTATAGAGTGATAATAGGAAAGAATCCAATAAAATCTTTATCTAAACAAGGAGACTTGACTTGGATTGAAAATTTTGACTTTATCTTTATTATATACACAGATTAGAGCTTTTAGATATATCTATTAATAAACTAAATATAGCTAATTCCATACAAGTTAAGCTTCTTATTAAGTCATCATTTAATATACGATACAGTCCTTAGAACTTTTCTTTAGCTTTACTGCTAACATAAAGTGTCATATGCGGCATTTTAACGCACTTGGAGATTTTTATGATACATTTTTATGTCATAAGCAAAAGAAAAAGAAGAAGTAAGAAGGACAAAGAAGAAGAAAAAAAAAGAGTAAAGATATGCCAATGCGTATATATTTTATGATTTTTAATAAAACTTTGCTTGCTTGACTTTGGGGGGGGGAAAAGGGGGCCAGCCAGCCTATATCTTTAATATGTTTATCACACGGTCATATCAATTTGGTTTGCATCACTTGACGAGTCTTCAAACTCGAACACTTAGCAAGTTGTCGTGAAAATTAAAATCGCATTTCAAATAGCATTAACAAGTCGAAAATCGTTTTGAATACAAAAATACACAAAAATGAAAAAAACAACATTCGTTGGATGGAGGACTGACACGTTGCGACCGACCACCATCTGAGTATTATTTTTGCTTTTTTTTTTTTTTAAATATCTTTACATAAATTAGCAGATAGATTTGAAAAGAAAAAAAAGGTTTACTGGTGTTGCTGGTGATGTGTGTAGCTAAGCAATTAGTAAATGATTGTAAAAATGTTAAGCAATCTATGTGTAGATGTGAGAGTGTGTGTGTGTGTATGTTGGAACAAGTTATGTTTGACTTTTAGAAAAACTGGCGCTCGTATTTCTTAACTAATTTAAAATAATTTATAACGGTTTCAACACATAAATCAAGCAAAGTATAATCCTTTTCTGCTTTTTTTATCCCCCTCCCTCTACCCTCTTCCTGCGCCGCCTCTTCACATCTTTCTTCAACAAACTGGCGCGTAGGCACACAAAGAGCTTGACTCATGTCACTTGAGGATTTATATCTTCCTTTTGCATTTCTCAAAGCGAATCTGGAAGCGCGTAACTTGGTAGAGAAGCCAACAACAACAGCAACAACAGCAGCAACAACAACAACAACGTTTGGCGGATGGTGCGGTGCGGTCTCGGTATGGTTTTGGCTTGTGCGGCCTCTTTTGATGTGCAAACATTATTAAAAAGCCAATAAAACATTTAAAAACAGCTTGAAATTTTTCATTGTTGGCGTTTCTTCTTATTTTTTTTCCGTTTTTTTTTTTTTTTTTTTTTTTTTTTGGCAATTGAGAAAACGAGAATAAGTGGAGAAAACAAAAAACAACAAAAAAAAAAAATGGAAGAAAAGAAAAACGAGACCCACAAAACCGAAAGAGAGAGATTCGAAGACTTATTAATGCGACAACGACGCAGACAATTTAATATCTTTTGAATCCCTTTGAGTTTAGGCCGTCTTTCTTCGTTTATTCCGTATGTTGGTTGTCTTTGTTGCTTTGCTTTGCTCCCTGAGAACGAACGGTAGCACACAAAATGTCAACAATCAGGAGGAACAATCACATTTTGTTTGCTGTCAATGTGACAGCTACCAATATTTATTTTAAATCACCAACTGAATCTGACTTTGACTGTGACTCAGCCTGATTGGTTTGCGTTTATTTAAGCAGCTACCGTGTTTGTTTTTGGCTTCCCAATTCGTTTGAATCGTCTTCAGACAGTTAGTGAGTCTGTCTATCTGTCTGTCTGTCTGTCAGTCAGTCAGTCATTCAGCTGGTCCGTCAGTCAACCATCATCAAAATGAAATACAAATATCTTTGACAGCTACTGTGGATAGGTGGAGTAGAATATGGATATATATACATATATGTATATATAAATGTATAGAGAGAGAGAGAGAGAGAGAGAGCTAACCATACGCGTTCTACCCCATACCGACTTTGAAGTCACTCTTTCTATCTGCCTGTCTGTCTGTCTATGTGTCTCTCTGTCTGGTTGACAATGTCGTCTTTGCTTTGTGTCATGTCATGTCTCGGAACTCGGCTTGAATCTCAGCCTCAGATTCCAGCCTAAGCTCAACTTTGCTCAGTCATTTCCTTTTTCGTTTTTTTTTTTTTTTTTTTTTTTTTTGAATCTCTGTTTTGGCCATTGAGCTCTCCTTCTCCCTCTCCCTCTCCATTCTCTGTGTGACACACATTCCAACTGCATATAAACGGCTTTACTTCAAAGGATACGTTTTTTTTTATGCATATACCGCTGTTTCTTTACCCCTCCTTTTTTTTTTTTTGTTTTATTTAGAAAACAATAGTATCGAACTAACCTTGCGGCATATATATTTAGTTAGAGTTCGTGGAAAAGTCGTACAAAGGCTAAGGTTTTATTTGTTTAGCATTTTAAATTTATAAATAGAATGCTAATTCATTGCCCATAGGATAGTAAACAATCACTAAAAAGTCCTGACCAAATAAAATTGAATATCAATTAAAAAAACAATCAACAAAGGAAACAAGGGAAGGAAAAAAATGATTGAAGTTTCAAGTAAAATTTTAACTGTCTATAACTCAAAAATTATTGTATATAATAGTTGTTGTATTGGAAATAAATTTACGTTATATTTGATGTCTTATGCAAACGTCAATAAATTTTGATATACGACAAACTACTAACTCATTCTGCTAAACGTTCGTTTTAAAATAAAAATTTTTGTATATTTTGAAAACTAAAGAAAAACCTTCCACCTTAAATCTTTGAAAAAAGTCCCAATTTATATGTCATCTCTTCTTCAAATCGATTGAAATTTCAACAAATTATATAATAAATAGAATATCTTGCTGATGCTTGTATTTTAGCTCTCATTATCAATAAAATACGATAGAATAATGACAGACAATGCCATAGAATAGAATCAAAGGTGAATTGGTTTGTTTCTCTCCTTCCTCTGCATTTCACTGAAAATGACTTCAAGGCAAACTTTTTATTTGATTGAAGAAAAAATGCGTAATAAGCGAAAAAGGTGAAGGAGAAAAAAAAAGCCCCCCCTACCACCCACCGAATAGGAAAAAACACAACCGCAAAATTGAAAATACATCAAAAAGTTGTCTGCGGCCACAAAACAGGCAAAAAAAAAACCAAAGAAATACTTGAAGGGAAAACAGAAATCATAAAAGAAATATGGCATACGATATGCTATATTTGTGGAGAAGTGAGTAGTAGAAGAGGCAAACGAACATATTCAATAACGAGAGATGTCAAAAAGCCATCATAAACAGATGACATTTCCCATATTGAGTGGCGAAAGTAAAATTTAATAATAATATGTCCACGACAACGACAAGTCAAAGTCGGGGGCGTTATGCGAGACGTTGTTATACACAGAGATGGTGGGTTATATACTGCCACTGCCACTGTGACTGAGACTGAGACTGAGACCGAGACTGCGACTCTGGCAGTCAGTCAGTCAGTTTGGCTGGATGGCAGTCAGGCAGGCAGGCAGGCAGGCAACACGTCAACAACGAAAATTGACACGCCGACATAAACACTCGCACATGTTTGTACCATGGGCGGGAGATAAGTTAGACGGTATAGATGGTAGCTTTGCAAGGTGTGGCAGAATGGGGGGGGGGGCAGAGAGAGGGGAGCAACTCTTGTGGCTCCCTGCCGTGTGGAATGTATAGCAAAAATGTCAATATGTTGTTGGGGTTGTCAGGGCTGTCATGTCATGCTGGCTCCCTGGTCCGTCTCTGTCCCTACCTCAAACTAAACATGTCTTAGTTGCCATGCATGAATGTTTGTGGCACATAATTGAAAGCTAGCTAAATTAATTTCAATGCAAAAGGCGCCAAACCTAAACCGGTTATAGCCTTCCCTCCCTCCTCTTCACTCTTTACCACATCCCCTCATAACTGACTTTTCACACATGAATGCTTAAATGACTGACTGAATGACTGACTGAATGACTGACTGACTGACTGGATGACTGGCTGAATGGCTGCCAGGGCGGCGTGTTTGTAGGACAGCTCGTTAACAGTAGCTTCCAGCTAGTTAAGTGGCAGTTAACTTGTAACATTTTCAAATTACAATTTATTATTGTTTTTTTTTTTGATGTACAAAAAGTTTTTGTTTTTTTAATTGTGGTCAAAGTTCATGGTGACGGACATCTGTAAAACATTTGACCCAGGTTTAGTGTCATTTGGTTAGCTGAACATAAAATTAAACTAAATTTACTCTTTACATGTCAGTTTGTTACAAATTTTATTTTGAAAATTTAACCATCTTGTCATTTGACCGCTTGTAAATTATAAATTAAAAACCTTCAGAAGTTTTTCGGGGTAATTTTCTCAAAGTGTTGACATAAGTTAAATACATGTGACAAAAAGTTTCACGAGTTCTGTAAAAGGTTAAAAAGGATTTTCTTTTAAATTTCAAAGATCAAAAAAATATTTGATATGAAAACGCCAAAGGGAAGAAAGTTCTTAAGCTACTTATAAGTAGATAAATTTATTTACTAGCTAATAAGGGGTTCACAACCAAATATTAGTTTATAAGTAACATATTGAATTTCATATAGAAGTTATAAATTTAATTTTGTTAACTATTTAAGATTTTTGATTTTTGTGTTATTATTTTGAACAGGACAATTTCGCCATTATTATTTTTCACACATTTATAAATTGAAGAAGTTTTTTGTGAAGAATCACGTCGTTTTTTTTGAAATTAAATATAAATACTAAATTTAAAAAAAATATTGATCGTAGTCATTATGATATTATTTATCAATCTTAAAATCAGAGCTTATGTATATGCGCTGCTATTATTTTGAACACAACTGTAAGTCCGTATCTGAGAAGAGCGATAAGGAAATGACTTAGATCAATATTATTAATATTTTCATGGGAAATATCGTTCATTTAAAGTTTTAAATAAATTTGATACACATTAATATTAATACATACATAATATCATAAAAAAATTTATTTCTTCTCTTGCTTTAGCTGAAACGACACATAAATCGTGCCAATCAATATACTTAAATCGTGAAATATTTTTCCGATTCAAATGATAATAAGTTAAACTTTAAACATTTTCATCTCACAATCTGAGATATTTTCTTATTTATTATTGAACTTTGAAGCCATTCATCATACTATACGAGGTTTTTTTTACGCTTTCAAAAACTTGAACTATCAATCAATTGCGGGAAACAAGGTTAAAGCCAATAGAGATCACAATATAAGTGGGTGCTTAGCCTCTAAGATGAACATCGAATCCAACAAAAAAGATAAAACAAGAATAAAGATGATGGAAGAAAAAAAAAAGGTCAAATTGACTGACAGTAGCCAAGACCGCGGCAGCTACTTACTGTCAAGATGTGTCATAAACACATCAACTTTACTGTCGAAACAAATAAAAATATAAACTTTGACACACACACACACAAACACGCACATATAAACTCACACACACACACACACACACACATACACACACAAAGTGACAGACCAAATAAACGATATGAAATAAAATCAAAGCAAAGATAAAAGCAAATGGAAGCCAATCGTAAAATGTGTTCAGGTTATTTTTTTATTCCTTTTCTATCTCATTCTATATCTTACTCTCTCTCCCTCATGGGTCATAAAAAATACATTTTATTTTAGAGAAAATTGCATTAAAAAGAAATTGTCATAAAACGGAAAAAACAAGACAAGACAAATATATATATATATATATATATATATATGTATATATATTTATATACTTATGTACATATATTGAGTCGTGAGTATTGGATGGATGGATGGGCAACCGCCACTTCAACCCAAATCAAATGTGGAAGCTGACAAAATGTGACAATTACTGCCAGTCATTAGAACTAGTTTTTATAATGGATTCATTTGACTTTGTTGAATTCCCAATGGATTGATGTTAGACCTGATTTTGTTGGGTCATAAAAATTATTTCACTATAAAATCTCAATGACTTAAATGGTGTCCCATTTCACTACAAATACAACACAATCATCACAAAGAGCCAATAAATTCAAAAACTAAAACTAGAACTTGAAAACCAACTAACAAAAAAAAAATAATAAAATAAAATCTTTTATGTTTCTCAGATTATTTTCGACATTTTTAATGGCATTGAAATCAATTTTCGTATCGTTAATCTATTAAATTATGCATGTTGTATGTCAGTTTTTAAGAGTATTTTTTTTTTTTTTTTGTATTTAAAGACAAGGTAGGTGTTTGGTTTCCGTTTGATGTTTTGAACCTGTTTCAAGTGGTTTTCGATTTACAAAAGATATATGTATATATTTAATGATTTCAAATTTTATAAAATGCAAACAGGTGGAAATAGAGAAATTGTGTGGGTTGAGTTGACTAAATTATTATTGATAGAAGACATTCATATAAATGAAAATCAGGTAGGTTATAGTAGAGTCATAAAAGATTTGAATGCTGCGGATTAAGACTGTTAAAGTTTGTGAAATATTTACCATGTTTAATTTTCAATTTTAACAAGTCTTGGCTAACTTTTTCCTAAAAACTCTATATATATATATCATTTGAGAGTTGCATTACTTATTACCCTTTAGGCGAGGAAATTGACATCAAATTATTTATATGCTAATAGATTTTTATAGATCATTGTTAATAAAATAATTTGGGAACCAAAATAGAGTCTTTTCGATTTTTATAGCTTGTAAAAGTAAACATCTTCGATATTGATTTCAATAAGTAGAGTCTTTTTGTTTGTATTTTGTAGTGTTTAACATTTGCTTTATAGATAATGATTAATAGTGAAATTTAATATTAAAGCTTTTTCTTGCTGTTGCTTAATCATTACCACCATTCGATCAGGTTGTCAAAATGTGTAAAATAGAAAAGTAAAACTCTTTGCGACATAGATTCAAAAATCCTCGAAAGTACGGGAATCGGCTCATAGTTTTGAACATCACATGGGATGAACGCATTTTGGAAATTTAATTAGGTTGGTTTATACTAGATAATTGGAGAATATATATGTACGTAATACTTGAAGCTTTCGAACCATCGAATTAGCTATATACATTTGTATATATTCAAATAACTAGTAAAAAAAACTATTTGGAGCAATAGAAATTACAAATAAAGATCAATAAATACTTACTACATATAAAACTACATGCTGATATTAATGGGATATCAATTTCTTAATAGTAACAATCGTTTGATTAATTTATTTAGCCCCAACTAGTAAAATATTGATAAGTAGTGAAGAAACCTTCAGACTTTAATTTGGGGCTGCTTTGAATATATTACAATATTATTCCTTATTTTCAATATCTACTGCATACAAGAAACTTTGTAAATATATATTGAGTTAATATTCAACCAATTTCAAGGGTATCAAATTGTCGATGCTTCAAAGTGATGATACCACGTAGGTTTTTCTCTTTCCATTTAAATATAACAAAATGGAATCCCCAAAACCCATGTCAAACTGACATAAATGTCAAATTCGTAATTGTTCACATGCTAAAATCCCCCCCAAAAGAGAAATGAATTTCTTGACAAACAGCAACAACAATATAATAGTAACAAAAAAAAAAAAACGAAAGAAGAATATGGATAAAAATAGACGTGGAAAAAAGAAAGAAATGAATACATTGGTAAAAATGACAAACGACAACTTCAATTACGATGGCGGAAAACTCTAGCAGAATTATTGGACATGCAAACAATTTACAAGAGTGCAAAGAAAAAAAAAAAGAAAAAAAGAAAAGGAAAAAAAGAAGAAAGGAATAAATATATTGCCAACCACAAAATCCGTACACAACCTGCCTCTCCTTATCCTCCCTCCCCGCTCACTCTCCATCCCTCTCGCTCTCTCCCTCTCGCCCTCTCTCCCTCTCTCTCTCTCTCTATGTATATGACACATGTAAATGCGTGATGACAGGACACACGAAAGGAAAAATAACAGCAAAAGCAGCAGCAACAGCAAAACAAAAAAAAAAAGAAGAGAGAGAGACGGAAAAGAAAACTGTCAACAAAATTAATGTCATGCGTGTGCAATGCAATGAAAAATTATGGCCTGGCTTTATGTCAATAACAAAAGGAACCCAACAAAAAACCAAAAGAGACGAAAAGACAGGCAGACACATAGAGAGAAAAAAAAGAATTACTCAAGTCCGCAAAAAAAAAGAATAAAACCAGAGACAATGATTGATTTGACAGGACACACACACACACACACACACAGAAGTTGGGCAGTGGGTACAACTGGTTATGCAAAAAAAAAAAAAGAAAACGAACATATCGAACTACCAGTGAAAAGCCTGTCAATTTAGCTCGGGCTTCAGGTTACATGCCACTAATGAAGGCAAATAATATTAATTTTTCTCTAAAAAACATGAAAAGGAAATATAGTGAGAGAGACAGCGAGAGAGAGAGAGAGAGACAGATTCGAAGTGAGGGTGAGATCGTTCTTTGAAGGGGTGGAGAGAGAAGTGAGAGATGGAATATTATTTTCCAACCATTTGTCAACATTTGTCAAATTTGACAGCACACGCCCGCTAACATTGCCTCTGGGCAATCCATACATCCATCTATCCATCTAGTCAGCCATCCTACCCTAAGGCCACATTGACAGCCCATCTCTCGCCCCCTTTTTATTTTTATTTTTTTTTTTCCAAGTTGAGCAGGAAAACGTCGCCCTTTACGCGAAATTAATAACATGTACAAACAACAACTGAGCCAAAGTACTTATCGTCAACGGAAAAAGGGCAAACGGAGGGCGAGAAAGTGAGAGATGTGTGGTGTGGGCAGGGCAGGGCAGGGTAAGGCAAGGCATGAGAGAGGGCAAGACTGAGTTGAAAGGGTTAGATATACAATCATTTGAAGGCGTGTGTTCGACTGTGTGTGTGTGTGTGTGTGTGTATGTCGATTTCCCTAGGGTTCAAACAGAGTCGCATTTCTTTGCGTGTCGTTGAAAAAACACAAAGTTTCTCCTTGTTGAATGTTATCAGACTTAAGTGTCAGCTCTCAGTTGTAATAAATCGAAAATTTGCACAATCTTTCCGTCAGCATTGTGCTGGTCTCTAGTGATGAAAGTATATATGAAATGTTCCAATTATACCCTTACAAAAAGGGGTACTTATATTTGTTTAAGACGCTTGCAACTTCTTTTTAGTTCTTTTAATTATCAACATATATTGATCTTGAGATTCTCAACAGAAAAGTTCTCTAAATATGATCTCTTAGATTTAATGATATTTTTAAAATAAAAAGTGGAATATAATTCGGCATCCACATTAACCTCGATGTCTTTCTAATCCAATTAAATTTAATTTAAATCGACCAAACCGGCTTATTAACTTTGGAGTCTATGCCAATCAAAACGGTTAACTTAAATCATAAATAATTAGCTGTGATCTTCTATACATATTTTAAAAATTCCTACAGATCCATGAACCAAACTAAATAATTTTTTTTTTTTACATTTTCTGGCTTTCGATATTGGTGTATGTGAAGTCGTGGTATGGGTGTCATAACACCATTAGCCATATCAAATGACTGGCATCGTCATAGTCAGTAAGCTGTAAATTTATATGTTACCCTGACACTATAAGAATTTTTTTTTTTTTTGTTGGGATTTAATGCCTCTATGAGCGGGCATGTCAAATTCAATTTTACCCTAAAAACCAAGAGCGATGGACACGGACCATGGCAGGAACCAAATAAGCAACAAACCAACCAACGAACCAACTAAACAACCAACCGATCAACCACCACCAGTCTAAAAAGACCCAAAAAGCAACCGACCCCAATAAAGTGCAATTAGCCAGATTTATGATTATCCCTGTTATGCGCAAATAATTTTTGAGGCAATTTTATAGACGTCTATGACGACGGCATACGTGAATTTATAACACCAAACGTAAACAACAAAGAAGACAAATCGCTTTATTCACGGCCGCCACAGGAAACACACCCCAACAAAGTCCTTGGCACAAACTAACCAAACTACCCTATTTCACAGTGTTGCCACCGTCTCTTTGAGATATATTCGACCGGAGGGCATAGAAAATCAAATTGAAATCTGCTTGAAATTTGATATGATGTGTGTATGTGTGTGTGTTTGTGTGTATCTTTGTTTTCCTTTTTATTCTTTTTACTTTTTTTTTAGAGTTTTATTTTTTTTTTTTTTTTTTTTGTTTGCTTTTGATTATAGGGTTTTTGTTAGCTCTTGAGAAACACCCTGTTGAAGGTGTTGATAGGTTTTGGGTTATTCATCTCATTTTCGAAAAAAACCGCAAAAACGGAAATGACCAAAATATTCTCGTTGAAGTGCAATTTAAGTGGAACATAAAAAGGTTCTTTAGAAAGGAAGGGGCGTATTTATGTAGGAGGCTAAGACAAGATGTGATTAGGATCGACGGGTGTTTCAGTATAACCTTGGGAAACAGATGAAATTTAAACAGTAATATGAGAAATCTGTCAGTATCTTGAGAAAAAAACCTAAATTTAAATAATAAGCATTTGAACATGAAAAAAATATATAAATATATAAATATATAAATCCTTATTTTGGTTGCATCATTTTCTTTTATTTAAAAATATATATATATATATATATTTATATATATATGTACATATAACATAAAAATATATTTTTTATTTGATGCTATTTAGTTAAAATTACTTCTATCTTTAACTAGGCTTATCTTATTTTTATATTATTTATTGGAAAATTTTTGCTTTCAATTATGCAAGTGATTTGGGTTTCAATATTGTTCATTCAAGAAAGTTAGTATAAAAGTACTTAAGTACAAATATGGTAATTGTAATTACTTCAATAATTGTGCATTAGAAAATTCGATTTATTTTGGATATCACAAATAAAAGATCTGTGAAATTTTATATACGTACTATTTCTTAAATAAATGAAAATAGATTCAACCAAAATAAGGATTTATCAGCATAGTTTTAAGATCGGTTGTAGAAGCTTTAACATATAATATTGTTGTGATGAATTACACTTATGAAGGATTTCAGGACATCAAAGAGAGATATCTAAACAGTGAGCTCAAATTAATTTTATCTTCTCTACATTATATATCAAGATAAAATTTATAATTTATAATTTTGGTTGCAGTTATTACATGACTTCATCTACAAGGGAAAATTACCTATATAGTTTCGGTCAATTTAGAAATATCTGAAATTGTTGCATTATTCCCATATTTCAGATTATATCATGCACTATCTATATATAGACAGACATTCTTTCTGTTTTGATCTCTAAACTGGATTGGGAATATTAGAAATAATTATCAAATAACAGGTAGTAATAAATATTTATAGCTTATGCCCTTAAAGCGAATAACTAAATGTTAATAAGAACGTTTTAATAGCTAATTAAAATGCCCTTTTCATACACTTATTGTTAAATTGGAAATAAATTATTTTATATATGCAATATAATGAGTTATATTTAGTGATTATATAGGTTATATACCACCTGCATTACCCCCCTCATCCTATGTAGATTTGCACAGATAGTGCCAATTATAGCACAGCATGAATGTAGTACAAGGAAATTATTATATTGAATTCTATGGATGGAAATATTCTCACAGAGCACATGAAAAATGCATAACAATCATGTTAATTAGGTGAACATGTTGAAAATAGAGATTGAGAGACGAAAAGAGAAACGAGATTCTAAAATGAATATGCATTGAGGAAAATCTGCTGGATTCCCTCTCTCTCTCCCTCTCTATAACTCTATCTCTTTCTCTCTGTGATTGCGGTAGCTGTTGAAAGGCCTCAGGGTCCCAACCACCAGATTTCTTTTTAATGAATTTGAAAATCGAAATGACCCGTTTGTGAGTGAGAGTGTCAGTCTGTGTCTGTGTGTGTGTGTATCTTTATGTGTGTGTGTGTGTGTGTGTGCATCTAAGAGTATGTGTATGTGTAGGTACATGGCTTTTGATCTTTGTTGCGTTTGTTTGTATACAATTTGATGGCTCGTGTTGATGGATCGTAAACGTGAAATGATGTTCGCGGTGTTGCTGCTGGCTTTTACCCTGCACTCCTTTTGCTGTGCCCCCGCCTCCCCCCGTGTTCTTGCCTGATGATGACGATGATCAACGCAACGATGACGGCACCAGTGTGAGTCTTTGATCATTTGCCGCGCCAGTTGGCAGTCAAAATGTTAATTTATACGTTCTGCTCCCCCAATATCAGGCAATGGCAACGGCAACGGCAGCAGCAACATCAGCAGCAACATCAGCAACAACAGCAACAGCAACAGCAACAGCAGCACTAACAACTTTACAAACATGTTTGAGATTTTTATTACTGTGTGAAAATTCTCGTTTCTTCCGTAAAATGGGAGAAGAACAAAAAAGGATCAAACAAATTTATGGGTGGCAAGTTCTACAATTGTATTTGTATGTATATATATGTGTGTGTGTGTATGTGTGTGATTGATGCCTCCAAAGCAGCAACAGCAACAACAACAACAACAACAACAACAGCAACAGCAACTAAAACAGATCTTCATTATGGACAAGTTGTCGGTGAATTTTTATTATAGGAATCCATCAAACCACTTGACTGCTGATCAAAGCTACCGGGAATTTCGGTTGTGCACATATTTTATACGATTTAATTATTGTCTAACTGCCTCTCTCCCTCTCTTTCTCACTAGCTCTTTCTAACAAACACATATTCTCAATTTGTGTGGGTGTGTGTGTTTTGTGATTTTTATAAAATATTTTCAGTGGAAAAAATGTGTTTTACTTGTTGTTTTGTTTGTATAATTTATATTGTAGAAAACTTTATGGCGATTGATTAAAGATATTTTCGATATTTGTATTACTTTCGTTCAGTTTACTTTTGTATTTTCTTGTTATTTTTGCAAATAAATGTTGATTTTAAAAGAATTAGAGGATATGCCTACATATGATCAAGAATTTATGGTTCTTAGTCATATAAAAATGCTTGAATAACTTGATATATGTATTAAAAGTAGATTTTCTTTTAATTGATTTCAAATCGTTCTCGCATCATATGTATAAAATAAAATCAAATGAAAAGTAATCAATGCAAATTAAATTTTATTTTTCGAAGAAAAAAAATAAAATCCTTATTTAATATGAATCCCAAGCCATAATCATAAACTGAGACTGTTCATTATGAAAACCAATTGTTGTTGAAAAGGCTATCAACAATATAAAGAAATAATTTTGAAATTATTAAATTAATTAAATTAAATTATTTTTGAAATCGCAATGGAATGGAAAACAATGGAATTTAAGTTAAAAAACATTTTTGATTATTTTTTAAAATTATTTTAATTGAAATATAAAGAATATATACGATGTGAAATATAGTAGTTAATATGTGTCCCGGAAAATTAAATGCAAAAGGGTTTTAGACTTAAAGTTTAAATTTCAATTTTATTTTTATGATTTGAATTTATTAATAAGTATATTAAATATTAAATTTCTTGGTATTCGGTTAAAAAACAAGAACTTTATTGATATTTATTGATATGCGAGCTATAATAAGCTGTTGATCCAGACAGACGGACTGACGGATATGGCTAGATCGACTCGTCTATTCATGCTGATCAAGAATATATACACTTTATATAGTCGGAGTTGCTTTCTTCTGTACGTTGCAAACTTCTGACCAAAATTAATATACCCTTTGTTAGGGTATAAAAACTTAGTATTTCAAATAAAGTGCTTTCCCTTAAAATGGATTAAAACATAATAGTTTAAAATCTTTAAACATTTTTTAAAAAGAACTCTCAACTTTTAAAATATTACCTACCAAACTCAAGCAATGGAACATTTTGATTAATATATAAAATCAAAAATTACCGAGTATGGTTTTTTTTTATTAAATTCGACATATGTTGAAAAGATAAATTCCCTCACACATTGGCTCGTATCTGGGCATGTGCGGAAAGAAGGACAATGCGAAGTCCCTAAACCGAAGCCGCAATGTCTTGCCACATTGAGAAAATAAGAGAAGTGAAACATTTGTCTCGCTTAATTTAAACAGATTTGCGAGATTATTGTCATGCCGACATTAAAGCAACAATTTCAATTTTTGCTCCAGAACAGAAGAGAGTGAAGTCAACTTGCCGAGACGGGGAATTAACCATCTCAACCAATTCGAAAAGGAAGAAAGAAAGTTGCATGCAATACGATGGGATGAGAGATGCGATGCGATGCGACGCGATGCGATGAGATGCGATGCAATGCGATGGTATGGGATGGGATGGGATGGGATGGTTTGCAATGCGTTGCTTGACAGCCGGCAACTTTTAATGTTTGCTGCCGAGAGTGGGATGTTTGGATAGCAGAACAAATTTTGCAGAACACAGTGACAGACAGGCAGACTGGAATCTCAAAAAAATAAGAAATAAAAAATAAAAATAAATAAGTAAAAAGAGAAATAAAAAATACGCTTTTGAAGTTACCGAAAGAAGAAGGCATGAAGGATGGAGAACCCCATGCACCCCATGGATGGAATCAGTTCTCAATGTAAAACTGCTGCTCAATGCGCCTCACTTGTCCAGTTTTAATTATTGCATAAGTGTAACGGAGTTGCAAGTGAACGATGTTAAAACGGATGACAAGATGACTAACTGACTAGCTGTTTAGCTACTCATTTCCGGAAGAAACACTCGTACATACACAACCGTTTATCTCTATCGGCCAGTTGTCAGACACTTGCCTGTTTAAAAGTCATTAGAGGCTCTGTCACAGTGTCACTCTTGTCACTGGATCGCATTTCATGTAACCAGTTACCAGTTAGTTTCTATATAGTAGATGGTTCAAATCAACAACATCTGACAACCAAACATTCGAACTTGGCTGTCATCTAGACAAATGTTAGCTTGTTTTTGGACAGGATCAACAGGATGCCAGCAATTTTGCAATTCCCCAACAAGTGCCCAAAATATGTGAATCAAAAGTCAATACTTGGTATATTGAATGACAACTGAAATTGAATACAAAGTGCGCAAAAATAGATGAATCAAAATCAAGGTGAATCAGAAAAGAAATATGTACAAGAAATAGGACGTTAAATTTTCTTAAATACTTTTAAGAAAGTTTGAAAACCATCCAATTAAATTTAAAAGCATTTTTGGATACTTAAGTGTTAGGAAAGGAATAATTTATTTTATTGTAATGAAGAGGCTACCTTCCAGTCCCCTGGTGAAAAGACAAACTTGTCCTCTGACCTGCCTATACATTAAATCTTAGATACAATCAACTGACAGAATTTCGTTGTTAAATCTATTAGTTATCAATTAAATTTATTTTATTTTTTTAAAAAGCGTGTTCCTTTTAAAAACTGATCGATATTAAAACTTTACATTGAGTAGATTTATTCCACTACCAAATAAACAAATATATATACGCTTATTCTATAAAATTTTGAAAGATATTTGTCTCATATTAGCAATGCTTCGATTTGAATGAGTAGTCTTTTAAATATATATCGAAAACTAAGATTTATAGGTTAAGTAAGTACTGAAATTTTTCGATGTGCATATATCTATTAAATCCTTTTGTGCTAAATCCTTATATATATATATATAGAATGATTCGTTTTTGCCAGTCTTTGATAATCAAAAAATGGAATCGCATGAGCCCATTTCCACAGCATTGCAAAGCTGGCAATACCGAATTTAAAATGAATCTAGATTTGAATGAGGAAAATCTACAAACAACAAATTTTCAACCGAGTGAAAGATATTTAAAATTTAAAGAAAAACTACGTTCTGAGGCGCCACTAGTTGACTTACCGAAGGGTGTACCACATCCGGCTCATGAGAAAGAGGCACTCCAACCATGGCCGAATAATACAAATCCTTTTACTGGAGAAATTGGTGGACCAGCCGGACCAGAACCCACGCGCTATGGTGACTGGGAACGCAAAGGGCGGGTCACGGATTTCTGACAACAAAACAAAAAAAAAAAAACCAAAACCAAAACCAAAAAAAAAGAAAAAAGAAACAAAAGGAAAACGAGCAAAGCATTTCTTCTGTACCGTCCCCCCTCCCATCGTATCATTTTGTTTGATTTATTAACCATGTTGAACAACAGAAGCACTTAAAATTTGTTACACTTCGCCTGAAATGAAAAATCCATCTTTTTGCTCCTCCTATCCGGTAGCTGGAAGATCGTGTTTGAGATCCCAATATCAATTCCAACGCAAGACACATTGTCACACCACGGCCATGGACTTCTTCGAAGGCATTACATAAATATCATATACATATACATATATGTATCTATTGTGTGGATTTATCTGTGGTTGCTTTTTTTCCAGAATTTATTGTTGTTGCAATCAAATATAAATTGATATCCCCCCTTCTATACATTTTGGCTATTCACGGTTGGAGAAAGGGTTCCCAGAACAGAACAGAACAGAGCAGAACAGAACAGAATAGAATAGAATAAACGATGGTCATAGAGGAGAGACAATTATTTATGGTTCAGAGGCAACGAATCGTGCCTAAGTCCAAAATATTCATAGTGTGTGTATGTGTGTGTGTGTGTTTTTTTGTGTGTATTTAGAAAGAGTTCGGCGACTTCGCTCCGATTCGTTTGAAATCAAAAAGGCGACACTTTACGTGATTTTTATTAGAAAACTTCTGTTTGTCTTTTACTTTTTCCTAATTTTGTAGCCGCCGTGCGTAAAATAGAGAAAAAGCAACAAGAAAAGGGGTTCTCGAATGCCATAAATTTCTTTTGTCTGTTAAGTCTAGCAGACATTTTTGTGGCTAATGAAATGTTCAAGACAATTTGCAGCTGTTTTGCTTTAGTCAAGTTTTTTGTTGACATTTTTGTGGGTCTTAACATTGATTAGTTGACAATGCCTCAAAGAGATTTTATAAATGCCGCAGAAGCTTGTTAAAAAAAAAATTCTTCTCTTTTGCCATTGTTTCTGCTCTTACCTCATTTAGAGGGTATTAGCAATTTGATTAGCGAATAGCAAGAAAAGAAATTCATTAATTTACTATTGTATATGTATGTATATGCATATAGTTATATAGTTAAAAACAATATTTAGAAACAATGGGTTAAAAAAGAAACCAGCGCAAAATGCAAAATCGTCTTAGGTTTTTTTTTTGCTTGATTACTTTTTCTTTCTGTTTCCGATCAGTTACTGAGCTCATTATCAATTTGACATTAATTTATGGCCGCATTTTTTATTTTAATTAGGTGGCAATTAATCAATTTATCAATTAATGTATACATGTTTCCCAACTTTGTATATTTTGTAATCTTTAAATGAGCTATCCATCAGAGTCAGGTGTTTTGATTTGCTTTGTTGTTTGCCTTCGGTAAGAGGTAAAAATTGTCTTACATTAACGATATGTCAACAAAATTGATCACTATATCAGATCAATTAAGATACATATATTATACAAATAATATATGAGTCATACGGCTAATTACCGAACCTTTTTTTTTCTTTTTGGAAATTCTGAAAAAATAGAAAACAGAATTGCAATTGCACTGATTGTTCATGTTGTAATGTTAATCTACTCAAAACCTTTAAATATTTAGTAAGAAATTAATACAGGGTATGCAAAAAAAAACTTGTGATGTAAAGAAAACTTGATTTTAATATTTTCCATTTGTTAGAAATCCTAAAAAAATTAAGTCTTTAAGGATAAAATGTGTGTTGAAATCCTAGATCTTATACTTTAGACAACAAAAGTTCTTTTAAAAAAAATTAATTTCCAGAACTTCTGATTGAATACGAAAGTTTATTGTTTCTAAATAATAAAAAAAATTTTGTACGATTAACTAATAAAATCAAGTGAAACTGAATTGAAATTTCCTTATTGACTGATTTATATTCTTTCCACATATCATTTTCTTGTTAACATTTAAATTTTCCAAGGAATTGACGTTGTAAATCCCCGAGAAAAAAACAAAAAAAATCTCTCAAGTAAGCGCAAAAATGTTTCAAAAAAATTTCGAGTATTTCAGCTAAATCGATGGCTTGTCTTTTCTCTCATTATTTTCAACGTAGCTCGAAATCGCTTTAGACCCAAAAAGAAACAAAATTGACTGATGATTGGCCTTAGGGCCTAATTCACTAACTAACCCTTTCTCTTTCCTACACTTTTACTATCCTATTGCTGACTCTCTCTGGCATATCTTAACCGGAAAAAATCAAAGGCAAAACAATGATCAAAGCTGTCATTACAGATCGAGGGGCGGTCTTTGATCTTATGCCGCGCAATGTGGCCAGTGCCGCATTTAATGTTTTGTTTTTTATTTGATTTTCACTTTGTTCTATCAATCAGCGCCTACTACTCGACGACCCAGCGCAGCTGGAAACGTTAACGGGAACGGAGACGAGAGGCGGAGACGGAGGCCTGAGAAGGGTTAGTTCTTCTTCTTTTTTTGGGCATATAAAAATGATCTTGAGAATGTTTCGGCCAGCGTGTTTTTCTTACTTTTCACGTAATAAAAATACATTAACAGCCATCAACAACAACAACAACAACAACAATAACAACAATACAGCAACAGAAGCAACAACAAAATTTAAAAATAAAATAGACGATATAATTGTTGCAGGCCTTGTCTAAGGAAAAATCACATTTGATGGATGACTATAGTAGCACTATAGAAGGAAGTCATCGGTTCTCTCATAGTTAAGCAAGATGTCGAATTTATTTCTTACCAGTTGGTCGATTGGTTGGTGGGTGTACATTCTATCTAGTACATTAGAGCTAACATTTTGTGGTTTTCCTGGAATTTATGCGGAATTTTTTTTTGTTCTTTTACTTTTTGTATGTTTTCTTTTTTTTTCTCTCTCTCTCTCTTTTCTGTGGTTTCTCATTTATTTGATTGTGATTGATCTTTGATTTGGCTTTGCCGACGGTGAGGCATTTGATTTGAGGTGTAAATAGATTGGA
Organism: Drosophila sturtevanti; assembly: GCA_018150375.1. Taxonomy (NCBI): domain Eukaryota; kingdom Metazoa; phylum Arthropoda; class Insecta; order Diptera; family Drosophilidae; genus Drosophila; species Drosophila sturtevanti. Next base: position 2,830,274 of record JAECWJ010000027.1, read on the forward strand.
TTGCTGGCTGATGGATGGATTTCATTGGAATGCTATGAAAACTTTGACTAATGTGGAGCATTGTGAAATTTTATGGAAGGTGTGTGCATTTTAAATATTGCTAAAGAGAAATCGTAAAAATATTATTGTCACAAGTTAATATGAAAATGGAAAGTACAAATCGTTCATGTATTGAACAGTACATATAAACTAAAAACACAAGTACATATAGTTTTTTAATATACTTCTTATTTTTGATTTGATTCCAACGATTATTTGGTTTAAAATACAAAACTGCCACCATTTTTTTCCTTAAAAAGTCTTGGTCAAATAGATTTTGATGGCCTTTAAAACGCTGAAAATATAAATTTACAATAAAGTAATGAGAAGATATATATTTACTTTGCAAAAACAATATTGGAATCTTTAGATAATTTAACAAGAAATACTTAAATATCATAAAGAAGCTTCTGAAAAATCTTTTTAAACGAAGATTTCTAATTTGTATCAAATTTGCTTTTGATTTCAAACATAATTAAATGTTAATCAAATTTATAAAAATTAAGTAAACTCCCTTGGAAATATTTATGGATTCAAGTATTCAGAATTAGTGTTAGTATTCAGAAATTTCATTTGCCAATTTTTAATATATAGTCTTAAGCTGGGATTTGGTATTTTTCATATAATATAAATTTATATAATAATTTGTAATAGAAATCTTTTTTCTTTGAATTTCGAATTATTTATGGATTTTAGCTATACCTATATTCTAAGAAAATCAGGCATTAAATTTTGGAATATATATTTTGACAATTTTTTAATTTTTTATTATATTAATTTACCTATAAATTTTTAAAGTAATTAAGTATATATTATAAGTTATTATCAAATATATCATACCCTATAAAACAATTGTTAATAAAGACACCCAGTTGGCCGGCCTAAAGGTCTTACGTTATTAAACACCTTTTAACCATTTCCTTTATTTTATGGTAGAAAAACTGAAAGACCATTTAATATGTATTATTATTATTTTCCTGATTCTAGCATATAAGATTTCTTTAACTGCATTTATGGCATGTATAATTTATATAAAAGATATTATAGACTAAAAAGAAAAGAAAAGGAAAATTGTGTCATGTCATTGCCAAATAATATTTCACACATTTCCACCAAAGAAATGCTAAAGAAAATTCAAGGAAAAAAACAAGTTACGAGCAGAAAACACGACAATCAAGAGGGGGTAAATCTACAATATAGGTACATATGTACGTATATAACTTATATATATATATGTGTACATATATACCTATACATATATAGCCAACTATTATGTTATTGTGTGAACGTGCACTGATTCCACCAGCAAGGCTTTTGTTGTCCACGTGCAATATTTTTCACTTCCGAGCCGTCTGGGATGGAGGAGTTCTGTTCGAGCGTCTTATCGAAGCATATAACATATATCATTGACACTTTGACATTGCCCCAAGAGATAGAGACGAGGGAGAGAGCAGGATAGATTGAGTGAGAGAGTGGGAGGAGAAAGTCCAGGTCCAGGGCATGACCGAACCGGATTTTAGTACTTTTCAAAATGGCACTTAATCATGGCAGCCGCCAACGACGACGACGCCGCCGCCACCGCCACCGCCAAGCAGGAAAATGCGGAAACTGGTAACACACACCAAGCTTAATCGCATGTGTTCACGCTTGAAAGGATAACCGACAGAGGCAGAGACGGTGATTGGGATTTGGAATGGAGACTCCTGCTGACTGCAGTATCGACCAAAGCGAAACAAGATTAATGACTTGGCAAAAGGAACTGCTGCCGTTTCTCAGCCATTTTTCCATCGTCCCCATTGGATGGGCATGGCATCTATGGCATTGGATAAATTGTTTGCTACTTGGACTGTCATTAGTCGAAAAGTTTGTTTGTTATTGTGTTAAGTGTTATTTGTGTGCTCACGTCCAAGTGTCAAGGCTCTCTCATTTTGCCTTTCCCCATATCGTTTATCACTTTCGCTTTGCCAAAAAAGAAAAAAAACGTAGCACCAAAACAAAAAGCAAGGCAAAAAAGAAGAAATATTCGCTTGTCATGTCGACACATCGATGACCACAAAAATTTGTGCCAAAGGCAACTAACTATCCTAGATGAATTGGACGTACGTTCCATGTCCTTCCTAATGATCGCTGAGTGACTTTTCGAAAATTTTAAATTGATTTATTGTCTCAATGGTAGAGATTAGACAAAGATGGCAAAGTCAAGTGATAAAGCATTTCTATTCTAGAAGAACTGAAACTGAAAATCATACCGAATAGTTAGTTGTCTATCCATTCTCTAATTGCACTCACAAACTCTAGTCTAATACACTTCCTTATTTCGTGACCCGACTGACAACTTATTCATTTTTCACAGTAAATGCCATAATTTATGTTGGCGGCATATTTTAACCGCCTCTCATTTCAATTACTTTTTCTTTTTTTTTTCCGCCTCATAAACAATATTAAATCCCACAAAGACTCGTCTCAAAGACAGACCAAGATCCCATAAAAACTTTTGCCCAATCTCCGACGCCTCCTCCACTACACGAAAATTAAAACTAAAACTAGCCCTGGCACCTACTTCTCTTTCTCATTTCGTAAATGTTTCATGACGTGGCGCTATTTATATAGTTTTTGGTGGAAACACAAAAACTCTTTCAAATAGAATTTTCAATGCATAAATAAAACTAAAACTAAACTGTCTGCACTTTTAAGCCCACACAGACACAACATGACACACAGCAATTCAAAAATAACAACAAATAACAAAATGAATATGTCATAAAATATCACAGAAATTTTACTTAAATTTAGTTAGTGAGTTGACAGTGTTGACAGGATTTATAAAGCGGTTTCTTTTTTTTTTGCTTAACTAAAAGAAACATAATCCTCAAATCCTGAATTATGATTCAAAGGAGGCCCATTTATTAGAGAGATTGAGACGGTTTTTTTTTATTTTTCAAGAATATTTAATTTTAAACATAATTCCATGCTGACTCAGTGACCATCCTATAGATTAGGGTACGACCGTCTATACCCAAACCAAAGATGGTCTGATAAATGTATTTGCAAGAACTAATACTAATCAAATTTGACTAGCTATCGATTGAAAGGGTTAGATGATAATAATGATTAAGGATCTATGAACTACAAAATAGAGGCACGATAACCTAACTTTAGCTGGGTAGAAAATACTTTAAAGATCTTTTAACTAAACTAATTAAAATACTGGTCCCAAGTTTTGATAACTAACTAAATTTATTCCATTTCATTTTCAAATCAAATTTAATTCTTAGTACTTGGTAACATTATTATTTTGATGATTACTTATTTCTCCTTTTCCGTCCTTAATTTGAAATATTTGTTTCATTTCTGATATCAAGTAGATGGTCCTATTCACAAGCATTATAAACCTATCAAATTAGATTTTTTTTATTATCAAATTATGTTTATTATTAACCTTTTTTTTGATGATCTAAAATCATTTTCATCAATCAATGCAAACGAATTTGTTAAATAATTTATTGAATTTAGTTGAACAAGTTAAAAGGTTTTTCTTATTAAATTTTCCCTCTTTAGTTTTTTTTTTTTCCCCAGCACGTCTCTGCATGCTGAGTTATTTTACTTATATTAAATCAATATATTTTCATCATTATTACTTGAACAAGCGGTGGAAACCAGGACAAGAAAAACTGATTTCGGTCCCCTGAAATTGTTCGTAAACATGTTAATAAAACTGTCATGATGCTGGGCTTAAAAACAGCTGGATATATCTATCTGTTTTCAGGGCCAAAAACCGAGAACCCAAAACTGAAAAGAGGTCACAACCTGTGACATGCATAGACAATGAGCACAATGAGCCCAACAAGTCAGAGGCGGGAATAGCAGGCAGGAGGTATATATGTATATAATATATATATACATATATATATATAGATTTGGTCATAAATTCGCTGACCTGCCCAGGCACTATCGCTCAAATAATAGGTGACAATAAAAATTTATTACATTTTGACCACCATGAAATCATCGTTAGGCACTTTTAAGGCCAAACTGCTAGCCTACTTCACCCACACACAATACACACACACACACACACACACGCACACACACATCGCAAACAGAGAGAAAGGAAAAGGTCAATGAGAAATGACAAACAGACACATGAACAAAAGAATGGGGGTGGGAATATGGAAGGAGAGCAAGGACTTGACTGCCATCTTACAAGGCTGTCAAAGACGGCACAGCTCGTTTGTCACATTTAACAGATTTGTTATCCTGTCGAGTTAATGTCGGGCACACACACACATACATACATACTCAGCCCAAGTCCCAGTCACAGTCGCAGTCGCAGTCAGTCAGTCAGTGAGTCCCTGTGCCGAACATGTCCTGGTGCCCGTTCATAAGAAATGCTCGACAGGGACCTCGACCTATAGCTAGCAATAAAAACAAAAGATTGATGGCATTGGGCACACGTTCGATTTGTTTTCCTGTTGCCTGTGTCCTTGCGAGGGAATGCTTTGGGATGTGATGCCTTGACTTGACTTGCCTTGCCTCGCATCGCCGTCCCTTGCCTTGCCTTTAGTGCTTTGTAATGTCTTAACATTTGACACATCACTTGGATTTCATCCTCTTTCCCCCTTTCTCTCTCACTCTCTTTCTTTTTTCTCTCTCTCTCTCTCTCTCCCTCCTTTTCTCAATAAGGATATTGCTCGTTAGTTAAGGTTTCTAATAAATTTGTGCAACACATTTCTTTCCTCTCCCTTTCGCTGTATCCCTTTTGCTTCTTGTCGTCGCTTGTAACATTTTTATTTGATAACATATTGCATTTGCCCTTTTGTCGAAATCTTTTCCTTTTCTTTTCTCTACAACACACCCCCCATCCCCATACCCATTCCTCTTACTATTACTTTTCTTTACTTTTTCTCTCTCTCTCTCTCTCTCTCACTCTCTCTCAATCTCTTCCTTGATTTCCTCTACTTCTCTCGCTCCCTTTAAAAATATTGCTTGGCTTCACATGTGTCTGGCGAAGGCTCAACTGTGCGCTACAGTGGCCAGTGATTTATGGCGTCTGTGTTGGTCATTCAACTGCATTTGATTTAGGTTGTAAATTGTTGTATATTGCGGCCATGCCGCCATTTCCTGTTTTCTACCCCTCCTCCTCCTCCTCCTCCAAATCTTCAGCCCTTAACCCCCAAAACCCCATCAGTGGGATTTTCGCTAATGAATTTATTGCAATTTTTTTGGTTAGCCAGGAATGAAGGTTGAACCTTTGTTTTCTATCTACCATAAATTTCCTTCATAACATTTTGTGGCGAATGTTAACCTTTTACTTGTAGATTGTAATGGAATTTAATTGACACCAGAAAGCAATATCCTTGGGAGAAAAATTGAGCTTAATATTTAGTTATTAATGTCAATTAAATGTATTGCAATTTTATTGCTTACGAAAATTTAATCTATATAAATTAAGAAATCAGCGGTCAATTATGTATAAAAGAACTCAAATTTTTGATGAGTTGAAAATCTTATTTTAAAGATCTGATCGAGTCCAAACTTACTCATATTTGTTTTACAAATTTTTGATTTGGTATATGTATATGTGCTAATCATTGTAATTGTCTTTATACATATTTGTAGAATAGAAAATTGTCACTTTGAAATATATAATACATACAGATTCTTATTTGTGATACAATTCTCATTTGTTTAGTTTAGTTTATTTAATGGTGATAATTATTATACATAGTAATACAAATATTTTAATTTACGAAAGTTGTGGAAACTCTTAAGAAAATTGTACAGTCTTTAATGCCAATCCAAATATAAAATTTCCGAATAACATTTAAGTATAAAAATCCAGATTTTTTGCTGAGATAGGGAATCACGATTCATATACCAAATCACAATAAAAAACCAACTTCTTTAGGTTTTAACACTTTAAAGAAAAAGAATGATTACTTTATATATTTAAAGTATTTAAAGTAACTATAAATTTTAATCATCCACCAATATTTGTGATCTACGAATTTTAGATTTAAAGCTCTAATCTTGACTGATTGTTCCTTGCGGGGCAGTGCTCTGGTTTAGGCAATTCATTACCTCGGATATACATCTACAAATCTAAATTAACAAAACAATTAAAATGCTTATTGTATTATATACACATGTAGTATTTGTTATGCCCCTGTCAATTCACTCCCCTCCCCTCCCCTTCCACTACTTATATCAATCTCTCTGTTGGTGCTATGATGTGTTGCTGAAATGTATACTTTTCGATTCGATGCATCAAATTAAGCATTTGATTTGTGGGATCAAAATAAATTGCTTTAAATTCGACTTGGTATATTTTCATGGAATTGTTGCTATTGCTATTGTTTATGTGCGTCCGCCCCTATATTTGGTGGGCTGAAAGACATCTGCCGTTGACAAAACTGGCAACCATATGAAAACAATAATGTTCCAGGATGAAAAATCCTTGGACATGGTATGCATTTCTTTACGGTCAAATGCAGTAAATGTGGAAGGCAATAAATTATAAATTCGTTTGACTTCTGCCTGCTGCCTGCTGTTGGAGAGCCAAACTCAGAGACTGAGATGCTGATGGAGGAAGGAAAAGGGATGGATAGATAGAGAGTGAGTGAGCCAGAGGAGCAGAGAAAAAGGCGATAGAGGGAGAGAGAGAGAGAGAGACGGTTCACTTCGATCCTTTTGTCCAATGTCTGCCAGCCGTTATCCTTGACCGCCCTCACATTGTAAGCGTGTCCGAGCACCTCTATTCTCTTCCTGGGTACGTGTGTGTAAGTGAGTGTGCCTATGTGTATGTGTATGTGTGTGTATGTTTGCTTGACCATAATTCACCATGACAAGCCAAAAACCATTAGTAAAGGCAATAAAAATGACAATAGAAGTCAATTTCCATATTGTGTGTTCCAGTTTTTCGGTTACTTTGCCAGATTCTTCTTCGCACATATCCAGACCAATGTATATATGTTATATATGCTATGTAAATGCATATTCTCTCAGCCAATTAATGAGACTCTTTCACATACGTATATATAAAATTTAACATTTTTTTTTTGCCACCCCATTTGAAATGTCAGCATAAATCAATTTCCCTCAAATAGCACGATATAATGTTTAAAGATCAGGGACCGGGAATATGCCCACATTTTCTTTTCGACCATCATTTAGATAAACAATTACACAATGCAAAAACTTCCGGTTTGAAAAATGACTCCTGTTCCTGCCAACAATCAAAAGGAACAACAAAAAAAAATACATAAAAAGAAAAATGATAAAATGGACAAAATCGACATCAATATACTGAATGGTCAAGGGTAATAATTTACAATCAGGCGACAAATCAATGAGCTGGGCCAGACAGCTGACACACGATTTACATTTGCTTGGGTTCGATTCGATACACAAATAAAACATATGTCCTGTAAAAATTGTAACAGAATAATGGGTTCATGATATATATATCTGCCATTTGAACTCATAAAATATAAACAAATTGTTGAATATTATATTTCTATTTGAATAAATGTTAACAATTTGATTGAAAAATAATGCATTTGTCACAGCTTTATTTAGAACCATATTCAAAGCCACAGATTTGTTGGTATTATCATTAAATCGGCTATCTGTTAGTCCCATATGAGCATCTAGAATGTGGATAAATAATTATACACTTTATTTCAGATAAGTTTTAATATTTCACAAGTGTGGGTGATTAACATGAAACAAAAATAAGAGTACAGGTATTGATCTTTTCTGCTTAAACAATTAATACAAATAATACATAATGCAATTTATTTTAAAGTAACTTAATATGAAGGGGAAAAAATATGCGAAAACCCCATAAATGTGGCTAAATAATAAAAAGTAAATTAAAACTATAATTATATTGATGGGATATATTTTAAAACAATTATTTATAGTATATTTAATAAAAACATTCAATTTATTCGAGATTTATAGGAATCTGCAATAATATGGAATATATTTTCAAACAATTATTCATAATTTATTTAGGAAAAAATATTAAATTTAGTTACTACATATTTATAGGAATCTGCAAATAAAAAAAAGGAGGTAGTTGAATCTAGAAACAAACTTTTCAATTATTTTGACCTCTTTTACTTTATTGTTTTCTATGGTCTTAATTTAAATAAATATTAAACACATTTTTAAGTATGAAAAACGATCGGAAAAATAATCAAATTAAATCAATTTAAATGGAACCTGTGGGCTTTGTCTTGGATATTGGTTCTTGATATATATTTTCCGATAAATAAACGTTGAAATAAGCTCTCAATTAAATAATTTTTCTTTTTTTCTATTTATAATCAAATTAAATTTAGCTTTGCTTCTCCAAATTATATAATTCTTCGTTATTTTTAAATAATCAAATTCAAATTAGGTTAAAAATTTCCTGACTTAAAAGCAAAAGCTAATATATTATTATTTAAATTTTGACATATTTCGATTTTGTTTATACAATTTCAATAGAAACTTAGTAATTTCCATATTTTGCCAGAAAACTTTTCTAAGCATTGTTTATTGTTTCTACGAATTTCAAGACCCATTGAGTTCTTTACCCCTTTCTTCCTTATATGATTATAATTTTTGGAACACCCGCAATGGCTTGAATCATTAGTATGAGCCACATGCGATTATTGCTGTCATAAGCAAGACACGCCAAAAAGAATAACCAAAAATTATTGTATAGAATCGTGAACAGGAAATCTGGCGCTACACGCGCATTTACCTTTTGTTACGACCAGAAAAGGCCGAGAGCAAACACGAAAGAAAAAAAAAAAACGTTTTTGGGTAGTTTGTGAAATTGCCACATAAACAAATCAGACGTAATAAAACTCAACTCATAAATTTCAAAAAAAAAAAAATCAAGTGAGAAAGCGAGTGAGAGGGGGAATATAAAAACTCCACACCCACGACACATAAAAATTGTGTCATAATAATAAATTTAGTTAGAAAATTTCCAAAAACTCCCGAATGAAAAATGTTTTTCGGGGCATATATTTTTCGTTTATACATATATATTTTTTTTTTTTTGCCTTTTAGATTTTATTTTTATGATATATTTTATGGGTTTTTATTGTAATTACGTACAAATTTGTGTGCGTTTATAAATTTTATGGGTTTTTTGCGCCTTTCCACGAAGCCATAAAAATATGAAAAGAAACAGAGAAGAAGACCAAATGGAATTGAAGTAGAGAGAGAGAGAGAGGGAGAGATGTTGATAGGCACGTATGTTCATGTATTCCATACCTATCGGTTAGAGTATGGGAGTGGTGGTGTCAACCTTCTATAGACAATGTTGTTATCACATGCATTTATCTAGATATTGAAGCGTGCGAGTTGTATGAAGCTTACCGTTGATGTTGTTGAAGTTGCTATTGGGTCATTATCAGAATCAACCAGCCAAGTGGTTGGCGCCGGAACGCGTCCATAATAATAACATGGATATTTTCATAGGAAAGTTCGACACTCTACGTGGCATAATTAAAATGGAATGCACTTGGTTAGTGCAGGGAATGGACCTAAGGGTTAAGGCTAGGCATAGGCACGCTTCCCTGGCTCATTTAATAAATGGTAATGTATTTAATGCTTTCCGTTTCTCTTTTATTTCTTCTATGACAATTAGTAGTTGTAATTTCTAGAAATCATAACCATGAACTCAATCGGCATACCTATAGATATAATGACTTAACTTGTGCTGGTTCTCTATCCGTTGAACATAAAAAATGTATTTAATGTCGGTAAAATGATTATATATGATTAAATTGTTGAGCCCAAGCTAGCTTTAATTATACAGAAGGCAATCTTAAATAGAATTTTTAACTAGTTAATGACTTATGCATTTATTTAAACTATTTAAATTTATTAAAGCGAATCCTTGGAATAAGTAAGAAGTTAAAAATTAATCAAATAATGAAATGACATTTGAAAAAAACAATATAAATAAGTTGTCAACAATATTTTGTAATCAATTTTGCCCCTAGAAGTATGCTACAAATATTGAAGTTTGCAATTTTTGGTGCAGGAATTTAACAAATGAAAAGGGGTAAAATATCTCTTAAGATCCTGCACTTAAAAACTCATTTTGATGTCACCAAAAACACACGCACACACACACATATTTAACCCTTTTCCGGCATTTTCTTCATTTAATTGCAAACTATATTTAAGGAGGGGGGGTTAAAGGAAAGGAATTATATTTCTATTTGGTTTTTCAGTTCCTTCATTTTATCGCCTGCACAAGTCCTATCAGCAGACAGTAATTCTTGAATGTCTGTGAGCAGTTCTTTCATTTAACACTCCTTACCCACACCCTTCATTTTGCCTTCCCCTTTATGCCCTGTTAAGCTTGCCTTTCTGAGTCGGATAATTACAAAATCCGCTTAACCTCAAACGTTGTGTAATTCAGCGTACCTATACACCACACACACACACACGTACACACACACGCATACAAAGGTAGCATGTCTCTAATTGTACCTAAATATGTCTACGATAAAGAAATGCAAAAAGAGTGTGTGGAGTACTTAATAAAATACCCAGAGCCAGAGCCAAAAAGTGCATAGTTACAGCTACGTACAGGTAGGTTTATCTTAACATACATGCATACAAACATATATGTTTGTATATGTATGTATATATATAGATATAAAGAGGGAACTAAGCCCAAGCAACAAGGCTGCCTAATGCGTTCATTAGCGGGAAAAGCTACCTCAAAGTGTATTCGTTGTTGTGGAAAAACGCTAACCCAGCGATTCTGTTGCAATGGCAGCTGTCGTCGTCATCGTCGTCGAGAGGCTGTTCATTCCTATCCACCATGTCCTCCACCATTTCCCTCTCTACCCCCATCCCACTCACATACACACACACACACAAATACACACTCTATGGCAACGCGATGCCATACGATACGATACTCACTCGTGTTGAGTGCTTAAATACTTAATGCGGTTGACTGAATTTTAGCGCATACTCACTTATTCACTTACGTGTACTTTGGCCCTTCTTTTTTTCCCTTCGTTTTTTTTTTTTCCTTTTTTGTTTTTGTGTTACCAGCACATTTAAGCTGACAAGAAGACTAGAGCAGACAGTAGGGACAGACATTTGGACAAGCCAAAAACGTATGTAGTTTTACGCGGCATTGCCAGGAGCTCATCCTACTTTTGTCACATGCGCTTCAATGGTAGCGACCCCAAAAAACCTAACATGAACAGGTTCTGCTCTGGCCACACCTACTTAATTTGTATGGACCTACTTATTTAGTAGTTACTACTACCATTGCCACTTCCTGTCATTCTGCATCCTCATCCTCCAAATTGACAGAGGCGACGCTGGCATCGCCTTGAGGGCAACCTTTGCAGGTCAGTTCCAGACTATTGTGTGTTCACACTCTTGCTATCCCATGGTTTCTTTCCATTTACCAAGGGGGAGTATACATTTTCATTGTTTATCTATACTCTTTTTAAATTAGGGTAGCATGACTTTCTTTTACTATAAAATAATATTAAATTTAAAAAAAATGAAAATTTTATTAATTATCTTTTCAAATTATTTTGATGGTTTGTTTAATTTTTAACATTTATTTTTATCGTAGATAACAATAGTCTTAAGAAAAATTTTTAAATTTTTTTTTTGTCCTTGAGTAAGTGATACCTTAATATTATAAAATAAAATCTATAATAATTACCAATATCAGATTACAAAACAAAAATTAATTTTAGCCATACATTTAAAATACATATATTTTTAAATCCAGCCAATGTATCAAGATACAACAATTATATATTTTAAATCAAATAATAATATTTCTGGAATTAAATAAATAAATAAATGGATAAAGATTCAACAATGATATATATTAGATCAAGATACAACAATGATATATTAAATCAATTCATAATATTTCTGAAATTAAATAAATAAATAAATTGATCAAGATTCAACAATGATATATTTTAAATCATTTAATAATATTTCTGGAATTTATTTTATTATTTAAAATATGATGAGAGAATAAATATCATTACAGATATTCCAAAAAAAAAAAAAAATTAAAATTTTGTTCCATATTTTTGAAAATTGTTCAAATTAAACATTTATTAAATACAATTTCTGCAAAATAATCCAATTATTCAATGTTTCCTAATAGCTTAAATAATTTCTAACAAAATTTATTATTGACCAAAAGTTAGGGTAATTTATAATTTATGAGTGCAACTAATTGGTCACATCAAATGACATTTGCAAGGTGCAAAAAGGTTTGCTATTATTTTTTCATCTTCACCTTTGCTCGACGTCTGTGTATGTGTATGTGTGTGTGTGTGTCTGACTGTGTGTTTTGTTGTATCCGCCCTGTGGATGTCTCTCATCAAATATACATATGTTTGCAAACCAACAATTAGCAACGTGTGGTTTTCGACAGCTGCCCAAGGAATTGTGTCTTATGACGCAAAAACGCGTGTCCTTTCATATTATACTATGTATATGCCATACCATATCGTATGATATACATTCATTTATTCATCCATCCATCCATCCGACCATCCAAGTTGCTGGTTTTGGTCAAAAACTCAAATTGACTTTTAATGGTAGGTTGTTAACTATTAGCCAGGAGTCTATCTCTTGATAAATGAAAAACCTTGGTGTTAAATTATAGGGACTGCAACAGTTCACACAGTTACGAAAGGTGCTTTTTAATTATTTTTTCTATGGCTTCCATTTAAGTCGCATTAAATGCAATGTTGAACTAAATATCCGGCTAAAGTGTAATTAGCGGTAAAACCCTACAAGTACCTCCAAGCCCACTGAGTGGATGGACACACAAATGGCCTATGATCATTGAAATTCGATAATGCGTCGAATGACAAACTATTCTTAAGTGGATAATGACAGGGGAGCAAAGGTAGACAAATGTACTAAAAGGTTTAAGGGAACTATAATTCGAAATTAGGTGTGAGATATCACATGAGTAATTTCAGTTTTATCGACTAAATCTTTACTATGTATTATTCTTCTTCTCTTTCTTTTGGTTTTCAAAAATAAAGTGAGTATAAATACAATGAATAGAAATTGATAGGAGAAAAATAAAACAATAAAAGTAGGAGCATTTAAAATTGAGAAAGTGCTTTAAAAAGAATATACAAATTTAAAAAAAATCCCATAATAAATGACTAAAGATTAACAGATTGGGAACAATAAAAAGTGATTTAAATGAAAGTAAGACTTTAATTAATGAAATAAAAACAGACATGGAAAGTGAATAGGATATATATATATAGATATATAAGTATATGTAATTAATTAAACGTCAAAAAATTTTGTTAATTTAATCACTTTATATTTCGTTATTTTTTAAGTCTTTTTTCTTTATATTTATCGTTACTTCAGTTGTTGCTTTATAAGACTATACTGAAGCCTGTGTGGACCTATGGCATTCAGCTCTGGGGAACAGCTTCAGTGTCAACGTTGAAATTCTGCAACGGTTTCAAGGCAACTTCTCCGCAGAATGATTGGCGCGCTCCTATGTGCGGACTCTGTGATCCATAGAGACCTTGCTGTTCCGTCAGTCAGAGTGAGATCCGGAAGTACGGTATTCGGCCTGCTCAGACTGGAAGCACATGTAAATAATTTAGCCCTCAACCTGCTGGACATAGATAATCACACAAGACGACTTAAAATATGTCCCCTCTGGATCTACAATTTAGGCCAGAGATGGACTGGTGACTCGTCCCGGAAGAACTAAGGTGATCGTAACCCCCTCTGTAATAGTCCATACCTTTTTAAAAAATTTTGCTTATTGTCCACCTGGACAGATTGCAAATAAACATATGCATAAAAAAAAAAATCGTTACTTCAATAGCAAATAAGTTTCAGGAAGTTATAACTAATTAAATAAAATTTATAAAATTAATAGAAATATAAATCTGAAACTAATAGGAAAAAAAAGTTATGCAACATTTCGTTATCAATTTAAATAAAATTCATTTGTTTCCATTTGATTTGAGTTTCGATATATGTATATATATGTATATAAATGTGGAAGCGGAAGCAAGTAAAGAACCGTTTGTTTGTACAAACCGGAAATGTTATCAATTTGAATATGTTATTCATCATGAAGCGTAAACGAGCTATTTTTAAATCAATTTACAACAAACTTAAATTGAATTTCCTCTGTGTAAAGCTATCAAAAATTTATGTTCTATATATGTATGTATGTAATTTAATCTGAAATATTTGAAATGAACATTGCATATGTATGTGTGTATGTATAACTATTTGCTTGCTAACCTAATAAAATTCAAATCCCTGTGATCTAATAATTATGACCGAAAAACCCCAATAAACTCAGGGGACAAGCAATAACAAAATTGCATAATCAATAAGCCTAAATCCATTTTGGATAACAACAATGGCAAAATATACATTCCAATGGAGAGTACAAATATGTAGATTGGCTTAATTATCATCAATTTTGAGCAATTAAAATGTCTGCCCGGTCAGCGGACCGAGAGATGGATACAAATTGTTAGGTGGAGGGATCTGTCGACCCTCAACCTCCACAACTCCCCCTCCCACTAAGCCAATATAACATGTAAAACATGCCACAGTAACACACAGCAACTACAATAGCAACAACTACGACGACAGCTGAGAAGATAACAACGTAAAGGGACAACAGGACAGCGACAGAGACAAGAGAAACAGGAAAAGACAACCAACTCAACTCAACCATCCCAACGACGCTTAATTAATATAAATACAAATGGAGAGAGAGAGAAAGAGTGAGAAAGGAGAGAGAGAGAGAGAGGGCGCCAAAGTACGTTGACAATTACTTATAGGATTTTGGTATGCCCAATGTGTTCGAGTAAAGGAGAGGAGCAAGAGCAAAGTGGATGGGGTTAGTCGTAGACAGCGCTCTCGGCGCCAATAAAATGAACAATTTCCATAAGCAACCAACCAAAGGCAGACAATCCTCGTCTTCTAGCCCAAAAGATTCCACCAGCTGCATATATAATTAGGAAACCAAAGCTTATTTTCTCTCTATATATTATGCTAAGCTGGAATGGGTTTGGTTTCGGGTATGGGAGATTCGGAGTTGGAGTTGGAGGCGATATTAAGGTGCATAATTACAAACCCCAAACAAGCATTTTGTGGTTAAGCATAATAGATTTAATTCACTATCTCTGAGTGTGTGTGTGGTGTGTGGATCTGCGTGAGTGAGGGTGAACGAAAGTGTGTGTGTGGGTGAAGAGTACGTGTCCAGATGTAGGGATATTATCGTAGATCTTAGTAACAATTGAAATATTACCTGAAGAAGGCTATTTCTTTGTTAATTAATAACTTTCCGATTTGAATTCTGTTATTATTAAAGATGGTTCTTTCGATGAATTAAATAGAATTGATAAAACGGTGAAGGATTTCTAATTCTAGTTCTGTTTGTCTAATAAATGGATAATAAAGGATTTGCTTTGGTTATAGGGTTGAATGAGAATCGATGTTAATAAAGATAAAACTCTTCATGATTTTTTTTTTTGTCAGATTTGTACGACTTTATTATATAGTTTTTATAGAACAACATTAAAAAAAATGCATCAAACAGAAAAATCTTTTATTGTTTTAAAAGTTGTTTCACATCAAACTTGAAATATTTAATCCAATTCTTAAACTTAACAATTCTGCCAAATACAAAATCAAATCGGGAGACTATATTTTATAAATCTTGACATTTCACTCAAACCTAGAATTTACTAGGATAACAACAGTTTCAGTACTAGACGACTTAACACTGACAACGGGCAAATCCTTCGAAGGACCTCTACTTCAGAGGGCTCCAATTCAGTCAAATCTCGTCTGATTTTGGTAAACGATGTCGTTATTTGCTTATTAGAGTCGCCATTTTTAATTAGCATAAAAATCTGGAAAACTAATTTTCAACTCGATTTTCGCAAATTTTAACGGTGGTTACACTGCAAAAATTTACGAAAGTCCGGTCAAAATTTTTTTTTAACTTTTTTCAACTTTTAATGCAGTTTTTTAATATGGAAATTATCTATAAGATTGATGTAAAACTTTTCAAAATCGGCCAAAAGATGGCCAACTTAGAGCCTATGGAACATTGGTGAAATCCTTCAAAAGAAGGACAACGGGCAAATCCATTGAACGGACATCACTCTGAGGTATTCGTCATGTCTTTATTTGCTTTTTAGAATCACCATTTTCAATTAACATAAAAATCTGGAAAACTAATTTAAATATAAGAAAATAGAATTTAATATAAAGAAAATTTATTTTCAATTAATGAGGATTTGAGGTTGATTTTATGAAATATCTCTTATTGGTACAGGGTACACTCCAAGTCGGGAGTTTTCTATTTGCTTTAAAATTACAATAACTAGATTATTCCTACTGGGATAAACTGGATTAGAGTCTTGAGATGTTAATTTATAATCTTCTTAATCCAATCTGATATATAATATTCAGTACATTAGTCTAAGCAAACAATATTATGTGTTTTATAGAATATGTTTATCAAACCTAAGTCATGTATTAAAAAGATCTTTCTGCAACTTGGGCCATCAAAACCATTTTTAATGAATTATTAGAGGAAATTTTTATTTCAGTTTATATAAGCAATCAATCAGGCTAAACAAAAAAACTAAAGTCTATGGATTACCATATTTTATTCTTCTATAGTCGAAGTCTATTTTATTAATATTAAATCAGTTTTAGCAGAAATCGATTAGATTGTCTGTCTAAAATGTTCTAATTGTTAAATTCATTGTACTTTCCCGATGTCTGATATGTCTGGTACCTCAATTAACTTGTCCCAGTTTGATGAATGACAGCTAATTGTAGGTCCAGTTGTTGTTATTATTATTATTATTATTATTCTTTTACGAAAAAAATAAAACCTTTTGGCCACAGCCACCTTTCACTTTAATCAATTTCAAAGTGCACGCAGACCCGTTATTTGCACCAAACTGCGACCATAAAAACCCTAAAAAGGATGCCATTAAAACAAAATATATAAAAAACGAAAACAAAAAAAACGTAAAATTGTAGTGAAAGGCAATCGGGAAAAACGTGTGCTAAATCGCTGATGACTATGCGGCGCCAATAAGACGATTTATAATTTAACAATTTTGAGTCGAACCCTCGCCAAGTGAGTTTAATTTTCACTTCCGTTGGATCTAAGGACCGTGACAGCGATGGGACTAGCACCAACAGCACCAACTGAAGAAATATGTGCAAAAGGGGTGAGGGGGGGGAAACAAAAATGTTTGCATAGAATTCCAGTGGCATCCTTTTGAAGATCATCCGCCGTCTGCCAATTTGGCACGTAATTTAATATTAATTTGTTAAACTTCATTGAAGGCGCCTCCCACAACCGCCATCGAAATATAATTCATTCGGAATAAGGGGAAAAAAGATTACACAGCTTCGTTGCTCGTTAGTCGGCTTAAACGTTTTCATTGTTATGCGCCTTGGCAACGCCTTGTGGCCGGGAGCATAACATGGACGAGAGCATGGATTCGATTCAATGTTGAGACCAGCTACGGGGTCTGAGAAATTGGAGTTGGAGTCGCAACGCTTCTTTTATGTTTGCTCGATATAATTACGTGGCTGTCGGGGGCTCAGAGAGTTCTAAAATCATCATTATCATCGTCCGTTGATGTTTTTTGTTGTTTTTGGTCTTCTTCTACTACTACTACAACTCCTCCTTCTTCATCGCCTCCTCCACGATGATTATTATGTATTTTGATAGGTTTCAACGAAATCAGCGACCCTAATAGCTAGTTGCATGCAATGGGTACAGCCTCCTTGGTCCGTTTATAATTATTGAGCAGAGTTCGACAAGTGATTATACGGCATTTGTGTCGTGAGATGAGACTCCAGAGTGATGAAGAGTTGCTTCTCTCAAGGGCAACCAGAAGAAGAACATATGTTGCGATTATGCTTTTAGCATAGTTAAACGCCATGCCCCTCTATATATATACATACATCTATCACGATGGCCATTAAAGAATTCTGAGAATGAATTATAAATGCCGTTTTATATATATATTTTTTTCTAGATAAGTTATATTTCTACTACACAAGATAAATATTGCACAAAAACTTCTTTATCCGCATCAATGATTCCTGCCATTTAATCCTAGACTTGTGAAAAAACAACTTTAGAATTAGAAGAATCATTTAAATAAAATTATAGCAATAAAATCAATCTTTATTTGACATTTTGAGTCTATATTATTTTAATTATTTTACATTTTTATTCTTTTGCCCTCTGCCTTCTGATCTTATTCCATGATCTTTTACGATTTAGAGACCAAGAGATGGACTTAAACAGATTATGTGGAATAAAAAAGATATTTAAATGGAAATGAAAGATGGTTGAGAAAGATATTCAGTAGCATCGTGTGATCACCTGGAAGAGGGGTTGTGTAATACTTACCTTAATCATAAAGGGAACAAACAAGATCCTGGACCTACATCAGCTACTGTTTAACAGACATCAATATTCCTGTTAAAAATAAACAACACGAGTCGATGCTGTTCCTGCTTGTTGGGAAAACTGCAACAAATTGCATAAGTATCTTAAAATTTCCATTCTGTTAAGCAAGGACATGCCCTCCCTAAAGATGCAGACACCCAGGGATAAGAAAACGGAAACAAAGCACAAAGGACATGGCAGGCCATAAAACGATTGCATGAACAGACCAAACCAGACACTGCGACACAACAAAATGCGATGAGGTTCATAAATTTTGGTTTTTGGGATTTCTTTTCTTGTTTTTCTTTGCTCTTAGTTGTTGTTGTTTTGTTTTGTTTTTTTTTTTTTTTGTATTTTTATATGTCTTCTAGCTCCTTTTGTTTTGTGTCTTGGCTTGGAAATAAAATCCATTTATGGTTACGCTTATGGTTCAATTAACACTTTCAATGGTCCTGAGAGATGCAAGAAATTGATATTTTTGTCCTTCTATATCTATATTCTTGTGTTTTTGTGTGTGTGTGTGTGTCTGTGCAGCAGGGTGAAAGTAGAACTCAGCAGGCCAAAAGGGCACAAAGGCTAATCATTAAGACAATACGGGTAGACGGAACGTGGGGAACAACAGAGGATGTCATAAATTTCAAGTGTAACACCAAATGTCTCTTCTTTTCTTCTTGTTGGCCTCATATGTATGGCCTGTGATATGGTATTCCATTTCCTTATGGTATTCGGTAAGTCGTAAAAAATGCGAACCCGCAAAGTAATTGAAAATAATTCAAGACAAAGGTGAAATTTCAAGTAGTTTTTTCTTCCTTTTTTTTTTTGTTTTATTTTATTGTTCATAGTAGACGAGCAGAGATCAAAATACATGGCGTGAAAGATTATTGCGATCTGATAATACCTACAGATATTTATGATCAGCTGCTACTTTTTTTCTTTCTTGAAAATGATTGCACCTAGAGATGGGACATTTTATGGCAGATCACGGGGAAAAAACTATAAAAAATAACTATGATTTATTTACTGGGCAGCTAGTCCAGTCAACCGACAACTAAGTAAATTCATTATTAAGATGACAATTTTCTTATTTATGATCTATATCTTTGATCTAAGATCATTATCTTTCTTATAATGAAATTCTTAAGTTTAGCAATCCACCGAACAGAACCAAAGCTTATATGCTTCAAATAAAGGGATTCTGATACCAACGTTGGTGCTTATTCCAATAAGTGTGGGTATATTTTCTATATGCATAGGTATACATTGGCTTAGAAATAACCATTTTGTTTTTAAATTTTAAACTATATCTATTCCTATACCGATTTCTTTCAGACCTATGTACATATGTATGTGCTTAATTAACAAATATTTTCATACTCAGTACCATTGAATTACTTATTTACTTGACAATTTCATATGGGGAACAAGTTGACTTAACTTTGATAATTCCAAAACTGGTTCCGAAACTGAAAGTATAGTTTCGAAACTGGAACCGGTTCCAGAACTTATTCCTGACTCGTACCGAAACAAAAAGTGGTACCAAAGTTATAGCCAGACTTCTGTGCCGCTTACGAAACTTAAAGAAGCTTCGAAACATAACTGATTCCGAAACTAAACTCAGTTCCAGAATTTCAGGCACCGAAACTAGAACTGGTTCGGGAACCATCTTAACAAGTCACATATCATTATCTCTGTGATTGGTATACATTCTACCTCGTTTAGTATCTATCCCATCTCTAAGACACTTCATTTATTTCTATGTTAAACGTGCCAGTGATCAAAACCTAAGATCATTTTGATAATGAAAACAACTACATACATACATACACACATACATACACACTTACTGGAAATTGAGCCCAGCCTCTAATTTAGAAATTTCGCTGAAATTTAAATTGAATGGGGCAACTTTTCCGAAAGTGAAGTACGTGCAAAGCATTTGTTATCATACATATGTACATATGTATGTATTATAAAGAAATTATGTTACATGCATGTATCACCAGTTCCAATGAATATAAAACCTGAGCTAAGAAAGAGTTATAATTTAATTTTATTATTCGTCTTATTTTTTTTTTATGAATGAATTTCAACTAGACTTTGAAAATAAAGAAACAAAAACCAAAGTGTTAAAATTTCGTGGAAATTGAGAAAGAACAGAAAAATAATGCGTAAAAGTCAAAGTCTGTGGTAAGAAAAGGCTACTGGCTTATAAAGAACTTGTTTTAAATTTATAGCTTCCGTTATGGTTGAGTCGTTTTTATGAGACACATACTCAAACATTTGCCCATCACTAGGCACTTTGGACCACACTTAAAACTCTGAACAAACAATAAAAGAGATGACAAAAAAATATATATACACAAATAAACCATATAAAGAAACCACTCGTGTTGATAAAGTAAATATCAATGGATAGATAAAACAGGAACCAAAATGCGCACATATGTCTCATTGAAAAGGACAGAATAATGAATTTGGTCAGTGTAACGACTTTGGTTTACCCTACATATGTATGTATATGCATGAGAAAAAGAATTATTATTTATAACCAAAAACTTCAATGATCTGTTTTGTATAATATACCAAGACTAATAGATTTAATTAAATTAATTTATAATATCTATTGATCATATGTTCAATACAGTTGACATGTCCTTATATACACCATTTGTTATAGGGTATCGAAACACAAATAGATGAAATGAATTAGTTATCACAGGAGTGTTGGGCATAAAGACGTAGGCCAAGGGACAGACAGGCCAAAGCAACCCACTTGAAAAAATAAACAATGACACAAGAAATAATTTTTCCTTCAATTTCTTTTTATTTTCACAAAGTACTTAAATGCAGAAATAACAACTGCAGCATGTGTTGTATACAAATAGAGAAGGGGATTGGGCAGAATGGGATTGCCGGATGGGGTTGATTGCAGCAGCAGCAGCAATTCTTTATTTTTTTAGGATGCAGTACTCGGTATCATACAGGATGACAACGGCTGCAGCTTCACCCCGTCGCTCTGACAGCCCGTTAATGAAAACACAACAAAACTCAAAAACCTAAAGAATAAAGAATAAAAAAAAAACAGATACAAGGCAAAATAAATTCAAAATAAATAAATTGAAATACAAATGCAACCACATAGGATTCGAAAAAAAAATAAAGAAAATAGAAAACAAAAATATGGTGACCATCAGGCAAAAGGTTAAAAACCGGTCTCAGCCGCTTCAACAATGACACAAAAGATGAAAGATGAGAGTAGACAGCCAATTAAATGCTTATAAAGGTTACTACTCGGAGAGGGGATCAAAATCTATTTGCAAAAACCAAAATGTATTCTTTTTAGAACAAAAATATCTTATGCAAATACAATCATTCTTTATTTTGGTATGTCCTGGATAATCCCAAACAGAAATGCAAAAAGGATTTTCGAGGCTTAGACCGGCTAAACATAAGGCCTGACAAAAGACCAATTTTTGCTTCTGCCAATCATCGTCTCTTGTTAAATCTGTCAACAGTTTCAAATGAATTTTTGTTGAAATTGTTTGGTTTACCATATTCAAAAACTGCAAAGTTGATGACAGTTTAAACAACAACTGGAAGGTAAAATCGGTCGACTATATGCCTCCTTTTTTCTCTTGCCTTGGACTCCTATTTGGAAACGAAGAAATATCAAGTTATTAAATCTATATTAGTTTTTTTTCTCTTAATTTAAAAGAACTCTTACTTCCTATATATATGTAATACTAGCTTTCGAACATTTTTTTTATATGTAAAGATTAATGAAAAAGTAATTTTCAAAAGACCTGATTTGAGTGCCAGGACATGTTATTCGAGAGAGTATAAAACTTGTAATACAAGTCCAAATGTTTAGTCATGTTCGTTGGTGTGAGATATCCTGCTCCTGCTAACACAGGAGTCGGAGTTGACCAGCAGCAGTTCCTATTTGTATTGAATTACCTGACGCGTTCTAAAGGACATGTGGCAAATCACTCAACAGACTAATTGTATCTTACCCCCCTCCCCCTCCCCTATACCTATACATTCTATATCCACTAATTCTGAACGGGCACATAATTAGCTCATGGCTAGTGGACAAGGTATCAATTTACCAGAGTTCGCATCGGATAACACACAAATACATTGGGATATATAGTGTTGTCCCTACAACATAAAAAAAAAGAGAGAGAAAAAAAGGAGAAAAATTGGAAAGACCTGAATACCGATTCTGTTGTGTCCTGTGTCACCTTTTCGGGGCTCATCAAAATGCGGGGCGCTAATCTCTGTTGCAGAGATTAACAGCCGAATGGACACAGAAACCAATTTTGTGTGCCAGTCAGATGGTGGGTATATAGTATTCTGCTCTCTTGGTCAAATGACAGCAGCCAGAAGGCCTAAATTTACGGCTTTCTGGGTAATTTGACACTTTCGGGCAAAATAAACGAGTCAGAGTGAAACAGATGGAGACGGCGAGCGATGAAGAGAGATAGAGTTAGTTAGTGAACATTGAGGGGAAGGTAAGAGAGCTATTGCATCAGAGTGCTGCTCTAAGGGATGTGGAGAACTGAATGGATAGCTGAACAATAAAGGGGGAATGATTCGATGTCGGTCCTTTAGTCCTTCTGTCTTTTGGTCTTGCGGTTAGTGACTGAGTGTCAATTGATCAGAGAACGTCTGCAGTTGTCATTTAATTTTCTGGTCACGCCGTTCGACATTAATGAGGGTGGAAGATGTTTAACACACTGTAGAATTGATTAAACACTGAACCCGATTAATAAGAAACGGTTTATTGACTTCGATAGATGTTGACTTGCCACGCAATACATTTTAACATAAAAGACCCTCTAGCAATATCTTTTATATTGATTCTCTACAGTTTGAGTTTTATTTACACATTTATACGTTTTTACGAAATGATTTATTGGAAAACCAAAGCCTCTTTCCATTCGAATTGTTGGTAATACTTTTCAATGCATTTTGGACACAAATCAATTGCAATGCATGAATTGACAATTGAAAACTTTAAAATCTTTATTCTTTATACATAAAATCTTATTTATAATAAAGGAAAATTGAAAATAAAAATTAAACACGTTTTAAAACATATTATTTAGCTTAAATATGTAGTCATTTTTTTAGATCTTTATGATAAATTATGCATTTTTGTATACTTCCTACATATTATAGGGAAATACTCTCTTTTCTTCTGGTTATTATATTATTATAGAATATATTGTATTTATCTTTTAAAGAAGTATAAACATTAATGTAATAGGTCTAACAATTTAATTAAATCCAAAAAGAATCTATTTAAAGTCAAAGTTTTCTTAATGTTTGCCTACGATATTTTGTAGTTTACTTTAACTAAGAATGAATCTATAAAAAATACTAATTGGGTTTTAAAAAATGTCTAAAAAAAATTAAAGAGTTCTATTACAAATTTTCCACAGATAATTATCGTTCAATATTCTATAATTTTTTCCTAATATAAACTCTCAAACAGTTTAAGCTTTTCTTATACATCAAGTTTTAATTTTAAACATTGGCCTTTTTTAATTTTTCACCTAGAAATCCGATATCTGGAAATATCTCTGGAGAGGTAAAAAAAGTCTGGAAAATCAAATATTGGGTTGCACAAGATGAAGATATATGAAGCAGGATGTGATTGATTTGTACTAATAAGGAAATGACTTTTTCCTTGGCCTTCGGAGAAGAAGTTTGTTACTTAAATCTGCCAAAAAAGAATCAAGTTTTTATTTTTCGACAGACATTAGATTATTATCATTATCAATGTACAGTTTCTAACAAACAATTTTTCAGACAATTATGCATGATTTTGCAGTCACTGAAACAAGGTCAAAGTGTGCCAAATTTGTATCTTGTATTTCCAAACAATTTTATTAACCACGGAAGGCGTTCTAGATTTTATCAAAAGCCAAAACCGTCAGCAGCTACTTATGTGGAAATAGACCAAGGTATTTGCCTAAAGCAGCTTGAACTGAATTTAACCAAAAACGAAATCTGGCTACAAAGTGACCAACAAGGATGTACAGTTTTTCAAGCATTAATCTTGATATGACAATTTAATTGGCAATTTAGGTAAAAAGAGTATTCAAACATGATGATATAGCCGGTAGTGTAGAATGAGGCTGCTAACCGAAAAAAGACATCACACAGGATAGGAATTCCTTGTAAACAATGTAACATCTAATGCATAAAAATCTTATATAGTTAAACACTTTTTGCTTGAATTGACAGGCAATCCATTTGTAATTCATAAAACTTTTGTTTATATTAAAAATTTCAAAATATAATAATAAATAAAACACATGTAAAATTTTGTTGCAAGACTGTACTTTCTCTTCTGCAATCAATTCAACTTGACTTAAAATAAACTGAAAGGAACAACAAAAAGTGCATTCATTCATTCAGATTCCGTTTCCAATTGCGAGATGAGTTATGCATGAACATGTTCATGACAAATAATAACAACAATTGAAAATCGTGTGTGGCATTCGATAGACAGAGATAGCGACATCGACAGCGACTGCAAAGAGGCACAATTCGATGCAACATTATACAAAAATCCATCCGTCATTCAGGAGTCATATTCAATCATGTATTCAATGCAAGGCGTATTGCGTTTTGGACATACCCGATGGGCGAAAGGCGAGTTTATATTTAAATAAAAGTCCAATGTTTACAAACCTCCATCCCCAATCCAATTCCCATTCCCATGAGTAAACCCAAAAAAAAAAAGTAAACTCCTCGAGCACTCCATGCATCCCCAGAGAGTGGGAGAAAGAGTATGGCCAAAAGTAAAGGAAAATACAAGAAAAGTAAAACTTTTATATTCATTTATTAAAGGAAAGAACCGATGTTTAGTTACCCTAAAGAAAGTGAAATTCACCTAATACATAATTGGAATTATATATGGATTGAACAAGTTGAAGAATATAGATATGAATCGATTCCAAAGTTAATTTATATACTATATGTATAATTAATATATACCATTTACTCCTTTTCTTTCTTCCTATTGTCATATGATTCTACGTTGTGAATATACCCTTAAGAACTTTGTAGAGTATAGAGTACTATAAAAACGAAAAAGAATTGTTAAATATTTGCATTTCTTGTTTTTCTGTGTGTTGTATGTGTTGCGTCAATGTTGCCTCTTCAATCAATAAAATGTCAGAAATGCATTGAAGACAACAAAACAGAATCACAATTCAGAATCTGAATGAGAAACTGAACAGAGACGAGACATTGAATGACTGACTGACTGACTGACTGGATTGGTTTTGGGTTGTTCTTGTTGTTGTTGTTGTTGCTGTTGGGGTGGAGCGGAGTGTAATGGAGTGGGTTGTTGGTTGAATGGTTATTATGGGAGGTAAAACGGTAGGCGGTATTGGGGGACAGACAGCACGCTGAGGTTGGCTGATTTCCTAGGCATGACTGATATATAGCTTGTATTGACATGGACACAGTTCTTGACTTTCATTTTGTTGCCGACGCGTCGTCAGCCTCGGAACGAGAATCAGCGTCATCGTCATCGTCATCGCTTGATGCAACAATGCCAACAAAAAGAACCAAACAGTCAACATCCAGCATGTGTCAATATGTCAGCCAGTCAGTCAGTCCAGCCAGTTCTGCGGTGTTTGCATAAGTCTTAGTACCAGTTCCAGTACCAGACCCCTCTTTTCATCCATTCAGATTTACATAACTTTCCGACAAAGGCCCCGCAATTTGGTTTGAAAATTGCTGGCGCCGTCTGAATTTTGATTTGTTTGGAAATACATATATATATATATATCTTTTTTTCATTTCTCCTACACATCCCTTTGCTGCTACCCTTCTCCCACTTCTTTTTTTTTTTATTTTTGAACAAATATGAAAATAAAATAATAAATAAAACGGCAACTACAATACATTTGCTTAATTTATGTATGCCCATTCTTGGGGCTTGCCGCACAATCTTCGGCTTATATCTTTGTACATTTGTGTGTTCATATCACATATAGCCCCTATATTAAATCTGATAAAAAGTAGAAACGAAATCATATTATTGCCCTGCACGGTTACAAGCAATTTACGATTTAAGGTTATTCGTACATATAATTTCTCAATTTTGTCTGGGACAAATATAAAACTAACATCGTAACGTAAATTGCATTGCTTATATCGACTTTTGAAATACCTTGTAGAAACTATTTTGTACTAAACAACAAAAGGAAATTGAAAAGGATATACATAAAGTAAATGATTATAATTTATAAGGAAAAAAATACATTGAAATTCTAACTATATTTGCTAGATTTTAGATGGTTACTATATTTAGGAAGTTCTGCTATATTTTCTAGAGTTTAATTAGATTTGAGTTTAATTAGTTACACAAATCGGATTTAAAATCGAATAAAATTAACAAAAAAATCGGAATTAGTTTAAATGAAACTAAAATTATATATCCTGTTTCTTTGAACAAAAAGTTCGAAGGTCATTTATTAAATCTATATATCCAATATAATAAACAACTCAAAGTTATAAACCATTTTAAAAATAAAATATAATTTTTAACCAAAATACAACTTTACTTAGGAAATATCACCCAAGCTTAAGATTTGGTGTTACTTTTCTGACAGGCAAATAATGTCATATGAATATAAAACCATGATATGTTTAGATAATCAAATATATATGCATATATATACCTACCAAATTCTTGAACATATGTATATGATAATCAAAAATTTACAAAATTTTACAAAAAATTTATGTTTAATTTTGATAAAGAAGTCTTATTTTAAAGAGATGTGTAGAGATGTAAATACATACATTTACTTTATATTAGAATTTACATTAAAATCCACCTGATTTACCTATATTATATAGTTCTTGAAGATAACCAATTGAATTTCTAGCTAAGCTTAAACTTTAAATCAACTAAAATGAAACACCTCAATTGGATCTATTCAAATGGATCACATGAATTAACTCAAATAATTGATACGGATCCAATACCAATACCAAATGCTTCCGATATACCCCTATAATATATCTAATCTATGGTATCAAAACTGTTTTGCATTTAATGACCCATAACGTTTAAGGTTGTGTCTTGCTTAACTAAGTTATTTAGTTGTTTTTTTTGTTGTTGTTGTTGTGTGCTAAAATTTTTAAATTGACTTCCATTTTCATTCATTCATAATGTGAGGAGACATGCAAAGAATTTTTTTTTTTTTTTTTGTTAATGTAGCTTATCGAAAATAGAAAAATATTTGATGATTGAATTTTTACGAGAGTCATAAAATGTTTAAATATTCTACTAATTGATTTGCCTAATAATGACAACATCCGGTCTATTAAATGTGTTAACATCAAATTGGAAACAAAAAAAAAAAGATGAATGTAGAAAATTTTATGCATTTTTGAAATTTGTATTCCAAACACAGATATTTTTTTTATGTCTAAACAATTTTATATTTGTTGGAGAAGGGGTGAAATTAAATCTTACGTAATCTTTGGATACATAAAAAAGTTTTAAAGCTTTGTTTCTAATGTTGACTGTTGCCAATCAATATGGCAATAAATAATTTCCTATTGACTTTTAATTGACATTTATTTTGATTGTAGTTTGACCTGTCCATCCTGTAGTTTATCTTTATACTTTATATTAGATGTTTTTCTTGAAGACATGGGATAGTCCAATAGTGCTGTGTAGATATTGGGAAAGTCGAATAGTGCTGAAAAAAATCATTGTTAAGCAACATTTGAAGTTTTGAGAGTTTTGGCTAACACAACATTATCGTTTCTTATTAAGCCCAATTTGTTTTTTGAATCCAATGTTTACTTACACTTACTACTTACTTAATAATAGAACAAAATTCCTTCTCATTCTATAAATAATGAGCTGGTTTTTGAATGCCTCTAGTAAAACATTTCATTTTCATTTCGTTAAACATTTCAGACTTTCTTGTCCTAAAAATATGTGAAAAGGGACAAAATTTTCTTTTATTATAAAGTCTTTGACAATTCCGTTTTTTAATATCAAAACAAAGAACAGTTTTTTACTTTTGACATCAAATTAAAGTACCAACGAAGTGTTTGTCTCATCAGTAGCTGTGATACCTTTGAAAACCACAAAAAATGCCAAAAAGAAACAATATGTAAGATATCAGGTTACCCCTACCCATACAATATACTTTAACTATACATATATGTATATTCAATAAGGATACATCAAATTTCACAAGGTTCAGTAGCAGAAAACAGATACTACCCAGAATGATTATAGACCAGATGAATCTCTTTGTTTATATCTATTGTTCCGATTGAAACTACTGAATTTCCACTGGCGATGTTTATCTTAATTCGTTTGTTTTCATCAAATTACAAAATTGCGTGTGATAACAATCCAAGAGACAGACAAAAGTTGAGTCGCTCCGCCTAATCCCCGAGAGCTGTCCATCATCTGAGGTATTAAATAGAGAGATATTTATCATAAATGTGCAAAGAGAGGAGGGCATTCTTTGTAGGGATATTTGAGGGTAAATCCCCTCAACCCTGGTCCTGGCTAAGTGCCATTGTATTGTTATTCGACTGTTTTATGTCAGCAGCGCCCTTTTTTTTTTTTCATCACTTGTGTTACACTTATTTTGTCAGTTGAATGTTATCCGTACCGTACCGAAAGTATCTACACTCAATATGTATGTACGTATATTTTCTCTCTGTGCACACTCAGTTCGGCTTATTTAATGCATCAACAATTATTTCCATCAGGATTTCACAAAAAGTCGACAAAAGCAAACAAATTCCCTGGCCAACAGCTGCCAGATTCAACAACATTTTAACAAAACGGGATTTATGTTTGTATAAATGTCTGTCTGTCTGTCTTCTCTGTTGGCTTGTCTCTCCGAATGGCTGTCAGTCTCCTTGTCTCTCTGTTATGCTTAGCGATTAGCACTGAGGTGAGAATATTTCTTTTCAGACCTGTAAAAAAGGACAAAAACCGCAAATATTTTTACTTCTTAACAAAAGCAACATGTTCTTTTGTCTCTTTGTCTAATTACTTAAAAATATCTTTAGTTGCAAAATGACAAGTAAACATGAGAGTATAAACGAAGCAAAACTGGTTACTACTGCGGAAAACATAAAAACGGATTTATTTACACTTATTAAATGAAAATTTTGCATAATATTAAATATGTTAAGCAAGTTTGTTACGCGATTTTATATAAATAGAACTTATTCTTACTTTTAATAGCGACTAGTATATGGTTAATAATTGTATTAAAACTTCTTCAAAATTTGCATTTTCAATAAATCATATTTGGAACTCAGTTTTTCAAATTTAAGTGGCATTCAAAACAAAAGAAATTAAATGAAGTATTAGGAAATGCTACTATGGGAGTCTCTTCCTCTTCTTTTTCATTTCATAATAATTACGTTTATATAGATATAGTTTCCTATAATAGATGTCATTTATGTTTCAAAGAAAACTCTGAGATATACAAAAGTTTTAATAAACACGTCTGAATAATATTTTTTTGATAGTTCTTTTTAAATTTTCTCTAAAATATTTCTTTTTGTAATTGGAAATAATCCGCATATAGATTTCTATATTTCCGCAACATTTTGCCACATAAAGCATTATAAATCTCGTTTTCATTCCGTAACCAAAAAAAAAAAATTAAATAATAAGGAAAATTATTTCAACATCCAAAAGTCAATTTTCCCATTTATTCTTCTATTATTTATTCTTCTATTATTCTATTTATTCTTCTATTAATTCAAGCAATTGAACTTATATTTCATGTATTATATTCTCAATGAATTTTAAATCAATTCATGCTGAGACATTGTGAACCAATTATAAGTATATGTACATATGTACCTTCCCTTTCCATTTCCAATAGTTTAACAATCCATTTCCATTATCAAAGCCCTCATATATATGTATATATGTACATACATATGATACTCATATCATTGATAGATCGATCAAATGAGTGGAACACTGGTAGCTGCCAGCAGATGTAATCAAAAGCGTTTTGCTCTTGAATGCCTGGTCACCGCAGGCCTCAAATTAATTTAAAATGGGAGGGGAAAAAAAGATATATTCCCATCTATGTATAAGACTGACCGCCGGTTTCCTTTGTGGAATAAAAGCCAGTTACTTTAATGAAACACATGTCGGCATTATCCAAACGTAGACAAAAGCCACAAACTCAGAGAAAGATAGATAGAGAGACAGAGAGAGAGAGAGAGAGAGGGAGAGCTCAAAGCATACAATTTATGATTAATCACAAGATCGATGAGAAAATTATGTTTATGACAAAAGGCAGTTGAGGCCAGCCGGAGCATTAATCTGCATTTTCTAGGCCCCCAGAGCCCCCTTCTTTGTCAGTAAGATGACAAAGCGTTTATGGCGCATATAATTATTAGTTGCCGGCCAAAGATCTGATGGAAAATGAACTTCAACTTCGTTGTCGTTGCCAAAGTGGCAGGAAATGCTACTTAATTTGTTTCTGCTCTCTTTCTCGCTCCCTCATTTGCTAGCTCGCTCTCTCAGTCATTGGATAATGTCTTAAGTATCGGCGACCAAAATGTCATTAATGACAATTGCTTATAATGACTATACGACTCCCCTGACTGACTGAATGACTGAATGACAGCATGTATAATTTGCCTCTATGTAAGTACACAATGGAGCTATGTATGGCTACTGTTAGGCCCAATCCATGGGAGACAACTGCCAGATATATGTGATTATGTGATCTGATCAACTGGGGTTTCTCTACTTATTTTTTTTTTTATTTTTCTACTCCCTCCGACACGTCTCTCAGTTTCTATCGTATTTCCTTTCGCGCATTGGCGGCTCATTTCAAATGTGATGTATAATTTTGTATTATTTTTTTTTCTTTTCTATTTCTTGTTTTTCTTAAATCAATTAACGTAATTTTTATGTTAATTCGTTGTGGTTGATTGAAATTTTGGTCTTTGTATTTTCGACAATCGATTTGAATAAAATTTCAAGTCATTTGACTTGATTTGAGTGTGAAGACTGTGTCAAGAGTTGTTAAAGGTTTTTCTGTGTTTTATTTTTTTTTTAAGCGACAATTTGATTAATCGTTCAACTTCCGGTAAAATCAAATTCGGTTTTAAAAAATTCAGTTTTAAATTATTATATTGACAACTAGTTTTATTTAATAATATTATTTCTTTATTTTTAAGTGGATAATAATAATATATAATATGTATAATATATGAATATTTAAAAATTTAAAAAAATTCTGTTAATGAATTTTACACTTATCTAAAAAAAGAAAAAATGGAATTCAAGGCTGAACCGAAACTTTAGTCAAATTGTCAAATTTATCTGCTTTAAATACGATTTTAGTATCATCAAATAATATCTACAACTCTGGAAACAATGAAAATTTTAGCATTGAAAAGTTCTTGTATAGAGGTAATATATATTAAAGGACGTAATACATATTAAAGGATTAAACGAATATATGGACTTGAACCTGATTGAAGTGACTTAAATTTTTGAAAAGCTTTTGCAAAAATTACAAAAATAATTACTAATTTAATATTTTCACTGAACCATTTTTTAGGAACATTCGTTTATATTTCCTATTGTATAAAACCTATTAATATACATATTTTGAACAAATAAACACAATTTATTTGACTTAAACTCATTTAACATTTATCATAAATTATTTTACATAATATACTTACGAGTTAACTTCTTTTATATTGTATATTTTGCGGCTCAACAAAATTTGGTCTCTGAACATTTCTCCACAATCTTTTCATAAACTTTTTCTTACTTTACTTTTATTCCCATTGGCATAAATAAAATTAACTTGATGTAATTAACTGTTAAGAAGGTGAATTACATTTTTGCTAATAAAACTCAAAAAGATGCCACAAAATAAGTCGCTGGACAAGATTTTATTAATTCAAAAATAATTTGTGATTTCAGATTGAGGCAATTATAAGTTGCACGCATTTACAAATGAACTGAAGCCAAAAAAAAATTCATTGATTTTAAATGACTGGCAGCCAATTTTAAACTTTTTCCAGTCTTGCCTTAAAATTCAAGTTCGGTTTCTTATCGATTATTGCAACTTTGTTTCATATTTTATTTCACTGGCTTACGCTCTTCGAACTTAAGAAATTCCTTCATTCAGCATTTACTTATAAAGAAAACAAAAAAAAACGTTTCCAGGCAAAGCAAATTACAAAATGCAGTCGTAAAAAAAAAAGATATATGTATGTACTATATATATATATATAAATATCGCAAAATGCCAACATGCGCAGAGTTAACCATTAATAACTGAAAACCTCAACAATGTTGTTGTGTTGTAAGGTATTTCTGTTCACAGACAAACAAAACCCAAAGAAAAATACGTAATTATAACGCAAAAAGACCGCGACAAACTCATTTGTCCATAGTGAAAAATTCACATTACATACGAACGCACCGATGAAAAAAAAAAAAATACAAAATATGTATGTATAAGAAATAAAGAAAAACAAGAGAGTGGAGTGGAGACGATTAAGATTGGCAAATGCCATTTGAGGTACGATGGTGGCAAAATTGCCATGACAACAAATCAAGCATCATAATGTGTCAAGCAATGCCCAGCAAAGGAGGTGCAATAGCAGCAGTTGCATGGTAACGGGTGAGCTGATGGATGGAAGGGGATGGTAGGCAACTGCCAGACGCATTACAACGTAATTGACGAGAATTGTCAACACTTTGGAGTAACCCCCCCGTTGCTACAATGCACACGACACCTTTTCGAGTCACCTACCATACCATACCATGCGATACCATGCGATACCTCCATGCATCTCGCGACCTCCTCATCATCTAAGCATCCCTGTTACTGGATGGCCACTTACTTTATTTATCGCAATTACCGATTACTGGCCAAGTTGATGACAAACCAGTTTAATTCCTCTTGTTGCTACCTTGTTCTTCGATTGCAATTGCAATAGCAATTGCTGTGAATTCTTTTAATGCATTTTTTTTTTTTTTTTTTGCGTACTTCCTTTGGGTTATTGTCATCTCGTATGTACTTATAAAAGATCTATTAAGATATGTGAAGAAAATTATTTGCAGACTGTTGGGTTATTTTGAAAATGTTAGCATTTTAAGGTAGGTAAAGCTCTGAAATTGAGTATTATTCATTGAAATTGAATTAGAAGACAAATCAAGTTAATTCTTTTATTCCATTGAATAATTTATGTATATATTATTTATTATTTATATTGATTGGAATGATTGATAAAATAATTAATAATTTAACACTTTAAATAAGTAATTTTATAAAATTGCATTTCTTTTATTTATTTATTTATTTATTTATAATATGATTGGGCAGTGATTGTAAATTACAGTCAATCTTCTTACTAGCTATAGCTACTATGCCTTAAGCAAGGCATTTCTTTTGTATAATGACTTAAAAGGTAGACTAACAAGTGGAAATAAATTTATATTAATTTAAGTTAACTTTTATTTAAGGTTTAACATACAAAATTATATCATATTATTTAACAAATGACCAATAAATTATTATCACTTATATTTTGTGTGAACCTTTTTACAAACTGATGTGAAATTTCCTATTTCCTATTATTATTTATGTATATTAATTTATTTATTTTAATTTAAAAAGATTTTAATTAGACAACACAAGTGAAGCTCAAAATCTAGTCTTAAAACATATTAAATCAATTAATATTTTATGTACTTATTATTATTCCTGAATATTATGTCATTCACTATTCCTTCACTTTTCATTTCATTTCACTAAAAAAGATAACCTGAAAAAGCTGCCAAAAAGATAACCTGAAAGAACTGCACAAAAAAATTAACTTGAAAGAATTGCATAGAAAATAACCTGAAATGGATGCATGTCTCTTGACTCTTTGCTTGCTTGAAATGCAATTGAATTTAGTAAATTGTAACCGAAATCGTCTTGGCTTTCTTCAACCGATAATGATGACGACCATAATACATACTATGGTCAATCCGAAACCTAAACAAGAAACCATCAATTGCCATAAATGTTGGCCCTTTGTGGTGGGTTTTTAACCAATAACAGTTGACGGTGCCCTGTCAAAGGGATATCTGTCAACAAGCTTCAGTCATGTCGCTTTCAAATTTCGGTACAGCAAAATGTCAGGGCAAAAGTAAAATTTATGGAAAGCCAGGATTAAAAAAAAAAAACCAGTATGGATGGTCGAACGGCGGGCGGGCCATGTGAGACACATTTTGAGATGTTGCAAATTATCGAGACATTTTGGTCGTATATTTTACCTTAAGCTCTCAAGCTCGTTATAACAAGCAAAAGATCTGATGCCATCGAAATAGGGGGAGAGCAAAAGCAATTTTTATGCGTCTGCATAATGAGTTGCTGGTACGTATCCTATGGCTGCAACTGTCGGTTGGAAGTTGCAAGTTGATGTTGAAACTGAAGTTGTCCAACGTCAGGCGGTTGTTGCTGTTGTTGTTGTTGTTGCTGTTGCTGCTGTTGATTATCCCTTGACAGGGCATCAAATGTGAAAACGACCGCCCAATTTACATACAATGCACATCAATCCAATGGCAACTACAACAACAAACATCAAGTACTGCTACTGTCACTGTCACTGCCATTTACCCTGCACCTTTGAGGCATCATCAGTATTTCCTTTTTTTTTTCTTTTTTTTCTCCTCTTTTTGGTATCTCTTTTTCTGCTTCTTGCGTTTTGGTCTCCGACAATCAAGCGTACTTGTTGTCCAGGCAACTTCAACTCCAAACTGCACACACACACACACACACACACTGAAAACAGAGGGAAAAACTTTAGCGGCCATGACACAAAGATTGACAGCATGTCGTCGCTGTTTGGAAGCCTGATTGACATGAGTAATCAAGCAGCCGAAATGTGCCCACAAAACGCAGCCAGAAATGACACTGACAACAGTGAACCAACCAAACCGACCAACAATACCCAGCAAAACCCACGAAAACCAACCAAACAACATTGCGTTTCGTAGCCTTTTTGACTGACAGTAGCAAAAGCTGCTTTCAGTCAGTCAGTCAGTCAGTCAGATACATACGTGTAGTTTATCGTATGCGAAAAGGGCTATTTCGATGATGGAAAAAGGGATTTTAATGAATCGCCGACAATGGCAAAGGGAAGTTTCACTTGTAATTGCAAAATAACAAAAAAAAAAAAAAAAACTTTTCTCTG
Organism: Drosophila sturtevanti; assembly: GCA_018150375.1. Taxonomy (NCBI): domain Eukaryota; kingdom Metazoa; phylum Arthropoda; class Insecta; order Diptera; family Drosophilidae; genus Drosophila; species Drosophila sturtevanti. Next base: position 2,866,092 of record JAECWJ010000027.1, read on the forward strand.
AACTACTATGAATAATATTTCGATACTATTCTCAAATTGCTACCATATTTAAATACATTAGCAGCGAACGAATTGCGAATGAAATTAGAAAGAAACTTTCATGTCAAATTGCCAAAGAGATTAGTCTTAATAACTAAACCATAATTAGAACTTGTCTTGGTTGCTTTCTGTTTTTATACCCTGTACCCATAGGGTATGCTAAAGTCGCTAAAATGTATGTTGTTACAGAAGAACAATTTTCCAACCCCATAAAGTATATATATTCTTGATCAGGCGAGTCGAGATAGCTATGTCCGTCTGTCCTTCTATATGAACACCTAGATCTCAAAGACTATAAGAGCTAGAGCAACCAAACTTGGTGTCAATATCCGTCTAGTGTCTACGCAGATCAAGTTTGTTTCAAATTTTTTCCACGCCTATTTGATATTCCAACTTTTGTTAACTTTTAATGCAGGTTTTTATTACGGAAATTATCCAGAAGATTGATGTAAAACTTTTTAAAATCGTCCAAAAGATGGCCTTACATTGGTTAAATCCTTCAGAAAAAGGTCAACTGACAAATCCTTCGAAGGAACCTCTACTTCAGAGGGCTCCAATTCAGTCAAATCTCGTCCGATTTTGGAAAACTATGTCTTTATTTGCTTATTAGAATCGCCATTTTTAATTAGCATAAAAATCTGGAAAACTAATTTTCAACTCGATTTTCGCAAATTTTAACGATGGTTACACTGCAAAAATTTACAAAAATCCGGTCAAAATTTTTTTTTAACTTTTTCAACTTTTAATGCAGTTTTTTAATATGGAAATTATCTAGAAGATTGATGTAAAACTTTTCAAAATCGGCCAAAAGATGGCCAACTTAGAGCCTATGGAACATTGGTGAAATCCTTCAATAGAAGGACAACGGGACAACTATGTCCTTGCTCGCTTATTTGAATTGCCCTTTTCGAATTATCATAAAATTCTGGAAAACTAATTTAAATATAAGAAAATATAATTTAATATAAATAAAATTTATATTCAATTAATGAGAATTTCGACGGAGTCTGATTTTATGAAATATCTCTTATTGGTACAGGGTATACTCCAAGTCGACAGAGACGACTTGCTTACTTCATTTAGAAACAAAGACGAACGAAGAGGGAATTTGATCTTAGAGAACCTTTAGAACCTCTTACAAACTTTTCTTATAAACTATTTTTGCTTGCATGTGAAACATTGACATTCCATTTATTTACAATAACATTCTCTTTGCGGCCATTTTTCAGATTCCCAGCTAATTTACGCATCAAAATGCAAATTATAACGATTGTTTGGCTTCCCTTCAACTGTCCGATAATCCGTAATCCTTTTTCTTATGCGAATACCATTGTCAATTGCCTTTGATGAAGGCGACACGACATTGACAGACGGTAGCCGATTGACTACTGACAGCAGCAACAGCAGCAGCAGCAGCAACAATCGCATCTTGGGTTAACTGCAACGACAATAACTACTAACTCCTCCTTGTTGCCCTCACTTCGATCTTGGAGGGATCTTCAAGGCAATTGCAATTCTGATGACTTTTTGTCAGGCCTGATTGACGTCAACGACTCAACGTTTGCCTGGCATATAAATCTTTTCTTCTCTTTTTTTTTCCAGCTCGTTTGTTCAATCCATGTATAAAGTTACTGGATTTGGTGGGACGGGAAGGGGAGGGGGGATTAAACATAAACAATGCCATTTTAAATTGGCCATGCCAAAAGGCCAATGAATTACTACTTCAAGATTGGATTGGATTTACTAAAAATACACAAAAAAAAAATCAAAAAACAAAAAAGAAAAAGAGAACGAGAAGGAAAACCAAACCAAACCGAAAAGGTCGATTGCAATAGCATATAGTTAATTGCAGGTATTTATCTCTTTCTAAAGCGAAAGTAAACTGAACTTGAACCAAGAAATTGGGCGTTACGAAAATTAAGATTTTGCCTTTGCCTTTTTTTTTTTTTTTGAAAGTTCAAACTAATTTTCGGGCACTATAAAAGCTACAGACTGAACTCTGTTTAGACACAGTTCACAGCCTACCAAAGCCTAGCTAAGATCAACTCATAAATTAGCAGCAGAACCATGGCCAAAATGGTAAGTTAAATACACATTTAAGCCAAAACTAAAATAAAATCGTTTCTTTCGATTTCAGTTTTTCACAGCCCTAGCCTTAGTATCCGCCTTTGCCATCCTGCAGGCAGCTCCATTCCATGGTCACGGAGGACATGGACATGGTGGTGGAGCAACGAGTCATGCCTCGGTTCATCTAACTTCCCATGATGATCATCATGAAGAGGCACATCATCATCATCACGATGATCATCACGACTCGCATGCCGAATACGATTTCAAATATGGCGTCAAGGATCACAAAACTGGGGATGTTAAGGGACAGAGCGAATCACGTCATGGCCATAAGGTTACTGGACACTATGAGTTGATTGATGCCGATGGTCATAAACGCACGGTTCATTATACTGCCGACAAGCACAAGGGTTTCGAGGCTCAAGTTGTTCGCGAAAAGTTGCACCACCACTCGGCACCCGAACACCATCATAGTGGCTATGAGGGTGGTCATGTTGATTTTGAGGAATTTGCCACTCATTCTGGACATGGTCATGAGGATTACAGTCACGGCCATGAGGATTATAGCCACGGTCATGAGGATTACAGTCATGGTCATGGACATGGACATGGTAGCAGCTCATCTGGCTACTCGCTGAAACAGGAACATGGTCATGGTCATGGACATGGACATGCTCTCGAGCACGGACACGGTTACCATTAAGTTGGACCATTGTTAAAACTGTTTTCATTCCTTTGTTGCATATACCAAAAATGTTCAGTTATGATTGTTAAAATAATACCAAATAAATAAATCAGGCAATTATTTTCCAAAGCGAAACAATATGACTTTTTATGCAGAAATTTATGTTTATTAATACATGTATTATCTATTACATATATAATAGATATCTTAGTTGAACAGGTAAACGATTTTAGAAAGATATATAAAGTAATTTCAGTGATTACTAACAAATATTTTAAATGTTTTAAAGGGGAATACAGAACTTAATGTTGATTTGACATTTATATTAACTAGCGGAGATATATCATTTAAGAAAGAATCATCATCTTTTAGGTGTGTAATAGATATAGAGCCAAATAGAGTCAATAGGATTTATCTCTGCTTTCGCATTTCAATCAATTTGTAGCATAGTCTAAAGTACATATAGACCCATTTTCAAATCAAGTATAGAATCATAAAGTCACTTTCTAAAAACAATTGACTAAAAATCGAGTTCGGGGAAGGTCATATACATCTTTTTATTAAGCAATTTGTGCTATTTAAATACATATGTATTATAACAAATTTACCATAAAATTGCTTCATCAATTTGTTTGAAAGTCAATTTAATGAAAACCATATTCAATGTAATAATATCTAAATTTCTAAAACAAAATGTGCAACTAAGACACTGGTTAACTCAAATGTTTCAATCAACTTACACACCACACCAAAAATCTAACTCAATGTATAAAAAATAAAATATATTTATCATTTACCACACACCAAAAAAAAAAAAAAAAAAAAACGAAGCAAAACCGAAAAAATGAAAAAAGAGAATGTTATAATAAATAAAAATAATAGCTACTGCAATTTTCGCACTATATTTTATATAATGTATAAAATGCGTGCCACAAACACACTTGCACACACACACACACAAGCACACACTCGCACACACACACATGGAACGTATAAAAATAATAAATTACTTGAATGGATGAGGAGGAAAGGCATTTGGAGGAGCGTTTATTATGCGCACAATAAACGCGGCGGGCGCAGCGGCGACATAAATTAAATTTATGATGCTTATAAATATTCCACAGTCATTTGTAATATAACAGCAATAGCAATAGCAACAGCAATGGCAACAACAAGGGCAACAGGATAACGCAAGGATGTGCAGCCTGTCTGTTAAACAAATTGTATAGCCCAACCCGACAACCCAACAACCAAACAGCGATGGCAAGGAGAAGGGAGAAATATCAAAGCGTACACACACACACGCACACTCCCTCATACTCTTGCACACACACACACATACACACGGCAAATAAATAACATAAAAAAATAACTGAGAGCTAGTGAAATAAGCCTTGATTTATGAATATGCGCGACAATGAATAAAAGACTGCGGCCACTAAAAAGAGAAATCACCCATGAAAATGCGAATAGATGGCAAAAGTTTTTTCTTTTCTCTCTCTCTCTCTCTTTATCTCTTCTTTTTTATGTTTTTCATCCCTCTCTGTCTTTCTCCTTCCTCCAGTTTGCACCACCTGAGATATATATAGCGATTGGATAGAGCATCGACTTTTAGAGACTCTATATAGTACATTAATAAGTTTTATTTAGAATAGTTTGAAAAGTATTTTATAAGTTTAACTTTACAGAATTACTGACAAATAATTAACAAATAAATAAATAAAAGGCTAATAGAAGACTTCTTTTTGATGTGTTTTTAATAATATTAGAAGTATTTTTAACATAACTAGATCCAAATCTTTACATAGTTTCTAGGGGAATCATTATAATTTTCAATCTAATCTTAAGCATAAATCATTAAAGACCCTAAAGATTGAAAAATTTCTTACCACAGCTCTAAAACAATACATTTATTAACTTTTTGTCTAAAAAACTGAACATTTCAAATTGTTTTATATACCCTTTCACTTCCATAGATACAGGGTATCACAGCTGCACAGACACCTCGCATCGATAGATGGATAATTTATGTAGAAAACATGATTTATAATTCATGTAGATATATATTTTACGCATATTGTCGACTGGCTTGACCCAAATTATCCCTTCGTCAGTGTGATACTCATGCAAAAAGAATTTACTTCTCTTTAGAGTGGGAAGGGGAGCGAGCGGCTTATGCATTTAAGGGATTACATTCTCTCCTCTTTTATTTTCAATTTTGTAAGTTAATAAATCAGAATTCAATCAGCATATGTTTGGCTGATTAAAAAGGCGAATGAATCGAAAGATGTCAGGATGCCATTTTGAGTGTACCAAATTGTAATCGCCTCGCACAATGTGCTCAAGTAGGTCAAAATAAACTTAACTGTTTTTCAAAGTTTTCGATTGAATGGTTTACTTTTGATTCAAGTATTATATCCAACTAACCAGTCCAATATTGGCTAATAAGTAGAACGATTTATGTAGCAAGGCAACTAGGATTAAAATATCAGTACGAATGTCGTAATATTAATGGTTTTTTATCAGTTCAACATTTTATTTTGTTGGCTAACATTTTCCTAACTAATCTGAATTATCCATCTAAATTACCAATTTCTATGTTTTAATGTGGGCAAAACGTTTTAGCTACTGATAAAGGGACCAATGAAGTATTTTTAAAAAATTTACTTAAAAATATTTAAATAGAAAACATAAAATAACTGATTAGAGATAAAAATAAACTTTTAGCAATAAGAAATCGAACGTGTTTATTTCAATCCTTATCTCGATAAGATTATTACAATTAAAACTAAACTGAACTGGCAATAAAATAATAATAATTGTAATTATATGAAATGCTTAGTATTACAAGATTGGAATTAGAAGCTTAATTAGATGAATCTTTATGAATAACAATATTAAGGACATCAAACCAAGATGAATAAAATAATCTCTTCCAGAACCCAGAAAGACAAAAACTTAGCAGACTTTGCCTTTTATTGTAAAAAACAACAGCAAGAAGATTTTGTTGTAAAATGTCAAAACTAATGAAAATTAATAAAATTAAAGTTAAAGTTTAAAATTAAAATAGCAGCTACTAGCATTTAACGCTTAGCTTTTATCTATTGAAAATTATTGAAATTATTATTTATATTTGCGTTAATATCGCTTGCTAATATCGATTTACATTGTTTTGGTCTGAAAAGTTAAGTTCCCAATCAATTAAAATATAAACTTAATTTATATTTGCGCTCAGATCGGACATTCATTTAATTAGCTTATGCCTGAGGTAGGGAAATTACAAGGCACTTAAATGCAATTTTATCATAAATTCAACGCTTGACTTCATTTCAATTTATTTTACTTAATTTGATTTCGATACGTTACGATATAAAATTTATGCACTCAAATTAAATTGAAATTAATTAATTTGAACTCCAAACAACGTAGATGTTGTTGCGGATCATAAATTAAGTTGATTGCGATTTATTTGGGGCCAATCAATACCAAATGAAGCCCAAATAAAATCCAAATGAAATCCAATGAAATTTTAGAAAACTAACCGAACCAAACGCGTCGATCAATTTGCATTGCAAATTGTTCACCAATTCGTTTCGTTTTGGTGGCATCGCATAAAAATAAAGTAAATATATATTTTATGTTTCACTTGTCGTCGTTTAATGCCATAAAAATGGGTATGTGTCTTATTAACTGATGAGGCTGTCGTTTAAAACAAAACACAAACTGAAACCGGTATGGCACCAGCCAGCAAGACATCCAACCAGCCAGCCATCCAACCAGTGAGCCAACCCCAGACCCGGGCGCCCCCAATCCAACGCCCGTTACCTGCTATGGTGTCATTAATTTTGGAATCGTAAAGCCCACAATATGTCAAATGAGACCACACAGCGTCGTAAAATTCAAAGTTTATGACTCTACTGACTCTCCTCTACTTGGCGTTTGTTTTTCTTTTTGTCTTAGTATACATACATATGTATATATATATATATATTTTTCTGAATTTGAGTTTAGGTGTTTTTTTTTTTTCCTCGTTATTTTGGTTATTTTGTTGATTTGGTTTTGGGCTTTGAATTTTTTATCAAAAGTGGCGCGTCGCTTTTAATGGGTTTGCTTTAGGTGCTTGTGCCGCTGTCCAAATGTGTTGCGTGTTTCGGTTTATAAACGGTTGCCAGAAAATTAAGCGTAACTTATTTGTCAAGTTTTTTTTTTGGTAGCGTAGAGTTAGCCCCCCCCCCGTCACGCGGCGCGGGGGTGAAGGGGTGATACGCTTGTGCAAATGTTTTTATAATGTTGTTCTCAATATCATGAAAAGTTGTCGTCTAAGCAAATGAATTAACTTGAGATTTAAGCTACTAAAATTACGATTTTAGCTAAAATTAAAGTTCTGACTCATTATTGATTATATATATGCAAAAATTCTAATATAGATTTAATATACATGCAATCATATATGTAAATTTAGTTCAACTTACATCTAATATAAAATGATTAAGGCATTTACATGCACATTAATCATTGTTGATTGAAATTGCATAATCAATATTAAAAAATAGAGAAAAAAAAAACAAATAAATATTGAATAAAAAAAACTATCATTGAAACCTGCAAACGAACTTCAATTACATTTTACAAAATTTTGAAATCTAAGCTCATATATTTAACAAATCTTACGATCAATCTAAATAATATAATAAGAAAATCCAAAGATAAAACTTTAATTTACAAAAATCTTCACCTACTATAAATATAATTTTTCCTAAATTAATAAAATTAACTTAGTTTAATCTGGTATTAAATGTAAACTCTGTAAAAGCCAAGTACAAGTTTCTCATTTATTGTTTCAATGGGTTTTAGCCTTGTTGTCATCGATTTTTGAGTTTAATTAAACCACTGAATGAATAATAGGTGTGTTAAATTAGAGCTGTTTACAGTTGTCGAAGGTTATTAAATACTTCAACATTTGTCAAATGTCGTTCCTATAATGAAAACGTGTTCTTACCCGTGGTGCACTTTATTTACTAAACCCCAAAACTGTCAAATGTCAAAATGTTTTATTGTCAACCCTTTGTTTCACAAGCTGTGTAAATTTTGGAAATTGGTAAATAACTAATAATAGTTATTTACTAATACATATATTGTTTAATCTGTATAGGACTTTTGCTGATGACTCATTTTGCAATAATTATTAAAAACTTACATACGTCAAAATAAATTATCTTTCCTTCTAACGTATTCCTTAAATTAAGTAATCAAGGTTGAGATTTACTTTTATATCTTTGTTAATAAATGGCTTAGCGGGGCAATTCAAGGGCTAATTTTGACCTGATTCTTTCGTGGAAGTAGTTGTAATAATTTTTAGCAACATTCGGGAATATTATATATATTTTTGTGGCATATGGGCAATTTTGCAAGGTGGTAAAGCGAAAGTTATAAACTAAACTAACCTGTGCCCGTTAGCCAAGTCATTTACTTAGCTGTTATATGTACATATACCGACATTTATGTTTGTAGCTAAATTATAATGCGTAAGTCAATCTCTGCAACATTCACTTCGCCACACAATACTACATATACATATACATATACATATACATATACATATATTGATGTATGTACAATATGCACACACAAAACCCATAATCAGCATTAAGTGAGGAGCCTATTATTATGTTGATTACAATATTGGATAAGCAAGTAAGCTAAAGTCGATGCTATGGTAACACCCCAGAAAGTGCCTGAAAGTCCAAAAAGTTATTTTGCACGATTTACAACAATGGAGGAGAATATGGAGGGAGTATAGCGTATGGAATAATGGAGATCGATGTGATGGTAAGAGGGTTAGGCATGTGAAGAACCTAAGGCAAGGTGCTACGATGAGTTGATGGAAGCTTCCCGCTACAAATCGTGATCTACAACTGACAGTTAGGGCGTTGCAGGTACTTTTGAAAATCAAATTTTTAGTTTTTCATGGTCAGGTATATATAGATTCATACAAACCGATTATGATGATCATTAATCATTGAATCCACTCACTCATTTGCTTGATTAACAGACAGAGACTATAGCAATGACCCATTGAAAATATAGTTTTAATTGTACATGTGTGCGCAGTGGAACATGGACATAAATTAATGTGGCCACTAATTTAATTAGTCATAAATCAATGAGTTTATTAAACAGTAGCTCCCCCCACAGTCCAATCATGCCAACATTTTTACCAATAAACTGCCACAAATTGGCTAATACCAAATGGCGTTATATGCCCGACCCCAAAAAAAAGTTATACCCCCATGTGATTATTTATCTCTCAGTCTCTCGTTTAGTTTAACTGACCAGGCAAAGCACGCCCACAAGTCTCGCACTACTCGTTGCCACATTAAAAATCAGTTAAATTCAAATACACACACACACACAAGTACACGAAATGTTCATAAACAATATGCAATGCGAGGGGAGACCTCTCACTGTGCCAACTGTCGAGAGACCCAGCTGGCTGTCCACTGGTCAAACTCTACTCTTGGACTGGGACCACGGACCACTGGGCCTATCTCTGTTGGTTTGATTGTCTGCCCGCCAGTCAGGCACTGCGACTGTCCGACAGGCAGTCAGACAGACAAATGGCCAAAGTGCCAACCACTTGGCCATTTAGCCAGCCATTTGGCACATAGATTTCAAACATTTATATGGTTATTATAAAGCATTTAACATTATTATGATGCCATGGGGCATCTGTTACAAACGCAATTGCTGGCACTGAGAGCAGCTACTATGCGGATTTCATTTAAACAATTTAGAGCTTAAATAAATAAATCTCTCAATTTACGTAATTAGACAAATATTTATGATGAAAAATTTTATCGAAAGCTAACTAGTTTATATATCCCGGCAGTTTTTTCTTTATTTTTATCTATTTAATGTATTATAGTTTAGCTTAACTCAATTTGTTTCTTACAATTCGAAAAATCATAATAATTTTGCTAAAAATTAAGTAATTTTTTAAGTAACAAAGATCTGACCAATTTTATTAAAGCCTCTGCAGGGGTATAAAAATAGATATTTAATCTGATAGAATTTCACGTTAACCAATTTCTAAACCATACAAACCTGTGATTAATTCAACTGCAAGGAACTATTGAAATTCAGTACTTTATGGTTTATTTTATGTATTTGTTTTCTGCAAAATTTTAGAAGCTTCTTCTATGTAAAAGTGCTATTTACATTGATCGCTTAAATTGATATGCCTAATGGATATAGATATATCTATAAACCCCAAGAAAGAAAATCAATTTGAATACAAAGCGCAGTATTTTCATTTCCCTATAAATAGACGCAAATTCAGCATTTATCCTTCTTACTGAAAAATAATTTTGTGTCATGGCAAATCGTAAATCTATATAGCTAGCAATAAACGTTTCAAATTTCAAAATATCAAAGAAGATTTCTTTAAGCATATATTCGTTTGCTTAATTACAGTAATACATATATATATACAAATTATACCATTTTTTTTTTGGTTTTTACGAAACTGCATTAGACTAATGATTATGTAATATTTCATTTTTCATATATAGTAATAATATATTTATCTAATTTCTTTTGATTTTTCTTGTTTCTTTTTATTGTATTTATCATGCAGTCAAAATTAATTTCAACATGATTGATATGTTTTACTAAAAACCTTTCGAAAAGACAAAAAAGCTAAAAAAAAAAACAAAAAAAAACAAACCAAAAACACTTTGGCCATAGTATAATAAATCATTGAAACAGAAACGTGAACACGCGGCACACATTAGTCAAAGGGGCCAAAAAGCAGCAAGTCGTTATTATGCTTTTCTTGTTGTTGCCATTGGCCAAAATCGACAACGACAACTACAAAAAAAACGCGCATAAACATTTTACAGGCAAACAATTAACTAAAAAAAAAAAAAATACATAAAAGAGTAGGCAACCAACTAGACAGACAGACAGACAGCCAGCCAGACAGAAGAAAGAAGATGAAAAACAACGTTAGAAAAAAGAAAAAAAAAAAGGAGAAGAAGAAGTAACAAAAAATGGAAATGATTAATGAAACTTCACCATTCAGATTTTCGGGAAAGTTACATAAATTAACACATGTCTTTAACATAATGAGTCAAAGTCAGATCCAAAGTCAGAGTTGGAGTCTAGTCAGTCACCAGAGGCACTTAAAGACAATTTATTATAATTAATGTATTTGTTGATTATTGTTGTTGGCTATACTTTATTGAATATTTGTCAGTTAAGACAAAGCCATTAAAGATCAAATGGCATTTTGATTTCTAATCAGTCGTAAGAGTAGCTGAAAAAAAAACCCATAAAAAGGAACATAATAAAGTGAAACCAGTGAAATAAAAGGCATTCCAAAATACTAAAAAAAATATATATAAATTTAAATAGATCGAGTTTTGAATCCTCACCAGAAATAGCTACTAAATTAAAATAAAACCCAACTCGAATCAATATTAAAAAAACAAAAGTAGAATCTGTTTTACAAGTTAATCTATGAGGCAAAAGATCTGATTATGTGAAAGTTGTATATATTAAGAGGAGAATCGAAAGTGAGATTAAATGTGATTATTTGGCCTTTATAATTACTTGCTTTGTTTGTTTACTATTTTGATACCATACCTTCACCGTTATAAAAAGTTATATTTGTTTGTTAAATACATTTCATAATAAAAAAAATCTCACTTGTTGAATTTCTTTCTTTTCTCTATATGTTATAATCGAATATAATCTATTTGCTGCAATCGAAACCGTTTGGTGATCTATTTTTATATTTTATAAATTATTTCATTTTATGTGTATTGAATTTTTCTTAATACTAAACTACTTTACATTTTGAAGCTAAATTTTAAAGTTTATTAAAGTATTGAAAGATATTTCATACTTGATTGCTCGTAGTTAGTTTAATAATAAAATTGTATTTTGGATTTATAATAATCATAAAATCTGCATAACTTGAAAGATTTTTTTCAAAGGTGAATGTTCAATCGTTAAAGTTGAAACCATGTGAATTGGTTTTTAATTAATTGAAAAAAAAGGGGAATGAAAAATGTTTGTCTATTGTCTAGAAACTGTTTTCCATTCTTTTTTTTTATTGCAGGTGGCAAGAGCAGTTGCAACTCACTGTATCTCTCATTCTCTCTCTCTTACTATCTCTTTGTATCCAGCTCCCAAGTCTGTCAGAATTGTTTTTTTGTTGTTTTGGCGTACAAACAAATGAACATACCAAAAATAAAAAAAAAAAAAAAAAAAAAAATAAGGGCAAATTCTCTGGCCATGACAGGACAAGCTACAGGACAGAGCGGACAGGACGCAGTTTGTATTTGGTTGTTGTTTTCAACGGGGAAAACAAAAGAAGTAGATGAGCGGCAGTTCAGCAAGTTCATTCAAATGCGGCAATAAAAAATGTGTATGTGCACACACACACACACACATGCTCAAACACACACACATATGTATGTGAATATGGCCCCAGGACAAAAGAGGGCAGAAAGAGAGCGTGAACAGAAAAGAGATGGAAGCAAAAAAGCAAGCCCAGTCAGACACTAATTCGATCTGATAATCATGGAGAGTCCCGCCAAAGGGCATGAATTGTAATTTCCTCTTTCGCGGAATTAACTGTCGGTCGATCCCTGTCCTTTGGTTTTGCTTTCCTACAGTTTTGCCTTTGTTATAGCGGTATTTGCCATTATCATACCCTATAGAGTCGAAAAGGTATATGCAAGAATTTTCATATGTATGCAATGTATCTGATAGTAATATTTATGATAATAATATTTATAGGTGAAATCTTCGTATTGCAATTAGTAAATAAGTGCGAAAGGCAACAGATTAAAGTAAGAATAAATTTTACTTAGATGTTAACGGTTCCTTTTTTTAGTTTACTTTTTATTTATTATTAGTTCTTAAATATATTTTTTGCTTCAACTACTCTTTCTACCTTATTAGTCAATTATGGAAAAATATAGCTAATAATATTAAAATGTTATAAGTATATATCATATTATATTGTATATTAAAGTTATACTTAAGGACTTATGATTATATAATTCAATAATTAAAAATCAATTAAATTTTTTTCCGAAATTCAAGTTCAAATTCTAGTTCTTCTTGAAATTTCAATAATGCATTAAATTTGAAACCAATATTATTTATTTTATTATTTAAGCTGCGTGCTTAACGATCAATCTAAAAGAAATATATAAATTTAATTTAGATCCTTTTTCAAGAATATCCTAATTAATATTGAAGATATTAGTTTCCTCGTATTTTCTCTTAATTTCATCAATCTTCAGAAACATTTACAAGATATTCTTGACCATTAAATTCAATAGCTTTTAAGTTATATATATTTACACATTGCATAGCCTCTTCTATATAAATTTGGCCAAAATGCAAACATATAGAATGACTGGTTTACATATGAAGACACTAAGAAAATGTGTATATAAATAGGGCGCATGATAAATACTATGTAATTAACTCATGTCAAATATAAAATAACTCTTAAAGTTGTCATACATTACCATATATGTATATATATATATATATGGAAATTTAAAGAAATCGAATGACTCCAGTATTTATATAGTTAGAAAATAATTAACAAAGGCGCTTGCCTTAAATAATGACTTCATTATTTAATATAAAATTAAGATACTTTAAGTGACTATTTAGACAACAGGTAGATATCTAAACAGTTTTTTCGATGATGGTCATTCAGAAGATTTCAAAAAACAAACAAACTAATTCGAATACTTTTAAGAGTTCTAATCCTATTTACATTGGACTTAGAATCGACAAAGGATATCGCTAAGTCGGCATTCTAAATTGTTATCCTCGGATGGTTATTCTTTTTTTTTCGAAAGGGCAACCAAAGCGTTTTCATTGTTGCCTTTGTGTTTTATGTGTCATATTTATTTATTTAAAACATTCTGTTATTGTTGTTGTTATGTTTTTTTTGTGTATTTGTTATCATTCATGTGCATCCGCTTGCAAGTTGAAAGTTGCCTGAAAGCCTTTTTTATGTTAAATCATTTTTTGTTATGTTCTCTTCCTTTGATGTTGATATTTTGATATTGTTTGAAACCCATTTACTAATTTTGCCCAAAAGAGAGTGTCAGAGAGTTTTTGGTGGCTGTTGTGGAAATCAATAAGATAAAAATTGCTATAAATTTTAATAAAAAATTTTTCCTTTTTTGGGTTTTTACCTAAATGTATTGTTATTTATCATAAATCATTTAGACATTGCACGAACTTAATGAAGTTCAAGAAACTTGAGTTCAGAGTGCAAGCACCTGTGTAATGTGAACTGGATCAATCCGAGAGGAGGTCAACTTCAAAATTCAGTTAAATTGTTTTGTATGCTTCAGTTTTCTTAGCAGCTTCTGTTTGATGGCTTATCTTTTTAATTACTTTAATAATTGGAATTTCAAGCATATTAAAGAGCTATAAAAGTGTTGAGCTCAACCAGTAGCAGTATCAGTTGTCTCTCAATCAACAATCAAGGAAAATGTCAGCCTCTTTCATTGTTTTGTTCAGTTGCCTCAGTTTGGCAGTCGTAGCTCATGCTTCTACTTCATATTTGGCAAGTGGAGTGGGTCAACCCATATCATCTGGAGTCGGGTTAGCTGGCAGTCCAGTTGGAACAACCTCAACAATTGGAGTTCGCCCAGTGCCGTCACCTTCTGTTGTTACTGCTCCAGTTGGTCATCATGGAAGACGCCCAGTGATTGGACTACCAGCTCCATCTCAATCCGGTGCTGCCTATAGACGCTCATCTCCTATTCACCAGGGTACTCAGTCCAGACGTCCTGTAGTAATTGGACACCCAGCTCCTATTCAATCTGGTATTCCCTCCAGAAATACTGTGATTGGTCAGTCAGCTTCGGTTCAGCATGCTTCTCTAACCAGGCGTCCAGTTGGTAATCCTTCAGCTCAAGTTTTGCCCGGTTCAGTGCATAACCGTCATTGCCGTGATGCCCAACGTTGTTCCAATGTTCCAAGTGTTGTCTATGCCACCGATGGTAAATCCTGCTACAAATTTAGCAATCAATGTCAGTTGGCCCAAGCTAATTGTCAGCGTCACCATGCCCTAAAGCCAATCAGCCGTCCCGAATGCCAACGCCTGCCAAGGATCAACGCACCGCACTAAAATTGAACTGAAAAGAAAAAGGATACACAAAATGGAATTCAACTGACCGATCCCCTGAAAACATTTATTTTAACAAATATCTTATTTATAATTGCTATGTTAAGCCAAAAAATATTTTTATTATCCATTTTAATAGCTCAATAAATTTCTTTATATCTGCAATCAAATTTTGAATAAATCAAATTGTTGAATAACAGTTTATTTAAAATGTAAATGGTTATTATTTAATATTTTGTAACAGAAGCGAAGAGATGCAAAATAAATTTCTCTTAACATGCCGCTACAGCAAATTTATGACCGAAACTTATACTGCTTGCTTAAAGTTAAACTACTTTCACAAACTTGTACTGCTTACAGAACAAAGCAGCATACGGATGCTATCTGCACTTGGCATTTTAGTACAAAACACTTATACGTATATCTCCGATATTTTTTGTTCGATTTTAATAAATGATAGCTCCATTTTGTTTTCCCCATTTTGCCGGGACAAAATGCATAAATTTAAATATTCTGAATAGATTAAATAATCGACTACTACAGTAAATTTAGTTTATTTGATGAAACTACATGTTTGTTAAACTAATCGATCTTGATCTAAGCTAAATGACTGATCAAAAGTGGCATCGTTAGGAGTGTAACTTTATTTTTGAAAGAGCAACAAGAATGTTCGCAATTCAATTATAAATGGTACTTAGTTTGATCTAAATATGCGTATAGTTATTTCTAATCAATTTATTTGTGGCTTACCATAAATACATATTACTCTTTTCAAATTATTTAACGATACTCAGAAATTGCGGAAATAGTCAGCAACTTTTCAAAAGCCGCTCAAACTGACTTACATAATTGATTTTTGATAAATGAAATAAAAATTGGAATGCATCTCCCCGTATCTGTTATATTGAATATGTGTGGTTAGCATACTGTCATGATGATGTAAATACCAAAATATTTCATATTTCCATTTGCATTTTGTGTTTTCGTTTTTTTTTTTTTTTATTGCCAAAGCGTTGCAGACAAACAAAAATAGAATAAATTTTTATTTGCAACAGAAAATTCAAATTGCGTATCGTACAAATAAAATAATTTGAATACCTATAAGAGAGAAATTTACAATTCCAATTATATATCCTTCATTCATATCAAAAATAGTTGACATGGCAACTGCAAACAAAAAAAATAAATTTAAAATTCTGAGCAAATTTAATAAACGAAATAAAAATTGTTTGAAAAAAAAATAAAGAAATGTTTGCATAAGTGCAAAACAAAAGCAACAACTTTTCGCTACAAAATACACAAAAATAATAAAATAAAAAGCAAAAATGAAACGAAAAAAAAACAACTATTTCAAACAAATATTCTGAACATTACAGACAGAGTGAATCAAAAACAGGCAGCAACAGAAACTTGGCCCAGACACCGACACAGACAGTAAAGAATATTTTGCAAAAACCAAAAAAAAAAAAAAAAAAAAAAAATGGAAGGGAAAGGGAGGGGGGAAAAACACACACATATACATTGGGGGTAAAAATAAAATCAGCATTTTTAGTAGTTAATTTAATTTATTGCAGCATTTTTATGGTTGACTTTATTGCATAATAAAACATAATTTACTGCGCCATTGAGACTTTTGCGTTTGCGTCGATGATTCTAAAGCGCACAGCCATCGACCATGGGGGAAAAGGGCGATTTTGCGGATGCTTTGTGGATTCATTCCTCTTTCCTGTTGGATGCGTGAGGTGGAACAAGATACAGGCCACAGGCCTGAGTTTCATTGTTTAGAGAGAGGAAAAGGAGAGAGAGAGAGAAAGATTGTGTGTGGAGACTAACAGAGAGAAAAAGTGAGAAAGATAAAGTTAAGAGCATCTTTCATATGGCCACAGATGTGTTGGCAAGTTCGGTTAGGTAAAGAGGTAAAAACATATATTATTGGCTTCTGATTAAAGCTGAAATATGTTTCTTTGGTTTTTATATACATACATACATATATATGTATTCGTACGTATGTTTGTATCGCATTGATTGCCAAGAGAGTTAACAAATGTTATAAGAAATGATTTGTGTATTATTGAAATGAGGGGAAAAACTGAGGCAAAGACTACTGAAATATAAGTTGAAAAATGGAACTGTTAGTGAGACAGGCATTATGATATATAATTCCCCGATTGTTTAAAGCATATAAGCTGCCAAATCACAACAAAAATTTAAGAACTTTAAGTCTTAACTTATTTGTAAATCTTTCCGAATAGTTATTAAAATATGAGGAAGAAATAGGTATTAGAACTTTCATTAGTTGAACAACAATTAATTATATTTATAAGTATATATTTTTAAACCAATTTATTGGCATTTGTAACTATCCTTGGTCAATTTGAATAAATTTGAAGATTATTATAATTATAGACTTTGCATTATATATTAACTATTCCAGTTGGGGCACAGTCAGAGAAATATAGAAATTATGCAATGTTATCAATTGAAAATCTTATTTTGGTATGTATCCAATGCTGACATCCATAAAGATTCCAATATGCCTTTGATTAAAGATGAAATGGTTATAAAGTTATAATAGTTATAATGAATATAATAATAACTACATAGAAAGACTGTACAAATTCTAAGTTTGCTCACTAAATTTTTTTGAAATGCTTGATTTTAATATCCCAGAAGGATTTATTTATTTTCATTAAAATAACATTTATTAGTTTAGTTTTAACCAAGTCTATTTTTCTATTCCCAATTTTAATCTGAAAATTAAACTATTTTCAAAAAGAATTTTATAATACTTTCTGCTTAAATTTTTTACCACACTTAGTTGGCCCCCACTTGCCTCCCTTATTGACCTAATCACATCTCATGCACTAAGTTGTGGCACAGTCATTTGATTTAAGCACCAATTAACAACAGAAACACATATCGACAATTTGGTTTTTGGTCCTACCGCAACATAACCGACTTTTCCAACTATTGGACTCGGAGTCAAACCTTTGACATGGCTTGGACCAATGAGCCACCCTCACGCTGTGAATAACACAAACATTCCATCAGGCCAGCCATTTGACATATATCAGTTGAGAGTAACAAAAGCCCATGAAATCTAATTGAATCATTGAACTCCCGAGTCCATCCCCATTGGCTAGTATAAAAGCACCGCAAAGGCAACCAAGTGTGAACAGTTTGAAGTCGGGAGTTCAGTCATGCATGTTCAGGAATTGATATTGATTGTTGCGGTCTTGTTGCCATCGTGCCTGAAAGCATTGCGCTATAGTCAAGGAACTGGCGATGAGAACTGCGAGACACTGAAATCGGAAATTCATTTGATCAAGGAAGAGTTTGACGAGCTGGGACGCATGCAAAGGACATGCAATGCTGATGTAATAGTGAATAAATGTGAGGGATTGTGCAACAGTCAGGTGCAGCCATCGGTTATAACGCCAACGGGGTTTCTGAAAGTAAGAAAAAACCAAAAATATTTTTTACAATTTTTTATTGCATACTTTTTGGTTAAAAAAAAAATACATCCGTCATCCCTATCCCTCAGGAGTGCTACTGCTGTCGCGAAAGCTTTCTCAAAGAGAAGGTCATCACTCTTACCCATTGCTATGATCCAGATGGTACTCGTTTGACCTCACCAGAAATGGCCACCATGGATATACGCCTGAGGGAGCCAACCGAATGCAAATGCTTCAAATGTGGCGACTTTACGCGTTAAACAACATGAAATCCATAAATCAAACGAAATATATATATATTCCTACATATATAAAAAGTATTTCAATCAAACAAAAATCAAATATTTATTCTTCCTCGGGGTGAACAGCTGTTGGAATTTTCTGACTATACAATTTCCGAATTAAAATTTATTTCTCAATGGTTTTTCAAAACAAAAAAAAATCATGGTTTCAGCATATTGTTAGATATTTTACTAGGGGGCAAATTGCCGGATAGGCACGTAAAGGAATAGTTACTTAGCATATAGGAAGAAAAACTCCAAAATCGGGGAGCACAATACTTCTAAACTCAATTTAAATATTATTTTCGTCTTTTATCTTTTTATAAATCAGTATTGTGTCATAGTCACAAGCAGTTTTATTTTGGACCAGTTTTAAAGAACTTATAATTAACGAACTGCTTGCAGCATTTGATCATTTACGTTCACTAAGCAGTTTTCTCTGAAATGCATTAATTATAAAAAACACAAAAACAAATCTAAAATAAAAGTAAGCCCAGACTTATTATAAATCTCAAATATTTAACCCAAGAAGAAGAAAAGCATTATAAATTGAAAAATACTTTAAAGCCGAAAAGTAAGCCATAAATACACTTTAATTTTCAAGTGCAGTAAGTTTGTATGTTAGTTTTAATTCTATTTACTTAAAATATCGAAAAATAAAGTTTTGACGATTAGGGCCTCTTTTAAATTGTATTGTATATTTCCACTGCATCTTGTTAATGATTGTTATATGTGATAGGAAATAGTTACACAAATTATATATACTATGTATTTAGATCCGCCTAATTCTTTGGACTGAGTAGCCACACATCATGGGCAAGTGCATGTAGAACATTGAAACCAGACATTGGAAACCATCTGCTAATATGTATATATAGGAAGTTTGTTGTATATAATTTATATTGTGTCGGTACTATGTTTTGTGGTTACTGATGGAGTCACTGACGCAAGATGCCACCCAAACCAATATCAATTCCCTCTTGCTACTCCTCCTCAAGGCTGAATGTTGCTTTTGTGTCGGGTCTTGAATTGTTAATGGGCGTGTCAACTAAATTATGAGTTTCGCACACACAAACCAGTCAGTCAGTCAGTCACTCAGTCAGTCAAGCAGAGCGATAGGAGCAAGAGATCGAAGAAGGAGATGCTGATGGTAGGGGAATGAGGCAGATTATATATGTACATACATATGTATGTATGTATTTATGTTTGGGATAGCGGCTGAAAATGCTTAAGTAAATTACAGTGCGTGCAAATGTGCTTGTGAACATGAAATTATTATTTTGCCTGCAACCGCTCCAATTTACAATTAACCCATGTTTGCAGCTCCTCTCTCTGGGTGCACTTACTTTTTAATCAACTCGTCGTGAAGGCAACATCGGTAGTGAAGTGCCGCAGTGGTGAAAGGAGAAACATGAGGAGATACCTAAATGGCAGCTTTGCCAGCAAGCTGTTTTCATCTTAAGTGCAGTTTACGGTTGATTATAATGTTTTCAACTTGAATTTCCGGGTGAATAAAAAAACACGCGGATAAAACACGCCACAAATGAACATAAAATGAAAAACACTTCAAAGATTAAATTGAATGCAAACTAATGAGTTAATTTTGAGAGGTTTTTTGTACAAATACAATTTTACGTACGAGCATATATATACATACATATATCTAGTTATACATACGATAAGATAATACAGTTAAGTGGAGTTAACTGCCGTTTATATAAAAATACATACAGACAGCACAACATTTATTCGTACAGTCAGGTTTTTTTATTTCAAATGCTGTTTAAGGACAGTATTATTAATATCATCATTTTTTTTTAATGCTTCCAGTTAGACACATTATATTTAAATTAAATGATTAAAAAAAATGATCGATATTTTATAAAGGCAAGAAATAAAACACGGAAATGTGATGGAAGTGCTCGAAAACATGCACACAAATTATGGGTTATGTGCACTGTACGAATAAATTGTGTGCGAAAAAAAGGTTATTATTTGATTAGTTTGTAAGATTTTTATGTTAATAATTGAATTTTTTTGTTTTTGTTTTTTGAATTAGTTAAGAAAATAATATATAAATCATATTGCATTAAAATTTTTTTTTATATCTAGTCTGATTTTCATTTATGAAGCAAAATACTCTTGAATTTCCACTGTACGAATAAATGTTGTGCTGTCTGTATGTATCCATGAAAATTCCAAAAGTAACTTTTAGATATGTGCAGCATTAACAGATAACTATTTCTTTACCTGTTATCGAATTAAGAACTCTTATCGATTACTATCGACTATTGACATAAGGCAGCAAATCGACTTCTGTATTCTCTACCTCACAACTGCGAGGTGAGGACTACCTGTAATAGGAATGTATTTTATAAATCATGATGGGAATTTAATACATAGTTTCTCATTGAGCTAACAATATTTTACTCAGGTTCAGATTTGTGGCTGCATATCGAATTAATTAATCTGCATCCACTCTCGGGCACAAGTTTTAAAAGGTATTTTTAATACTCAGTAAGGGTATGAATTAAATGGGCAGTTAAATTAGGTAATCAGAGTAACCTGGCATTGAGTTGGCTTATTTTTTTTTTGAATCAGAAAATTAACAGAAGATTAATTTTAGTCGAACGTTAGTTATCACGAGCGCACCAAGGACTTATTACAATCATCCATCAGAATGAATTTTGATTATTTGCAAGGACTGCACAGTGGAGCTCAAGTAGCATCGAACGAATTGTCTGAAGACGGACGTGCGAGTGGCAGTGGCAGTGGAAGTGCCAGCGGCAGCGGCAGCGGACTGAATGCCATCGGTGGAATCGAAAACAGGGATAAGGACAGTGATCTCAGTAAAAACATGGAAAAGGTACGCGTGGACGACAGCACGACGCTGGACATACCTCTAAGTGCCAATGCAAGATTTGTTAATATCATGGATCAGTTGGATGCACGTGTAGAAAAGTTTCGCAAAGACGCATTGAATTTACAGGAAACAAAGGACTACCTCTTGATGTCCATGGATCTCGTCAGGAGCAATGATATGTTACAAAAAATGGGATCAGATGAGCATGAGGAGTGCATGTTATATATCAAGCGTGTCAGTTCCCGTTTGGCGACAGTGGAATTAAATGTACAAACAGTACGCGATCCATCGCAGGAGGATTCACTTAGCCAAATTAATGTCTTAATCGATACGATGATCAAAATGGGTGATCCGGTAATATCCCGTCAACGTTGCCAATTATATTTGAATGCCTGCTGCAGCACCAGCATCTATTCATCTGGACACTCGAATACCGTTCCCGAAACGGATGTGGGACCGATTGATAAAAATTTTGAAAGTGCTTTATTAGGCTGCACCCTCGACGATCAGAAAAATATTAAAAAACGATTGCAGGCATTGTTAGGTTATCTGAATAAACAAACTGTTAATGCTTGATTTTTATTAAAATTAAATATAGTAATACACTATTGGAATTTGGAAAGCAAAACGAATCTAATTTGAAACTCCAAACATATATATAACATTTAATAGAATTATTATTGTTTTATTTTTTCTAGATTTCTAGGTTTTTTAGGTTGCTATATTTAGAGCTTCGAGTAGCAAATTAAGTGTATATAATGTGTGTATATATATATATAATGTGTGGAGTAACTTTAAAGGCTTAATGAAAGGATATTATAGGTGGCCAATATCTGCATGTTTCATGTTATAAATCACCATTTTAAGAAAGACTTTAATTGAGTAAAATTTTCAATACTTATTTAAGTATTCAAGTTTATTTTATGCGTCATTTTAGATGGTGTGCATTTTGTTTTTTACACAGACCTAATGTGATGATCACGTAACAACCAACACTGAATGCATAGACAAATTCCAGCAGCTGGAAAAGATACAACAACAAAAATGTCTAATAGCATTAGACAAAACTATGGTCATAATAAACACAACATAAATTCCAATCAAAGCGAAACTAATGCCTTAATGAAAAGCCAAAAAGCTGAGAAGAGTTGCCAAACTCAATATAGTAAATGGCCAAAAGACAACGAAGACGACGACGACGTCGACAGAAGCGGGAATCGAGACGAAGACGAAGACAAAGTCAGTCAAGTCAAAAGCCAATCAATGATGTCACGCCCTGTTAATGTTAATGTGGGCGCATTAATATTGTTGTCGATCTGACACTAAAAGCATTTTTCCATCACTATATATACAAGACAATATATATTTTATATATATATATATATATGTATGGACGTATGTATATATATTCGTGTGTATGTGGTATATTTTTTGTTTGTTTGCTTTTTTGTTTACAGATTTGCCTTGGGGCTTTCATTAAGGCACAAAACAACAGAAAATAAATATATATCACCAAATGACAACAAACATTATCAAATTAATTGCAAAATCATGCAAATCTCAATCGCAAAAGCAAATTACAAAAGCCAAAAGATAATAATTAATTGCCAATATCAACGCATTTTTTTTTCTTTTTTTTGCATACCGCTTTTTAACTAAAACTGGGTATATTAGATACGCCAAAAGAAAAGCATGAGAAACGAAATCTTTTTGGAGCCATAAGGTAAGTCTTTAGCTATAAGAAAAGTTTATTTCCAACAACTTCTCTGTTGATCAATTTATTGCAGAGCTGCAGGTTAAAATGACATTTTTCTTAATTAATACCTTCGATTCTGAGCTCGAAAGTTTAGCACATCCAACAACATCGGTGCAAGGTATTAACACCTAAAATATCAGTGCATATATTCAAGGACGATAAACCAAACCCCAAGTTTAATAAACAATTACAATCTGCAATTATACTTATCAGCACACTTATTATATTGAACTATCTAATTAGATGATGAATAACATTAATTTATCTATCTAACAAGGAGGAATTAAATATATTAAGATTTAAATTTTCTACTAATATTCCTTTATTACAGGGTATATCAAAATCGTAGACCCTACTTACTTCGCCTTCGATTTTATTTTATCAATATTTTTTTATTTTTTCTTTCTATATTTCTTTTCATGCACACAAAATGTATGTTAGGTTTCGTATTTTAAGTAGCAGCAAAGTAAATTTAGTAAATCTTTTATCTACTTTTTCTTTTCTTTGTTAAAAAAAAAAAGATAAATAAATTTGTTATAAATTAATAGTCATTAATTATCATCACGAAGAAGACTTGAAAAAAAAAAACGATTTCAGAAATTTTTTTCCTATTCATGTGGTTTTTGGTTTCTCATTTGCGGCTGCCTTTGTGTGGTTTGTTTAATTTATAACTTATTAATATGCAGCGATTTATTAAATCGAGAAATATGCAAAAGAAAATTTATGAGTGTATTTAGTGTTTAAATGGAGATGGAGATTGCATATGCATACATATAAATAGTTTCTATATACCAAAATATATATATATATATATATATATGTATATATAGTATATGGCAAACTGGTAATCTTAGATAACGAATAATATTGAATTTGATTGTCTCGCGAAATCGTTAATGTTGTTTCAATTTCGAAGGATTCGGCCGATTAGGTTAGCCATCCTTTAACCCGATTTGAAAATGTTTTACATACGTCAAAACAAACTAGTTAAAATGTTTCAAAACTCGAAAACCTACGACATGTTTTTTGTTAAGATTTTAATTTTGTTGAAAACTTCAAAATCAGACTTTCATAACTTTTCTAAAAGATTAACTGAAATTTTTAATAAAAACTCTCATAAGTTTATTTTTCTTTTAAAAATTAGTATCACTATCTAATATTGATATTAAATTATAAAATGATAATGAAATGATATCCCACGTATATAAATTTTTAATAATGTTGGAGAAAATATACATGTAGATCGATATTAAATTTTAAAAATGGATCAATATTCTTGATGTTTGAAAATGTTTATAAAAAATTCCTGTCAATCATTTAATCCAAGTTAATCGGACTTAAACTAGCTTCTAATATATTTGAAGCTTTATAAAGCGATAAATTGTATGCAGAACTTGAATTTTTTACTGAGTTTAATTGAAAACAGACATCTATATGGAAATATGAATGTCAGGATTTCTTTCATAATTAATTCTCAATTTTTTATGGTTAAACATTTTTGATTTCTAGAGTATTTAATGATATGGTAGGTGTAATATATATAAAGTAAGAGTCTAATATATTGTTTTTCTTCCACTTATTCGATATCTGCTTTGGTTTATGATTCATTTCATGGCTTTTATAGTTTTTATTTTAGAAATCAATTTACACTTTATTTAATTCTGTTTATGGTATGATATATATTTTTTAAGAAAATAATTTATAAATCGTTTCAACAACTTTATTTGGTCAGATCAAAAAAATGAATAGCTATAAATTTGATTCATCATTCTATACTAAAATAAGAGTAACGAACTTACTCGGATTAAGTCTTTTGCTCTAGATTATTAGTTTGATTCATTATAGAAAATCTAGTTGCACTACTTACTCTAAAATCTAATTGGTTTTTCTAGTCTTTAGAAAATTTATTTGAATTTGTTAGGAAATGTAATTTATTTATCATTAATTCAACATTTTCCTTATATAATTAGATAATTATATTTTACAATTCCATATATTTATCTGCATCTTTCCTGTTTTCATAACTTTTATTATATATTTAGTTTAATTCTCTTTTGCGATTGTCATGTTTTATTTATCCTTTCATTTTCTCAAGAGTATTTAAGAGTCTTTATTATTAGAATAACAACTTAACAATAGAAGTGGGTGATATATTTTTAAATTTATGCATACATACATATATATGTATATGTAAATATATATATCACACAAATATTCGCAGTTAGGAGCTTAGTTGCTAAAAAGAATGTCATATGAATGGAGGGTCACCTGTCAGCGAGTAAAAGCGCAACGAAGCGCAGCGCATTTTTCCTTTCCTTTCCTTTCCTTATCCTCCACTCCACCCGTTATGCATTTTTCTCCTTTTGCATTTTGCATTAAATTTATGATTTTTACAGCTGACATTTGTTTCGGGGCGCCTTCATGTAAATGTGTGCACATATGTATGTATGTATGTGAGTGAGAGCCTGCAGCATGTGTGTGTGTGTGTGCTTTTAGTTAGTGTTAGTTTGTTAGTGTGTGTTAGAGTGACAGAGCAGAACATACAATGCGGCAGAAAAAGAGGAAAACAACAGCAACAGCAGCAACATCTACGACAGCAACATATTTTTCAACCCAACAACAACTGCAACCGAGACAGCAGCAACAGCAAACAGCAAGAGCAGCTGTCATAAGATAAAAATTCGCGCGCGCCTGCATTTTGCATATGCAACTGCAACCGTTTTAAAAAAAAAAAAAAACGAAAACGAATACGAAAACGGAACGAGGGGGGCAAAGACATGTACCTGCAACATATTCTAATGCGTTGCGACATGAACTGACAGCAACGGCGACAGTTGCTGTTGCCGCATGAGAGGCGGTGACAGCGGAGGGAAAAGTGAGCTGCATTTTCTTTTGCCTCTCAGCATGCAAATGAACTGCAATTATGATAAACGTCAACAGTTGACCAACCGGATATGAGCAACTAAGCCAAACTATGTACGTAGAATAGAAACTACACTCGTTTGAAGTGAAAAAAGGTGCAGGAGCAATTATGTTGATGGCTTTATCAAAAAAGGCATAAAGCTAAAGTGAAAAGTAAGTACTTGGAATGGTTTAACAGAGTATATGAATATGCAACATCTATGTAGAATGCAATAAGTCTACAAGTTATCTATATCACTGACACTTCTAAAAATGATGAAATACAAATCTCCAAATTTTGTGAAGCATACTTACAGGATGTAAATTTTTTTGGCATGGGATTATGACATATTTTACGGATTGGGTGTTATGCATTGTTCTTATATTATATAATTAATTATTAAATATGCAATTTCATCATTTATTTTAATTTTTATATTATTATATAAGAAAAAATAATTTTGGAACTTCAATAAAATTAATATAGAACTTAATATTACGATTATTTTTTTCTCTAATTAAATAAAATTCTTGTAGCAGAAACAAAAACGAAATTCATGATTCAAGATGGATATATTTTCCTCTTAGATGCCTTTCATAAAGTACAACAAAAAAAAACGCTTTCTATAAGAGTAAGTAGATCCTAAATAAGTAATTTCTTCTTTTACCTAGAATCATAGTTTATTGTTTTTACCCTTACAGCAACTTTATAATAACCTAAGGTCTTCACTTCAATGAAACCCTTGAATGTCTAACGAGCAGGAAACTTCTCGTATGGAATAAAATATATTAAAAAATTTGAAATTGATGCTAACATATGTTGCCTGTTGGCCTATGGCTTTTAGCATTTTTCTCATATTTTCCCTTTTTGATCACACACACACACACATACGTACATATATAAATATATTTATATATGTGTGCTATATACACATGCACCGACAAACACTTCTTTGCACATTACTCATACGCCCCAGTGGGCAAATTTATGAACTCGCCAGCGTACTTGAGTCGACGACATATGAGCAGAAAAAAACACACACACACACATACAAAGTCAACATAGACACTCACATACCCATGCACACACTCGCACTAACAATAAGTGCGTTTGTATGTTTATTAGAGACTACGAGAAAAAGTAAAGCAGCTTGTAAAATATGCCAAGGGTTAAAAAAGCAAAGAGAACAAAAAAAAGGAAAAAACAAAAGAAAAAAAAAAAGATGGAAGGAAAAAAAGTGTGGAGCATATAATTCATATAACACGAAAGTGGGCAAACAAACATGGAGAAGGTGGAGCAAAGGGCAAAGGGCAAATGGGCAGGCGGGAACAGGACATGAACAAATACACACACATGTACATATGAGCGCTAAAAGTGCTTGGCAGTTTAACTGCAGTCGAGTTGCGAATAAGTAGATGAAAACACCATCCACTACACTGCCAGAAAATTGGGAAGCCAAAAGAGTCTACAGGATATTTTGGCTGAAGTACTTAGCTAAAAGGGCAATATTTTTATATACTCATTTTAATATTAAAATATTTCTTTCTTCCAACTGAAACAAACTTAACATAAATATAATTTATTACATTATATATTTCCCATTTTGAATCATTTTAGGGACCTAAAATAATTTTCTAAGAATTAAATGAAAATTACAAAAAATATTACAGATAAAAATGACAATTTATTGATCATCTTGAATTAACAACTTATTTTTTAATCGTTAAATTTTCAACTTACAAACAATTATAAAATTTTTAATTTAGATCTGAACGAAACTCGTTAGTCCTTTAGAGGTCATTCGATATTAAGTCACTTTTTCAATCTTATAAAATAAATAATAAATAGATTTCTCTTTAAAGTAAGCTTGAACACATGAATTTTGTTAAATTTAAAAATAAAAGATTCCAAACACACAATTAATATACAATGCATACGCAACCTTTTTCTATCAATTGTTAACTAAATAAATTTGTAGATCCCAAATCTCAACAAAAGAAGAAGAAAATTCAAGTAAATGGTAAAGGATTCCCAGCTGACACTCTTCACAGACCACTCATGTGACCATTTTACGTCCACAATATCCTTGTCTATTTCCCTCTCTCTCTCTCTCTCTCTCTCTCTCTCTCTCTCTCTCTCTCTATGCATCTTTCACATATAATTCTTACTCTCCCTTTATATTTTTTTGTTGTTCGCATAAATGAACTGCTAAAATGCTAACAAAAAACGAAGCCAAAGTAAAAAAGCACAACCGGAAAATGCCCCCGCATTTTGACTATGACCAACAAAAAACAACAAAAACCTCATACCCAATTTGTCTTTTTGGTTACGGCCAGCATGAGGAGGGGGGCATTTTCCATTTAGGCATGGACAAAAAGGATAACGACAAACTGGGGTACATTTCATTTCACATTTTTTTTTTTTTTGTTCGCCCCACTCCCGTTGCTGGTTTGGTATTTGTTTCTGCGGTTTTTGTAATGTGTTTGTGGCCACTTAATTTTGTGGTTAACACAAAAATTCCCCACAAAATGCAAACGAATTTAATGTGGTTAATTGAAAAACCGAAAATGTTCTCTATTAAATCTAATGAAATTTTATCAATTTATAAAACGAAATAGGCATAAAAGAGAGAGAGAGAGAAGAAAAAAAATCAAACTAAACTTTAAGCTATAAAACGTTTTGAGTCGGCTCTATTAAACTGACATATAAACAACGATTTTATAATGTCGTTTGTTGTTGATTTTAGTAGATATTCCAAACTTTCAAAAGCCTCTTAATGAGCCACATTATGAGAGCATAATCCAAAAAAAGAAACTAAAACTGAACTGAAACTGAACTAAAAATATATGTAAATGTTGATTGTTAAATTCAAAGCGCCATCTCTATGATTGGAATAATTGCATTTGAGTTTTTTCTGTTTCTTTTTTTTTTTTTTTTTGGGCTAAAATCATTTCGTATTTATTTTTTTTATGACATTTCCAAAGTTCTTTTTTAACGACTTTTTTATGATGTTCCAAACAGAATAGAGTTATATATTCATTTTGATTATATATATATATATATATGTGCATAAATATATATATACATATATTTAAATATTTAGGTAGGTGTTTGGTTTATGATTTAGATATTCGGCGTTTTGCATATTAAATTTTGCTTGAACATTTCTTTTTTTTTTTTTTATTTGAATCCAATAAAGACAAAGGCCATTTAATGAGAGTAATAAAAAAATGTAAAAGGGAATTTCATTTTTGTTGTTGCCTTAGAAACTAATGAATATTTAAATCATTTTAACTATGAAAAAATTAAAGCATTGTTATTAATTAAACGTTTGTTATTTAACTATATACATATATATTATCCGAATATATCCCATAGAAATGTATATTTTACGGAGTAGAAGCGCGTTAAGCTAAGCTCAGTATAATTAGTCTAGTTGGGAAAACCTGTCTCTGATTGCCTACTACCAATTATTGTATTTTAGGAATATAAATTGCTTTGTTTATTGATGATTAGTTTTAATCTGGCTATGGTAGCTTGATTCTAAACATAAGAGGTAGAAAACTATTTTAGTATTTCAATAAATATACAAGTTAATTTCCATTTTTAGAAGCCGATAAACTCTGCTTATACTTTTTCTTCTGTTCGATGGGATCAATTTTTAATATTTATTTAGAGCTCTGAAATTTTTAGTTTCATCTACTTGCATATTAATAAAGTGATTTTAAATGAAAATCGCACTTGATATATTGTAAAAGATTTAAATTGACACACAACATTTGAAATGTGTAAAAAGTGGTCATCGGAAGCCCAAATCATAAATAACCTAATCGTGAATCAATAAAATCAGTCAGGAAAACTTTTCCATAGCTATACACATACACATATATATATGTTCATATATGTAATCATACAAAAATGGATGCCCAATTTGCAGTTTCAGTTGAAATCTTTTACCATCAATTATCATTTTCAGCAGCTGTTCTCTGTTTACAGCTCATAAAAGAAGCAAAGAAAGAAAAATATATAGGTATATATATGTAACTTTTCCAACAAATGTTCAGTATTTTCTCTCTCTGTCTCTCTCTCTCTCTTAATTTTCTTCGATACATTCTCTTCTCTAGCTCTTTCTAATAAACTTTCTTTCTCTTTCAATATCACTCGTTGCTGCTCTTTCTTTGGCATCTGGAAATTATTATTGCTTTTGACCACATAAATTTGTTTTACTAAATACTTGGATGGACTACTTCCCCTCTGCCATACCCCCCCACCACCACACACACACACACACATAAACACATTCACATACATTAAATATTTCAACAATTATGGCCGACGCAGCTCTCAAATAAAAGTTCCCCCAAGACCTGCAACAACAATAACAACAACAATAACATGGAAAATTGCCCAAAATGGCTACACAGAAATCTCGATCGTCCAATGAGCGTCGTCCAGTGTTGCCAGCTCACTGTGCGAGTGTGTATTAGTGTGTGAGTGAGATATATATTGAATTGCTGTTGCCGATTCTCTGATTTATAATATTTTTTTCAATTTTATTCGTTTGGATCTGTTGCTTCTGTTGCTTGAAGATCATAAAATGGTTAAACTTAGGGCGGAAATACAATAAAAAATTGTATAAACAATAAATGATAATCTAAGAAATTTATTTATACAATTTATGCAATATTCTTATAAACACTTTTCAGTGCTAATCTATCTAAGACAATAAAGAAATATAATAAGAATTTATTTTTAATAAATTTTTAAAAAGGGGTAGTTTTAATCGTTAAAAGCAATTTAATGTGTTTGTCTAGATAAATACATTAACAAATACTTACAAGTCTAACATATGTTCAATCAAATATTTGGATGATTTGATAGTTAAAAAAATAGATTTAAAATTAAATAAATATGCTAGTAAGATAGATAAATGAATCGATAAGAATAAATTATTATACTTATGCTTATTGATATGCATAGATGGATATTATTTCAGAGAAAGAAATAGATAACTTTTTCAGAATT
Organism: Drosophila sturtevanti; assembly: GCA_018150375.1. NCBI lineage: Eukaryota > Metazoa > Arthropoda > Insecta > Diptera > Drosophilidae > Drosophila > Drosophila sturtevanti. The sequence continues at coordinate 2,897,343 of JAECWJ010000027.1, forward strand.
CATTTTGAATGCCAGATTTTGGTATATAAATACTTACATATATACATATAATCTAGTAGAATTAGATATTAAAAGAGATAAAATTGCATGCTTAAAAATGTTTCAGTTTGTAAGTACCATCTTTAATTTTTTTATTTTTACATCTTATGCAAGTGCCTTATTGATCTAATTGGCCTTTGAGTTATTTTATTTTCCCTATTTTTTTTTTTTTTGAATTTTTAGATTTATGATCATGCCCACAAATTCCTCTCATATTTTTACTTCTACTACTTTTTTATCTCCCCCACACAGCTACTGCTTTATTGCCTGCATCTACTACTAAAATGCTCCAACGCATGCGCGCTCAGCAAAGAGAATGCTCCCCGAAAGATAGCTCTTTCAATTTATTGCTCTCTTTTGTGGGCTCTCTCTCGCTCTCTCGCAATGTGGAGCGCATGGCACTTCAGTGGAGTAGTCACCACAACAACAAAAAGCACACTTGTTGAAAATGAAAACGGTTTCAACAAAAGAGTATTAAAATACCAAGTAATAATAAAAAACAACAAAGTGAACTGGTTTTAGTTTAATGTTTCAGAGAGCGTGCAAAACTACTCAGACAGAGACAGAGAGCGATAGATAATGGTGGAGCTGATGAGGGAGAGAGAGAAAGAAATAGAGAATGAGCAAATGAAGAGAGCCACGAGCAAAAGTTGAAATGTTGTTTATAGATATTTAGTCAAAATTTGGTATTTCATGAAGAAACTACGTACGTGCGCGCTGCGAACGGATTCTCTGGCCCCGCAACTGAAAAGTGTGTCCCATTGAAAAATTACGTGAAAATTCGAAAATATATGCAAAATTCTGAAATACAACAAATATAATAAAAGATAAAAATTAAATGAATAAATTCCAATTTTCGAGTGAAAAAATTAAAATAAAAGGTGCTTTAATTCTAGACTGAAGTAAAAAATTTGTAAAATCTTTTTTTTAACAAAATTGCAAAAGAAATTTTGAAAATTCACAGCCCCCGTTGCCCCTGCTGTCTAGAAAACGTACGTGCCTCAAATTAAAACGCGCCTCAAACGAGGCAAAACCAAAAAATCGGCCAAGCCAAAGAAAATATATAGAAAATCAAGCAACAGAAAACATCAACAAAAATCAAACAAAAGAGAGTAATTAATAAAATAAAAAAAAGTGTTATGCATTTTTGTTGAGCGCAAAAATTGCAATTGCAAAATGTCTGGCAATTAAAATATTTAATGAATTTTCAACAAATAAATAAATTATTATGCTGCTCTCGTGAAAGTCACAATTGAATTATTAATGCAATTAATTAATTAAGAATTACAATTCGTAACAAAAAAAAAACAAAAGAGAAAAACAACAACATAAATCATATAATAATTATAATAATAAAAGAAGAGGGAGAAAAGGCGCAGGCGCCACTTTTCACACGAGTTGGCAGCACACACACATACCCATTCATAAATTGGTATTTACCGTTAAGCTCGAACACCTCCAACTCCAACTCCAACTCTAAAGGGATCGTCATCAACTCCTCCATATCAACCAAAGATATATAAAAAGCCGTCAAAGTGGATTTAACAAATTATAGTAAAATGCTGCAACCCAGCAATCATCATTATTTAAGGCCGGATTATATGACAGCTGCAACGCCACCAACAGCGGTAAGTTGACAGCTCAGAATGCCCTACTTTCTTCTCCATCCCTTTTAGTACAAAGGCATGCAAATGCTTTAATCAAATGTATTAAAATATACATGACTGTATTCAATTGATTGGATTATACTGTAGAAATTACCCTAAAGCTGAAAGGAACGATTTAGCCCAACTTGGACATATATTTTAATACTATAATAGCGGTTATTTTTGATATCGGGAATGGTGGGAAGCAAGAATCATTCAAATGCACTGCTTGCTAGCTTTAAACTTAAATCTTTCTTGGTCTATGTAGAAATACAATTGATTCAATTAAAATCAACAAAATGTATGGAGATATATTGATTTATCAGTTAAAGCCGACGCTATTAAATTTTTAAAAGAAAACCCCAGCCTATTTGTTTATGATAATCGGATATATAAGGATTAAATCATATTAAGCTAGCAAGCAGTGCTCTCCTTGTTTCCCAAAATAAGTAATTTTAAACTGGGAATTCTTAAAGATTATGTTTAGAATTTATAAATTGAAGCATAAATAAGAAAAAAAAATGCTATTTTCATAATAAGAATTTTAAGAACTTTACGGTTTACAAGTATTAAAAAAATATCACTCATACGACTTGTTGTTCACACTTTTTTCAACATGCATTCATACAGCTTTCCGCATTTTATCCAATGCCAATTGTTTATTATTCTACTTCAGCTTTTAATTATATTTAATTTCTTAAACATATCGGTTAATTTAGGGAACGAAATATAATTATTATATATTATCTGTTGTTTGACTCGACTTGATTTCTGTATTATATATGCAATATATTTGATTACATCATTATTGCTATAAGAGCGCTAAACATTTTATATCATAGTAGTGTTAAATGTATTAATTAAATTATTTGAACCCTCTTTTTGCGATTAATTTGAGCCTTTTTTGCCAAAACTACTATATTAAAGCATAAAATATTGATATAGTAGTAACTATTTAAATTATGTATATACATACATACATACATATAAGGAAATAATATTGTGTATACCTTTTTTTTTATTTATATGAAATACCTCCCATAAAGAAGAAAGCAAATATTTTGCGCATTTAATAACAAACAATTTAATATTATTATTTATTAACCCAACCCCCCACCATCTAACCCCTATGGTATATTTCATAAATAATAAAAACGTCGACAGAAAAGCAATTACGCCATTTCGCCACAAGCTGATATTAAACTCCTTCACATCTCATTCTTCAAAAACAAAGCAGAGAACTATATGTGCGTATTCGAATCAATCATACCCTATGCATATGCATAAATTTGTCTTACTCGTAATCACTAAGGTTACGAAATTATGATAGGATAGAGTCATGACATTGATGAAAGTAAAAACTACGTGTTAAATCAGAGTTATTACCAGAACTACTTCCACACCTGGTATAAAATAACCTCAAATCTGCTCTGGCTCTTGATAAATGTAAGAAGTTCTTTTGTGCTTTGTTTTCGATAGCTAAAAACTAGTTGAAGCAGCTGTTTACATACAAAACAAATTCACAATTGTTGAACGATAAATATGCCAATATGTATATCTGTACATAAAACTTATTTATGTTTTGCCATATTAAATCAAACTGACTATGTAAATTCGTTTTGTCTGGCCAGTTGAGAGTATCTACTTGATGCCATTTATCTTTGTGTATGTATGTATGTGTATATGTGTACGTGTCTGTTTAGTTAGAGGGAGCACCTCTGGAAACTGTTGACGAGAATTTATGGTGCGCCAAATTCGAATTTATAATGACAGAAAACAAATGCAGTTTTGCTGCACAAACGCATAAAATTTGTTTCTTGGTGCGAGAAAACTATGGCAGTTAATCAGAGTCAAAGTCTCGTTACGATTACGGTGTCTCTCTCGCTTTTTCTCTCTCTCTCTCTCTCTCTTTCTCTACCTCTTTTTCAATCTCTCTCTCTATCTCTCCCTCTCTCTTTCTCTCTCTCTCTCTTCCTTCTCTCTCTTTTTCTATTTCTCTCTCCATCTCCGAATCTGTTTTGATCTGTTTTTTTGTTTTTGGTTGCCTTTGGGGTATCATAAATTTTGTGTTTAATATGTTGAGTATAGTTTTGTGCATTAAAGAACGGAAACGTTTTATGGCAACAAAATGACGAGTGGGCATTCATTAAGTATTTTTCAACTTAGATTTACTAGTTCCGAATGTCTATGTGACGCCATAATACAAATAAATGGCTCAAACTTGTCGACTATAGACATAGACTAAAACATTTAAGGTTAAATGATTTAAATGGTTTTAAATTATGGCTGCAGTTAAGCATCGCATACGGAGGCAAGATAGTTTGAGTATCGAAATATAGCAAAATCTCTTTCCTTTGTTTGAACATGACTTTTGTTAGTTAGTTTAAATAAAAAGCGGCAAAATATAATAATATAAATAACTTATTAAACTAAGACTTTTGAATAGTCAATTCGGCAAAATTAATAAATTTACAAGTATTTGCTATGAAGTTTTGTTAAGCAAACATATTAAATCTCTTTACGTAGCAACTTTGCAAAAACTAATTAGGTTAAAATTAATTATATTCATTTCTATACCACATTTATTTCATTTTTATATCTTACAGTGTATACCCACAATGGAAACATCGTGACATATTCCATAAATTTTTAATGTCATTTACCTACATGATTTATATGGGATTAGAGTTGTATATCTAAAGCTTGTCATCTTTAATATATATCTTGTTTACACTTTTGTCTACTCTCTTCATGACTGACTAACCTTTTCTTATTTATTCATTTTACCCCTCACTTGTGGTTTGAATATCTATAAATTATTCAATGATTAATGACATCTGCTCATAATTAATTATAATAAAATCGAATAAACTAAGCTTGACAGCTGTCAGTGTCATCATTTGTGTGCTTTCCTTCCTTTTTTTTCTTGCTTTTTTTCATTTATTTGAATGTGGCGCCCTGACAGCAAAATGCCCGCAAAAAAAAAACCAAAACACGAAACTAAAATTTACTGTTGATAATTTACTGTCACATTGGATGAAAAATTATTTGAAAAGTGTGCAAAACTGACACCTAAATTGAGCTAAGCTGAGAGCTAAGATCTGTGTTGGGTAATAACTCAAATAAAAAACTACAACAAAAAAAAAACCAAGTTGAACGTGAAAGTCAAATCTCCAGTCCAGTCAAGTTAAAATGACAGACGAGCACTGACAAGTTGAACGAAAATTGAATTGATTTGCGGACTATTAGATACCCCGTAATAAAGTATTGCACTTGATTTAGCACATCTTTCAACATTTTTCTATTTTATTCATTGCAGAATTCTCTCCTTTATCATAGTATACATATCCGTAGGCATTTGCTGTTCTGCAATTTACTATAGTTTTCCATAGTCCGTAAGGCATTAATGAACTACTTTATATAGTTCACGCTTATATGTAAATAAAACCTTGTCTCTAATTCTTATAACTTTTTATATTTATATAGTGGTTTATAATTACATTTATTTGCCTGCTTCAAGCATATTAATTTATCTTGTTAATATACTTTGCTGCATCTTACGATTGCAGGGTAGCAAAAGAGTGAATAAAGTGCAAATGTCAGCTGACCGCAAACATCATTAATATAATTAAATGTGTCAGTCAAGCAGCCATTTATGCAGTCGGACATTCATTTCAGTTAACCACACGTTGCCATCAGTTTCAGGCCAACACCAACAACAAGAACAACAACTACAGTTGGTTTTCCAACAGTTCGAGCGACTCGAACAGTTCAGCCTCTCAACTACTCTGGCAGTTAAAGTGTGCGCTTGACATAACGGCTCTGTCTCAGGCTTCTCCCGCCCCTCATCTTTCTCACAATCACTATACATATTTCCCCCCTTTTTCCTTTTACCTTTTATCTACAAGCAGGAATCCATACACACACTTTTGCACAATTTCTCATTCACTATATCTCCTTGCCCTATACTCTTTCTACTTCTCTTGTGTATATGTCAGCTTTTGTGTTTGCGTGTGGCTCTAATTAAAGTGTCATCAACAGCAGAAATAACAGCAACAACAGCAACAGCAACTACTACTACTACTACTACTAGTACAACAACAACTAAGAGCAACTCCAACAACACCAATGAGTAGAGTTGTTCAGCATGTTTGTGATAAATTGCCATGTCTAGAGCTGTCATGTTAATTTTTTGTGCACACACAAATAATAGTTGTTTCTTTTTTTTCATTTTTGTTAGTCTTAAAAGTGTTAATTAATTCTTGGAATATTTTCAATTTGTTAAACAACAAAAGTTTCAGAAGGGAAATTCCAAAAAAAAATAAAAAATAAAATAAATAAAAAAAAAGAGTCAGAAAAGGAGTGTGAGTTTAATTGAAATTGTGATGTAATACCTAATCGAGTTTTCAGTAAAATCAGTACGTTCAAATTACTTCCTTCAATACAACTGAAAAATATGTTATCAATTTGTTTTGAAAAGGCTTTATTATCAAATTAAAACCCATTACAATGGATTTCAGTATTCTTTTTTGTAATAACTTTTATTTTATTATTCAATAAATATTAGATCCAAGATCATTAATTTGGATCCACATCCATAGGTTTCTATCGACTGATGTGGATTAAAATTAGTTTTGTATATATTTACATGTAAGGTAAAATCTCAGATCTGTATCTTAAGTATCGAACATTAAGTTCGCTATATTCATTAATCTCAATAAATAATAAAGTGGAGTTTTATTATAGTTTTCATAATTATGAAATAAAACTTTAAAAGTAGTTTTTGCATATTTAATGTTGTAGATCACAATTAATTTTTTTTCTAGATATTTTTTATCTTTCTGATTTCAATTTTACAATATATGAAATTTATATACATATGTAATTTAATTGGCAGTGCTTATATAGAATGCTTGCAAATTTCGATATTCCGAAATTGTAATCATGAATGAATAAATGTATTTCCGCAATCCATATACACAATTACAGTTAGTGCGATGGATAGATTTAGCTTATCTCAACATTTAATCAAAAATATATGAAATCGATTAGGTGTAGACTCAAAAATAAACTAACTAAGCGACCATATAAGCCAAAAATATGTCAACAATTGGCATTCATTAAGAAATTTATTGCCTTTTTTACGGCATCATCATAAATTTAACGAGCCAATTTTGTTAATAAGCAACTATAAATACAATGAACATGTTTTATTTTTTTTTTTTTTTTTTTGTATTTGCTTTGTTTTGTTTCGTTTTTTTTTCCCAAAAAGTAGGGGCGAAAAAAAAATTATCCCTCCGCCCCCCCACGGCCAGTAACAGCATTTATCACTTAAATTGTTGGCCCCGTCAATTTGTGCGCCATTGACGCCTAAACACGATGCTTCCAATACTTATTCCCATTCCAAATTTCCGATATCCAAGCGACTACTATAGTAAATGCTTACGTTTGTACAAATTGAATGAGTGAAACTCAATGAATTCATTTAAATGCACGCGAAGCACTAACTATGATAATGAATTGCAATTCGCTTGCTTTAACCGCAAAATAATAACCCGTTTTTAGAGCTATTACAGCAAAAAAAAAAGAAAAATGAAATAAAACAGAAAAAAACAGATAATATGCACTGAGATGAACGGGGGGGCTGAAAGAGAAAAAATTACAAATTATGGCCCACGATAATGGCGCAATGTGGAGAGGTGAAAGGGGGGGGAGTGGGTTTAACACAACCAAACAGCAAAACCAATAATCGTAAAAAGCCCCAACAAATTAACCAATAAATTAATATAGAAGTAATCATATTAATGTGCAAACTGATAACTGTCAATTGGCATTGATGGAAATGATGGGTAGGTCAAAGCAAAATGGAACATACATTATAGAGGATGAGTAAAAGATATGAATCAATATTTTATTAAGCAAAGTTTGAATATGAGTCATAGATAAATTGTGCCATATACATACATACATACATACAATATGGAAATCTAAAACTAAAGTCATAATTTTTATACTTTACCTTTCAAAATTCATTTTCTTAATGATTCGGTGACCTCATAATTCATTTTTAATTCCTTCAAATCAATATTAAAAGTATACAATTGTAGATATTGAAAGATTTTTTCAAAGTAGCTTCTTTTAAATACTATATATTAGCACACTTCCCGTGCCCACTGCAATTAACTGGACTAAAAACAACTTAAGACTAAGAATTTTAAAAAATCAATGTGTAAGACATATGGCTTTAGCCACGTGATACGTATCTTTCATTTGTAAGCCGTTCCATTTTTCCAAATTTATTTTAAAGCCCACGTACAAATCGTCACTAAATGAGTTAAAGCCCATAATTCTCAAGAAACAAAAAAAAAAAAAAAAACATTTGCTTGACCGTTTCATAATACTTTAGTAATCTCTAAAAACTTAAATGGTTTTCAAATGGTATCAATCATTAAGTTGACCATATGAGTGATTGCCATAAAATGGAATATAAATATTAAGCACACACAAAAGAGATCACACACCAAAAAAAAAACCCATGTTTAATCTTGGAGATCGGTTTTGTGATACCCTGTAAATTAAAGTTATTCCGTTTAGTTAGCTAAATTTAAGTGTAGATATGCTTTTTCTCTAATATTCTCCCTTTTTCTTGGAGGTAAAATATTTTTCTCATTTTTCTTCTTTTTTTTATGAAACTTGGTATAGAGATATATAAAAAGATATTATATATATACAATATGTAAATTCAAATTCAATTATTCAACTTTACGAAAGTATGATAAGCATATTAAAATCAGGAAACTTACGTTCCCCACTTAATAAGATAAGAATTAAGTTTAATTAACTATTTTTATTTATTTGTTACATATTTTCTGATAGCTGTCATATATGTATATATGCACCTGTTTAAGCTATAGCTGTAGGGTATTATTAGGGCTCAACACACACACATATACAATAAAAAAAAGAAAAACATTTGACACTAAATGCACACAAATTGCTTTTGAAGCCCCAGCAAATTTCAAAAGAAGCCACAAAGCCACACACAAAAAAAAAGAAGAAGAAGAAAAATAAAAGGGCAAAGCTCTACGTGTTTATGAGGCGACCATTGTCTGCCCCATCTCCACCTCCGCCTCCACCTCCTTTTGGCACTATTCTTCTCGCCTCTAGTTCCCCCACACTCAACTCCTCTACTGAAATGTAATAATGATAAGCTTACAAAGCGGTCAAATGGGCAACAACTGGCGCCGTGTGGCCTTTTCATGGTTGATTTTAGTTGATTCTTTTTTTTCTTATTATTTTTTTTTTTTTGGCTTTCGGTTTTCGTTTCTTTTTTCTTCTTGCTGCCTTTCAATCAAAGACAAACAAATAAACAATCAATCTCAATCACATCAATTATGCGTTGAAACAACTTTTGAGCTGTCCAAGGCGGTCTTATCAATATTTTTGTTGTTGTTGTTGTTGTTGTTGTTGGGGTATTTGGTTCCGCAATTTGGTTTTAGGCGACACTTTATTTGTTTTTTGGTTTTCCCACATACAAATTTTTATTTATTTTATATATGTATGTATATATTCTATGGCGATGCTAATCATTTTAATTGGCGCCACTTAAGCTTGTGTCTGATTGCTGGCCATTCATTTAGTTTCGAGAGACATTCCATTTGGAAAGCGTTTCAAATTACTCGTCGTGGCCTGTTGCAAGCAACCAAAAAAGTGAAAGTGAACAATGCGGGCAGAGAGAGGGGGGCAGTGGCAGGCGGCAGCAACCAATCCACTTTCAAACTGATTGCGATAAGAAAATTATACCCAACACCCTAAAGACGAAATAGTATAATAAATTAATGCGATCACTTCGAATGAATTCAATATTATAGTGAAAAAAAATATATATACATACGTAGTATAATATTTGTAAATTATTTGTATTTGAAATTTCTACGAATCAGCAAATATTCTTGAGAAATGTGTGAGTGGATTACTTAACGAATTTTTGCTATGTTTAGCCATTAACACCCTTTTGAATTCTTTGGAAATTAATAAGTAATTCTTTTTTTTTTTTTGAAACTTTATTATCTTTAGAAATAAATACATATACAAATATGTATATATATATGTACATACATAGAAATAATTTAAAGCTTTATCTCACTCTATAAGTTGGTATTAGACTATAGTTGATTTCAAAAAGTTTTTCCTATCATTATAAAATTTCAATCAAGTCGTATAAATAAGACTACTACTTACTATGAATTTTATAAACTCAATTTTACTTAGTATTAGGTTGTTTGGTTTAATCAACAGCGATTCATATGATATTAACCAGAATTACAACCCTTTATATAGTACTATAGGTACTTATATAAAGATTTGGTTTAAAAGTTTTAAGTATTAGTCTGAATAATTCAAATTGATTAAAGCTAGTAAATATATTCCACATTTTAAAGGTAAGCATTAACTAGAATTGTTTCTATTAAAGATATATTATCTATAATTACTAAAGTAGTCTCATATGAATTGGAATTAAAATAATTTCATTGCATATAAAATGCAACTTTGTATATTAGTTATTAGTCTAATTAAGCTAATGTTGTTTCTAACTACAATATGTACTACTAGTACATTTAATTTAATTAAAATTCATTTCAGCGAAACTAAAAATTTATATAAAAACTATTTCCACTAGTTTGATATGAGTTAAAATTGTTTTTTTTTTACTTTCTGATTACATTGAAATTTATTCTAAATTAATTTGTTTTAACAGTAATCCAATCTGACAGATAAGTTAGTAAGTTAAACAATTGAATTTTTGCCATCTTCAGTTATGAATTTTCATATTCAACATTTACATATATACATTTGATTTGAGGCTGTCAGCGGCATGTCCCTACGTTAGTCAGACGTCTTCTGCCAAATGTTTTTCTTGCTTGTCATTTGACATGACATTCATGTCATTTTCCAACAAAAAAAAAATAAAAATAAAAAAATAACAACTCTGACATAGTCTTTAATTTGTTTTATTTTTATTTGCGTTAACCTTGCGATTTCGGTTGTGTATCTACTTTTCCATATTTTTTTTCTATATTTTCTTTCTCTTTTTTTTTTTGCCTTGAAGTGTCACACAACATGGTGTCAGTTAGGTTCAAAAAGTGTCAACGGCAACAACAGATAGAAAGAGAGAGCAGGAGGAGGAGAGAGAGAGAGAGAAAGAAAGAGATGAGGAATATTTGTTACCAACAAGCAATCAAAATGGTGTCAGTTTGACATATGTCATTTATATATATTTAAATGAACTTTTACTGTCAAATTTTTCCCATTTTCTTTGTAATAGATTTCCCTTTTTTTTTTTCTTTTGGTAAAAGTAATTGAACAAGCGAAACAAGTTTGTGTCAAATGACAGTTGGGTTTTGTTACACAATAAACAATACAAAAGTTAACTGAAGTGCTTTAATTATTTAAGCCATTAATTTAATTTCATGTGAAGTATTTTATATGTCTCATTTTGACACTGGGATAGTGAAGTTATATTCAAATATTATGCAAATCATAAAAAACTACATGCTTAAAATAAAATCGCATTCCATAAAAAAAGAGTTATTGTTAGAAATTTATAATGTTTGTTATATTAATTTTAGTATTTTCAGTTCCTTTACTTAAAAATTGAACTAGTTCCGAAATGAGCTAACTTTAAAGAACTATATGTCATGTAGAGCATAGTCTATATCTAATTTGAAATCGAAGCATAAATCTCTTACAAGATTTCCTGTAACAATGCCTTTTTCCGCTTTTCATCTTCTCACACTGTAAAAGTGAAAATGCATTTTACACACACACACACACTAGTGCATTGTGTGCACATCTCACGCCTTTGCAATTTTCCCAAGCTCACGTTATCACGTGTTAAATATCAACTGAACAAAAGCTTTCCACACTTTTCGCGTGGGTAGTGGCATCATCACAACATTAAAGGGGAACAAGAGGAGGGATATGAGAACTTAACTCCTCTGCCCCCCCTTCCTTTAGTATATATGTATGTATGTATGTATATACATATACTGCTTGTCTGCCTATTCAAATTAGCTGTGCGGAGTGTTGTATGTAAAATTTACCTTCTGCAATTCATTTATTCAGCTGTCTGTCTATTCGGCTTGTCGCCCTGTCATTTTGGCGTACTTTTGCGAAATTTGCTTATCGCGCACCCCGAAAAAAAAAATACAAAAAAAAAACAAGAACGAAAAGAGAAAAAAAAGCCAACCGAAAAGGGCGTTCGCAGTGCACACACACACACATAGAAAAATTGTGGGGAGATTCTTTACCTCCTTACCGTCCTCCCCTCTCATCATGCAGCATATACGCGGAAAGGTTGGGTTTACGTTGCATTTTACTCGCGATATTTGCCTTTATTTGCATATTTTCGCATTTTATTATGCAGATAGACACTGCCATAGGAGAGCACAAAGAGTGAGAGCAAGAGAGGCGTCAGCACGTCACTCACTTACTGCTTTTTGGGATAGACAGGCCAACTATCACACACACACACACACACACATACATACAGTTTTTCAAAAATGTATCTGTAAGGAGAAAAAAAAAAACAGCTGTGCAACACAAAACTGTCAGTTTTACCAAGCCGAGGAGTGCTAAAATAGTGGTAGCTGTCTCTCTGTATGTCAGAGTTGACTTGAAATGAACGTAAGCAAAAAAAAAAAAATAAATAAAAAATAAATAAAACTCTAAAGAAAAGAAAATAATACAAAACAACTGCAAAAGGAATAATAATAAGAAGAAGAAGAAGGAGGAGGGAAAAAAAAAGTGGAACGTAACGGAAGTGCAACAACAATTTGTACATATATATGCCAAAAGTCTAAAACTTGTGTCCATTGTATCCGCTATCTTTTTGATCGCACAGTGAGTGATGACTATAAGTGAAAGGGTGGAAATAAAGATATACAAAATTTTATAATTTATCTAATCAAAAGATTTACCATTAAATTTTTTATTTTTATCGAAAACCTGCAAAAATTGGGTCATATTTGAAATCTGGAATTTATAATTAAAAATTTTATCTCTATCATTTAGAATTAGAAAACGATTATAAAATTAATCTTATAAATTTGTAAAAGTTTTTGAATCATAATGTACCCAATTGTGAACAGAGTTGGAAATTCTATGACAAATTAAAATTAAATTTATATGCATTTTCTACTCTACCTTTATACAGACAATACATGAAAAAAAAGAAACTAAGACCATAGAATCAAGATCTAAAACAGATCTTGATTCTGTGGTCTTATACAGAGTTTGATTGTATGGTGTTAATCTATATTAGATCTTGATTCTGAATTCTTTTCTTCTTTTTTTTCATAAAATGATTCTCGATCATTCTCGATCATCTTTTGAACAAAGTAATTAATTAGATTATATGAATATTTATTTCATTAAATCAATGTGACCAATATATTTGATCTTTAGATTAGCTAATTTGTATTCTTCATTTGAATCGAAACATTTTGTTACTTTCTACTTTGCTTTGCCTAACTATATCCAATTTATTTCGAAGACAAATTTTCTTTTGAAAGGTTTTTTTTCTAATTTGTTTCTTTTTTTTTTTTTGTATAAACAATAACCACTGTATTTTTTAAACGGAAATTAAAAACAAATGTTTAGAAAGTAAATGAACTCATATAAACAAAACTTTTATTTGGACAACTTTAAACCATGCAATTGTCTATCTGTAATGTAAATCAAACACGCAAGGCATTAAAATGACTTAAGAGTTATGTCTATTTTTTCTTATATTTCAAAGAAAAAACAATAATAATAATAAAATAAAGTGAAGGGCCATACCCTTGAAAGTTCATTTATTCAATGATCTTTGTCATGCAGCACGATCCTATAAATTTATTTGCTTTGCAATGAAATATTGCAAAATCATTTGTTAAGCCGAAAAAACAAGCAATAAAGAAAACTTTTTAAAGTTTATCTAATTAATTTATTTTTTTTATTTTTGATAAATATATTTATTCTTCTAGATACTCAATTGTGATAGTTAAAAAACTTATTTGAAAGCATTTTGATTTTTGAGCATAAAAGATAGTTACATGAAATACGATTGGATAATTTTGATTATAGTTAATCGATAAACAGATAATTTGTAGTTTTAAAGCAAATATCTAACAAATTATTTATTTTTTACAGTTAATAAGTTTAAAATTTTAAATTTTATAAAATACATAAATATGTAAAAAATGTTGTATAGAGCTACTTATTATTTTTCTATAACAGATTTTCTCCTATAAATTAGACAAACAATTATAAGATTTGATTATCACATGTTAAAATCGAGAAACTTTCATACGTTTTTAAATTAAAGTAAAAGTGAATAACGCATAACTAATATACCCATTACTGCAAGGGTATAAATATAAATCAGAATACCGGCAGTGGAGCAAGTCCGCCTGTCTGTGGCAAATGCTGACAACCGATGTCAACGCATGTGTAGACCGAAAGGCATATAATTATAAATAACACATAATTAACGCGCAGCAAATGCAAATGACACCTTCGAACTGATTTCTTTTCACTTCCTCCCCATTCTCTGCTCCCCCTTCTGTCTCACCATCAGCATCTCTGATTTTGTCTCTCTGTTTCTGGGCTGGCATTTTGACAGGTAGTGGCGAGGATGCCTGTTAGCCGGCCAGGCCAGAAGATTGCAGCATATTCATATGCAATGCAGAAATTATAAAAGTGTCATGGGATTTATCTTATGTACTTGTTTATACATACATATGTGTGGATAAAGTGACAGAAAATCTTTTTCTAGCACTCATCGCAGAATTTCATTAACGTTGACAACTTGAAATGCTAATTATTGTCAAATTAATTTAGTCAGCTGTCAGCTTAAAGATTTTGCTGCTTGAAAATCAAAATGTGAATATCAAGAATGAAAAATAAAACAAAAAATAATAATAAAATCAAGTAAGAATTAATGAATGCCATATATACATATATATATATATATATATATATATATATATATAGGTGTAGTATGTAGTGCGAGTGTATGTGGGCACAAGTCATCCAATCAGTTGACAGACAGACACCTTCTTTATAAATATATATATGCATGCTATATATATGTATATATACTTATACAATTCTTTTGCAAATTATGCAAGGCAACCGTGTAGCAGCATAAACAGCAGCATTTTTTTCCTGCTGACGGGGCATAATAAAATATATAAAATATTTCGCATATTAAATGCGAATAAGATTTGTGGTGAAATAAATGTGGCGTTGAAAGCGAAAATATAAATATTGTGAGGGTTTTAAAGTAAAAAAAAAAATCTGAAAATGAAAAATGAATTTAGAAAACTATTTGATGTATATTTCTATATATTATCCGGTACTTCTAAAAAAAAAAATCAAAATATTTAATATATTTCATCAATTTTTGGTCTTGAAAGACATATAAATTATAATTAAAATATTTCATATATTTTAATATTAAAATATTTAATATATTTCATCAATTTTTGGACTTGAAAGAAATATAAATTATTTTTATTTTACTATATAAAAATTTATAAACAGATTCCCTTGATTAAAAACAAAAAGAAGAGAAAAATGAAGTCGTCTCTGCTGACTTGGAGTATACCCTGTAACAATAAGGGATATTTCATAAAATCAGACTCCGTCGAAATCCTCATTATTATATCCTTTATGGGATCGGAAAATTTTCCTTCTGCCTGTTACATACACTTTAGCGACTTTAATATGCCCTTTTACCCTATGGGTACAGGGTATAAAAAACGATGACATGTTTCTTGTTGGAAGGTTGAAAGAAAGTTTTTAATTCATACAAATGAGAACACTATAAAAAGTCAGAGCAATTATGAGTTGTGGAAAATGAGAACAATGCTGTAAAATTAATTTTTTTTTTTTTATCTGCTTAATGTTTTATGATATCTGCCTTAAGTAAGCGTTAAAAATATTTTGCCAACTCATATACACAAAAATGCTAAAGTAAATAAAATTAATTGTAATAATAATAATAATATTAAAAAACAAAACAAAACCGAAGGCACAACAATGAGCTACTTATTTATACATTAAATAACATCACAGCTGCTTATTTAAATAATTTGTTTGTACATGACTAAATAAGTATTTTCTTTATGTGTTGGCCTTATAAAGACTTCGTTTCGTATCGTTGAGTTGTGTTGTGTTGCCATAATGCGAGGGTGGAAGGAAGTATAGTGCCCACAATTGACGCATTCCCATTCAGTTTAGTTGATTGCAGAGATGGCAGGTGACAGGCCAACATTGCGTATGATTGATAAACACGTTACATACACACACTCACACACACACACAAAGAGTATAGTATAGAAGAAGAAGAAAAAAAAACAGCAGCTGCTAAACTGAGTGCCCAACCTTGAGATGTTATGTCTCTCAAGTAAAAGCAAATATCGCATTTATTTTATTAATTTTATTTTTGTTCTCTTTCGTTGCTTTTTCGTTGTTTTTATTTCTGTTATTGTGTTGTTGTTCTTGTTTTGAGCTTTGAGTGATGAGCCGCATAATGGAATATGCCAATTGGCGTTGACAACACGCACAACAAAAAAAAAAAAAAAAAGACAACAACAAAAACAAAAACAGAAACACTAAAAACAAAAAGTGCGAAGATGAAGAAAAAAAATATATAAATTATATGTAGTTATAAATGAAAACGGGAAATGAAAATAAATAAGTGAGGGTTGTGTGTTAAAGAAGGCATCGGCAATTAATTAACTCAAGGTTAATGAGGTTAATTACTTAAATGTTGCGTATACGCACTGTGTGTTGATGGAATGATTACTGCCGCTCGTAAGGAGTGGCAACAGCAACAGCATCAGATATAAACAATATAGCATTTTTATGTATGTATTTTTATTTTATTATCTTCAATCTTGTGCAGATTCCATAAACTTAATTCCAAACATAAAAGATAATAAAAACCAAACGTAATTTCTGTGTTCTGTTTGATTTAAAGAGTGAAAAATGGTTTACCCCAAAAAAAAAAAAAAGGCAAAGAGGAAATGTTATGACTACATTGACAACCCCCTATCCGCATTTAAATAACCGACCGAAACTTTGTTAACAAAATTATGCGAAAAATTTTGTTCCGAATGTCAACTTGCATATCCGTTTAATGGCATCGGGGGAAAAACCAACCACCTCTCACTTTTATGGCTATTTTATATTTACTAATTTGACACACTTCATGCCACAGAAAAAACATCAAAATTTGCCATGCAAATAAAGAAAAGTACATATCAAAGTAATTTGCACGAAAGTGCGGAATGCAGCGGCCAAAAAGAAGAAAGAAAAAACAACAAATGTTTGCATATAACAACAGCAATGTAAATAAAAAAAAAAAAAAAAACAAAAACCAACAACAAAAAAAGGCCAAACAACAACAATGGCAATAACAACTGCCAACTGACAACTAAATAGACACGTAATGTTGACAAAAGTCTGACATGAAATCTAACAGAGAAACAAGACACGAACCAACGAACGAACGAACTAAAGACCCCAGCCAAGTTTTCCAGCAAAATCACCAAGAGCATTCACTCAGCCTACTCTCAGTGTCTCTATCGCTAACCATGGGCGTTGTTTGGAAAAGGGGTGGATTATAATTCTTTTGTTTTACTTGAGATAATTGAGAAGAAAAAAACGTGTAATTTAATAATAATTATAATTTAGTAGAACGTGCCGAATGCAAAATGTGTATTATCTTAATCAATGTTATAAAGACAATATTTTATATAATAAAAACTATGAACTATGAAGTTACTCATCAAGTTGTATTAAAACAAAATCAAGGGAAAAAAGACTTCGGTTTATTATACTTCCTTTTTCATAAAGGAAACAAAGTAATTTCAGTAGAACTATACTGTACTTACTATACGGTCTCTAGGATTTAGTTTCTAACGAATACTTGCATTTAGTATTTCATTTCGACAATCATAAAAAATAGACAGCAGAATGACCAACAAAAACCTATGAATAGATAGATATACGCTTTTTGTCTAAAAATACAAAGACTTTAAGTATTATATTTCCCTTTTCATTAAGGTCTTAGAGAACTTTAACCATATCTTATCCCTGACACTGAAAAAGACAAACGCCTATGTCCCATATCACACTGTGTCTCGTCTCTACTGACTCAGGCAAGAGACTTCAAATGAAAGAAAGAGTGACACATGAAAATGGCATTAATGTGTCACTCAAAAAGCACACACTCGAGCAACATCTACAACAATAACAGCAACACAGTGACAACAAAATGCAACTGTGACAATTGCAATGATATGGCTGACAGTTTTTGTTGTAGTTGCTGTTGCTGTTGTTGTTGCTGTTGTTGTTGTTGTTATTATTGTTACTATTATTGTTGCAGTTGTTGTTTTTTTGGGGCCTCATGCAACGTTTGCAATTGCAACATTGTCTAACGCCAAGTGCACTTCAGCTTTTGCCTTGTCTGTGTATGTATATACATGTGTGTGTGTGTGTGTGTGTGTGTCAAATTAAGTGGCAACTCTATGCCAGACCAGAGATGGCCTCGGTTTTTGTTTCTTTTTTTTTTCTCTTTCTTTTTCTGTATGTACTATGTCGTTCGTTTGCCCTCTCTCCCCCCTTCTGCCAGCCATCAACCCCCATTTGTACGATATTTACTTTTTGGTCTGAGTTTGACAGTCAAATGACGCTGTCACTTGTCAATATGACAAGTGTCAGTTTTGCAGCAGTTGACAGTTAATGTGACAGCGTTTTGTGTTTTGTGTGCGCCGGTTCAAAAATAAACTAACAGGCATATTGGATTGCAATTTGTGGTTTTGGGTTTTTCGGTTTTCAGTTTTCAGTTTTCGACTGGGTTTTTGCATTTTGTCTGGCCTGTGTGCTGAATCATGCGGTGAAAATTTAAAATGCAAGTATTTTTTAATTTGAAACCAAATGAAACTGATGCATTCATTGTAAGGTATTTGAAATGTAATCATTCCCTTAAATTTCATTTGGTTTCATCTAGATATTCGATTTTCAATTGTTGGACAAAAATGTAAAAAACTGCAACCATTGAAAGATTTACATATTTGAAATCTATCAAGCTGTTGAAAAAATGACCAAGCTTCTCTCAAATCTCAAAGAAAAATCCCCAACTAGTTGATTTTGAAATATTGTCGATTTAGGTTTTCAATTTCAACAGTTTTCTGCTGTCATGGTTTCCGGCTAAAGTACACAAAAATGTGTCAAAAAAAAAAAAAAGAAAAACAAAAAGAGAAGACATAGACAAAATTTTGGCATGTCATCACGGGAAACGAAAAACTGGAAAAAAAGAACTAACAACTTGTCGACGAGTCAACAAAAAAAAATATCAATACATATTTCTTTTTTTTTTCTGTGTGTGGTATGTGTGTGTGCCTTTTATTTATTTGTGACATGAAAACAATTTTCTCACTTCTTTGTGAGAAGCAGAAAGGAAAACAAAAAAACGAAACTGAAATCAAATTTGCCAATGAATCATAAAAAAAGACGAAAAAAATTTTAGCCTCGTTAGACATAAAACGTTTTCATGCAAACTAAGCACATTTATTAAAACCTCAACAAAAAAAAGGTGTTAACAGCTAAGAAAAAGATCATATACATAATAAATACATATAGTATAACAAATGTGTCATGAACAATCAAAGCACAGTGACTTATAGATACCCTTTAATTTGTTTTAGTAAACAAAACTTTAACTTGTAAATTAATTTTCATTAGAAAATTTGGTTAACAAAATTATAATTGATGGGTATGAAATAGTTTTTTGAAATAGAAAAAATATTTCTGGTATGACTACCATTTCCTGTAATCATATGTCTTAACTAAAGGGTATCATAAGGAAAAGCCAAGGGAAATACTTGCCAAGTCTGCATAAAGTTTTATACAATTTTTATCGTTTATTTTATAATTCCCCTGCGGCAAAACTGGAAAAGCGCCTTAAGGTTTTCTTTTTTTTTCTTTTTGCCTTTTTGGTTAGCTGCTTTGGATATGGTTTAAAGGAAGTGGGTCTGGTTGGCTTATGCAAAGCGACAACTACACCGACGACAACGATGTGAACGGCGGTGAACGGCGGCACACAATTTCCGCTTTTTATGCTTATCCTGTAATTCATATTTATAGCAGCTATTTTTGTATCGTAATGTTTAGAGCAGGGAAAGCTTCCTGGGCGGGCAAAAGAAAATGTTTTGAAAATTGTATTTTACATATACATATATACATATAAGTATATAAGGTATACATATGTATATGGGATGCTGAATTTCATTATAGATAAATTTTATTGCTTCATAAATCATTTCTTAATAAATTTATGTACATTTTGAACAATTTTTTTATTTACACTTTCTACCATAGTTGCCAATGGTGGACATTAAAATACATGACAAAGGGGTTTTTCACATTATAATCCCATTTTATTCCAACAAATACAGGAGAATATACTAGTTGACATACTTAATCGGACTCAAAAGATTATTTTAGTGTATTTGTATCGATATATACTATATAGAACATTTAACAATATATACCAAAAATTCTATAAATACATATTATGATTACTTTGTCTCCTATGAGTTTCAAACAGGTAAAGTTTTAGCAAACATTTAATGTATTGAAAGTTGAGAAACTTATTGGAAAATATAAGAAAATAATAAGAAAATCTTTTTAAAGGGTCAAAAATTGTTGGATTTAACTGCTACAGAGGTCTATTTTCTATATAAATTATTTCAGTCTAACTAACCATTCAAGATTTCCATCCAATGTAATTTCATTTGAATTTAATGTAATGTATTCATTAACACCAGATTCTTGGCCATATATAAGTTTAATAATAAGGTAAACTACAAATTATTCGCATATAAATGTTCAGAATTAGAGAAATTAGAATAAATACTATTAATATTTTTATGTGTATAAAAATGCTAATTATTCAGGTTTTTTTTTTCCCTGAATCCACTTTCTATTTATTCTTTCTGTTAAGTAAATTAATTAAATTTTCTGATTAAGCATTTATCACTAAGTTAATTTTTATTTGCACAACATTTTGTCTTTATTGTTGGCCAGGTGTCGAAAACAAAACAAAAACAAAAAACGTGCAAATGATTTAAACAATTTATGGAGGGCCAAATGTGTCATATTCAATGTAGCGGCTTACCTTTAGTTTTCTTTCGTATATGGTAATAATGGCCCAAGTAGTTGCGCCTGTCTGTAACTTTGATAGGGCCCACTCAACATTGACACATCCAACACGTCTCCAGAGTCATCGACACACTTTTTGGTTAACCAAAAAGAAAACCAAAACCAAAAAAAAAAAAAAAATGAAATACAAATAAATATCCATACACTTGAAATAATATTGAAGTCTTCTTTCCCTTACCGCAAGCTCTTTCTCTTTATATGTAGTAAGTAGACATTACTTGAATACGTAAAATTTATTGAACAATAAACAAATGAAGGCACGCGAAGCATGAATCGTGAATATATATATAAATAATAATTTAGTGTCTTTTGATCACAGCAAACGCACTTGAAGGCCACTTGAAAAATCATACTTTATGTTAATATGACAAACAAAATGTTGAAATTTTGTTTAAAAACAATTAAAAGCAGTGGCTTAAAGATGAGTTCAAATGGAATTATAGACAGGCGGGAGGGTTGAAGAGAGCAATACGGGGGGAATTGACAGTGAGGTGAACAGACATATTATTGAGAGACACACCGCAAACAAGCCAAGATCAATTGAAAGCTTGTGAGTTGCTTTTCAAATTGAAATTTGATGGCTTAAAGTCTTTGAAGTTTTACCGAATGATGACTTAAGTTTAGTTCACACAATGTTTTCATTTTAAATTTTAAGTCATTTTGAATCACGTTAAAGACCCTTTATGCCAGCAAATAAGAAAATTTTTTTAAATCGATAACAAAATTTACTATCTTAAAATTTTACTTTAACTATATTACCATCTAAATAATTTTTTTTAGCCAGTCATTTTTAATATATAAATATGTCTTTGGCTCTATATAATTGTTTATTTTATACTCTTGGTCATAATCTCTTATACATATATGACAGCCATCTATGTTTCTAGCCAGTCATGTTGCCAGCCTGAAATGTATCTGGCCCAGTCATGTTGCTAGCCAGTAATGTTTTTACCGAGTCATGTTGCAGGCCAATCATGTTGATGGTATTAGCATATTGACTTTATATTGTAGTAATCGAAAAAATATATTAATCTTGGCTATAAATATGAATCTAAATCCTTATAAATTTCCACATAAGACAAAGTTTATCTTTTTTTCTTTTAGGCCTATTGCGTATCAAGCTTGTTAATGCTGCCATTAATCTTACAGAATGAAAAGAAAGAATACAATCAGCAATATGAAAACATAAATTTTATGGCTATTTCTAAATGAGTGGTAATTGAGTTAATAGAAATTATTGATCATAAAATGCCTTAATAAACAATGACAAAAGTTAATATATACTTATATATATATATATAAACATATATTTGATTAGTTTATAAGCTCCAATTGAAAGCTAATCAATCGAGGGCATTTTTTTCCTTTTTGTTCAACCCAAAATACAATTTACTGAAGATTGAAAATTACCCGTTTGAAGTATATAATACACTACACTACAAAAGGCAAATGCCGACGACAACAACAAAACAATAACAAAAAATACAAAAAAATAACGCGAGTTAAAGTGAAAAAAGTGCAGTCGTATTCATAAGTGTGTACATAAATGAAATGAATATTACCCACTCTTACAGTTCGACTAAGCCATAAACTCGAAACATGGTTTTGTTTTTTTTTTCTTCTTTTTTTTTGCAATAAAATCCATTTCGCCGCATGCCATAAATTATGGCACCATAGTGTGGTGAGCGAGAGAGAGAGAGTGAGTAGCAGAGTGAGGTGAGGTAAGGCGAAAAAAAACCCAAAACCGAGGCAAGAGTTGAACGTCCATAACTCATCGTACCAACAAACTATTGTACAATGGCCCCAACTGAACACATTGAAAATAATGACGTACAGTTTGTATATATATATATATATATATGAATCTTTTTCCCCTCCCCTCTCTTTCTTTCTCTCTCTCTCTCTTATTCTCTCTGTCTCTGTCTCTTGCTTTTCGCTCCTCGTTTCTCTTGGAGTCTTTTTGTGTGTAATTACGCCCAAGCCCAACTGGCGCAAGTCATAAACTACAAAATATTGAAGCTTTTATAACACTCAATGGGATGCCATAAATTATTATGATACTATTGTAAAAATGGCAAAATTTCTTATCGGTACTTAAGGGTACTTTTGATACCCTATATTATTTTTTTCTTTCTTTTGTGAAATAATGGTTAGTGCTAGCAATTACATTTCTTTTATATGATCGTAAAGAAATTTTAAAATAAAAGTTAATTCAATTGAAATCAATTTCAAAGTTTGAAATTTAATTCGTTGTACAATAAATTTTATATTAATCATAAATATTCAATATTTGGTAGATATTCAATTAACAATTCAAAATGTTGTTAACTTAATTCAATCATGCGATAAATCTTTCTTTTTTGGATAGTTTTAAAATTAAGTCATAGATTTTGATTCGTTTAATTAAATTTCAATTTTTTAATAAATGCATATTAATTAGAAATTAATAAAATTTGTGGAAATGCTGATCAAAGTTTGTTTACTGAATTATATAAAGTTATATTATTTGTGACAAAGTCAAATCATTCCATCTATTATATTTTATTATTATTCAGAGCTCGCCCTACGCTTTAAGCAAAGACTCGTCTATAAACCCTTCTCATCGATTTTTAACAGTACCTACTAATTTAAATATTTTATAACCCATCGCAGATCATCTTCATTGTCGATTTTGTGTTGGATGTGAAGCAAAAATGGATTCTATTGCTTCTTACATAAGCGTATATCATATAAAGACGAATCAATATTTAATACATTTCAATTGAATATAGTAAAATATTATGGAAAATAATCCGATAAAATTGATATGATTCTCCAAGTACATCTAACTCAAATGCACAAATTTTTAGAGATTTCACTTATGTAGAAATGATCAATTTCAATTCAATTCTAAAGCCAAACTTAGTCCCCCCATCTATTAACTTTTAGAGTATTTAAAAGTTATCTCTTTGCGGTTATCAGTCATTGTAAATGTTTAATTAAATCCCTTAGAGTATTGAATCTATTGATGGATGACAAAAAAAAAGAAAGGAATTTAAGGTATTTTTATAGTCAATGTCTATATGGCTGCTAGGTAATTTGTTATTTATTCGATTTGCTTAGGCATATTGATGAGCCACTCCGTCAACATTATATTAACTATTGGCACCCAGCATATACGCACATATTCACACTCTGATTTCGTGCCTCTTTGTTAACCCCCTTCTACCAACATTTTTAGCACAATTATTAGTCATAATTTATTTTTCGTATATTGATAAAGTTGCCGTATTGATTTTTCATATTACGCCTAATACTTGTACACACATACGTGTCACTCATATTGTACTTTATGCATGTGTGTGTAAGTGTGAGTGTGTATATATTTGGTTTTTGTTGGTTTGTGATTTAGTTTATAAATATTGTTGTTGGAATTGTATGTGTGTGTGGGATAGATAACTGCGGGGAAGGGTGCGCCGGCCATATGGGGCTTGTGTAATTTATGATTGGACAATAGTTGTTATATTGAAGCTTTTTATATAGTATATATAAATATTCTATGAGAAGTATACATGCATTGCTGTAATTACAACAAAACCAAACCAAAAAAAAAAAAATAATAATACAAAAAGTGAGTGGTTAACTAGGCCAAGTTGGGGTTAAGAGTAATTGTGTGAAATAAACTTCAATTTTATAGTAGCTTAATTAACAACAATGATTATTGAGTGCAGGCCATAAAATCGCCATTAACATTAATATAATAATAATAAAAATAAAAAATGGAAAAATAAAAAAATGAAAAAAAAAAAAACAAAACGAAAACCAAAATAAAAACGTAGTTATGACACTTAATTAGCCGGTGGAAAATGAAAACAGGCATTCGCCTTCCATTTTGCATCCGTTTACAAATTATGAATACTATGTTAATTAAAATGTTACACCTTGTGAAACAAATATCAACAGCAATAACAACAACAACAGCAACAACATCAGCCATGAGTGAATAATTTTAAAATGAAACTGCTGCGATTCGTTTGGTGAGGGTTAACCCAACAATTGTTGGAGAAAAACATTTCAAATATTTCGATAAAATTATAAAATTAGTTGCATCCGTTAAAAATGATTTCTGTTTACTTCAGTTACATTAAATTAAATTTTAATAATAATAATGCTGTTTGTTAAACATTAATTAATTATAATGAAGAAGTTATTCCTTCTCAAAATATTTAATTATAAATTTAGTAATAAGATGATGAAACTTCAAATAACAACAACTTCTTAATTATGAGTAATCACAAGAATATATATTAAATTCATCTTCCCATTTTTAATATATTCTTTTCTCTTTTTTAAACTGATGGGCCACCCCTCGTACACAGTTGTGTGTGTGTGTATTTAGTTATGCCTTTTGCACAATCAAGTCACAGTTGCCTGTTAAATGCGGATAATTTAATTAGACACTTCAAAAACTAAACACAGTCAGTTGTTCATGATTTACTTTAGTCTGTTCGCATTTTGTGAATACTTTTTTTTATTTTATTTTACAGACTGTTAATTTATATTATTTTTTTTTTTAAGGTGTGTATGCTACGGAAGTTGGTCGTTTGTTTAAGTAGTGAATGACGGACGGGGGTGATGAGGAGAAGGGCAAATGTCAAGTATACGCAGTGTGTGTTTACGACTATTTGAAATTTATATAATTGTGGCAATGTTTTTGTATGTGTCTGTAATTACTCATTTATTATATGGGCTTACCTATTTATAATACAATGATGAATAATTTGTTTGAATATAAAGGTTTTTGTTGTTTTTTTTTCTTCTTCTATGAAACATTGTATATAAGGTATGGGAAGTTTTAACAATACTATTGACATAATATAAACCTTATCTAGCTATATCGAAAAAAAGAGTTTATAAGAGGAATATATAAGTATTAAACTAAGTATTATTTATTTTTAGACAAGTTATTTAACAATGGATTATGATTACTGAATCAATGTGGATCAAAAAGTATTCTAATAGATCAAATGATAATACGAGTACCTGCATATAGAAGCATATATAAATAAATTAGTTAATTATATATTAACTTGAATGTTTTTTCTGTTTTTTAAGTTTTACAAGTTATTTCCTGACTTTCATATTAATATATTGTCTGTCTTAGCTACTTTATAAACATTTCGCAGGAGTTGTTTGGATTATTTTTCGACATTAAAATCTAGTAACTTGAAAAAAATCTACAAAACTCTTTGAATTAAATAAAATTTACCTACTTTTATTACTACTGTTTTAATAAAATATTTAAAAGAATTGTAAAATGTAATAGAAATGTAAAGGCATTGCCTTTTAAATTCATAAAATTTATCTATACCAGCGTAACGAAGGAACAAGTATATCCTTTAAACAGTTTTCTTAAATCGTATAAAATCGATTCATAAATCTTCCACACATAGAACATTTTCTTTTTAAATATATGTATGTATATATCTTATTTATTTTTATAAAATCATATTTACAGGCACTTAAATTATTATCCCCCGTAACCATTTCCACTCGCCCCTGCCTATTATAATATTTTTTTATTACAAGTTTTTCTCCCCCAAGCTACTTGCAAGATTTTCGTCCCCCATTTTGGGATGTCTTTAGCACCACATTGGCACAGCATATAATAATATTTATGTATATATATTTTTTTTTTTCAACATTTTATTCGGCTTATTTTATTTAATAGCCTTGCCCCGTAATGCGTTTTTATATTGGTTTTTGTTGGGGTTAGGATTATAAATACTGATTTATAATAATATTAAAGGAAGGCATGAAAATTCTCTAGAGTATTTCAAGATCGTATGTAATTCGGGTTATTTCTTTTTTTCTTCTCTCTTTTTTTTCTCTCTTTTTGGGTTGTGTCGAGAGATTACGATCAGACAAAAGCAACATTTTGGTTACGGGCTGGTTGGCTAAAGTGTTTAAGGAACAAAGAAAAGACAATAAATGAGATGAGATTTTATCGGTATATTGAATACAAGTCTGCCAACACACAAAATAAACTTTAATGCAAGCATACACACTTTTATATTTATATAAGTATATATGTATATGTATATTTATTCCTTATTTTGGTTCATCTTATTGCAGCTGGACAACAAAAGCAGTCCATTGGCGCTATTGGCGCAAACATGCAGCGCTATTGGTGCGGACACTGCAAATCCCAAATTGCTGGCGGCAAACATTGAAAAGGCCACAAAGCAAATCCAACCCAAGGGCGGCACCAGCAACAACAGCAACAACAACAGCAGCAGCAACAACAGTTTAGCGTTCGGCCTGGTTGCGACAGCAGCAGAAAACGGACGCGATAAATCCTCACCGGTTAGTAGTCATTCATCCAGCGTTAGTACTGGCTCTGTGGAACAGCAACAATTGCCCCCGGCACACAGTAAAACACCCAGCACCTTTAAGCCATATGAACCCAACAACAATAATAACATTGGTAGCAATAATAACGATTGCGGCGCCACAAATCTCACCAGCAATAGTAGCAATGGAAGCCAACGGGTAAAAACTCCAAAATCGAATGGACAACGCTGTGATTCGAACCAAAGTGCCAGCTCACAGCGAGAATCACCCAGACGCACACCCACCTCAATAACATCAACAGGAGCAATTGGCGGATCTACTCAACTAAATGGCAGTCCTGGCCTGCCTTCAGCGTCCACACCAGGACGTAGCAATTCCAAAGAGTCAGCTGCTATGCATAGTCCAAGTGCAGCAGCTGCAGCAGCAGCGGCAGCAGCAGCAGTCAGTTCAAATCGCCTGCAGGAGGCCGCATTGCAAGCGGCCAAAGAGGCTAGCTATGTCAAGGCATTGCATGCGGCCAGCCAACAAGGACCTCCCTCGGCAGCAGCGGCATCTTATTATCCACCAGGTGAGATACGAAATGAGAAAATTTATTAAATACTTTATTTAATGAAACATAAATGTTGAAGTATATAAATTTTAATTAAATAACTTTAATTCTACTCAAACTGTGATCAGAAAATGCAGGAAAATCTATGTAAACAAAACAATCCTTTAATCCTCTTTAATGTATATATAAACCTTGACTATATTTTCATTTCTATTCTTTTGTAAAATGAAGTAATTAAACTAAAATTCTAAATTCTAAAATTAAGGCAGCTTTAGTATTAAATTTTAGAAACATGAATTATCTGACCAAATATGTACTAGTGGAAAAGTTCTTTGTTTTTTATTTTTAATTATTTAATTCTTAGATAAATTATATATTATTTAAATGATTCTACTGGTATCGTTCGAACAAAACTTTTTCTAATTGTGAACAGTTTATTCATTCCTCTAGTTCTATTTAAATATATTCCTTATATTTCAACATCAAGTATATCATTTAATTTGGTTTCCCTTTATATTTTATGTCCTTCAGGTTACGGTAGTCCCTATCCCATGGATCTGATGACAGCCAGTTCACTGATGTCGCCACACCATGCCATGTTTAAAGCCTCGGCCATGAATCCATATCTAAATTATGCCCGCCTCAAGGGTCTGACGGATCCCTCGATGATGGCAGCAACACCGAATATCTGCCGTGATCCCTATTGTACTGGCTGTCCAGCGAGTCCACATTATATAAACAAAGCAGCAGGTCAACCATGTCCAGCTGGTTGTCCACAGTGTGAAGTTGCTGGCGGTGGTGGACGGGGAGCTGATAGCAAATCAAGCGGTTCACAAAATTCAGCAGGTGGCGTCTCCACATCGAGTAGTGCTGCAGCAGCAGCGGCTGCTGCCTCATATCATGCCCAATTGGCAGCACTGGCGGCTGCATCCCAAATGCCCTATGTTTGCTCATGGATTGGCAGCGATGCGGCATATTGTGGCAAACGTTTCGGTACCTCCGATGATCTATTCCAACATCTACGCACACATACAGCCTCGGTGCCTGATGCAGTGTTAAGTGCTGCTGCCGCTGGTGGTATACCACCAAATCATCCGCTATTCCAGCGTACATATCCCACACCTCCATTAAGTCCATTGTCGGCGGCAGCACGATATCATCCGTATGGTAAACCATCAATGTTGCCGCCATCATTGGCACCACCTGGCATACCCGGACTACCGCCGCATCCTGCATTGGCACAATATTTTGCCCCATATTCATTATATGGCCCGCGGATGGGCTCATCTCATCCATAGTAATAGTGAGTTTAAGCACATTTCAGTCAACAACAACAGCAACAACTAAAAAAAAAAAACAAAAACAACAACAGCAAAAAAAACAAAATGAAAATTGTAATTTCTCACTCGTGAAACGAAAAGCTAGTGATCTAATGTACTTTAGTTACATACAAATGTTTACAGTTTAGCTTTTAGATCTGTACTATCTATCTATATATATATATATATACATAAATATATATATATGTATGTATAAATCGGAATACATTGTTCGATTCCAAGGCTAAATGCAATACATTTTGCATAATTTGTGTGTGTAAGTGTTTGTAATTTAATGCTTATGGTAATTTTAATATTATTTATTACACTAAAAAACAAATAAAACTAAAATATAAACAAAAAAAGGGGAAAAAACAACAACAAGAGAAAGAGAGAGATAGAGATAAATAAAAGAAAGGCGCTAAGAAAAGTAAAAACAAAATAAAATAAAAACCAATTATGAAATGAAAAGATTGTCCAAAAAACTTAAAGTTGTAAAATTCTTGTACAATATAATTAACTATGAATAACTTATATGTATGTATATGTATATGTGTATTATGAACAATCTTTTAAATGTTCAATTAAGTCACTACAACAAAAATCAATAAATCAAAGAAAAAACTACATATATCCATGCCAAAAGTGCAGTTTTCTTTACTATATCAAAATTAATGGGGGTTAAAATTTTTAGTTTTTGGTTTGCATATTAGATGGAAGCATCTCGATAAGATTTATATATTCTTGATCAGCATCAAAAGCCGACTCGATAACACCCAAATCGGACAATAAATATCGGAGATATACGAATAAGCCTTTTATATTGAAATGCTAAGCGGCTGATATAAGTGAGCGAGATAGCATGCGTTCAACGCTTTGTCTGCAAGCAGTGTAAGTTTCTGAAAGCAGTATAAGTTTTTGTCAAGCATTTGTTGTTGCGGCATGTTAAGAAAATTTTATTTGAATTTTTGTATTAAATTGTTTGCGATTTGTATTTTTGAATTTGATTTTTAAAGTATCTCTACTTAGTGCAGGGTATAGTCAAAGTCGACAGGGAGATTTGTAGAATTTGAATTCATGTTTATATGAAAGGAAAAGTAAAATGCTTTAAATATATATTTAAAATGCGAAATACTTAAATATATCATTAAAAACGTTTTTCTAAATTAAATAGCTTTCACATTATTTTGTGTTCCGTTTTTCATTAATCTGCAGTTGATATTGAATACGAGTCGCTGCCATATTTTTCAGAAAGTCTTGTAGTTTAGTTGAACAAATTTTGTCGATCAATGATCAATATGTGAATGATGGCAGTACAGATACCCTTTTAGAGTAATGATCTAAAACAATCTGTACAAATCACTCGACTACTTTATTTTATAGTCCGTTGTCAACCAAAAAATTTAGTAGAATATAGTTGAAATTTGGAAATAGTATCGAAATTTTTCTTTGATGTACTTGATCCAAGTACATTTTAATGGCATTTTCTGAACCTTAATCTTAGCCATCTATAAACAAAAGTTATAAATTAATTCTGAAATTTACCAACTAGAGCAGAATTATGAGAAACTAATCAAATCAGAATTCGTGAAATACTTAAAGTTTCATATATAATTGATTGATTTATAAAATAGTTTAATTTTTCTATTGTTAAAGTTATATAAAGGTAAGTCCAACAAAATAGTGATTAACAATTTCTCACTATGAAAAGAATGTTAAAGAAATATTTTTGCAAAACGGCTTGGAAAATCAGAGTTACTTAAAAATGAAATATAGATGATTATCTGTAGATAGTTTAATAATAATAGAAAATTATTAAATTGTTTTTAAATTTGCAGTAAATTTTGTAAAAAGTTTAATGCACTTTTCAGATTTTTATTTTACAATCAGTTGTACTTAGAAAAAATGGAAGATTTTTAAGATAATTTGTGCATATGATATATTCGAATGTTTTTTTTTTTTTTTTTTGTAGTTGTTACTTAATTTCCGTGTAACCTTTCCATTGTTTTTCTTGGCAATATTGTGGTAAATTCATACGTTTGAAGTGTCGCCTGCAATTGGAAACCGGCAAAACAGTATCTTTCAATGGCTTAAAGCCGATATACACACACACACACACATATGTGTATACAGAGGCAAAAGCCAAGCCCCATAGAATATCCATTGGGCACACAAATCATAACATTCGTTCTACGGTTACGTTTGGCTGGCTAAATTATACCCGAAGCCAACAAAGACTAGAAGCTACTACCGTTTGCCATTCCCCCGTTTACCCACTCCTAGCAAAAAGGCTGTAAATCAAATTTTATATTTTCCGAACACCCTCCTCCTCCTTCCAAATTCTCCCTTCATACCGTAAAGAAGTTACAGTCCAGAGCAGAAAGACCAGAGGCAAAGGCAATAGCAATAGTTCTACTGCCCACATATGGTGTCGATAAATTAAAATTTTCCTTCCTCGTATTTTTTTTGGCAATAGAATGGGACAAGAGATGGTAAAAAAAAGAGACGGAGTGAGAAAGAGAGATAGAGAGGGAGAATGATAGAAAAGGGGTATGGGGCTAGGGATAGAGAGAGTTATACCCTAGCATTTTGACAGCTAGCCGCCCTACCTGACAATTTATTGTATTATACAGTTTGGCATTTGGCAACCCACACCGTGTCCTGACCTAGTCCCTCTCTCCCTTCCTCTCTCTCTCTCTGTCTCTTTCTCTGCACCTCATTCTCCTTACACAACCATCTTTTGACTCTCTGGTCACCATCATAAAAAATATGGCATCGGCATCAATAATTCTTTCATAAATGTCCATTTCGCCACATATAGTCGAGAATCGTTTCCAATGTAAAGGATGGGTCAAAGTGGCATCACGGTTGGTAGGGATCTATAGGGTTCAAAAGAGAGAGAGAGAGAGAGAAAGAGAGTGAGAGACAGGTAGACTGATGTTCACGTTCAATGCTTTTGACAAGCAGAGAAAGGAGTTCTCTTTCTCTCCCTCTCGGCTATTTCAGTTTTCGAATGTATATGCTACTACCAGGTGAAAGCCACCGCCTCCTCCGTAACCATTTATCACCGAGTGCATACCTGCAGCTTTTCCCATTACCCCCATCTGCTGGCCACCAAACTGGACTTGTCACCCAGAAAGCGTGGGTCGGTCGGAGCGTATGGAAAAATTTATCGTTCCGAGATTTTTGTGGAAAAAAAACAATATTTTTTCTTTCTTTCTCTCTACCGTTTGCAAATTTATATTTTCCCTGCAAAATAATGGAGATGAAAAATCGGTACAACCAAAAAATAAAAAATAAAATGAAGATAAGCATTAAAAAAAAAAAAAAGAAATATTTAAAAAACAACATACGAAAGGGGAAAATGAAAAATAATATATGACCCCATCCATTCGGTTTGGCATGTAAATTTTAAAGAAGCCAATTGGCAAGAAAGAAGTTTGCTGTGTAAGCCATTAAGGAAAACGAAATACGACGACTACGACTTGTTGTTGTTGTTGTTGTTGATGTTGATGTTATTGTTGTTTGGTGCCTTCGTGATAAGTGTGCGGGACTGCATATATTTAAAATGCAGACATAGTGCAAAACAGGTAAAATCGTAATTCATTGAAATTTACGATTGCAGCAGCAGCAGCAACAACAACCGAGCTAAACAAAAGAAAAACCCATACAATGATAGGATCCGCCTCTTATATGACATCACAATGATACCTAAATACTCTTACTAAATAAAAAAATTGAAGTAGCAACTGACGATCGAATCGATCGAACAAAACGAATCATTACACATTCTTCTGTAAGAAATAGAAAATGAAGGGGAAATCATTTTTATCATTTCATAAAACTGATAAAAAATGTTACAAATTCCCATTTTTTGCTTGACATTTATTGTAATTAATTTCACATACTTCTCCAAACCTAGCTTACAACTATTTAAACTGGGTTTTAATTTTGGTTTACATTTTTTTCGCTTTGTTTTGAGCAATTCTACAAAAGCTAATACTCAGTGTTGGAAAACTGCAAAAACTGACTCACAATTTTTTGATTTCTAGCTGTAATTATCATTAGTTAATAATAATTTTAAAGAAGAAAAATAATTGTACAATTTTAAGTAGAAGCTGCAATTACATAGGATATTCTACAATTTAACAATCATTCAATCAAAAGATGCAAATATATGGGACAACATTTCTGCAAAAGTTGAAGAAGGAAAGCAGTTCAAATGAAGTGATAAAGATTTTGAAATAAAAGTTACAACATTTTTGGACAAATAAGAAATTAAATACTTAAAATTCTTTTTTTCAACGATACACGTATTTTTTATTGCTAAACTTCAAACAAAAGTTAAACTAATTAAAAGAAGCTATTGATATTTTATATATTATTATTATATTTTATGAAGGGCGAAACATTTTAAATATTTAGTTAAACTTTAAATTGTAGGAATATTATTATCAAATATCTAATAATTATACTAAAATACTTAAACAAAAATATATATTCGATGAACATCATTTACCAAATAAGCAAAAATAAAAAAATCAGATTCAAAAATGACTAAAATAATTTAGATAATATTTTTTTTTACTATTTTAGACGATAGTTATACATACGTACATATAAAGTTCAATCTTTTTCATAATAATTATCATGGAAACCACATTTTTATTTGAATAAATGTAAAAAAAACTACTATACTGTACAAAAATATGGTTGAAATTTGAACTTAGACAGGAACTAAACGTTAATTAAGAAAGATTTAAAAAAGTCAAAAACAAATAAGTCAAATGTGTCGATCTAGAGCTACAATAATTTGTGTCAGTCATAAATTGATTAAATAGACTCTTTTCAAGTATTCTTCCCTCCCAGTACTTAATACATAGTTAAGTACGCAATTCAAACAGACTAAAAATAAACCATTACAGTTACTTTTCTATGCATTTCATTTATTCAAAAACTTTTCCAATAGCATAAAGCCAACACCCTCAAAAATAGTGAGAAACACCCAGAGCAGACCGAATGAAAAGTGAAGTTAAGCAAACCCAACCAAAAACCCAACGTGCCAAGCCACAACAATAATTTTCAAAACCAAATGACAGCCGACAAAACCATATATCATTGTGTGTAAAGTGGAGGTACATATAGGAGAAGGGAATAAAAAACGAGGCTTCTTGTCTGACTTTACCACCCACGAGCTGAACTTTTGTCACTTAAAAGGCGTCGTCGCTTGGCTGTCTTAACCAATGTCTGTCGTCACCTAAGCCCCTACAGCTCCTCCATCATGAGTTCCCTTCCATCATACCCATTGCCCCCTATCTTACATGGTAATTTTTAATTTTTTCACAAAAGTAAAGAAAAAAACAAAAAAAACCAAAAAAAAAAAGAAGCATTAAAATTGTTTAATAAATTACACAACGAGTGCCGACTGAAATTATCGCATGTGTTGACGCATTGCAAGCAAATTATGCGAACTATATGTATTATTTTTCTTTCCTGTTTTGATTTTCGTTTTTTTTTTTGCTCTCTTTTTTCTCATTTTACTTTACATTTTTCCTTTTCGGCATAGACCTCACAGAGAAATCAACTTCCCCCTGTTGCATTCTCGTGTCCTACCCGCCGCCACCCCCCCCTGATGACATTTCCATAATTAGTCGAGCGTGTCTTGGTTCTTGTCTTTTCCTTCATCGTTGCATGTTTGAACGCTTGCCTTAATTTGATTTGATGCCCAAAGTGCTGCAGTTGGTTATGGACATTTTTGACAGTGTACTGAATTCTGTTATACCCTGTAACGAATCGTTTAAGCAATTATACACAGCAGATATGTATAAATATAGATGCATATACATATGTAGTTTCGTGGATTATACACAATTTATGATTTATGTATAATATTTTAGCTATCTCCTCATATACATTTGTAGATTACCTTAATAGTATGTATATATATACATATATAGTATTTTTGTTAGTATGTTAAAAAAAAACAGAAAAACCCATTTATAAATTTTTGTATAATCCATAGAAAATCTAATTTTAAATTCTAAACACATATTCCATTCATGATATTTATCGTTATCCACACAAATATATGCTCTAACAATTTCTCTTATTTTTTGGCAATGCTTTAATCCGAAATAACTTTAATAGCATCATGAATATTTTTTATTTATTTATTTAGTGTATAGTGTTGGCTACTAAAACCTATAGTTAATTAGGAGTATTATTTTAAGTTATTTTATTTATTATGTGAACATTATACATTTGAATTTTTAGTATTTAAAGTTTTATGACTAAAAACATGTTTATTTGGAAGTTAACATTTAAAAATAATGCCTTATAAACATACCTACATATTTAATTCAAATTCGTTGGCACTTTTCAGCGCAATGTCCATTTGATTCGATTTTTTCTTTGTTCAATCTTTAATATATTTATTTTTAATTTTTTTCTAAAAACTTAATATTTATACTTTTTATATTATCCCACATAAATTTTCATCACTTAAAACTCTGAATGTATAAAATTTTTGGTATGTGAGATTCTTATTTCTTTTATATTACGTATACTTTAAATATTTTTAAGAACTTGAATTTCTAACAAATTAATAATTATAAATTCATTAATTCATTATTATAATAATAAATAATTAAAGAAAATTCCTTTTTCTCTATTTTCAGATGAAAAAAAAGCCAAAAACAAAAAGTAGATATCATAGAATTTGAAAACTAAAGTAATAAAAGATGAAATTCTTTATGAATGAATTTTATTTCTTTTTTATATGTCGTTACCTATATATTCATATGAATAAACAATCATTGTAAATAAAGTAATTTCAATATGCTGTTACAGATGCAGGGTATTAAAACGTCATCATCCTCAACTCAATACAAATAATTTTACATTTTATTATTATTATTTTATATATATATATTTTTTTTTTTGTGTTTAGTAGTGTTGGGTGCAGTGTTGTCCCCATATGGCAGCTGGTAAGGCTTTTCATATTTATTATTTATTATGCACACACACACACAACAAAATTTCTGCAAGACATCATCAGTTTTGCGAATTGATGCCGCATTTATGGTGTTGAAATATTAATGCCGGGACCGAGAGTTGGTCATGTCACTTTGATTTATGAGTCTTTTGAATGGGTGGGGCGAGACCTGCATGGAGGGCCATAAGCATTGAGATGTTGAAAGTACAAGTCGTTATGCTTCGCATATACACAAACAACACGGTAAATATATATACATACATACATATACTTATTCAAATGTATGTGCAATATGAAAAAGAACCAAATGACAAATAGACAGACAGACAGACAGTTGGTTGACTGACAGGCGGAGTTAGAGAGACAATCTGGCAATGTATTTGAAAATAGTTAAATCATTGCTTTAATTTTAATATGGTAACTGTGATTTGCTTATAAATCAACACTTGACATATCAATATATTTAATAATAGATTTCAAAGTAACATCGAAATGGGCAATAGTTACTAGTTGGAATTTTATTAGTCACAATTGGTATCTACGATAAATATATTTTATTAAATATTCACTTTGATTATTCGAACTGGAACGTTGCAATGGAAATTGGACTTTGTTCACAGGTTTGATTTATTATTAACATTCAATTAAAAATCATTTAACAATAATAATCTAAGTGGAAAAACTAGTTGGTTTTTTGGAAATTCTGTGTTCTAGTTTCTTCTATTTTTTTAATCGTTTCTAAATATTATTTTATGATTATAATATGATATATTTTAATATTGAATTTTTAAACCATTCATTAAAAAAAAGAAAGATAATTATTATAATTATTGAATTACTGCACTGGTTGCAAAATTGCTAAAAACCAGTCTAAAATTATAAAGAAAATTTCAATAATTTTATAAATCCTGACTAAATAATGCCGAAGTATTTTGACTTTATAATGGCAACTTCAATAGTTCTATTTTCATAATTATAGCATCTGGAACTAGTTCCAGTAAGATAGCTTTAAATGAACAGTTATTATATATAACCCGTATCCAATTTATCCTGATGACATAATCATAATGCAAGAATAAGACTGAAAAAAGAACATTCATGCTATGCAAGACCCACCAATGGACACCATTTAAATCTCCAACCAGAACCCAACACCTAGCACATCGTCCACTGCCAATCGGTACAAGACAAACAACAAGCCAAAAGACAGCTACTTGCCGAGTAGCTGGCAATATTCGAATCTGGAAACCAGAAGCAGATACATAACCAAAGCTGTAGCCAAAGCAGACACTGCTTCTTGCCTGTGGATGGTGAACATGGATGCAGTGCCGGGCAGATGGAGTTTGAGCTGGGTAACTGGAAGCTATATTCATAGAGGTTGAGGTCGCCACGGTAACTGCATTTTATCTTTCTTGGTTTTTTTTTTTTTTATTTATATATTCTCTTTATTTTTTTTTTTTTTTTTTTTTGTGTGCAACGAAAATGCGTGGACATTAAATATGCATGAGAGAACATTACATATAAATAAATTTAGCAAGCAGTTTGTATGCAACGCGCTTGCAAATGCATTTATCGATGATGATGGTAATGATGATGCCCGTTTGAAGGTGTTAAACTTGCGTCCACGACAACCACGACGATGCCCGAAGAGAGGCAGGCACGCAATGAATGGGCCCAAGCTCCGGGACCGCCATGAAACGCCAAACGCATTTGACAGGCCATCAGGGAAGGGGGCTGTAGCAGAAGCAGGAACAAAAACAGAAACAGGGACAGGGACAGAAACAGGGACAGTAACAGGGACAGGGACAGGGACAGGGACAGGTATAAAGAAAGATGCATTGGGACGCCAACATGCACAAAATACACTGCCTACCACAAGAGTTGGTTGATAGTGAAGTTGAGTTCGTAGTGCCCTCCTCGAACTCGACTATGCCATGCCAACCAAACCAGAACCCATTGTGGTCAACATCGTTGGCCATTTTAAATATGAGCACAATGTTCACTCTGTTCTGCAATGTTGTCAAGAATTTTCGCTGGCAGTTTGACACTCCACGTAGTAGGCACTGCAGCTCCTCTTCATCCTCTATCTGCTCCATACCGACTCCTGTCATCAGTTGTTGTCGTGTTGCATGTTAATTTTATATATAACGAGAATATATATGCCACGATTTAATGGCAACCACTTAGCACGCGCGATTGTCAAAAGAAATTTTTAAAGTCCATGAACGATTTTAGTGGCTATTGAATTTGAAATCAATGAAATATTATTTATTTAACAATTGAAGAATCAGATTGGATTTCTAAAAAACGAAAATATATATACTAAAGCTAATATCAAATTTTTTTTACTTATTAGTAGATGAATTTTTAATTAAAGACTAATATACATAGTATGTTGCTTTAATATGAACATATGACCCCTAAATATGAATATTTTTAAGATCGGTGAATTAATTAATTATCGTTAAAATTTTGAATAAATTCTCTATAAAATTCCTAAGTACAAAAGCTTGAATTATTCAAGCTTAAATTTTAATCGTTATTATTGCAAGAGGGGATCCAGTTTACGCCAATTGAATTGCGGCACTTGAATTGATCAATGCCTTAAAACAACTGCTAATAAATTTAAAAAAGATTAGTATAATAGTAAATAAATTTAGTTAATTCGTCAAAAAAAATTCAAAATGGATGGAAGCCTAGAAAAGTAATCAAAGTGAATAAGTTTAATTTGGTGGTTAAACTGCGAAAAATAACATATATAGAGGATGTAGGTCATGTAATAAGGATATACTAATAAAAATATCTATATAAAATCAGGATCTCCCTCTCAGAATCTTTGAACACAAACTCGTCCACTTTTCAATAAAGAAAACTTATAAGAATATTAATAAAAATAAAATTTGAATGTAAAGATAAAAATCTCATTCGGACAGTCTTAGTTAGATTAAGATAAGAATTAAGATTAGATTAATTAAATTATGCAGCTGGACTTTGATTTGAATTTATTAGTAAAAGAAATATTTAAATTTAGATAATACATATTAACTTATATTTAAATGATCTAACTGAGATCTAGTTATATGTATGTATTTATTTATATAATTGTTTAGATCGTGAACAAAATTTTGTAGCAATCTTATCAAGCATTACCACTGACTAGGTCATTGAGCATTAACTTATTTGTTTTTATACAACTATTAATTATAAATAAGTAGTAAGGTAAATATGTACAAACCTGGTCGCACCTGTTAACCTATCCGTATATCATTTGTACACAAGATATGGGACATGTTATATAGACAGTGTCAGACTCGCAACCTTTTAATAATGTGTCGCCACATATTCATATATAGATAATTTCCTCACTGTACGACAGCAACTTGGCTGCTGTTGCTGTTGCTGTTGCTGTAGCTGTTGCTGTTGCTGTTGCCTGTAGGCAATAAATTATGGTCTATGGCAGCGTCCAATACTGTTGATTTTTATCAACGTCATCAGCTTAATTGCCTCACTGTGCCACTTGTTCCCCACTCTTTACACTGCACTCATTGCCTCTTCCAAGTGCAACGTTCCAGTTGGGCTGTATTTGCAATTATATCTTCAAAAATATTGTATATATATATATATACATATATACGACGAGTGTGTGTTACTTTGTGAGCGAGTGAGAGCGAATGTTGCAATTATTAATGAAATATTGCTGTCAGTAATTATTTGTTATAAATTTGCATAGAAATTGCAATTTGTACACTTCACTCACAATGCAAGAGAGAGTGAGAGAGAGAGAGAGAGAGCAATTGATAGAGAGAAAAACAAAAAACGGCGATTCATTGCCACAATTCTATCGCCCCAACTTGGCGGCATTATTAATGACAATGTAAGCACATGATAGATATCGTTGACACACACACACACACACACACATACATATTAACAGACAAATAGTTAGTTACTTGAATCTACTACTCTGACTTAG
Source organism: Drosophila sturtevanti (assembly GCA_018150375.1). Classification (NCBI taxonomy): domain Eukaryota; kingdom Metazoa; phylum Arthropoda; class Insecta; order Diptera; family Drosophilidae; genus Drosophila; species Drosophila sturtevanti. The sequence goes on from JAECWJ010000027.1 coordinate 2,937,472, forward strand.
TATCTAACCAAGTAGTTGACTCTTAATTATTATATACTGTTCGAGTCATAACTGTCGTTGAAATTACTAAGAGTCAGGATGGCTCATAAATTGTTCAAACAACTGTTCTATATAAATAGTTGTTATTAAACAAATCGCAACAATTTATTAATAAAGTTGTTGCTATTTACATGTTACAATCGAGATATACACATATACATACATATACATATACATACAAGATCTAGCTATTATTATTCGTTATTTCAACCAGTTTGTGAAAGGTAATGTAAATGGCTCTTGTCAATAAATATTTATAAATTACCACATAAATTTAACAAGATTAATTAGCCAATATAATCTAACTTAGATAAATCCAATACAATTTAAAGTCATTTTAATATACCTATAAATGTTTTCAACAATTGCATAGAAAAACAATTCCAAACTTTAATTTACACAGAATTTAAATCTTAGGCTTTATAATTTAATGAATGATATTAACTTATAGTATTGATTAGTCTTAAATTTTCTCCTTCGCATTATTTTAAAACTTTAAACGAAAAATTGTTTTGAAAAGATTATTAATATATAATTCATAAAAGAATAACTAATTTTATTCAGTTTTCTTTTATTTCACTTGCTGCTAAATAAATTGTCTAAAATGAAAAAAAATGCATAATAAAATAATTTCATTTGCTTAATTATATTAATTTAAATAAACAGTTAATTTGATATATATTAATTTTTTTTAAATTTTTTATATATAATTAGAGTAAAAAATGAACTGCAAATTCAAGTGTTCCAGACCCTTTACAAATAAATTTTTAAATGCTGTTAAAGTCTCTCTCATAGCTATATAATGCATTTACCCGATATAAACGAATGCAATATATATATAACTCATTGTCGTTAATGGATCAATTGGTCGATTTATTCCAAAGAAAATGATATATACACACTATATGGGGATCGGAAAAGTTGATAAGAATAATTATGTATAACTATAAAAAATGAAATATTTTGCAAATATTAACAAATTTTTCTATGTAAAATAGATACGAAATTGTTACTGGAAAGAGAGAATAGAACAAATCAAATCGGCTTGAAAATTTACATTTACAATATGCATGTATGCACATATAATTAGTTACAACTGTTAGTTGGAGATTTATTTTTCTAAATTGCATTTGGATGGATGGACTCTTGGGTAACTTTCATAATTTAAATTAAAATATGAAATGAGCTTGCTATTGATAAATATGTATGTATTTAAATTGTTTATATATAATTATAATTCATTTTGTAATCTTGCCAGGTATTTACCTTATGACTGAACTTGTAATTGGTAACTGACAAGATGACCGACCACTTTTACCCAGGGCTAATCGTCTGAAGTAAATTCAAAACAAGAGCAAAAACAACTTCGACTTTAGCTCAACATGCATAATTTACGTAACAAATGATAACTCGAAGAAATGTGAAACCAAGCATAAATTTTCTTGGCTTACAAGTGCAAAAGATACTGCAACTGCAACAACACACAGACACAGATACCGACACAGATACAGACACAGATGCAGACACAGACACATAGAAAAGGTAAGACAAACCAACTAAGAGGCAGACAGATAGACAAACAGACAGACAGACAGTATAACCAGTCCAAGTCCAAGACAGACAATTGCAGATGAAACTGCTTTTGATTTATTACAGGAGACGACTACATGGGAGCGCCCAGGATGAAAATGGAAAGGAGTACATAGAGTACACTAAAGGCAGTAGTGAAGGGCAGGCAACTCATCAGCAGATGCAGTCAGCATTTGGCATTGGCTCATAATTTATAAACAAATGTGAGAGAGACAGAGAGAGTGAGTAAGAAGAGGAAACGAATGGCCAAAAGCATATAACAGTTATTCATCAGAGTTGGCTGCGTTTTTAGCCTTATGAATTGTATATACTTGTTTGTTAGTAACTAATGGGACTATAAGGTTCATGTATATATATGTATATATGTATATAATGACCAGGACATAAAACCATTTGATATACCTTAAGGATTCCCTGCGAGTTATAATGCCACATGAAATTAAAGAGTCAGAAAAAAATGAAAAGTAAAAAGCCAACAGGTAAAATTTAATTTAAGATAATTAACTATTTTACTGAATCACTAAATAAGTTGATCCAGCTTATACAGTATCTAGGTTAGCCAAATAAAATAAAATCAATAAAAGAAAACATTTCAGAAACAATTTTTGTTGATTAAGAACTGAAAGTGAAAGTTAAACTAGAGGCAGATTTCTCTTAGATTAAAAAGAATTAAAAAATAATTAAATACTTTTCTGGTTTTATTTAAAAAAGGAAATCTATCTAATCAAAGCTTTTATATTTTTTAAGAAGTTATAAATTGCAAGGTTGATTACAAAGCCGATGAAAATTCATTTCAACAACCAAGTAAATATATTTATTTTCAAATGTATTCAGAAATTAAAATTCCCAATATTGAATTTAGTTATTTATCAATTTAATATCATTTATATTTTATAACAAATATGTACATACATACATATTAGGGATTGAAATATTTGACAAACTGTTTCATATTCAATTTTTAATTTTGTCAAACATTCACAACATTCCTTCCAAATAAAATAAAAACTTTTGTTATCCATAAGGACAGAGCGTCAATTATTCAAAAAGAATTGCTAAAATGTATCTATGCACATACATATAGCACACATCTGGTAGAATGTTTTGATATTTTGCAAACATTCGTCAATTTGATTACAGTTAGACACAGGGACGGACTATCAGGTCGACAGGCACACAAATATTCTAAGGCTGAAGTGAACAATTTAAACAATTCGATTTACAATTGATAGAAATTTACTGAAATTATGTGCAAATATTTCAGAAATATTTAAAGAATCCAAGTACTTCAGTTCGTAAAATTTTCCAAACATTTAATATTCCGGAATAGACAATAATTTGAAAACTAATATTTAAAGCAATTTTAATCATTGTTTATTGAACTTATTTAGCTAATTATTTTGGCCTAATATATTATAAATATTATATAAAATTATAAAAAATTTCGTACTAATATATTATAATTATTTTATATATATAGTATACTATATTAATATAAATATTATTATTATTACTAATTTATTAATTATTATTAATAATTTATTAGGAATATGGATAACCCAAATTGATGTAATTTTTCGTTTTTATTATTTTTTGATTTAGCGCTTTTATAAAATGATATAAAATTTTAAATAATTTTTAAAGATTTAATTTTTAATTTTTAATCTTATTTTTATGAATAATTTCTTTTAATTAGTTTTTAAAAAAATTTAATTGTTTCCCAAAAATAAATTTAACATTAAGCTTATTTTGATTCTACAATAAACTTTAAATTTATTATCATAATGTATAATGAAGTCAATCCAATTGTAAAGTCCATAATAAATAAATTTCATTTAATTAATAATGCGTAGAACCAAAAATGATAAATAAAAAATATGTCACCCAAGTTATATGAATCCCTTCCTGCCTATGCATAGTATTCAATTGCAAATAAGTAAACAAAATATTTGAGAGAATTTGTTATAAAGCCCATTAAAATGTAAATAATTTAAATGAAATGTAAGCAAAAAGAAATAACCAGAGTTGCAAAAATTGATAAATAAATTGTTATATGACAATAAATAGAAAACAAAAAAAAATAAAAATTAATAACAAGTACAACCTTATCTAGTTATAGGAAATATATTTTACGACTTTTGCATTTACGTCAATGTCTGCCATAATAATAAGTCTCATACTCATTAAGCTCATTTATCAATTCATTTAAGGGTATGTAAAACCCACCAGAAACCGATAATTATCTGTACAAGCCTAATGATTAATAACCATACATGTATGTATACATATGTATATATAACTACTTATACATACATTTATGGTGTATATATATGTATATATATCTATGTATATGCATGTTTGTAGGAAATAAAGTAAAACGCCTCAGACCACTTTAAAGAATATGTATCAGATTGTATATATACATACTAACATATATGTATGTATACATATGCATGTACATATATATATTGCAACTGAAACACACATTTGATCTGATATTGAAAATCTTGTTAAACAGTAGGCACCTCGTCCCGCCAGCTAAACAGGGCGTTGTCGATACAAAAACAAAAAAAGCAAAAACAAAGACAATAAAATTAAATAATTACAAGTCGTGAGTGAATTTCACGCGAAACCAAATGCTGATGCACACACTCCGATAATGCTAAAGTCCAGATCCGTATACACACACACAAACACACACACACATACATCCGCCAAAGGGAGATGAAGAGTTGGCTGACTATTCGAAATATGCGCAACGGATGCCTTCTTGACCAATGGACAAACCAACAACAAAAGCAAAAACGATCGTTTTATATCGATGACAATGTCGCCAAATAAGTGCCAAACAGCTCGCAGGCTCAAAGACTCGCAAAAAAAATAAAAAAAAACAACAGAGTAAGAAAAAAATAAATACATATACAACACATAACCAGACCGCAGCAAAGCAAACTACATAGTAGGCAGACAAAATCAAACCAAAAAGCTAAATAAAACCACGCACGAATGCAGAGACGATACTGGCAATGATGTCGATGATGTGACCACCATTTGGGGTTGGCTCGGGCCTGAATCTGAAACTCAACCAGTCGCTTCAGCATAAAAGGCGCAAGTTAACCACTAAATTCCAGGAACATGTTTAAACCATGTTGAGCATTCAACTGAAAGAGCAATGTAAGCAATGCCATACCATGCCCATATCATACGATTTGGGGTGACAACAATATTTTGTTAGCCCAGAAATCATAGTAAATACATATTTATAGGTAGGTATATATATAACTCAATAATTTAAGTAAATTTTGTAAATTGATAATAAAATGTTTCTTACAAAATAATTTTAATTGAATTTATTCATTCACATGAAAATATTAGAAAAATGAGACAAGGTCTCAGAAAAATAGTTAATGTTAAATAATTCTTTTTAATTCACATGAATCGAAAACAGATGCAGTCGAATAAGGCATCTAAAACTTCCAATGGCAAATGTAACTAAATTCAAAGAGATAAACAAGTTAGAATTTCAATTCAAATTTAAAGTTTAAAATAACTTGCACCCATTTTAATGACAAATTAGTAAGTGTTTTAATAAAACCTCCCCTTACAACTACTCAGTCATTTGGCCATAATTTATAATTAAATAAAAGTACATTACGCATGAAATGAAATGAATATAAGTATCCCAAAGCTGCCACTGTTGCACATCCCCGGGGTGTAAGACGCACCTAGTTTTCATCCATTTTGTCCTCGTATAATTTATTCCGTGTAGGGTCACGACAACTATAAATGGCGACAACATAGTGCAGGTTGGATTAGTCTGTCACACGCATTTCGTATAGCAAGAATATGGCCGAAACTGAAGGCAGACCGGAGCAAGAGAAGTCATGCAGTATATTACCAGGACCAGAATTGTTAACCATACCTGGCTTGGATCAGAGAGCCAGCATTGCCTCGGCAGCCCTCAGTGATGTTCCCAGTGATGTGATAATTAAATCAAGAATACGATATGGTAGTCCATTATCAGCTTGTAAAGGATTACTCTTGGAATACTCAAAGAAAACAACTATACATGGCATACGATATATCTTTGAGGTCCATAGGCCCATCTATGAGAAGTAAGTGACGGCTAATTTGCAATTTAAGTAATATAATTAATATATTTTGTAGATTATATTGGTTAATATTTACATGCATATCCGTCTACTTTGCCATATCACTTATTTGGGATACATATCTCAAATGGCAGGATTCACCAGTGATTTTGGGTTTTGATGAGACATTGGTACCCGTACATCAAATACCCTTTCCAACCATAACAATTTGTCCAGAGATCAAAATGGAACGAAATATGTTCGATTTTACAAACATTTCGCGTATAATGTGGGAGGAACACAAAAATGGCAATATATCGGAAATCGATAACGAAGAGTTAAGTAATAATATCCTATGAGCATTATTCAACTTATTCAAAAATGATTTCATCCATTTAGTTTGATCCGAATGGCGGCTGCTATGCATATTTGTGATTCCGATGTAGCTGAACGCTTTATACCCTTAATTAAACAGTTACAACCGCCTCCATTGGATGTTACCGATACTTTAATTGATTTGACCATTTCAAAAAATGTTACAGCTCCATTTTGTAAATGGAATGGTCGATTCTTTTTTTGTGATAAAATATTTGATTTTGTGGCCACAGATGAGGGTATTTGCTATCAATTCAATGGCCTCCGCCCCAAAGATATATATCGAGATGAAAAATTCATTAGCTATCAAGATCCAGATTTGGTTAGTTTCGATAACAATTTTGATCCGGACCTACCAAGATGGAATGAAATCACAGGCAATTGGTCATTAGATACGGGTTATGTCAATCAAAGGGAAAATGCATATCCACAACGTACAGTCTTTTCGTCAATTCGCAATGGTTTCTTTGCCTTTATGCAGGGACTTGAGCACAATTTTGACTATGCTTGTCGCAGCTTTAGACAGGGCTATAAGGTATGTATATAAAGTATATATAAAATAGTTCTAATTGCTTGACAAGTCAATTATTTTTTTTTTTTTTTTTTTTGTTAACAGGTATATCTTAACTCTCCCGAGAGTGTGCCCCTTACCACGGGTAATTATATACTCGTTCCTCACGGTGATGAGGTGATGGTCAGTGTCTTGCCCAACTATGTCGTGTCCACGGATAATTTACATGAAATTAGTCCCGAGAAGTAAGTGAGAAATGAATTAAGAAAATCAATTTTCTATATATATGTATTTACATTCTGTTCTAATTCAGGCGCCAATGTTTCTTTAATGATGAACGAAGTTTGCGCTTTTTCCGATTTTATTCGCAAAATAATTGCCAAGTTGAATGTCTAGCTAATTATACAGTATCTAAATGCAAATGTGCCAAATTTTGGATGCCAAGTGAGTGAAAGGGTTAGTAAGTGATTATTTTAATTTAAACGTTTTTCTTTCTTTCTCTCTTTGCTACTTTAAGAACCATTGGGTACTCCGGTATGTGGTTTAGACGATATAGAATGTTATACCGCTGCCCAGGATGAACTTAATGCCCTACTTCAAAATGAAACAGTGCAGCAAGCACTTAATCCCAATACAAAACTAAGTTGCAATTGCATGCCAGGTTGCACTTCATTGGAATATAATTTTGAAATATCCCGAGCACGATATGATTTAGCCAAAACGATTAGAGCCTTCCGTGAAGTTTATGAACATACAGAGTAAGTTTTAAATATTGTTTAACATTTCATTTAATTATTGTTAACTACTCTCTTCTTCTTTGCAGTTCTATTGGATCACGTTTATCGGTCTATTTCAAGGAGAATCAATTTACGGCCATCAAACGGACAGTTCTGTTCGGTGTCTCCACTTTGATATCCAATTGTGGTGGCATTTGTGGCCTCTTTATGGGTATCTCCAGTTTAAGTTTCCTCGAGTTACTCTATTTCTTCTGTATGCGCATTTGTGGCAGTTGTCGGGATCGGCGCAAGCATAAGAAACAACAAATATATCCAATAGAAGATCAATCCAATGACAAAGAGAACTAGACATGTTATCATTTCATAATTCTGTATTTCTGCTAATGTGAAAAATCTATCTAATAAAAAAACCGCATACAAATCGGATTTGGCGCCATATAAAGAGTTAAAATACCCAATCAAAATATCGATCTATTAAATGGAAACTATATCAAAAACAAGAACAGTCGCTGACCCTTACTTATCATATATATGTCATCATATGTACATTTGCCAAAATTTATAATTAAATAAAAGCTGCCCATAAAAAATATATCCCAAAGCTCACTGTTGCATATCCCCGGAGTGCCATAAGGCAAACCTAGTTTTCTTTTAATTTGTGGTGTAATTTATTTATTATAATGCCGTAACGTAATGTATGTATAAAAGGCTAAACCTCTGTAGAATTTGGATTGGATGGTCGGTCATACGCTTTCCGTACAGCAAGTTAAACCGGATCAGTAAAAGTCATGCAGTATATTAGCAGGACCAGAATTGTTAACCATAATTCGTTTGGATCAAGTCTTAACTAACTAAATCTTTACGTTTAACTAAAGAATAATTTCTATAGCTTTAATACTCGGCATTAATGTTCACGTATGTATGTATGTATGTATGTATGTATGTACAACTACAATTACATTCTTTAAAATTATTTCATAAATAAATTAAAATTTGTTTTTCCTATTTATGGTACATTTAATTTACAAAAATATCCACGTTGAAAATCTTATTTGATCTGAAGATATTGAGCTTGAACTGAATATGGCAGGGTGGGCGCTAATCGGCTGTCCGGGAGTGTATGTACATAAATAAGGTAATAGTCAGCGTGCTAATCGTGTCATGCCCTTAGACAGTTTGCATAAAGTGGGCTTAAAACGTTTTATTTAAGCACGCAACTAAACATTTAAGTACTTTCCTCACATTTTCCTTTAATTAATAATGTACTTTGGATAATAACTTCCTCAATATCGAATATAACTAAAAAAAGATTAATAAAAATATCAATTTTTAATAATTTGAATGTATGTAAACGCCATTTTGAAATAGGATAAGAACAGAATGATTATTACAAAAAGGTCTTACTCTGTGTAAGGAATAAATACGTAACAAGTAGAACGATAAAAATAGATTAGTTTATTGGAGTAAATCAATTTAATGTAAGTCCTTGTCGACAAATAGGAATTGAAAAATTATATTTCTACATATTGCTTAAGACAATCTTATTCTTATTTTTAAATTTGAATTAATTTTTAAAACTCAATAATCAATTCATCATATGACACTATAGTCAATATGAAAGTCTAATTTCCGATTGGGGCAATGCATAAAATCATGTAATTAAATATAATCATTAGATATTTGCTTTAATGCGGCATTTCCACATTAATTGATTACAAATTAAAAATGCATATTAAATGACAGACTCATGGCAATTGATTTGCTCTAATTAAATGATAGTCACACTTTGGTAAACACAGAAATAAATTTATTTTAAAAGAGTTGTAAATAATTGAAAACCTGTTCCAATTATTTATAATATATACATACATACATACATACATACATACTTATGTACATATATAAATATATTAATCAAAATCTCAAGCATTCAGCAATGGCAACAAAGCATTCCAGAAATGCTTTATTCTAATCTGTTGTCACATCTAATGACTTTTGTCACTGGTAACAAATCATAAAAGCAAAATATTTGACAATTTTTTCTTAAATTATTAATAATAAATACAATTTTCTATTTTTTCTCATTTTTTTTTCTCTTTGATCTCGGGAGTCGATCTCCTTTGCGCTGTCGTGTGGCTGTCAAAAATTTTGCTTAATATTTATATGACAAAAAAATATTTTGGGCCATCAATGAAAGATCACTCAGGAATAAGTGAGTATATCTTTTGTATTGTATAGGTTAAGTCTTTAAATTTTGATTTCCAAAATAAAACCTTTCTATATAATATGCTGGCTGACAAATTGTTGGCACAGCTGTTTTCTATGTTTTTTTGAAATAAGCAGCCGGGATTTGAGTTAATGACCCTCAACCGTTTCACTTTAAGTTGTTTATGGCTTTTGTGTGACGAAAATAAATTCCATATGAGTGGAGGTGGCATAGCGGCCAAATTCATTCGATGTTCAAGATCTTAAATATATATGTATATATGTATATGCTTAGTTAGCATAAATCATCTATATATATAAAACCGTACATGCACTATCAGCTCATAAATTGTAAAATATTTCACAATATTTCGGAGAAAATTAGGCACTCTAATTTTATTATGTGTGTCATATTGCATACGAATTTCCCGGAAAATAACGAAACAAAATATACGCTTCAAAAGTTATAAAAACTTATATATAGTGCGAATCGATTGAACTAGTTTTAATATTGCTAACTAAACTATTTAAAATTCAAATCGTTTCACATAGATTTCAATTAAAAATTGGAAACTTGAAATTGAAAAATATTAAACAACGAAAAGGAAAACCAAAACCTTTGAACTCTGAAGCTAAATTTTCAACAATTTCATAAAGATTTTCAAAACAAATGAAATTGATTAATATTCCGTATTTGCCAATTTCATGCTTTATCTTTTGACAAGAAGAATTTGAAGAGTATTTCAACATGACATAAAGAATGAACAAACAGTAAAAAGATAATTAATCAAGTCAACTTAAGACTATGTATTTCATCAAGTAATAACCAAAATAACCAACAAAAAGAAATATAAAGACAAAAGAGAACTATTTATATTTCAAATCAGTGTCGTCAAACGTTTGAATACCCTGTACATAAGAGATCAGATTACCAAATATATCATAAAACTCTCGTAAAACTATCTAAGAACTGAACTATCTGAACCTGAGTTCAGAATGATTTATCATTCTTATCTAGTAAACAAGTGAAAAATAATTTATATGAAGATCTAAATATTTTCACCAAAATTTTGTTTAAATCGGACTAGAAATCTTCAATTGTGATTTAATACATATGATGCAGAAAAAAACATTTGCGACTTGATTTAATAGAAAAGTACTTCATGGATTCCTTTTTTTTTTGGTATGTTTTTATATAAAACTTTGATTATGCTATAATCCTTAAATAGGATTTGGCTTCTTTCTTTGATTTGAGCCAATTCAAATACTCTTTTAAATAAAAATTTATTACTCTTTTAAATTCACAAATCAACTCTATTTGCTTTCAAAATTTGAAAAATATTTATCAATATACCAAGATAAATGTTTTATTTAGAAACTTTTTAAGAAGTAAAATATCAAGAGCTACTCCTTTTGCTTCCAACTTTTGTCTATTCATATGTATTTCTCAGCATTCAGATCTACATATATTGTTACCGACTCCATTGGAATTAATTAAAATTTGTTCTTTCATTGTTCTTTTATTTTAGTTTTATTGCAAAATATTTTACAAAACTCTTACTTTCCAATTCGATTAATAAGCCAATGGAAATTAAATTTGTTAAAAGAATTCAAAGGGATGCATCAGGTTTTAGAATCTGAAAATAAGGCTGAAAATCATTTAAAATCAACTGGAACAATAATGATAGATCGATTTTAATTATTTTAATTTATTAATATGTACCTATAAATCATTATATATTATTAATTTCAAATAAATATTTTTTGGCTGGCTGTTAGAAAAAATATCAATAATTTCGTAAAGAAAAATGAAATGAATTATTTTAAAGCTATAACTTGCTTGGAATACAGAGTTAATTCACAATTTAAAGATATGTTTAATATACCTTATTAACTACTAGAGTATAGGGTGTCAAAAGTGATAAAAATAAGGAAAACACGAATTGTCATATATTTAGGCCATTTTTCAAATAGAATAAGACATCAGCTAGTCGTAGAACTCATAAATAAATCGCACAAAATACAACGTACTTAACATTAGCATTTCTATATGACAATATATATATATACACATATATATATATATCTATGATACTGCATAGTATTTTGGATGAAATAATGTGTAGAAAAACACAAATTAGAAAAACAAATAAATAAAAATCTTAAAGCTCCAACACCAACGCCCGTGTCAGATCCATGCCCACTCCCATAGAGCATTTTCCCTAGAGCATTTTAAAAGTATTTTCAAATTAATTTTTATTAGCCGTCGGCTAATAAACAAAAATAAAAACTTAAACAAATGCACACACACACACACACACACCTTAAGAGCAAATATAAATCTAGTCAAGAGAAAGGAGAGAAGGAAAACAAAAAATAAACGAAATATTTTTATTAGCATGTCGCGACATTTTTCAAGGCACATGCTTTGAATAATGTAGCCCCACTATTTAACCATTTCACTTTCAGAATAGGTGAATATATGTATGTACATATATATAATCCTATATATTCTATGCCTCTATTCGTGTGTCTTTTAATTTAATTTATTAATCGTGCGTGTTCCCGCAGAAAACAATTTTTGTGGGTGGGTGATGGCTATGCGGCTCACTTGAGATCTGTCGTCTGAGATGTGGAATTTTTGTATGAAAATTAAAATTGCTCAATGAGTGAACCAGTCGGCACACACACAAATTGAGAGATGCTGTGCACCCACAAACATGCACAGACACACACACATATGGTTTTGAATAGAGGCCGTGAATCATGAAAGTAAATCCATTAAAATGTTGAATATCTTAATGGTAGCTAATGGCAAATTGTGAATTATTATATTTAGATTGAAGCAGTTGTTGAAAGCCAGTTTGAGTTTTAGCCAATTTCGCCTTATATTCGTACAGAAATGTATGTTTTGTATACATGTATAATATTATGGCTTTATTGCATACCAAAATCTAGTTCATTAGTTAAATTTAAAAAGTCGGCGGTTACTGACTCTAAACGGTTTGAAATTGAACAACTTGTAAATTACATTTATCACAATGACATCCATTTCAATACAGATTGCTATTCAGATTTACCAATTTGTTATTTTGCTAAACCTTAATGAGGTTTAGAGCAAATAGATAATGTAAACCACTTAAGATTTTGAGTTGCTAAGTATTCTATCTATCTCTATCATAAATTCAAATTTATTCTGATTGATAATGAACTAATTAAGTAATCGGGTTATGTACAAAGATATTGTCCAGGAATCCAATAGTTGACTTTAGTTTTAAAAATTAGAGCAAAAATATACAAGAATAGAAAAATAAAATGATCCGTTTTATGTTGATTACTTTAAAGTTATAGTTATATATAATATATAAATATATAACTACTGATTTCCAATAGTTCCATCGACAAATTTAAACATTTATTGATTCCTATTTCCCACCTTAATTATTAAATAGAACAAACAATTTTGTCGTATTTGTTATTATTTTCAACTAATTTTATAAGACTTTGGGAATAAAGTTCATTTAACCACAACAAACGATCGAAAAACTATTCGATCAAATGGCATTCCCAAAGACTTTAGGTTTTCAACAATACGTATATCCCTTCTTCTTCTTCTATGCTTAAACCAGTTGCGAATTACAACGGCATGAGGCACATTTACTTAACCGTAGTCTCAAATTTCAGGGCCTTATTAACTAATCAACTTTTTGTTGAATCCCCAATTTTTAGAAATTTTCTCTATTTTCATAAATTTTGATTCTCGACAAATTCTAGAAACTAGTGAATAAATTAATTTAAGACTCTGAATGAACATTCGAATAAATTTCTATAAACTTCTTTCATAAAAAGCTTGATATAGAGCGAGAGTTTACTTTTCAATTATTGCAATCAAGATGAAAAATTAAATTGTAAATAAAATGCAATTTATAAACTATACACTATAGTATGTATAATTTAATTGGATTTGTCGATAGAATTCCTAATTGCTCGTTCGACATTCAACTAGATGCCCTCCTCCGAACGACTACCTAACCGAATGATTATGCTAATTACTATGATGCCTCTAACTGATAATTTAGCCACATATATATATACAACACACATATGTAAATGCAACTTATACCCTTTGATAAAGGTACATGAACATTGATTAGAAATTGACTAGACTAAGGCAAAAGAATTTAAATGTTTTATATTTCTTATTAACTTGCCCTTGATGTTTGTTTATTTAAAATCAGCTGATGGCTTTTTATTTAAAATCCCGGGATGCTATTTCCGTATTAACGGTATCTATTTTTTCTTAAAATATCTAACCTGATTTAACAATTATAATAAGTACGAATATTTTAGTAATTATTTCAAATGGTGTAGCATATTAAAAATCACAATCTTTTTGATTAATTTTATTAACATATTAATCTTTATATTCATGTGTTTAAAGTCAAAAAGTTTAAAAGATTATAAAACTAATTATACTTATGATTTAATATTCCAGCTTCTTGTCATCTTATTGTTGACATCAGCACTAGAAAATCTTGTATTTTTTCAATTTCATTTAACTTTTTAACAACTTCTTTAATTGAAATTAATAATTAAGCAAAATTCTCCTAGAGAGAGTATAAAAAATTGTCATTTTAAAAAGAACTTAACCCTTCCCACAATATAATTTAAAATGTTGTCTTTTTCCTGAGCGCCAATTAATTTATTTTATTACAATATTGTTGGGAATTTTCTTTGGTTTATCTTTTGCTGACCATCGTTATATTTAAGTTAATTGCTTTGCATATATTTTTTAATGCGGTCAAATTAATTAGCTGTGCTCAATCAGTAGATACTTTTTTCTTTTCTTTTTTTTTTTTTTTTGCCATTGTTGCTGTTTTTTTTTTTTGTTTTTGCTATGTATATATGTAACAACAAATTATATTTATGCATAATGCAAGAGTTGTGCCTTATAAATGTAGCTGTCAGTTGTCATAATTTATAGAATAACTGTCATAGTCTGTAACACCTCTGAACACGATTTTCACTCCCAATCCAAAAAAGAATACAGGGGGGAAAAAAAATAAGAGGCTATCCCCAAAAAATACAAGAAAAAAATGAATCAAATCAGACTCTTATTGCTCCGTTGCCATAATCATACCGTCAACATTTTTTGATTTATGTATACAATTCTATATTTTTGTTGTTTTTTGGTTGTTGTTGTTGGACACGCTCTTGGGAGCTGCAAAGCAGCCGAGCAGCAGAGCAGCCCGAACAGCTTCAATGAAAATAACCGTTAGTGGGTTAGCCAGGTTAGTTGGGTAGGTTGGCTGCTATTCTGGTTGTGTAGTAGGTAGGCTCCATGTCGAGGTTTTGGAAGTTATACGACAGTTGATTAGCCAATGATAGCCAATGTTGAATATCATTTTCTATGTTTTAGTCATAAATAATATTGAATACACTTGGAAGTCAGAGAAAGTACATTGACTTTGACTATAAACTAATTTTTGACTTGGTTTGCAAATCTTAGGTTAGGAATTAATAAAATCAGACTTAATATTAGAAACTTTTTTTTTTGTATATAGGAATCAATCAATTATATATGTAGCTTAAACATTTTATAAATTTATAAAACATTTGATCATTTAACTTTTAATAACCCTCGGAGATAGTGTATTACTTTCATCTTAAATCAAATTCTCATTGTCTTTCCCATATGTGTTTATTATGCCAAACACAAAACTTTTGGTTCATAAACAGTTTTTGGATTTCTTTGTTATACGGAAACAGTCTGAGCGGAAATTCTATGCAAATTTTGTTTTGTCAAACATTCTCATAAATATACATACATATGTTCTATATTTTCCCTACAC
This sequence comes from Drosophila sturtevanti, assembly GCA_018150375.1. Lineage (NCBI taxonomy): Eukaryota > Metazoa > Arthropoda > Insecta > Diptera > Drosophilidae > Drosophila > Drosophila sturtevanti. The sequence continues at coordinate 2,952,872 of JAECWJ010000027.1, forward strand.
TCTTTTTTAAGATCAACTAAATTTGGGACATTTCCATCTACAAATTGTCATTTTAAGACAATTTGCTCTATGTAATGTATTTTTGTGCAAAAAAAAAAATAAATCACAAATCAAACTTAAATGCATGCATAAATCAATCAATCGCACCATTTGATAGACATAAAGACAGTCAAAGGAGAGACAGTCCCATAGAGAATAATCGATAGACAAAGAGAAAATGTGAGAGGGGTAGAACGTAAGGGAGATATACAGACGAGAGCTGAGTGACAGACGGTTACGTCTTTGAGACATTTGTTTGTAAAATACATCAATCTTTTTCGTATATAATATAGACATTTGTATACCGTATAATTTTAGCAATATTTCCATTAGTTTCAGTTAGAAAATGTTTCCACTTTGACAGGAGAAATTCATCATTCCCAAGTTAGATAAGTCACCCTAAAGATATGTACATATACATACAAATATCATTATCCAAAACAAGGATCAGATTTCTAAATTATAAAAAATAAACCAATTATATAAACTTAGCAGAGAGAATTACTTTTGAAATATATTTTTAGTCATATAAATATCAGTATACGATATTTCGTATTGAATAATACATGTAGTAAACTTCTTGTATTTGAACTTCTATTTCACTCATAGGTCAGTTGTTTAGTCGATCAAACTATATTACAGTTTCCATTACTTATTGTACGAGTATATACATACATACCTGTCATACCCCCTTTCACGTCACACCCTCCAAAATAGCAACAACAGCAGCGTTCAGCTGTCAAACTGATTTATGCACACTGTTTGACATATATAAATGGGCTGCGGTGTAAATAAAATGCGCATTAAAATATTAAAATGTTAGGTTTTATTTTATTTATTTGTATTATTTTATTTGATGATTGTTTTGTATGCAAATGCTCATGTCTGATATGGAAGATAGGTGCCTTTGCCAATTGCTGCCAATTAAGTTTTATACAAATTAAATTTATAATACATATGCATATAGATACTTATATAAAATCAATCATTAAGGCAAAAAAAAAAAAAAGAAAATGCAAAAAAAAATTAATGGAATTTTGATTCCTCAAAATAAAAAAAAGAAACTTAATTAGGCTTATTGAATTTTTGTATTATATTCATTTCGTTTTGTAGTGTTAGGCGAGGTCTTTGCATAATTTAAATATGTTTGGACTATAATTTATGGGTTTAAAACAAGCCGATATGTCACGACATGACGTAATTTAAGTATTTAGTAAAATATACCACATTAATGTATTTATATATAAAAAATGTGAACAACAATAAAAAAAGAAAACGCACAAATATTGTTTCGAAAACAAACAAACATAAATCTGTCAACACGCAATGCCATAAAAATTGTGTCACAATTAATTATCAATTTTTTTGTATTATTCTCTCTCCCACTCTATCTCTTCCTTTTTCTCCCTCTCTCTCTCTCTCATTCCGTGTGTGTGAGTGTGCGTATTTTTTTTTTAATTACTTTATTGGCATCGTTTAAATGAAAAAAAAATGGAATAAAACAAATAATCCATAATTTGTGCATGGAAAGTGAACATTTTGACAGTTTCATTGGGCTTAACAACTGATTATACGAACTCATCCATTTATTGAAAGCGAATGAAATGTGGATCATATTAATTCACTTTATTCAAAAGGTTTTCATAAATCACACAGAATATGAAAGAATTTTCACAAATGTATTAACAGAGCTAATGAATTACTAAATTATCAACAGTATCATCCAATGACAAAAGTGTCTCAATATCAATATTTTTTAAATTAAAAATTCAATATTCAAGATTAATTAAAACTTGAAATATCTGCTAATAATTGAATTGTGTAAATCTTAACTACAAAATTATGGAAATTTCAAAAGAAAGACCATGAATTTGTTTGATTTTCTTAAAATTTTTGGGAAACTCTTGATTTTTTTGCATGATTTTTTAGCTTAAAATTCCGTTAAATTCTTTGAAATTAGATGGAGATTTTTAAACATAAACAGACTTTGAAAATTTTTAGAAAATTCAACGAATTATTATGATAGACTTTCGCAACATGTAAAAAAGTTAAACTTTTAAAAATTGGATACTATCGGACAATTAAAAAATCCTAAAAGACTTCATTCAGTCAATCTTACTTAAAAGTATATAAGATAATAAGCATACAAAAATTGGTGTGAAAATTTTTATTTTAGAAACTTATTTAATATCAAAGTTGAGGTAAGAACTAGAAAATATTTTTTAAAAATTTTACAAACTCTTAATAGCTTATAAGTAAACTTGTGGAGAGTAAAAATTGCAGGTAAATTTATAAACACTTTAATTATTTTTTGATATCTGTAACAACTTACAGAAGACTTTTGAAATTTATGACTTAAACTAAATAAATTGAATGGAAGGGAATAAAAATATGAACTATTGAACTATGAACTAGGGTAAAATAAAAGTAATAAAATAAAGACTTACAATAATATTGAAACTATGCATAATATATTCTAAAACATTTCGTACCCAGCTCAGATAAAAAAAATAACTGATTTTTCAGAATTAGGTTACTATAGCAATATATACCACAATATTTACCACACCCTAACTGACCGATCTTTGTGACAGATTGTGTTTATATCATAAATATGTCAGATCATGTTTTCTTGAATCATAAATTACATCGTTTAATCTATTGTGTACTTCCTGCTTGATTTGCATACTCAGTTATTGTGATGAAAGAAATTAACAATAGCTGCCATATTGATTCAATCTAAATAAATACAATAAAATATAGTTTTAATAGCAAATTAGAATACATATAGCTTCCACTCCACAAATGAGAACAAACTAAGTAGACAATAAAATTTAATATATATACATATATATATACATATTTACATATATATGTATATGTATATTATTTTGCCTTTGATATATCGTGACCGATGCCATTGCTTAAGCATTCTGCAAACAATTAACATAAATTATACAAAATTAAAAGATGAAAAAAGAAAAATAAATAAATGATGCTAATGTCTTTTGACATTGTGAGTGGCTCAGGAGCAAGAATTGTTTTAATAACAACTGAACAAAAAAAAAAAAAAAAAAAATTGATGGCAAGAGACAGCGGCAATATGTGATTTTTCTTATAAATTATGCATAGCATTTCATATTAACACATTTCAATTTGTCCGAAAACATTCACACCCAAATCTACACGAACAGACAAAAATGCCGCTGACTATTATATTGATACTCTTCTAGAAAAATGGCATATTTGTTTTGCTGAAACACTTGTAATGCATCAACTTTCTTACCCGATTTGAGCAACTATATACGAAACGAAAGAAAACGATTTTATAAATGTTGATAATATATTATTATATGTATTACCGATTTTACTTTAATGCGTTAGATCATAACTATATATTGACTTAAAACTTTGCCAAATCTAATATATACTATATATACTATATACTAGATAGTATGGTAATAGAAATTCATTAAACAAATTAATTCCCACTAACGATAATTTGTTAGAGTATAGAAATTTTATAGACCCTCCGCTTGTGTGTATGTAATATTCTTCAACAATAAATTAGCAAACAAAATGCAGAAATTAAACAAATTATTTAGAAAACAAAAACGAAAAACAAAACACCTCAGACACACACGAATATACAAACAGACAGAGAGACAGACGGAGAGACAATTTGATATAAAAATATTTTAGCGAATTTTATGATGCGTGCGCATTTCATTGACATTAAATATTGTGTTAATTTAATATTCAAATTTTGTTTAACGAAATGACAAACGCGTCAATAAACAACCAAATAATTTCTTTTTCATTTATGTTTTTTATTATATTTTTAAATAAAATAGTTAATACACTAACTAACAAATTTAATTAGAAAGAGTTAAGTTTTACCACCAGAATTTTAAATTTAAATATTATTTCGTTATTTCATCTGTCATCCTTTGGTTGATCTGCTAAAACTCTAAAAACTATTTTATAGAATTTGATTCAAGAAAATTATAGAAATGAACTTCTAGCAGAAATCCATAAAACAAACTTTACATCTTACTAATATTACTTAAATCAGATAAACAAAAGGATAATAGGAAAAAAGTTAACTTAAACTGGTTGCAAGTTCTTTTCACCCAAATAGATACTATAAAATAGATAGAAAAATGATAATACTCTAGTTTAAGGTATATATGGTAAATTATTAATAAGCAAACACCAGGGTATATGGACTTCGTCCCTCTATTATGAATTTTTAAATGTTATTTCGATATAAATTCATCGCCCACTTTGCATTTATTGAGGCTAACAGCAACAATTAACATATCGTTTTTTGGCCTTTACTGGTTATTTTAGACTAATCATTAAAATACAATATTTTAAGAGTATAATAAAATTGTATAATAAACTTCATTAGCGTAGTGGATACGGTGTTTCTATATAAATGGAATGATTATCTAATCGAAAAATTTAGTCATCATTGTCACACCCATGTTTGGTTTAAGCTTCAGATTTCATCACCCAAAATATGAATGCACCTGAGGGTAGTTAAATAAATCATAAATACATATATATATCTATATATGTATATACATACACTTATATGCATACATATGTATGTTTCCTAGTGCAATTAATCCACATCGTTACGATTGGAAATCAAAGAAAAACTGTCACATATTGATATTGGAAAAAACTAAGGCCTGAAGCTAAATTGACCAACAGATTGACTAGCAAATACGCAGATTTTTACCCAGACCATTGATACGAGTATCTTTGACCAGTTTGCCCACTCTGCTGCCATCCATATCCATTGGCAACCATTGACAATGTTGTTTCTATGGTGGCAGGTCCTCGACCATTTTATGACCATTTGCCAAATGCCAAAAAGCGAAACAAAATGTCCTGACATTTGATGACAGGAACATCGACAGGCAGACATATCCATGAACGGAGCACACACGCACACATACACATACAGAGAGAGGGAATATTGTGCATAGCTAATTGGACTTGGGTTAAGGACCAACTGACAGAGTTCCCCTTTGAGCCAGACGAGTCGTATAACCCAAATGGAATGGCTTAAATGCCGATTAATTATGCTGACCATGTACCATATATAAAAAGCGAATCCTCTTAAAGCTCTTTCATATTTATTGAACATTTATGTATGTAAGTTTACCACAAAATACATACATATTTCATAAGGACTTTAAGGGTTATTTACGTGGGTATTCAATTAAACATAAGTGTTTCATTATTTATTTCTTTTGAAGTTGTCTACGATTCCGAGACAGTCATTTCAAAAATATCCTAATTTAGTATTTTAAGGAGTAAATACTTCTTATATCCTGTATTTATATGTAATTTATGTAACAGAACAAAAGGAAATATTTCCGACCACATGAAGTATATATATATGTATATTCTTAACCAGCATCAACAGCCGAGTCGATATAGTCATGTCCGTCTGTTTGTCGGTCTACCCGTTCGTATAAACATCTCGGAGATTATAAAAGCAAGAGCAATCAAATTTGGTGTCAATATCCGTCTATTGTCTACACAGATTATGTTTGTTTTCGCCGCTGCAATTTTATAAAAACTAGAGTAAAATTAAAGGTTATTTGGCGCTCTCAATAGATGACCAGATGTCCAAATCTCGTTGAAATTAGACCATAAATATCGGAGATAAACCTATAAACTTTTTGAATTGAAATAATCATCAGTTAGCATGCGTATACTGCTTTATTCTTCAAGCAGTATAAGTTCCTGCAAACAGTATAAGTTTATGCAAGCAGTATAAGTTTCGGCAACGCATTTGCTGTTAGGACATTTTAGTTAATAATTTTTTTTTAATTGACGGCGCTTTTAACGGAATTCATTTTTGAATTGTCACTACTTGGCACAGGGTATACTTAAAGTCGACAGCCGACACTTCATTTTTCAATGTAAACGTCCCTATCTACGCATACTTATATATTACAAATAGTGGGATTACTATGGAATGGGATGTATTTTAGGATGACATACTTCCACTATTCCCGACTATTCAGAAGCGGTTAACAACCCATATATGGTAAATTTCCGCTTTTAAACCAAGTCAATCTCTAACTCTCATTGTGTATTTTACAAAAATATTTCAATTTATCTGTGAATATTATTTCAATTTCATAAATGGATTCATTAAGAAACTATGATGTAATACTTCAAAATATAGCTAACGAATCTAACGATGCTCATACAATAGACACCAGACAAGTCATAAAAAATAATTGATTTACTTAAGACTTCACCTTTTAGTAACCATGAATGAACTTATTTAATTTTATAATATACTGTAGATCGTTTTTTTGGTTTTTATCGATCGGGTTCTTTTCTTTTTTCACTCCGTAAATTCCAAGGAACAAAATATCTTCGATGGTCACTTTTTGTTTCAAATTAAAAATTATTATACATACATACATATGTATATTACAATTAAAGTACTTTTGTTTGTAAATAGGATGACTTCCATTTCAATTAAGCTTAGCCATGCATGCTGCAAGCGTTCATATTGATTCATCTCAAATTCCATTTGCAAAGTTATTATGTTGTGTTTTCATCTGGGCCCCTTCCCCCACCCCCCAAAAATATCATCATCAATATTTTATCATCATATATGTATGTATGTACTTCTTCTTACTCCTATTTCAAGAGTAGTCATCAGCATTGGCAATATGTTTTCCTTGGATGTTTGCCACTTTCCTATTTTGGTGACTATGATGACGATAAGCCTGCCTCTGCCTACCATTCTCTCTTCCTGCCTTTGTCTTTGCGTCCTCGACTGTTGCCACTTCGACCATTCTTCTTCCTGTTGCTTACGTGTGTGTGTGCAAGTGTGCGGTGTGTGGTGTGTGGTGTGTGTTGGCTCATATTGTAGGTTTGTAACGTTTTTATGATGCCTGGCGGCATGTTAAAATTGAAAAACGCATTTGCGTGATAAATTGCAATATTTAACACACATACAGACACACACACACACAAACACACACACATTGAGGGGAGAGACGAGGCAGCTGTAGCATGTGGTGTCCAGTTGTAATTGCAACCAACTGCGGACTACAACAACGACTCCAACTCGACTCTCAACTCTGGGACTGGGACTGGAACTGGGGTATGGTTATGGCGATTGGGGTATGAGGGTATGAGTTATGGCCACCCGTCATTCTACAGCTCGTTGTTGAATGTGGCGAAATACGAGCGTATAATGCAAACGCCATTGCATGAGCCAACACACACACATACACACATACACATACACAAACTCACACACACACACTAGCACATACTCATACACAGAAAGTTAACATGTTTCTCCTTCAGCTTTTTCTTGTTTTAAGCCGCCATCAGGCTGACGATATGAGTTACATGCCGTGCTTAATGGCATAATTTAAAGCTGCAAATTTTGTCATAAATTTTAAAATTGATTACCACGAGAGAAGGCAGTTTGGTAGTTTGTTGGCTGTTGCTTTTTGTTGTTGCTGTTGTTGTTATTGCCGTTGTTGTTGCTGTTCTTGTTGTTGTTTTTGCTGTTGTTTTTGCTCGTTAGCTGGAAACATTGCATGACGCCTGATGGCTACATTGGCGGGCACTGCCTTAGTGTTAAATTCGTGTTAGTTGTTATTCTCTACCTCTCTCCCTCTCTCACTTAATATATCACTCTGTCTCTGTTTAACTAGGCGAATGGATTTCCGCACGTTGGGTAAATAAAAATTGCTTTTTGTTTTTGTGTAATTTTTCGTTAAGCTAATCACTTTTTTTTTTTAAAGTAAGGAATAGGTTTTTTTTTAATGAAGAATTTCATTAGATTCTCATAAAAGTTGAAGCAAATGTCAACGGCTTGCATTTCGCAAAGCCAAAATTTAATAACTTATTTAATTGTGATAAAACGACCAATATCATTACAATGGAAAACATTATAAAAAAAAATTTATGGCAAGGCCACAACGAACACATAATTATTTTATAACTGTACCTAAAAATATGATAAGTTAAAGGTTATAATGAAATATCTAATAACACTAAATTGAAAAACTTACCTAGAACAGTTTTAACAACATTTTTCTAATCAAAAATTATAAATAGATCATTATTAGCACACAATATTTTTAAGAACTTTATGAGTGCTTTAAAACGCACAGGTTGATTAATCAAAACTTGATTTAGTAATAGATACATATGTATATGCAATATTTTTATTAAGTTAATTTGAAGCAAAAAAAAAAAACAGCACAACGGCATTTCAAGTCACTAGTAAGCCGGAATTTATTATCCGATATGATTCAAATTTACTGGTATGGTGTAAATGTGGAATTATTATCTGTATACCAATTTGGATTGGGATAGATAAAAAACAAAAGTTTTTCGAACAAAAAAAGTTTGCCCAATACCTCTGATCTTTTCTATTTTTCTATATAGTATAGAATTTATATATTTATATATTTATCATTTATCGATTCCTAAACTTGATAAATGATCAATGAACAGAATGATATGACTTTTATTCAGGTAGCTCAAAATTCAAATTCGAAAAGATACGAAGAAACAGACAGACGGATATGGTCATATCGATTCGGCTGTTCATGCTGATCAAGAATATATGTATGTACATACTTTATCGGGTCGAAAACTCTTATTTCTATACGTTACAAACATCTGATCAATTTTATTATACCATCGCAAGGGTATAGTATTTTGAAATTGATAATAAACGATTGTTATATAATATTTTGAAATTGATAATAAGCGATTGTTATATCCGGTTATATTAATTAAAATCATGAAAAATTCAGTTATTTTAATTTACGGGGGTTAAAAACAATTCATATTTAAAAGTATGTATTTGGCTTTAAATATTCTTACTTTTAAGTTAAGATTTTTCTTTAAGTCTACAAAAAATTTTAAAAGAATAATAATTTATTTCCATATAGAATTAAGATTAAAAATTTAATGTTGTTTCTTTTTTTAGGGATGTAAACCTCATGCCTCAACACTCAAATTAATTAACATCTAAATATGATTCCCATTCAAAATTATGATTAAAAAAAAAAAAGGAAATTTCCAAGTGATGTTTATTAAAGGTTTGCACGTTGTCTCGTGTTTATATCACATCTAACCACTCTCACACCTTGACCAAGAAGAGGAAAACAGCAACTTAATGGCTCTTACCAATCAATTATGGTCATAACACTTCAAAGACTCAAACACCATTGAAATCTTATCTTTCAAAAGACAGCTGAAGCAGAGGGCCATGCATATATAATTACTGGCCATATCGAAAATGATTAGCAGATACATAGACAGAAAAAAGAGATGGAGAGAGAGAGATGGACTCTAATGTAGATAGAAAGAGAGAGAAAGAGAGAGGCAACACCAGCGGCGGCTATGGTGTGGAAATGGTTGAAAAAGCTACCAATTATGAACAAGTTGGCCTGCATCATCTAAAAGCTGATTATAGACCACAAAAGGGTGTAGCACAACAGAGAGGTGGATTGGTTAGGGGAAAATGTGCATAATACTAATTTAATTTTAAACGAAACAGAATTCGCCTGAGCATCTCTATAATTTAAATAATTGTATAGGCGGCTATATTGATGATGATGATGATGATGATGTTATCATCGTGCTTGCTCCTCTTCAACGCTCTTATCAACAATTTCCGCTCTGCACTGTTGCAGCTGCAAGCCACATACAAACAAACATACGTACATACATACATATGTTTATATGTAAATGCCCCAACTGATAAAACAATTTACTTTGTTTTCTTCGAGTTGAGCAAATTATGGTTACAAAATTTTATGAAGCCATTTATATCACTCATAAGCCGTACCCGCCGCCGCCTATATCATGTAATATAATCAATGGGCTGGACCTTGGGCCCCTCTGGTCTTCAACCAGATCATTCGCTTCTTTCTCTCTGGTACTTGTTTTCAATTTGGCTCATGCAAAAAAAAAAAGAGGGGAAAATAAATGGTAATTACTGTTACTTTGCCCATACAAAAGAATTAAATAATTATACAAATTAGCTATGTAGTTGATTTTTTACTGATCGGGAGAGCATGACATTAAATTTTTTAATATTTAAGCTTAACAATAATGATTCAAACTGAATTGATAAAGAAAATTGCATAAATTTTGACCAAAATCTTTCTGAAAATAGAATCAAATTCGACCGCAACTAGTGGAAATAATCAATGAAAAATGAATTAATTGGAAAATTTTTCAACATCCAAAATATTAAGTATAGACATAAATATATTCTTGATTATCTTAGTTTATAATGACCATGACAATAATTAGATTTTTTAGATCGGGAACAATTTGATGCCTAAATCAGAATTATGGAAACAATCGATTAATAAATCCTTTATGACTGTTAAAACGTTGGTACGGTTTTATTTTATTTCAGGTAATCTTTGTAAATATCTATAAATATCCAACAATTTGGTATAAAAAATTATCATATATCAAACAGGAAAACTCTTCAAATTTTTCCTTTATAAGTAACTTTCCACACTTACTATGAATCATATAATCTGTTTTGTATCATAGAGACAGGTTGTAAAAACTATATCCATAACCACACACAATTATACACATAAACGGTATAGTAAAACGACCCCCCCACCACCCTGGTAACGACTACCACGCTAACGAAAAACCAACCTACATGTATGTACATACATACGTTCCATCATTAAATCGAACAGACAATTTGTCAAAAGAAACAAGTAAATTTGCATAAAAAACTAACAAACAACTAACATTAGACACACCAACGAAGAATAAAAACAAAAGGGGAAAATTATATATGTATCTGAAATCATGCAACGACTTAAAAAAACCCTATAAAATGTTAAAGTAAATTACTTAACACTGAAAAACCTCGACAAATCCCTTTAATGCCAGTGAAAATGTTGCTAAGCTTATTATGTTGCTGGTTACTTAACAGATCATGTTATGGTTAACATTAACTCATGTTGCTAGGAAAAAACTGAAGTATATTTAAATAATGTTTTTTTTTTTTTGGCATAATCTGATATCGAGATTTTAATATACTCTCCAAACTAATAGGTATTTGATACAAAAAGGAAAAATTTGCATGTCTGACCGACTAAAGTTGGCCAACAATCTACCAACAACAAATAACAATTTTCCACAAGCTGCTGGCTGGTAACACAGAAGCTCCAAGCCAACCAGACGAACGGCAATTACCAAAAGCGCGCCACAAGAGCCAAAGAGATATCAAAGGAGATCGGCAACGTTGTTGCCGTTGCTCCTGTCGTTGTTGTTATTTTTGTTGTTGTTTTGTTGTTGTTGTTTGCGGCCTGACCAACAACATGTGCGTTTGTGTCCGTAACGATTAAGTAAAAACAATTTACACGCCTGCCTTACCTTACCAGACAACGTTGAAGTTAAGTTAACCACGAATTGGTGGCAAATGGATAAAGGCAGAGAGGAGACGAACGGGAATCAGAGTTGGAGTCGAAGCTGTAGTTTAAGCTGCAGCTTGAATTAGAGGTGGGACATGAAAGCATACAACTAACTTTAAAGATATTTTGCACCACAAATCAATAAAATTTGAAAAACGCAATTATCTTATTCTTCTTCTAGAAGTTCATCTGGCTTAAATATTCAACTTCGTTTATCAACGATTACAAGAGATTAACATTTTATTGTGTGGGATTTATTGGAAAAATATTCAATAGGCCAAATGTAAGTTTAGATTTCTGCTTTTAAAAAACTTATAGAGAATAAAATAAGAACAAAGATGTACAATTTTAAATTCACCAATGCAGTACAATGCATGGTAAAAATAAAATTCATTCAATATGATTTAAAATAGTTGAGCATTTATTAAAAAAAAATATTATTGGAATTTCTTAAATATCGTTTAGCAAGTGCCGCCTCTAAAATCAAAAACCACAGGCCATTCAGTGCTGGAATCTCAGTCATGGCGTTAATATGCTTCGCTATCCTGGCTTAGTGCTAGCTTGTTGGCCAAGTTGTCTGCATGTTGGTGCTTCCTTTTTGGCATCGGCAACATGTCAATTATATCGTATCAAATTAATAATTGTAAGCGTCGCGTTTGCCGCATTGCACGTCTGGTTAGCTGTTTGGCTAAAATGAAGTTGGTTGCTTAAGGAGGCAGAAAGGCAGAAAACTTGGCTGGTTTGGCCACGGCAACTACTTACTAATCGTGGCCGACAAGCATCGTAAGAGAATTGCCCACAAATGCAATATATTTTAAGAGTTACCTGTCAATGTTTAAGATGTTGTTAAAGCGTTGCTAACACGAAAGTAGTGCTCGGCTTTACAATGGCAAAAAATAAAAACAACATTTGGAAAAATCGGTAAATGGAAAAAGAAAATATGTTAAGCCGGAAAGCTCTTCAGTGTACAGTAAAAGTTAAAACTACAACTCCATTGAAACTCATTTTATATTTAAAATATATTAAAATTGATGAGAATTAAGTGGAACTTGTTATGATTTATGTATGTACATATTTATATTAATTAACAGACCATAATTCCTATAATCAAAAAATTGACCGCAAGATCACACCTAAATCCGGCTAATGTTAATTCTATTTCTTGGCACTGGAAAATAGTATTGGTACTTAATTGTTTTACTAGAATTTACAATACATAAATAACCTCAACCTCAAACATAAATAACAATTAAAACATTAATCTTATTCATCTATGTACTATGTTTAGAAAACATGCTCTAGTAACACCAACACAGCAATTTTTACTATGTCCAACAAGCATTTTAACACACTAAGGTAATATAGTAAGTTGGCCCGATCTGGCATGGCCTAAACTGGCTTGGCTTGACTTGGCATTCTGTCAATTTAATCGGCCACGTTTTAACCTTAACTGTCAGTTAAGTTAAAACGTTGCTTTTATCGCCCCGTTTGCCCCGATCTTTAGTGTGACTGTCATTACCAAATTCAGCTTAAGTGCTGTCAAAAGATAATTACCGTTTCAGTTTTTGTTTTTAACTGATGCCAACAAAATGAATTTCATTTATTTTTTTAAACTCAAACCAGTTTTTTGTTTGTGATATTGTTTTACAATTTTATTGTAGTTTCGATGCCCTTTGACTTGTGGGAGAATATTTTAATTTGGTATCATGTAGGCCGAAAATACGCTTAATAAACTGCTTTAGTTTATCTCGTCATCTCTAAGCAATTTCAAAATAAATTAACTTGTCTGTCTATATACAGTCTTTTCATGGCTATAAACTTTTATTCTTAAGGGGTTATATTTCAAATATTATAATCGCGGTCTTTTCTATTTATCGCTTTTTATGGTATTGTATTTTTGCGCTTTGTCACAGTTACAAAACTAACTGTCACTTTCCAGCTAATCTAGTTTCAGAATTCGCTACGTCTAAAATACACATTTGTATATGTATTTACTTATAAAACGTATACATATTTAAAATGATCAGGTGCAGCTGGGCAAATAAAGTATTTTTTATATTGTATTTTCAAAAATTCACAATAACACAAATACCCTTAACAAACTTCCACGAAATAAGACTATCTGTTTTGCGCACATCACTAACGCGCCCTTTGTTTACATAATGAGCTTCAGCTCACGACTCACGCGTGAGGGGATACAGATATGAGAGTAACGAAAAGCGCGCAAAAGGCAACGAGGATCGAAGTGGATAAAAACGGGAAAAGTTTTCTACATGCAACGTGTTCTTAAAAAATAAACTTGGTAAAAATTTATAATAAATTTAGGTAAAGGCTTCATTAAGTTAGAGGAACGAGAAGGTAAACTTACGTTAAAGAACAGTGTGATATTACAGCTGATATCTGCGATATAAATTACAGCTGAGAGCAGAGCAATGGCAAGTAAACGAATGATACTTGACGACGAGGAGGATGTTGAAATTCTTGAGGAGATCAATGATGATTTAAATCTTGAAAATCTAGAAAACACAGATCCTTCGCGATCGGCCAAGCGCTATAAGAGTACTACTGAATTTGGCGCGAAAACGCCGCTGCAGCGCATGCTGAAGCGCCAAATGGGCAACAGTACCGGCAACTCTTCCTCAGTATTGTCGCCCATTACAGAGTTATCTCAAAATATGCGTGTGACTAAGCTAGATACGAGTATTAGCGGAACACCGAAATCCTCTACATTACGTACATTCAATAGTTTGTCCAGCTATGATTCTGGTAATTCTCTGGATGATGAGTATATGACAATGTTTGATGTTGAAAATCAGGAGGAACTTTTACCATTACCAGAAAATATAGATCGACTAATATGTGGGCAATTAAAAATGGAACCAAATCAAGAGAAACCCATTGGAAATGTGTGCACCACCGAAAATCGACGTACTGCACGTCGTTGTTTAAGTCTTTTTCGGGATAAGCGCGATGAAGACAAGGAGCGTTTGGTACCGCAGGGCAATAAGGTATTAAGAAGATTTGCTTCAATGAACGATGCAGATATACTCAATGCCCTAGATGGTGAGCAACTTGAACTTATTGGGGATCTGAGCAAACCATGTGCGTTGCCACTTCAACTCATTGGATTAAAACACCAAGATCTAAAGACCATTTCGAGTGAAACATTAGCACGACTGATCAATGGAGAATTTGATGAGAAGCTCGGAAAAAATATCTATCAAATTATTGATTGTCGTTATCCCTACGAGTTCGAGGGCGGTCATATACGTGGTGCCCAAAATTTTTATACAAAAGCCCAAATCAAGAATGCATTCCCATCAACTTCCTTAAAATCGGAAGTATCGGAAGAACCACAACGTCGCATGTATATATTCCATTGTGAATTCTCATCAGAACGTGGTCCGAAATTATTGCGTTTTCTGCGATCATATGATCGTAATTTTCATAGCCATAATTATCCAGCTCTTGACTATCCGGAACTCTATCTTTTACACAATGGTTACAAGGAGTTTTTCAGTCTGTATAGCCAACTGTGTGAACCCTGTAGATATGTGCCAATGCTATCTCCAGCTCATAGTGAAGAATTTCGTTATTTTCGTGCCAAAACCAAATCGTGGCAATGTGGAGATAATGGCGATGATATTGGAGGTGCCGATAGTGGCATTGGTGGTTCAAATACTCTACGTAAATCACGATCACGCCTCCTCTATGCCGAGTGACACACAAAACACAAAATGTATTTATATACGAAGGACGAAAATTTTTAGTTAGTTTCTTGTTTACTTTTCAGTTCCATTGTTTAACCAATTTCTTGTGAAATTTTTTTTCCTAGTTGAAAGTTTTGATATATTCCTCTAGTCAGTAAAAGAAAATTTCTGAAAAAAAATGTATTTTTATTTTATATTAATTTTATATTGTGTTATCCCCATTCATTTATGTCAATTCTAAAATATTTTATTTTTAAGTATTTTCATAACATTGTCTAGCAAGAAAAACAACATAACGTACATATAAGGCTAAACCAAAACGAAATTATATGTTTTATCTATATATTTATTTTAAATATGAAGTAGAAATATATGCATAGATGTTTTCTACAAATTTTATGTTATAAGATAATATGAAAAAAGAGGATTATAATGTGTACAAATAAGATTAAATTATACAACTATTTTTTTGTTTGTTTTTCCATTTCTTAAATTCCATACAATCAATTACAATCATAGAAATATTTTAAAAATTGAAACTGAAGTTGAAAAAACGATTTAAAAACCAGTTCATAAGTTGAATGAACCCAAAATATATAATAATAATAATATATCTGGAAAATCTTAAAAAAAAAACGTGAAAAATAGTGTGAATTATAATTGATAAACTATTTAAAATATCTAGGTAATAGGTCACTATATGAACCAAAGATTTTTTTATTTTAGAAAATATTTAGTTTAACAGTTTAATAAACAAATTTTTTTTAAACAATTTAAATAAAACAATCTAAAATTATGTTAAAGCTTCAAGGATTTTTCTTTTAAATTTTCTTTATAATCTACAAATAATATTCAAATTTTCGACATTTCTTGATGCCTTACTGTAGTTTTTGATGTACAGTGGGCTACGCCCTTAGGCGAATTCTGGGTGTTGAACTACTTGCCGGTTTGATAGGGGTTTGAAGGTAATTTTCAAATCTTTAAAAATGTTTTAGTACCTGACCAAAACTAATATAGATTCAATACTTCAATAAATATTTTTTACCTTTTCCTTCATCTCCTCCATCCTCTATATTGTGCAGTCGATATTCTCCTTTCCTCTTGCCAAACAAGAGAAAGATAATAAAAATGAAATATTACTTGGCCCGTTTCGCTCTCAGCGGCAACACCAATACCACCAACTACCATCCTCACACTCTCCTTCAAAATCGGATAACATATTTTATGTTGGCCTGGTCTGGCAAAAATATCATATTATTTATTACACACAATGGGAACGCGTTACAAATATTACATAAGAGAGACGCCGTGATGCCGATTGGGAGACAAAAAAAAAAGGAAGAAGACACAGAAACGAACCAAAATTTTTGATTCTCAAAAGAAAATTTATTAAATTAATTCTTTTCTTTTTTGAAATCAACATTCGTGAATGATAATATATAAGACTTAAGTTATATTTTTTTCTTTAAATTTGAAAGAAAAGTTGTAATTCGACCAAGGTGGGATCCGAGTGAGTAAAGATTGATGAGAACCAATTTTCATTATTGGATAATTTAAGACGATCAAAACCGATAAGATCAGTGATAGTTACTCATAAACTAAAAAAACGTTATGCAGTTGTGATTATAAACTAATTAATGATATATATAGAATATGTGATTGACCAAGAGATTACAATTTACAGTTTGAAATTGGTAAAATAGTGAAACTGGACTTGATTTAATCTGCGTTAGTCAGTAGTATGAAACAATACAAAAATTGTTTTAGAAGAGATTTTAATTTTTCAATTCATATTATCTGCATCGGCGGGAGGCGCTTCAAATGGAGCTTTGCAACCGGCTTTATTATAATATTCCAAAGGTGCAGGATCCTCACTATCAAAGAAATCCGAATCGCGGGACCAGATTGGACCCAGTTCCAGTTCAACAACTTTTTCGCGCCAAAATTCAAGAAGTTCCTTTGCTAATAGTTCATCTCGTACCCTAACAATCCATTCATTATAATCCCATGGCCCATAGAAGCTAGCATCGGATCTATATTCCTGCAGCAAATCGGATATCTTGTCCATTTCTTCTTGATTGGGACTAGGCGATTCAAAGAGCAATTGCCAAATAACGTCACGAGTAACTTTGGCTATTTTTTCGATATTCCCTTGGTGTATATCATCGGGTACAATTATTTTTGTTAGGACAAAGCGTTTCATCAAATCCCGATAATCGGCCAGCGGCTCTTCCTTGCTAATGGTGGCCTCAAAATTACCAGTAAGAGCGGCAAGATTATCTTCCTCATTTGCAGATTCATCGCCCGTCTCATTGTCGTGCCCTGTTCCGTCGTGGACTGCTTCGCGAACTCTCAAACTGGCCGCAAATGGTGCCACACATCCAGCTTTGGCATAAAACTCCACAGGCGGTGTATCATCTCCATCAAATAAATCTGAGTCCCTTGACCAGCAAGGCCCCAATTGTTTCTTCACTATGCTATCCTTCCAGAAATCTAGTAGATTCTCCTTTAGGACTTCATCCCTCAACGTGACAATCCATTCATTATACGGCCATGGAGCATAAAAGCATGCATCAGTTCTATACTCCTCCAATAATTCCTCGGCTTTTGCTTGAGACTCTGTTTTATTTTGCTCTGTATTAAACAACAATCTCCAAACGGTGTCCCGAGCCGCTTGACCGATGCGTTCAAAATTAGTTTGAGTGACCTCATCATCTACAATTTCATCCATTTGAACACGTGTCTCTATCAGCTTCTGATAATCTTTTACCGGTTGATCCAGGCCAATCACGAAGTCCTCCTTTATTGTAAAAGACATATTTTTTTTTTGTCAGATTTTAACAATATTTTTAACTTTTTACTCACTGCTGTTCCAGCCGCTTCACCAGAGGCTTCTAAGCTATCCGCAAATGGAGCTACGCATCCAGCTTTGGCATAAAACTCTAATGGCGGAGTATCATCCGTACCAAATAAATCAGAGTCTCTTGACCAGCATGGACCTAATTGTTTCTTCACTATACTATCCCTCCAAAAATCCAATAGATTCTCTTTTAAAATTTCATCCCGTAACTTGACAATCCATTCATTATATGGCCACGGGGCATAAAAGCAAGCATCAGCCTTATATTTATCCAACAATGCCTCGGCCTTGGCGTGGGCATCAACCTTATTTTGACTGCTATTAAAGAGCAATTTCCAAATGACATCACGAGCAGACTGTCCTATGCGATCAAAATTTCGTTCAGTGACTTCATCGTCAACAATTTCATCTATCTGAACATGCGTCTCCATTAGCTTCTGGTAATCTGCAGAGGGTTGATCCAGACTAATCGCAAAATCATCCTTTTTAATGGAAAACATTATTTTCTCATTTGTTTTGATGAAGCTTATCAAGTTTTTTGGGTTTTAACTCACCGGTGCGATTTTTTCTGCTGTGGCCGCCATCTCACTGTTGGTTGCGTCCGCTTTGCGCTTGGACATAAGACGAAGTTTTAGATGTTTAAAGCAGAGTTTGAAATGTGTACTTTTAATAATATTGAATATGCTACGTATTATTGCGATGACTAATTTATAAGGATGACTAATTATCTGTCCACCTTTTTTACACGAAAACAAAAACCAAATATGAGAAGACTGTTTATCGATAACAGATAAACTACTTTTTATTTGAACACGCATGCTTATCGATACTATCAAATACCGATGAATCCGTTATCGATATTTCTTAACTATTTTACTTTTTGTTTACATACATTTTGCAAAATACGTAACTACAGTTTGATTATTTGATTTAATTAACAAAATAAACGTTTATAAACAGAAATTTAAACTCTGTTCCACTTTTAATCGTTCCAACACTAGAGATATGATGCCAAAAATTGTATGGTCTGATGATGTTCTAAATTTCATTATTAAATATGTTCAGGCAACGCCGTATGTATGGAACAATTTTCATCCACAATTTAACAACAAACGAAAGAAATCCAAATTCTGGGACAACCTGACAAAAAAAATTAATTCATATGGAGAATTCCGCTCACAAAATCCCAGGTTGACCCGTGGTAAATATCAACAGTAATAACTTGGCTTTTGAACGAAAGAAAAATACAGAATAAAAATGTTACAGATGTATTATCACGAAAATGGAATAACATGAAATCGTACTACGTTTCCGAGCGAAATAGATTAGACACAACTAACCGTAGCCAAAAATTCAACGAAGACGGCCCAAATGACACTGCTGTTTGGAAGTTCATGCCAGCCATGTCCTTCCTTGATGGTAAGGAGCAGACCGAATGTTTTTTAAAAACAGAAATGAAGACAGAAATTTCGATGAGCATTGATGAAAGCCCCAGTGGTGACAATAATGATCAACTCGAGGAAGGGTACGAATCGTCTCCCGATCCCCTAGTGGCGTCTAACATCATGGGAGATACGACAGTTGAAGCGAATACGACAGTTTGTCCATTACCACAGAGTACCTCCGACAATAACAATGTCAATTCTTATTTGGAGGCTAATATAGATGACAATGAGGGTGAAAAGTATCATGATAGGGTCATGGAGCAGACGATAATGTTTAAAAAACCATTAGTTAAACCAACAATGAGGAAGATAAAAAATTCTTACATCCATTTTGCAATGGTTATAGCTCAAGACTTAGATCAACTTGATGAAGACTTAAAAATCGATGCGAAGTTGGAGATAATGCAAGCTCTTGCAAAGTATAAAAAAAAACATCTACTCATGGAAAGAAGTAGAGTAATAGTAAGAGGGGAGCCAATGTAGTTTATTAAGTATGAATTGACTGCAGTTCTTATAACCTTTCAGAGTGCATATTAGTTTTGGTTAGAGGTTGCAACACATAAAAGGAAGCATCTCCGACTATTTAAAGTATTCTTGATAAGCCGATTGGGTATAGCCCTGTCCGTCTGCCCGACTCCGATTGTCTGGATTAACACGTTCTCCTCCGAGAGCTTATAGCTCTGTAACCGAAGTTTTGCACATATGTAATCCGAAATTTTCCGGATGTACGTTATGTTAAGGAATCGTTCAGATTGGACTATTAATCAAATTGCTCCCATAGGAACAATCTATTAAGAATAAGGTCTAACATTAATTAATCGGATTTTTTTTTAAGGGAACGCCACGAAAATAAGTATTTGCAGATGTAAGTAGTTCTTAACATTTTTACTAAGTTTAATCAGAGTCCAGTGTCAGTTTTTGTTTCTCAATAAAGTTCTTCATGTTCGTATTTGATCGATAAGCAAATATCGATTAAAATATAAAAATTACAAGTAGGCCTTTTCAGAAGTGCACAAACTTCATGAAGAGGTTACATTTTTTTTTGTGGACTTTCTATTTAATTTGTAATGTCTTTTTTTTAGCTAGGTATATTTATAAAATCTAAGGAATACAACAAAATAATAAAATTTCTTACAACATTTCGCCCTTTCGTTACATAAATTGGGTTGGAATTTTTTTTGGGAACTCATAATTTAACTCTCCCAGTCATTTTCTTTCTTTATGTATGCAGCTGTATACATGTATATTTGTAAAAAAAAATTTAAAAATGAAAACAGTATAAAAATAAGCTTCCTTGAGCAAATTTTACCCATTTCAAACTTTAAAAAAGCTCCCCGATATTTATTAAAGTATCGATACCTCTCTTCTGCAGCCCTGACATTTTGTTGTTTTCATTGTTTGAAATAGAAAGTGGCGAAGATGATACAAAATTTTTCAAAATTCCGCATCTATTTTTTATATAATAATTAAGTTAAAAAAAAAATAAAACTACCATATAATCGGGACAAACGAAGTTTGATTGCGGGCTGCACGAGCCCAGCGACAACCAGCGCTCGCAGTGCAAGTTGTGCGCGAAATCAATTACAAAATCGATTTCCCAGGCCCAAGATCCCAGACAGCTGTGTGATAAAATAGAAACAATGACTTCTTCAACAAAAGCGCACACATGCCGGCCACAGGAGCGCTGGAAAAGTATACTAATAACTGTTATTGTTCTAATTGGTCTTATCAGTAACGGCTGTCAAGCAACGGATACGGATATTGCCTTGGATGCCAAGGCCACCTTAAATCATCGCATACAGAGTCTGGATCTTCTGGTCTTCGTTTTCCTTTTGGCCCTGACCGTCTTAACGATTTGGCTATTCAAGCATCATCGCGTGTCCTGGCTTCATGAAACGGGACTGGCAGTTATTTATGGTAAAACAGAAAAACAAATGAATTTCATTGAGCGTATTTAAGGTTTTTTGTCGTTGTCATGGCCAGGGCTTTTGTGTCGCATCGATTTGCTTTATACAGGTCCGCAGTGGGGGTTCGTTTATAGACACAATATGCTATCGCGGTCCTATCAAATCAAATTATCAGGTTATTATTCTTTACTAAGAATTAAATATTGGTTGAAATATAAAATTATAATAGTTGGATAATTGAAGGACTTAAATACTGATCAATTTCTTTTAATTGCTTCAGAATTCAAAGAAATTTACGTTGTTTAGTATTGTTATAATAACTATTGATTTATTCCCTAGTATCATAGCGCGCTCCATGCTAAGTATTATACGAATACAGTGCGTCATATGTCCACCCCCTTAATAGACAGACACCTCTTTCAATAGTAATTGCGTTTTTCGCTCACTAATATCTAAACGTATGTATGTATGTATGTACATATATATGTATGTACATATATTATATAAAATATTTCTAATTTGTTTGTGACTTTGTATTTCATGTCTGAAGATTAGCCAACAATACTGCTTTGGGTTTAATTAAAGCTAATGAAACAATTCAATAAACAGGTTAAAAAAAAAGTCGTAGTCTCAACAAATTCATTAGTTCGATGTACGGAATGTACATGAAGCGCTATATAAATAAACACGTGCCCATAAAACATTATACACAGCCATACATACATACATAAATATATGTATATAAATATGCATATTTTCAGCCGGTATCTAAATTGGTTTTACCCATTGTAAACCAAAACTGAATGCCATATATTACATATATGCAAGAGAGATAGACTCTAAAAGGGGGAAATAAATAAGTATACAACTCAATAAAAAATTCATTTAATGCAAGATAAGCAATTGTGAAAAGTTTTCAGTAGAAACAATTGTTATTCCTTATCAGAATTATATTTTAGACGATTCAGCATAAAGTTGGTTGTTGTTCATATGATATGAGTAGTTGGGCACAATCATTAAAATGATGACTAATAGCATTTTGTGATAGGTCAGTCAATGGGTTTTTCTATAAATTATCACTTTTTTCTATAGAACTATTTTTATTTAAAATTTAAATTTTGTGGGAATGGAAAAAAAAAAGAAAAACATCCGCAACAGCAAAAGTTTTACGTCGGCACCTCATTCCTAATCCGGTATATGTTTACCTTCATAAGTTCTCCTGTTTCCAGCTCATACAAGGGCTATATAACCCCATTCTGTTATATGATATTAGCAGAAAACTTAATGAACTGATTCAGCATGAATAAAACTCAAAAGTATCGCGTAACTTCTTATCCTATAAATTTAATTCCTTTATCTTAACTAACAAAGAAGTTTTATCTATAAACAAGTGTTAAACAGTATACCATGCTATAGTAATTATGAATGCAGATAACATATTAGGATCATAATTGGTACATATATAAAAGTTACTCTAACTAAACTATTGATTTTGCAGGTTTAATTGTGGGAGCCATTATACGATATGCAGGCACTTCTACCACTCTGGTACACATGCAGGTGGAGCCTCAGGGTAATCCCACATATAGTGATAAATTGCCACCCGACACGCTATGGTTTAAGGTGAGTTACATCGCAAATTGTTGTTTAATCATTATAATCAATTGTTTATCTTCTTTCAGTATCCTGTTAATCAAACGAATAGCACTAAGTTATCAGAAGATATTAAGACCTATGCTTATGTCTTTCGGGGACAAGTCCATGATGTGGATGAAAATGAAATTGATTTAAAGGCCACATTTGATCCGGAAGTGTTTTTTAATATCATCTTACCGCCAATTATATTTTATGCCGGCTACAGTTTGAAAAAGGTTCATCTAATGAAAAATTATTATTATTCATTATTTTTGCTAAATTTTCAATTATTACAGAAATATTTCTTTAGAAATTTGGGTGCCATTTTGACATTTGCCATTGTGGGTACCACATTGTCAGCATTTCTTATTGGCGGCTTTATGTATGGCTGTGTGAAACTAATGCCAAAATATTTGAGCAGCAATTTTACCTTTCTGGATTCTCTCTATTTTGGTGCGCTTATATCGCCCACAGATCCATTAACAATTTTAGCTATATTTAATGATTTGCGTGTGGACGTTAATCTTTATGCTCTGGTTTTGGGTGAATCTGTACTGAATGATGCCGTGGCCATTGTCCTTAGCGGGTAAGCTTAACACTCAATACAAATTTTAATCGTTTATTTCATTGAAAATAATTTTCTTTCATTTCATTTCTTTTAGTGCCATACAAAACTATGGAGAGCATTATTCAAATACAGGAGAATTTGAAACGACAGCGTTTTTACGTTCCCTAAGTGATTTCTTCTCCATCTTCTTCTTATCGCTATTGATTGGCGCTGCCATGGGCTGTTTAACAGCATTGATATCCTTTTCATACATATTTATAGATATAATGTTCATTTAAATTTTAGTTATTATGTATTCAATTTGTTCTCCTTAACTCCTACCACACTTGACCAAGTTTACACGCGTACGTGACTTTCCCTTACTGGAGTCAGCCCTATTTGTGCTTATGAGCTATAGCACATTTTTGCTGGCTGAGGCAACGGAATTAACCGGTGTGGTTGCTGTCTTATTCTGTGGCATATGTCAGGCTCATTACACATATAACAATTTGTCCGAGGACTCAAGACAGCGAACTAAACAGATTTTCGAGCTGCTTAACTTTTTGGCAGAGAATTTTATCTTCTCATATATCGGAGTCTCGATGTTTACCTTCCCGAAACATCATTTTGATGCTGGATTTATAATAACAGCCTTTGTAAGTTGTCGCCAATTAGCTTTTTGATTAATTAATATTATTTTTATGTTTTTTTATTTTAGATCTGTGCCGCTTTAGGACGAGCAGTCAATGTCTATCCCTTGTCTTGGCTGTTGAATATCAAACGCAAACCGAAAATCTCATCTAATTTTCAGCACATGCTTTTCTTTGCCGGCAAGTTAATTAAAAAAAAAAAAAAAAAAACATAGAAATAATTAATTAAGGCATACCTTTGTAGGTTTGCGTGGGGCAATGTCATTTGCTTTAGCCATACGTAATACCGTATCGGATACACGTCAGACAATGTTAACTGCCACATCGCTAATTGTCATCTTTACGGTCATTATTCAGGGTGGGGCAGCTAACTTTTTGCTCAATTGGTTAAAAATACCGTGAGTATAACAAATCTTAAATATGCATATATGATTGAATCGTTTAAACATAAAAATTTAACCATTTCAATTATAGTGTGGGCGTCGATGATGAGACTGAACAATTAAATAACTACCAAGTGCACAGTGTAAGTATTTATACATAATACAATATCTTTGGTTGCAAGTCAAAACTTATAGGAATTTTAGAATACTTGTAGCTAAAGGCTTTAGTAGTTAGAATCATTCTTGACTACATAAAACATATAGTAGATGTAGATCACAAGATTAGTTTATTATATCAAGTCTTTCAGTCTAGGTGAATCCGAGACAATCGAGACTTTTGAATTACTTTGATTCTGTAAAAAATAAAATAATGTTAATAAATTTGGTGTTAATCGGTATTATTTGCATATAATTAATAGCTTTGTAGGCCCGTTATTAGAGTATTAGAAATTCGCAACATGTCATGAAAATACATATATTTTTTTTAAATTTATTAAATTAATGACAAATAGTTATAAGTTGCTCATTTAAGAGTCTCAGATTGATTAATTCAAGCATTGAAATAATAAAAATAATTTGCAAGGGTTTAAGGTACAAAAATAAAATCGAAAACATTTTCATTCAGTATTTACCGTAATTGATTTATATTTATGTTTAAATTTCTGCTCAAATCACCAACAATTTAATTTGCATCCATTAATAAACCAATAAACAACAAAAGGTATACAATTCCATGGATAATTCACATCAGCCTCCGGTACGTTTTACAAATGAAATATCATATATGTACCTATTTAATTTATTTTTAGTTTATTAGGTTCATAATGTATGATTTAATGTATGTGTTAAATTTTATATGTTAACTTGTGTATTAAATTAAAATGTTTGGGTTAGTCTGATGGTTATTTGCAGGATATGGAGAGTGGACGTGGAAAAAGTCGTATTCCTAGTGGATCTGATGGCAACTTGGATACTCCAATAGAGGGCGCAAATGGAAGTCTTAGCAACGGAGCCAGTGGCAGTCGTCGTCGTAATAGCCATGAGAAAGCTATACTAGCAAGAATTTGGGGCAACTTTGATACCAAGTGAGTAAATTAAAAACTTGTACATTTATATATTTTTTACCTATAATCTTGAATAGGTATATGAAACCATTGTTGACACATTCGCGGCCAACTTTATTGGAAACTTTGCCCAATTGCTGTAATCCCATAGCCCGATTGCTTACCACCACGCAACAGCTGACACAGGTAAGTTGAGTGGGTTATGGTTACTATGTTATCATATATCATAATGTTATATATTATAAAGGATGGCGGTGAATTTAGACGTGTTGATTCCGATTCAGACATTTGCATTGATAATGATTCGGGTAATGGTCTTTCAAATCAAGCTGGTGCCGGTCCAGGTGGTGGCCAAACGCCGGGTCGTCGCAACTCATTAAGTCGCGTAAGTATCCGATATACAGGCGATACTCACAATCTTCTTGCTAGCTACAGAAATCTTGAATGAAGCCAAAACCAAAGACTAATCCAAAGAAACAAAAAAAAAAACAATAAATAGAGTAGAAAATGAAACCAACTACCTAACGACAAAAATGTGATTTCCATTTAATTTAACTTAATTTAATTGTTATATTTATCAGAGATCTTATCTTCATTTTGTTGTTAATTTTTTAGCTGTTTCTAATCTAAAAACAAACAAAAATAACACCCATAATGTATATACTTATTAATTTATTGTTAATTACTATTTAATGCATGCTATTTAAATACAACTAACTAAAAAAAAAAACTGTAACGATCTTCTCTTTAGCAAAATATTATTAATTTATTTATTTAACTGCGGCATCTTTCTTTTTCTTCTGTCTTTCCTTTCCCAAAAAAAAAAAAAAAAAACAAAACAAATCCTCATCTAACCAAATCTCTCATGTGGACTCTCTTTGTACAATTTGACTTTTGGTTGCCATAACTTTACACTAAACAATAAAATATATATAGTCAAACATTTTTAACGAAACTAATCACATTGCAAATGAGCTCAGTCTCGTCACCAATAACTTTATGTAATAATTGCTTTTATTATTATTTTATTATTTTTCTTTTATTTAAAATTCGAAACCTTTATACGCGCACATATACAGAAAGAATGAAAGAAATGAAGTCTGTCCGATTCGCATACAAACTACATTTATATATATATGTATATTTATACATGTACTTATATATATAAGGGCATAGAATAGGATCTTTTATTGTGATTGGGTATAGATAAACTATTTTGGTATTTGAAATTTTTTTGATTTTATTTTTATATTTCTTAGCATTTAACATGCAACTAACACCCAAGTAAGTACGAAATTTTTCCATTTATTTGTTTTAATTAATTTCTTTGTTAATTAAAAGAATATGTATACAGATGAGACTCACATTAACAGCTTCTTATGTATTTAACCATTTTATAATTTTTAATTTATTCCTTTTTTACATTTTCTTTTCGATTAAAGGTTTCTACACACGAGCATCGAAATGATTATTCTTAAGTTTACTTTTTTTTGTAATATTTTATCTGTTGTTATTTAATTGGTCTCATTTTAAATGAAAAATATGTACAAATTAGTTATTTATATGTTAGCTTTTCTTTTGCTTGTGATTCGATGAAAATAAATATACGATACATACATACATATATAAAATAAGAGAAGCTTATCAACATCCTATAAATATGTAAACAAAATTGTGAACGAATCGGAAACCTAATAACTAATAATCCAGCTTCTTATCTCATAATCTTATATACTCTTTCTGTTTTTATTTGAAATTGCTGCAAACTTTGTAATGAAACTCAATAATAATATTGATCAAAAACCAAAACGAATAAATTATGCAAACAACTT
The DNA here is from genome assembly GCA_018150375.1 of Drosophila sturtevanti. NCBI lineage: Eukaryota > Metazoa > Arthropoda > Insecta > Diptera > Drosophilidae > Drosophila > Drosophila sturtevanti. Next base: position 2,980,415 of record JAECWJ010000027.1, read on the forward strand.
AAAACAATTAATATTCAACACACTTAGATGGAAATTATGGAACATGTGCAAAGTCCGGTGTCAACAAGAATTCGTCTCTTGGGATTTTACGGCAAAAAGTTATAAATTACAAGTTATACTTACCAAAAAATATATTTTATTAAGTAATTTGTTTTATTTTTATTGTATATATGTTTTGGCCTTTCAACATAATTTAAAATTCGTACAAGTTTATTACAAAATGTACAATTAGGAAGGCGATAGCCCTTTAATCATATTAATTGTTGTGCTATTTTATTTGTAAGTTTAAAAACTAATAAAAACTATGAAACAAAATGGTTTTTAAATCTTGATAATCAATCGATATTTCGATTTCGTTTGACAATCGATCACATTTGCATTCAAACAATTTCTGTCATCACTAAGGGCGCTCAATTTTCAGGAACGATAAAGTAAAAATCTACATCTTATCGTTTATATTACATTGATTTTTAATATGGAAATGGTAAAATTAGGATTTCTGCGGGCCTGTAAGAATCATAGTTGTCTTAGCCATGAACTCATCGACCAGATACTGACGCCGCTTTGTGAACACCATAAAGTTAAGAAACCTCAGCTGGAGGATGTCAAATCGTTTATTAAAGAGATTGATGATTCCATAAGCGAGTTCAATCAGACATTAACTTTCATCAGGCATCCAATCAAGGGAAAGGAGTTTTTGGTTTATGCCAAATCCGATGCCACGCCCGATTCCTCTGTAGGCTTGACCACTCTGGCGCCCATAGAATATCAATACTTTTCTATTTTGCTGGATAAAATAGCTCAAGAGGAGGAATGTTGTATACCCTGGACTGGAGCTTATAACAATCTAGCATTTGAGGCCACGGCCAAGCCACCAAAAAAGGCCCGGTTACAAACGTTGCTGCAAAAATGGTGCGAAATGGGCTACTTTCTATCTGAAGAGGATGACAAGATCTATTTGGGCCCTCGCAGCCTGGTCGAATTTGAATTCTTTTTGCTCACCAATCATCCAGAAACAATCAAAAAATGTGTGCTCTGCAATAATGTGGTGCTATGGGATATTAGGTGCGCCTCTTGCCAGGAGCAAATACACCGTGATTGTATCCACAGGTATTTACAGAGGCGGTCACATTGTCCAGCCTGCGGTAATTTATGGACAACTCCCACACGTCGCTCCACTTCTACCTCATAAAAAGATGATCATTTTAACAATATATGTATATAGTGTAAACGCTAGCCGTTAAATAAAAATAAGCAGTTTCTATATAAACTGTCAGTAAAAATTTATAATTGTATAACTAATTTAAACAAAATATAATCATTAGACAAGTAATTGTAGGTGGTTTGTTGTGCTTTGAAAATAAAGGTATTTCACCTTTACTCACACACCTTTTAAGTTAACCCTCGTTTTAATCTTAAGCACTTTGCCATTACAGTTAGTCTTTTTCCCATTCTCTCTCTTTCTCTTTATCATTTGTATAGTAAATGAAAGAAAATGGAAAAAGTGGAGATAAAACAGTTTCTAAACTTATGTAGTGTGCATCGTTATGAGTCTGTGTGAAAATTTAAAAAATATTTCCGTAATGGACCCCAAGTCCTATAACCCATTTACAAAGCAACGTCGCAAGGATTGGGAACAGGAAGTATATAAGGTGCTATATACTAACCGCCAAATTCTTAAATATACATTTATGTATACATATATAATAATATCTAACCCAAAAACAGAGAGAAATAAATTTAAAGCGCCGGCAGATGGCCTATCATGTTGGTGATCGTTTCATACCCAAGCGATTTAAAAGCGAGGACATTGACTTCAATCTGAAATATATTGATCTTAAAGAAGAGAAGGACATACTTAATTGGGGAAATTCATTAGACTCCAGTTACTGGCGTCAAAGTAGCTTCATTTCGGTTATAAATAATACATTTAATATACGGGATCATCGTGTGCTCCAATTCAGTCCTTGGTCTGAACTTCATTTACGTTCCAGAGTCAATGAGGATTGGCCGTGTAGACCGCGAGCCCGTCCTCAGGCTTACCCCTGTGCAACACATGAGTTGCCGGAATTGCCCACAAATTTTGGTGTGAAACATGTTTTTTCTACCCAATTCATGAATATTTAATAAAAGTTTACTTCAACAGATAATAACTTAATGGATTGGTCGATTGAAAGTCAAATGGCCATTTCAATTGGCCAAGATGTAATGGTGTGGCGTTGTTGTGATTCGACTACAATGGTCTTCGGCGTCAAGTGTCCAACTGCATTAAAATATTCGCCAGATGGTAAATATTTGGCCATGGCTTACATAGATCTAGGATTTCCTGGTACGCCTACATACTATATACATCCATGTGTTGATGTTCATTAAATAGATCATTTCTTTTCATTTTAAAAGTTTTGGAATTCTGGAAAATTGAGACTGATATGGAATTCCTAGTGACTGATGGGAAATGTTTTGATATTTCAATGGGTCATATTACATGCATTGAGTGGAATCATAATAGTAAGGAAATTGTATGCGGCACACGATCTGGTCACCTAATGATCATCAATTTAGCCACCATGCGAAAGAAAAAATTAAAAAGTCAAAACCATAAAATAACCATGTTAAAATTTTCACCATTTATGTGCTATTTGGCCATAGCTGATGCCAATAGTAATGTTTTTGTATTTGATTATCGAAGACATAAGGTCATCTGGAAGATGCAAATGAAGTCCTATGAAGTGATGTTTGACTGGCATCCCTGGACAGGTGTGGAATTGGTAATTGGTTAGTACATATATTTGATCAAAGTATCCAAACAAAGTTAATCAGAGATATACCAAAATCCTAATTAAGACTCTTGAAATAAGTCTTTCCTATAATCCTCTTTCCACCATGTGGACAAAAGAGAATTTCATAAATTCCATTTGATTTTAGCGGAGGCTTGCCCTGCCTCACTTTCGATTGTCCATTTGCCGAGCAGTAAAATAGTAGCAAACTATAAACGCAAAGATGATCATATCAGAATCCGTGCAATAACATTTAGTAAAATTACTGGGGAATTACTTGTCAACGTTATATGGGATGGTATGCAAAAAAAAAACAAAATGCTGTCCGAATTTACATTTTTGGTATTTCTTCAATAGATGATGGCCTAGATATGTGCGAAATTTTGGTGCTCGCATCTTTGAATCGTGTTGTTGATGTGTTGGGATATAGTAATCGTGGTGCCCTTTTTATGATGTGGAGTCCAGATGGTACTAAATTATCAACAGGAGGACTTGATGAATCGTTTTCGGTATGGAATTTTTATCCTGCTCTTACAACGGAGGCCAAGTATCAAGAGCAACAACGGGATAAAAAGAGAAATTTACCTCTCGAACAAACTTTTGGTCTCTTCAGAAATTTTAAATAATTGTTGTTTTGTAATCAATGTTTCAATGTTTAAACTGTGTTTTTTATTTGGCTATTATAATATATTTTAATATTTTCATTTCGTTTTGTTTTCAATTCAGATATATTCCTTTCATTAAACTTTCATTAGAATTTTCAACTTAATTATAACAAAATCAATTTTTTTTGTAAGGTAAAAAGGGGAATCTGGTGTATAATATATCCTATCTTCTAGTAAAAATTTCAATAATTGTATTGCGATAATGGCGTAGAAGATATTTAATAGAAAATGGTAAAATCCCAACGTCATTGGAGGATGGTAAATGGTCAATGGTTGTTGTTGTTGGTATGTTGTTGATGGTACTGTTGATTTGCCCGAGTCTGGGACTCCTGTTGAAATATATACTCGGCCCAAGCTTCAGCCTCGATTCGGCGCTTTTTACTTAAATAAGGTTTGATTACAAAGCGATGGCTAGCGAAAATGAAGATAGTTGAACCAATACCAATGGCCATCATGCCAACGGTCGTTGAGGCAAACCTCTTGACACCATTAATGAAACTCATCTGGAAAGACAAATGTAAATGCAATTAATTAGTCACTTATTGTCACAACTATCTGCAATATAAAACTTGTTCAGACTTTGGTGGGTTCGTTGCAGCACTTTCTACTGTAGCAATTGTTTCACTGTCTGATTTATTCTCGTTTTTGTATCGCAGAATTAATGGTTTCCAAATGTAGACGCCGCCAAGAAAGCCGATTGCAGTAACGACCATTAACTGTGGAATTGTAACACCTCGAGGACGACGTATTTGCATCGCACGCAATTTAACCAAAATTTAAAAAGTCAAAATCCAACGAAAAGTCGTGCCGGGTTGTTATTTAACAAACAGCTGAGACAGATAGCTAAACTAAACCAAAGTTATGCAACACTGTTCAGTGTTGTAAGGAGTTGCCGTATTTTGCAAGTCGGTGAAATTTGAAATTGAAATTAACATCAGAACATTTATAACAATTTAGATTAAAAAAAATTAAAAGAAACAATTACATGTAATGTAATGACGTTTAACTCGTTGGGTCCGGTGTTTTAGACACAAATTTAAATAAGTGGAGCCCATTTATTAAACGAAATTTGAAATGAAGGCTATTTTTAGTACTTTCTTACTAAACGTTCTTTTGGTCATAATTTGGATAATTGCGATTATATACAATAAATATTATAGGCAGACCAAGACATGTTTTAATTGAAATCGTCAAGTAAAAAAAAGTAAAAGAAAATTATGAAATAAAGTATCTATTTGCTGAGGGATAATATTTCCTATAATAAATTGTTTTTGCAACGGAAAGAAATTACTTCTAATTGTATATTAGCCTTTGGTCTTTTGGAATTTCCTTGTTTCTGGGTATGCTTAATGATGACGTAGAGAGGGATAAACAAAAAGACTTAAGTAAAACGGTAGTCTAACTTTGTGTATATCACGAATTTAGTAAGTAAAAGAAGTGGGGAGATTGAATGTGACGCGATTCTAAACGGAGATGACTTTGGGACTCCCAATACACCAAAGCAAAGAGCCACACACACATACACAGCCACCTACAAATATTGTCGCAACAACAGCACCAGCTTGGAAGCTGGTTTTTGAGCTTTTGATTTTAAATAGCCTCGCTTCTCTCAATAGTTTGAGTCACTCTCAGTTGGAACTGCGTGCTAAACGGTACTCGCTCCGTCGCACAAACTCAACATTTAACAGTTGTTTGTTTAATAAAAGAAATCAGCGGATATAAGAAAGTAAATAATTAAAAAGATTGAAAATCCAAAAGAAAAAAAATAAGAAAGAGCAACATGATAAGCATAATACCCTGGTTGGCGCTAATCATATTAGGAGCAGTCAATGGAAATAGTATACCGACGGTAACAACACCGCAAGGCGTTTTTCAGACCAGAACGGATCTTAATGTGCATGTACTGCCAACGACCCCAAGTCCAGGGGCGGCTTCCAGCTCCTATGGTGTCATCGATACATTTGTGCCATTTCGCAGTGATTTCCACGATCAATTCTCTTGGCATTTATTAACTACTATTTTACAGAATGAGACATCGGCTCAGAATGTTATTATATCACCTTTCTCCATTAAGCTTGTATTGGCCCTCCTCTCCGAAGCAGCTGGAGCTAATACGCAAACTCAAAGGGAGCTGATTGAGACCCAAACGGATATACGATCACAGAATAATGTCAGAGAGTTTTATCGGAAAACTCTTAACTCGTTCAAGAAGGAAAATCAATTACACAATACATTGAATGTGCGTACAAAACTCTTCACAGACAGTTTCATTGAAACACAGCAGAAATTTACGGCCACCTTGAAACATTTTTATGACAGTGAAGTGGAAGCTTTGGATTTTCATAATTCACCAGAAACCGCCGCTTCAGCCATCAATGATTGGGCTAGTAATATTACCCATGGTAAATTACGAAAATTAGTCACCGCCGAAAATGTGCAGAATAATGTGATGCTCCTTACGAATCTAATTTACTTTAATGGTGAATGGCGACGACAATTTGCTAACACCTATCAGGGTGTCTTCTTTCGCCAAGAAAAGGATCAAACTCGTGTAGAGTTCATGGAACAGACGGATTACTTTTACTATCGCAACTCGGATAAATTGAAGGCACAAATTTTACGTTTACCCTACAAGGGGAAGAATTCTCTGTTTGTTTTGCTACCTTACGAAGTTCATGGCATTTATGAATTGATAAATAATTTGGAGAATGATGAATTAAAAAGTGCCCAATGGTCGATGGAAGAGGTTAAGGTTAAGGTTATATTACCAAAATTCCATTTCGATTATCAACGCGATATGAAGGAAACTTTACAAAGTCTTGGCATACGAGAGATTTTTGAGGATACAGCTTCATTACCAGGTTTAACGCGTGGCGCCGATGTCGCCGGCAAAGTGAAAGTATCGAATATATTGCAAAAAGCTGGCATCGATGTCAATGAGAAAGGCACTGAGGCGTATGCAGCTACTGTGGTTGAAATTGAAAATAAATTTGGTGGCTCCACAGTTATCGAGGAATTTAATGTGAATCGTCCATTTGTGTTCTTCATCGAAGAGGAGTCCACTGGAAATATATTATTTGCTGGCAAAGTTCATGATCCCCATGACGCCTAGAATCTATGTTAGATTATATCTCCCATCATCCAGACAAAAGCTCTTTCTGCTTGATGTTTATTTTTAATGACAACAAAAAAAAAAAAAAAAAAAAACAATCACACACACAAAAAGCAATTGTAAAAAATAAAAACAACTTTGAAATGGATTTTATGAGTTTTGCTCTTGACACGCTTTTTTTTCCGTAATCATAAGTATTTTGCCACATCCCATTCCATTTCGTTTACTGATAAAGTAGCAATACAGGGCCTAAAAAGTCGTGCTTGACGGAACAATTGAGAAATAAAAGCTAACAATGATCAGATCAAATCAAATATGCAAAATACCTAACAACTTAGTTTTGGGGAATGCCCCACACAAACGTCGTATGTATTTAAATACATGCTTGCTGCTTCTGTAATGCCGCCACAGCCTTACGATTGGGGGGGGATTACAATTGAAACCAAAAGTAATAATCAATAACAATAAATGAATCATAAATTAAAACACTTCATCAAATAAACGTTTAAAATAATTTAACTACTAGCTATTAAATTAAATTGTTTATAGATAAATGTATAAGGAACCCTATCAACGAACGAAACTTATGCGTTATTCGGTTCATAGCAGCGAACACCTGCTTTCTCTCTTTCTCTCTCTCATCAGACCTTGCAGCACTTAGCGTTTACAAATGCCAACCAAAACGTTTCTAAATCTCCGATTTTTGAAATTTGGTATACATTGGCTATCTTTTTTTTGACTATGTCAAAAAGGATGCATTAATGCAACAGTAGTAATCGCTTTCTTCTATTTTGCGGGGGCGCAAATTAGTAGACACTAGACGGGAGTTCATCCGGCCGGGTGGACAAATAAACAGACATGCCTAAATCGGCTTGGCTGTTGTACTGATCAAGAATATACATATATATTTTCTGGGGTCGGAAATGTTTCCCTCTGACTGTTACATTCAATATACCCTTTTACGTTGCGGTTACAGGGTATAAAAGAAAATTTACTTCTAATAAAACTTTCATTTTAAACTTTCTTTTACTATTATTCCTTGTAATAAAGAGCAGATAACCTAAGACAGCATTTCTCAAACAAAAAATATCCAAGAATATGAATCCATATATGCATGAAACTTCATCCGACCTGACTGGACTATGTCGGTGTTCACTTTCACTTTATATATTTATGACAATTAGTTTATATATGTACATATGTATAAACCGCATGGAGATGCTGGTTCCTTTAAAAATATATCCAAATATCCCAAAAAAAAAAAAACAGTCATCTGGCTTTCTAAATAATTAAACTCAGATACTCAACTTATAAGTGATTCAGTAGTATTATTTATCGGACACGTTTATGTAAGTAAATGTTTGCTGTGATCGTTAAATCAGCTCATAAACATTTTGCGAATAAGCTCTAAAGGGAATTTATGTACATATTTTCAATATTTGCGAAGCTTTTCAATGGCTATGGTATTTTTTACTTTACACAATGTTCATATCCAATATCAATGGAGGAGGATTATGACTCAAAAGATAACCGATAAGAGAATCGACTTACAAAAAGCATTAACAAATCTTTATGTATATATATACATACATATATACATATATGGCAATTGGGAATTATCTATACAAACATCATAAAATGTAAAACAAATTTGAAAAATTAATGTTTTCTAATTCTTTCTATGTATGTATATGTTATTCATTTATAACAATTCACGTTAACTTTGTAGAAAAATTAATTGCAACTAGAAAAAATAACTCGAGTCATTAGTCAACTGAAAATTGCTTAATTTTTGCATTTATATTGAATTTATTTTTAGTGTCTGGTCACCGGGCTATATATTCCAGGCGGAAATAATGGGAAAAAAATTTTTTTACATATTTTTGCCAGATATATCAATAGAAATTGTAGAATAACAAAAACAAAGTAGTCTATGTAAAACAAAGCAAAATAATACAACGAACAAAACTTGGGATATTAAAAAAAAAAGGAAAAAAGGAAAAAAAAAGAGAAAAAAGGGAAAAAACGGAAATATGAAGCCCACCACACTGAACAACACGATATTTTTGGTTGTTACGATTTTAGTGCTATTGGTAAGCATTTTACTGATTGGTACATTCTCGGGATTCGAGCATGAGATGAAAACGTTTAAAACAATGCTGGTGTCGACAGTTTTAATACTTTTATTTCAATTTCTTGTCTGCGATCCTATTAAGTTTATTGTGTTATCAATTGATACGGCTACATGGCCGCAGACGTATAAAGTGCAAATGGAAAAGGACTCTGGACAATTTAATCACATTGATTATTTAAAGTTTCGTTTAAATAGCTTAAGGTCTCAATTGAAAGTTACCAAGGAACATCGGAATGAACAGCTAAATGAAAAATATTATCTTATAGCAAATGATCTATTTTTATATGGTTCATATTTTCTTGTCCTAACGTTGTTCGTTCTGGCCCATCAAAATGTAATCATGTACTATAATACGAATAGTGTTAAAAAATTATTTAGTGGAAATACGTCTTCAACGATTGGACTGCTCACTTTGTTGTATATTAATCAGATATATGATTTTATCGAGTTTACAATGATAGAACCATTTGATCCGAATGTGGAGAAATACCATCACGATAGTTGGACACAGATAGAACAAATGAAAATGCTTGGTGTTGCAAGGTTGCGTCAAGTGCGTGCTGTCGATCCCCACATAGGCTTAGGTTATACCGAATGGGAAAATAATCAATTTTTACCAGAATGGCAATTGCCATATCAACGTTTGCATTATACTACCAAATATTGGCGGACCTATGAACCGTGGGAGCCCCTCATTCATAATCCTACATTACTTAACGGTTTATTGCTTCATTTCGATCATATTGGCGGTTATCAATCTTATCCGGAACTAAATGGCTATATATCCTTGCTAACACCACTTAAGTCAGATAGCATGAAGGTATTGGAGTTTCTCAAAACATACAATTGGATCGATTCTAAGAAAACAGCAGCAGTTTTCATAGACTTTACATTATATAATGCGGATGCGAATATTTTCTCCGTGTGCACCATGACAATAGAAAATACTGCATTTGGCCTTCAAGTACCTACAGTAAATGTGGAGTCCTCCGCTTTGGTAGAGAATTTATCTCAGCACAGCCATTTGGAGATCATAGTACTATTTATATACTTTTTGTTGCTTATTCGATTTGTTCGAACTTTAATTGTTAAAATTTGGTACGATCCAAAAGAAATACGAAAACCGTGGAATCAAGTTGATGTGATTATATGCTTCCTCAACATTAGTGTATTGCTTTTAACCGTTTTGCGTGATGCGGAAGTAGCGAAGCAATTGAAAGTACTTGAGACGGCAAGTAAAGCAGAATTTCTTAATTTTCTTCGACCGATACGTCTATATTTGTTGACCAAAGTTGTTGTTGGATTTCTGATATGTGTAACAACTTTCCGTTTGTGGAAGGTCTTTCAGTTTGCATCCGTATTTCAAGTCTTTACAACAACATTATATGTAGCCTGGCCAGCTGTGGTTAGTACCGGCCTTATAATTGTTATACTTTTCATTGCAGTCGGTATATGTGCGGAGATGATCAATGGCGATCATAGCCAACATTTTTATCATATTACAAAGAGTACTGTCAGCTGCATGTGCTTTGCCATGGGTTTCATATCGCATATGAATTCACCGGATAAGTTTTTTGGTGGATCAGTTCTTGGAGTCATTTTTTATCTTATATTGGTCATTATTGTCACTATAGTGTTAATCAACGTATTTGCGTCCATAATATATGTCTATTTTAGTGACGTCGAACAAAAGAAAAAGGATTACCAAAAGCGACATATCAATTTCCTTCAGTTTCTACGTGTGGAATATGGCCATTTGTTTAAATTTCTCCGCAAATGGTTTTGGATAAGTAAAGCTTATCGTAGTAACGGTCGCACAGTAACTCAGAATATTGACAGAGAACTGGATGATCTTGAAAAATATGCTGATCCCTCAAGAAGTATTGCGATTGCTGAGAAACGTGAAGATTTTGAAATAGATATGGAATATAAACGATGCTTAGAGAGATCATACTGTTTAGTCTCAATCATGCGTGTTCAAGTTGAATTGCTTGAACGAATGTTATTTGGAGATAAAGATGGCAATCTGGAGACACTTTCCGAATCGGATTATACCAGCGATTCAGATATACCCGAAATGTATCGCAAGAAAGCAACATATAAGTATTAAATGGCTTCATTTCATAATAATAATAATAAAAAAAAAAATCATTATCTATGTAACAAATATGTTAAACAAAATATGTCCACATCCGTTTCGTTGCCATTTAGAATCCAATCATTTCCGGATCATTAATAAAAATTTGTTTTGTTTCACATATGTACAATTGGTTTTTAGGTATAGATTACATCCAAAGCCATCCAACAAAGTTATGATCAGAAATTTGTCAAAAATTGTTATCTCAAACAAATTTTGTTTGCATGATTCTTCTCCTGGTTGCTGGAACATGATATGTAATATAATGATTTGAAAACCATTCAACTTCTACTCGATACAAATTTATCAATAATATTTTATGTATTACCTATAACCCTATGGATAAATTTTATGCATATATTAATTTTTCTACCACATTTTAACCTTGGCATATATGTACATACTAACTGAAGATAATATATAATATATATATATAACTTACCTCCTCCGCTGGGCAACATGGCAATAGACTGATGGCCCTGAATCTGCTTGTTGTTCTGGCGTGATGTGTGCGTTTGTAGTTGTTGTTGTTGTTGCATATGCTGATTTTGTATTGTCTGTTGTTGGTAAGAGGCTGAAACTGGGAAATGCGACTGACGCGTCAGGTCACCAGATGCTTGTAAGCTTGTATTTTCCACAAAACGACGTGAATTTTGATTCAGATGCAATGGCTGTTGTTGTTGTTGTTGTTGTTGTTGAGGCTGACTTTGTGTTTGCGACTGTGGCTGATGCTGCTGCTGTTGATAATGATTGTTACCATAAATTAAAGCATTCAGCAAAGCATTTGAAGATGTATCTTGTGTGGAGTTACGCTGCAGCTGTTGCCCATGTATATTGTTGGTAGTTGGATAAGAAACTCCTCCTCCTCCTCCTCCTCGAGACTGATGCTGTTGCTTTACTGATGCTGCATTAACGTGGGTTATCTTGGAATTTTGCTCTTCCATTTTTCGTTTCAAAACAGCATTACGCATTATAACATTGGCATGGGCCTATAAATAATATGTTTGATTGATTATTAAAATTATGGTATATAAGATATTAATTGAAGGTTTCACACGTTCAAAATTTAAGGCTATTCGTATAACGTTTTACCTGCAAATCTTCTTGGGATAGTTGCGGCTGCTGTTGTGTCAGTTGTTGTTGTTGCTGTTGTTGTTGCTGCTGTTGCTGTTGCTGCTGCCTGACGGCCAAAGTTTGCTGTACAATAGCCAAATTGTGAAGATTCTGCAATTGACTGGCAATAACTGTACTGGAAAGCATCTCGAGTTGTTGCTGATGTTGCTGCTGTTGCTGTTGGGTATTGGTAAACTGGAGTACAGCTGTAATCGCCTCACGATCCATATTGGATAGACGTGGATTTGCCAATTGGACTAGTAGACCATGTTTTGAGATTTCACCTGCAAAAAATTGAATAAATTTAAGGTTAGATATATAAAAAGTTTAGAAACTGATCCATTTCGATGAACAGACAGTTTCGAATCGATTTTTGAACATTAACATTGAACAACTTTTAAATGATAATAATTGAATTTAGTTTAGTGGTAATTATATTATTATGGAATCACCTTTGGTTAAGCGTAGCAAAAGTAATTGGGTATCTGCACGTCCCAAAATGGCTTTTAATTGAAGTCCAGCCAAAAATGCGGTCTGCTGTTGTTGTTGTTGAATGAGCAAATGTTGCTTCTGCTGTTGTTGCTGATATTGCTGCTGCTGTAGTATAAAATTCGATATGGCATCTGGTTGTGGAGGATGCTGTTGCATCTGAGGTTTGGCCACATTAAGAGCACCAATTAATTTTTGAAAATTATCCGATTGCTTGTTAGGATCAGTAGTACCATTGTTAGCTGAAGGAGTGCTGTTAGTAAGAGAATTCCGACGCCACTTAGCCTCCAATTGATCAACCGACGGTATATGTCCCAAACTCTTGGGCTGTTCTGTCTGAGGAACTGAATTTTGGTTCATTGCCTGTTTAAAGAACTCATTTAATGAGGACGATGAGGCATTCTTCTCTCTTTCGGCAAAGAATGACATAAATTTTGAGTTATTTGAGGTATTGGTAGTGGTAGATTGGGAACGCGACTGTTGCGGTTGTTGATAATTGCGGCTATCCTGGTTCATTTGATTTTGGTATGATCGAGCCCGGAAATCTTTATTTAATGGCATATGGTCAGGAGCCGACTGCTTATTCATATTTTCTGCATTACAATTATTGTTGCTATCATGTTTGGGTATAAATTTGTTGCGCGATATAGTATCTGGGTGAGTCCATTTATATTTGTTTTGATCCAACTAAAAAATTAGCAACAGATAACGATATTTAATTTAATTAAAGATGAAAAAAATATATTATATATATATATATGAAAGAAAACTGATCCATCTGATTACCTTATGTTTCTGTGTTTCTCTTTCAAATGAATTTGATTTTGGACCCTCCCTGTTTGCTTCTTCCTCATCTTCACTAAATCCACATAGTTCAATGGTATCTAATCGGGAAGTTGGACCACAACTGAACCATTCGGGCTCTTCATTATGTTGATTCCTATAGCGTCGATGGTTATGTTTCTCTTCCATTTCACGAGATTTTGGTTTTGAGACAACTAAAAATCCAGACATGACACGCTTAACATAATTCTCATTGGCCCGATTTAGATCATCGCTTGATGATTCATTCGATTTTAACGATTCATTTTCCATGCGATTATGATGATTCTGATAATTATTAGACATCCCCATTGTGGGAGTATTTGGTCGTGCATTAGATGGCAATTTTGTGCTGCCAATATCGCCATTATCATAATATTGCATAAAGCCCATATTGCTATTGTGATGATTGCTGTTGGTATTATTTTGATGATTGTACTTTCCATTAATTTCATCCAATTGGGATTTATGATTTGCATACGATTGTGTATGATGATCCAAATTATTATATGACCATTTTGTATGACTAAATCGACCGCTACCAATGCGCCTTTGATTAACAATAGCGGGATCCTGTAGTTAAAAATATAAACGGATATAATCATTTTACATTATACAAAGATAGTTTAAAAAATTATTATTATTATTATTAAAAAAAATTAAATATTTAGAAAAAGGTTATAATAACTGTATTTCAAGTACGTGCTTAAATATATATGTATATATATATATATATATATACATATATATACAGTAAAACCACCTTTATTTTTTATAGGGATTCCCTTAAGAATTGAAATTCTTTTAATGGAACAATCGTTTCTTATTTTCGCCTTTCACATCTCTAGAACTTGTAAATTGAGTTTTCAAATCTCGTATTAACAAAATAAATTTTAAAAAAATATACTTTTATTTATTTTTACACAAAACCAAAATTGTTGAAATATTAATTAATATTAAAAAAATTTGAAAAATATTTATAATTCAGGCAAAAAAAAAATATCGTAACTAAAACAAAGTTGCACATCTCTAGTAGTCGCGCGTATCAGTAACCAGCTGTGCTACGAGTGGAAAATTCATAAAAGAGAGTCAGAGGAAGAGACATTTACTGATAAAAACGGTTTAAGTAAACCTAAGTAAATTTACGTTGAGAGCGAGAGAGTACGACCAATAATGAGGGGAAACCGTACGTTTTATGAAATCACAAAAACAACAAACTCAACTTTGCCAAAGAAACATGCAAACAAATAGTAATCTATAGCCAGTTGACATTCTGCCGCCTCGTGGACCTCAACTGAACTTAACTATAAACAGTTAGTAATCTGATTCCAAATTGACTGATACGACGACGAGAAATTAAAAGATGCAGTTTGTTGCCACTGGTAATTAGGTTACATAGTGCACTACTCCAATATTATATTTCACAATGCACCTTTTTTTCATTTTCTTATTTAGAACACCAACATAGACGATTAAATCCATTGACTGGGCAATGGATACTAGTCTGTCCACATCGCATGTTGCGCCCTTGGTCGGGACAGCAAGAAAAAGCAGAAAAAAATGAGCTACCCGATTTTGATCCCACAAATCCACTTTGTCCTGGTGTACGACGACCAAATGGCATAGTAAGATTATAGATTACGCATGAAATAATTGAAAAATACATATTTCAGCAAATATTAATATACATATACATATATGTATATATATTTTCTTCCATAGCTTACTCCCAACTATGATAGCACTTTTGTCTTTGACAATGATTTTCCCGCTTTAGTGGAACAGGTGCCAGCACCACCAGCCAGCGAGGATCCCTTGTTTCAAGTGGCACCTGCCCGTGGAACATGCCGTGTCATGTGCTTTCATCCAAAATCAAACTTGACCTTGCCCACAATGAGTGCCAAGGAAATTCAAGTGGTTATCGATGAGTGAGTAGTTAAGAAAATGATTAAATTCAATCCAGATTGCCTTAAACCAAACCATATATTTATATATGTTTTGTCTCTATTTCTAGATGGATTAAGCAATTCAACGAGCTTAGCTCCAAATACGCTTGGGTACAAATATTTGAGAATAAAGGCGCTGCAATGGGTTGTTCGAATCCTCATCCACATTGTCAGATCTGGGCATGCTCATTTTTACCCACGGAACCACAATTGAAGCAGGAACGTTTACGTGCCTACTATGCCACACATGAGCGTCCCTTGTTGGCCGATTATGTTGACCGAGAATTGCAACGAAGAGAACGTATTGTTATTGAAAATCCCGATTGGCTAGTGGTTGTACCCTATTGGGCAGCTTGGCCATTTGAGACATTATTGATTTCACGAAACAATAACAAACGAATCAATGATCTAACTGGGGGACAACGTGAAAATCTTGCTCTAACCATTAAGGAGCTAACAACGAAATATGATAATCTATTTCAATGCTCGTTCCCATATTCAATGGGTTGGCATGGTGCACCAACTGGGCCAGAACATGCCCATGCCTCCAGTGCCCATTGGACACTACATGCCTTATACTATCCACCGCTATTACGTTCGGCAACGGTGCGTAAATTCATGGTTGGCTTTGAATTACTAGCCATGGCTCAAAGGGATCTCACACCCGAACAGGCTGCCCAACGTCTACGTGAAATCGATGGCAAGTGTCATTATCTACAGAAAGAGAATCTAAGTGGAAAATAAAGAATTTTCTAATAGCCAACAGCTGATTGGCACAATTTTTTGTTAATATAATCGATGGAACAGGTGTGAAGTTAAAACGAATTTTTTAAATAAAAACCAAAACTTAACAATATTACTTAAAAAAAAAAAAGTATGTAAAAAAGTTAACAAAAACAAAGAGCTAGAAAAGTAAATTTTCAGGTATTATGTACGAAAATAAAACATACATACTTACATATGTATATATCGGGATTTTCTATATACACGTAAATTATACTGAATTTTTATACAATACATTTAAATAAATTGTTAAAACTGGGCATGGCCAAATTTATATATGAGTTAAAGAAGGAATTATTTGCTATATACATACATATACATATATAATCAATTTAATATAAAAATTCGATTTTTTTTACTTGATTCGGTTAATTTGAAGGTCATTGCAATTGTAATCGTATTAGCTGAGAAACAACTAAACACAGATTGTATATATATGTATTATATATATATATATATATATATATATATATATTTATTTTTTTTTTTGTGTATATACATAATAAATGTTTTTAATTTAGAGATAAGGTTCTCTAAGCGCCATTACTCACCTGA
Organism: Drosophila sturtevanti; assembly: GCA_018150375.1. Classification (NCBI taxonomy): domain Eukaryota; kingdom Metazoa; phylum Arthropoda; class Insecta; order Diptera; family Drosophilidae; genus Drosophila; species Drosophila sturtevanti. The sequence continues at coordinate 2,996,948 of JAECWJ010000027.1, forward strand.
AATTCGGTTTGCGGTTGTGGTGGTTGACTTTGAATAATGGACTCATCACTGATCAGTTGAGGTTTATTCTTGTTCTTATAAAAGGCTGGCATACATTCATTATTATTGTTGTTGGTAATTGTCCGGGCCTTAAAGCGTTGTCCATCTGAGATGCGCCATAGATTCAAACGTCGCAATCGTGCCTCCAATTCAATATCATCACAAGTGGCAATGCGTGGCATAACGAAGCTCTCCTTGGATCGATGCATTAAGGCATTAAACATACCATTACGTATATCGATTAGATCGGAGCGTGCATAATGCGTTCCATTGGCTTTTCGTGTTAAACTTTTTGGTCTTCTTGGTTGCGTTCCTGCCGTTGGCTTTTGATTAATTGCAGTTGAGGCCGATAAGCGTTTCGTTCGCTGTTCTTGAGGCGCTAACATTGTTCCAGCTATTAGTGGTGCTGGTGGTGCCATAATTGGTTTCTTTTTGGGCGACTCTTGATCTAAATCACAACTTACTCCTGTACAAGATAATATACTTGGTGTGGGCTGGGTATATGGTGTCGATGCCCTTGCCGAAAGCACTTGCAAGGTTAGACCTTCATCAACAACACAATCGGATGATGGAAGTGGTATGGCATCTTTGGAGAGAATTTCATTTCTAATTTGACTTTGTTTTGCCAACAGATGGGCAATTTTACGTATTCTTTCTAATTTTAAAATGGACAATGGCTTATTATATGCTGGATGCAGCATTAAATCCTGACAGCAAGACAAATTGGTAGTTGTAGAAGACATGACAAACATTTCCATAGCATCGCCTTTAATTTTATCCAACTAAGAAAATAGATAAGTAAATTTAAAACAAAATTAAGGTAATTTGAATTATAAAAAAATGACAATTCAGTGTTTTATTGATAAGCTTGATTTTAATGTACAGAAGTAGCAAAAACAAAACTCCAGGTATCGTCAATATATGAACATGGGAAATTTTGAATGTTTAAAATAAATAGAATCCCATGTGTCATTCCTTCTTTTGTTGTATTATACATATGTACATACATAATTGATAATATAAATAACCAAATCACATACCGATTCAATACCGCTACTATGCATGTTAAACAAATAGAATAATAATGTTTTTGGTTTATTAAGATCAATTACTTTGTTAAATTTACATTATAAATTTTCGGAACAAAAAAATAACTTCAAATAAAGGACTTTATTTCTAACTTAAATTTCCTGACTGTCTAGTTGACTTTAAAAATTGATGGAAATGTCATCTAATACTGATACAAAACATATTTACATTTCGGTCCATCTCTGAAATTATATTACTAATTTCCCCAGCCTACTGAATAATGTTACGGGAAACATTTTCCACATACTTACCTCTTTAGTTAATGGTTTTTGTTGTTTGTTGTTTTCCCGTTTGTTAATAGCTTCCTCTAAAGCATCCTTTAACTTGATAGCGGTTTGTTTTAGGTATCCTAAGCTTGAAGATATTAAGGCATTTGTGGGCAAGGGTGGGGGTGGCGGAGGGGCACACGGATCTTCCCACTTTTCTGAATTTGTCTCATCTTCTTCGGCATTTTCTAACGGCATCTGCAGGGGCGATAGAGTTGCTACCCGATTGGCAGGAGTCTGCACAGGTGTAGGTGGCGGCGGTGGTGGAGGCAGTTGAGGCATGAGAAATTTTGTCTTATCCACAGGCGTCAGTGCCTCCGTCTCCTTCACATTGTTAATATCTTCGGCTAACAGGGCCAAATGCTTGTGGTGGTGCGGCTTTCCAATCACTTCATTTTTTACACTTTGCATTTCCAAGGCGCCAGCGCCATTTTTTTCTTCCTGAACCTCAGCCATTTGCATTAAACTAGACATTTATCCAAGTTTTTATATTCCTTGGTTATTTGCACTATAGTAGCTTATTTGATAATACTTACTCAGCTAATAAAATAATAAAATTGATCAAATCGAAATTAGTTAACTTTTTCTAAAAAAAAAACTCAAACATCCAAATTGAAATCACGTTTGTTGGTTGCAAACGAGGATGATCGGAGATCCGTTATTTGGTTTAGAGCCTTAGAGATGGGAAAGCTTTTTGAGCGAGTAGAAAAACGTAATCTAAACGGAAGCAAATTAATAAAGGGTATTCAAGTTAATTTAATATGATTTTTTTGCCAGTGATACTTAATTGTCTCCTTTCTTTAGTATTTAGTTTTTTGAATGTGGAATTCATTTAAAATTAACGACTTTTTAGTGGGTAATATTATAAAGGAACTGGTTCATGAATTTAAAGTATCGATACTTTCTAAGCATACAAGCCAATGTGTTGTATATCGATATTTTCATATATTAATATTGGTTCAACCCATCTCTAGCTGCACTCACACAGTCGCAACGAAGAAAAAAGCGAATTTTGTAAATTTAATTTTGGTTTTATTAGCATAGAAAATCCAATAAAGCAGAAGCGGAGATACTTCACGTCGTGCCAGATGGATCTTTGAGGTATGTTTATTTGCTTTGAATTGTATGGTAAACAAAACTACAAAATAAACATAACCTAACAACTGTTTTCTACTTTACTCCCTTAGTTTTCCAGACGAAGGTAATAAACAAAAAGTAAGAAAACACTAAAAATAGGAAAACTAAAACAAATCTAGCAAGAATGACCCAGTATCTACCGCCAAATCTTTTGGCGTTATTCGCCGCACGGGAGGCTATACCATTTATGCCGCCTGTGGACAAGTTGCCACACGAGAAAAAATCACGAGGCTATCTGGGAGTGGCAAATTTTATGGCCGATTTCGAAGATCCCAAGGATACACCGCTACCCAAAACGGTAGAGACGCGTCAGGAGCGTTTGGAGCGACGCCGACGTGAAAAGGCTGAACAAGTGGCCTACAAGCTGGAGCGTGAAATTGCTTTATGGGATCCTATCGAAATTAAAATGGCTACAGAGGATCCATTTCGAACTCTGTTCATAGCACGCATAAACTATGACACTTCGGAGTCAAAGCTGCGGCGTGAATTTGAGTTTTATGGCCCAATCAAGAAGATCGTGCTTATTCATGACCAGGAGTCAGGTAAACCCAAGGGCTATGCCTTTATTGAGTATGAGCACGAAAGAGATATGCATGCCGCTTATAAGCACGCTGATGGTAAGAAGATTGACAGCAAACGTGTTCTAGTGGATGTGGAACGGGCCCGCACGGTAAAAGGTTGGCTCCCCAGAAGACTGGGCGGAGGATTGGGTGGTACACGTCGAGGAGGTAACGATGTTAATATCAAGCACTCTGGCCGCGAGGACAATGAGCGCGAGAGGGAACGCTATCGACTTGAAAGGGAGCGTGAGGATCGTGAAGGCGGGGCTGGGGGTGCTGGTGCTCGCGGCCTTGAAAACCGAGGTGGTCGTGGGGCGGCATTTAACATGGGCGAGAGCCGTCGGCGGTCACGCTCGCGTGATCGTCGGGATAGGGAAAGAGAGCGTGGTGGACGAGGTGGACCAGGCAATGGTGCAGGTGGTGGTGGACGATCACGCAGCCGTTCGCGCGAGCGAAGGAAACGACGTGCTGGCAGCCGAGATCGTTACGCCGATGACTTTGATCGCCGTGATAGGCGGGATAGAGGTGGTGACAGAGATCGGGATCGCGATCGTGATCGTGAACGCGAGCGGGAAAAGAAAAAGAAACGCTCAAAGTCACGAGAACGCGAATCATCGCGCGAACGAAGGGATCGTAAGCGGGAAAGAAGAGAAAGGGATCGTGGAGGCAACAGCGGAGGCGATATCAAAGAGCGTAAACCAGATTTCCGCGACATGGATGTTATTAAAATCAAAGAAGAACCTATGGATGATGGTTATCCCACTTTCGACTATCAAAATGCGGCTGTCAAACGTGAACAACTGGACGATGATCAGCAGGAGGAGAAGTATCGCCCGCCTCCAAATATGTTCAGTGTTCCACCACCGCCCATAATTGGAAGGAACAACAACAATAGCAATTCGAATTCCAATGCCGACAACGGACCTGACCAAACCTGGTGGCGTCAATAAACATGGGATATGGCATTCATATATAAGTTTATGCACTTTTACACACTCGGACGACGATCCCCAAAAAATAACAAAACAACAACAAAAAAAAAAAGGAATTGTAATTACAAATTCAAATTTACCTAATTGCTAACGGTCGACATTTCGCAGGTTCCATTTTTACACTAAAAAAAAAAAACAAAAAAAAAACTAATTGTGCATAGCTTAAACTAACAACAACAACAACAAAAAAAACCATTTACAAATTTATAATTAAAACATATTTAATGAATATGAGAAAGTAAGTAAACTAAAATAAAGCCAGCCTCGATATGTGTGTGTTTGTTTCCCCACCTTTGGTAAGGGGGTTAAAGGGAATAATATCCAGATGATCAAGGAGAAGAAAAAGAAGAAGAATGAATCAATGGCAGAAACAAATTTTGGTTTGGATTGGTAACTCCTTTAATCCCATGGTGGTTCGTGGGTTTTTCTTCTTTTTTTTTTTGTCATACATTTTGTTTTACTCTTATATTACAACAAACAAACAAAAACTTGCACTAACTCGTGCCTTTCTATTTTCTCTATTTTTTTGCAGTTTTCAATCAGTTGAAAATCTGAAATTAGTTCCGAAAAGTAAGAATATAAATACATAGTTAAGACAAAAAAAAAAAAAAGAAAACTAAAAAAAAGTATGAAACAAAAAACCATTGTTACTTACATCAAGGTAAATTTTGTTGTTTAAATTGCACAAAATCTCACTAATATGTTGTTCCGTTCCCCCATCGTTCTAGGCCAACACTAGAAACGTGATGGCTCCTCCAGAGATTGAATATCTCTCTCTTCTCCTCCTATATATGGGTGTAAGTGTGTAAGTTAATTTCACAAAAAGTAAAATGCAAAATCAAATGTAAGTTTATCTTCTGGTAAGATTTCGAAGTTTTTTTCCCCATTTCTGGTAAGAAAGTGAGTTATTTTTTCCCCCACTGGGCTTGGCATGGGCTTTTATGACTTCCCCCACACACATGGTAAAGAATATAATAATGGTAACATTTTCAATTTCGATCTTCATTTCATGTAAGAAAAGGACTTCTTCGTGGTTTGTGGAGTAAATGGTTTGTCTATTGGAAAATAAAGGAAGGAAAGGGTTTCCAATTATAAGTGTGTCTGTGTGTGTGCGTTTGTATGTTTAGGAAAATTTAATTGTGAAAATTTCACCAAAAGTAGGCCACGTTGTAATGTTTAAATTCTGTATCAAATGTCTAGTTTACCAATATTTCTGTTGTAATCAACAAAGGAAACAATAAATATCTCGGTTTTAATTTAAATTCGAGCACAATAGTGTTTTAAATTTAAAACCTAAAAGTGTATTATTATTTTATCAGATTTTTGTAAGTATAAAGATTATTAAATAACGTTATTCTAAGTTTTCGAATGCGTTGTGACCCATTTAAAAAAAGGGTTTAGTCGAGCCCTGCAAAGTAGGCCTCCGTGGTGACGATGACCGACCTCATTCGACTCAAATTTCTTTTCGACGAGTGACATTCGTGTTAACCCGGCATCAAATCGACCAAATAATTCGGCATCGTAGAGTCCTATTTTGCCCTTTTCCAGATAGTCCATATAGGTCACACTTTGTGAATGTCAGGAAGCGGTGACCATGACCCTTTTGGACTAGGACAGGCTTCAAAACTTTTGCTACTTCGACTTTTTTGGTCTCTGGTATGCAGCAGTGTATCCATGTTGCGTCGACACCGAACTCCTTTCGGATTGTGCTTATACAGCGGCAAACCTTGCTCTAAAGTGGTTTCACGGGTGCTTGTGCGGAGTGAGCAAACGCAGCTTTGTGCATTGTGCTTTCTTGTGGCCAAAATTTCGCAGGATATGACTTATGCAGTCTTTTTTAATTTTGTTCACCTTCAATTGACAATCACTCAATACGAGACCGTGGATTTTTTACTTTCCAATTTTTTACGGTCGCCATCGAAGGAAAAGAGAATTGGGATTACGACCTTTTTCCCAATAATTTTATTTAATTGCAAAGTGGAATATTGTTTCTGAGTAGAGGTAAAGAACTAAGGACTTGCTACTGCTACATTAAATCTCTTTCATACATCTTGTGTTTATAATTTGCATATTGCTTTTGTATATTTGAATTTTGCGGTATTTTCTCACTGCATAAATAACTTAAGTACTCAAATATCGATATATGAAGTTCTCATAGATATATCGAGTCTTAACAGAAAAAATAGTTTACAGAACTAAATTTCACATTACAGTAATCACCTTTTAAAAAAATAAATTTTTCACCCCTGAAGATATTTGGTATATCGACATCGAAAAACTATATTTTTCATCGGTGGTTTTCCAGCTCTAGCAGAAAGAAGCCGCTTGAGGAAGAGACGGCAAAAAACGCTCATTTATAAATATAGCAAGCAAGACTGAAGGCTTATCAAACGCTAGGTGTGTATATACAACATTGGTTAAATAAAATAAAAGATATTTGCATGATTAAATCTCATTATCGGTATTTTTCAAAAACTTCATATATTTTTCACACTAAATCCAATTGCCTCTCACTCTCTATATTCACGTACAGCACGCCCGGCATCATCGGAAGAGGTATAAGATATATTATTCTCGTTTTCCTCCTGCAGCAACCAACCAGCAAACCACCAAAAAAGCCAAAATGTCTGATGAAAAAAAGGTTGGAGAAACGGAACACATCAATCTCAAAGTTTTGGGACAAGACAATGCTGTTGTCCAATTCAAGATAAAGAAGCATACACCATTAAGAAAATTAATGAATGCCTATTGTGACCGTGCCGGACTCTCCATGCAGGTGGTGCGCTTCCGTTTCGATGGCCAGCCGATCAATGAGAATGATACTCCAACCTCACTGGAAATGGAGGAGGGTGACACCATTGAAGTGTATCAACAGCAAACTGGTGGCGGGGACAGTACCCCTGCTTTTTATTAAATAAAATCTACATTTTACATAGTTAAGCTCCTAGTTACACCTCATTTTTATGACAAACAAACACAAAAAAAGAAGAAAACACAAACAACAAGCGGTTTGCTATTATACATGAAGACAACACAAACAAAACAAAACCAAATTATAAAAAACTGTCCGGCAGCATAATGGAAAAAATAAAGCATTCTTATAAAACTACGATAATGATAAAAAGGACATTAATGGCGTTTTCATTTTCCGTGTCAAATACCCTCTAAAAGTGGCTTGGCATTTTTTTCTCTTACGCCGGCTGGCGCGAATTTCCCGCTTTGTATCCCTCTGGTTTTTGATAGTATACACACACATCGGTTTATTCATGTGCGTGTGCGGGGAAAATGTAAGTGTATTGTATGTGTGTAAAATAGTATACATACACAATCGAGGCTGACCCGACCTTAACTGAATGTTGAAGAAATCCGCAAGTATACATGGTAAATACATGGCAAACCCATTTTATAACCTCACTTCTTGAAATACAAAAATTTGATACATATATGATGACGTCATCTCCGGAAATATTCAAGAAAGATTACGGTGTAAACTGTACATTTTAAAACAAAAAGTATATCTTATTATTTTATTTTAATTCATATCTTTTACAATTTTAAAAAAACTAAAAAGAAATTTAGTACATACATTTGCATATGGATTATAAAATATATTTAAAACGTATGAAATATTTCAAATTTTGGTGAAATATATTAATTCAGAAAATTATTTAAATAAAATTTCTAGCGCTCAGCTGAGAGCTCAGGTATTCAAAAGGTTGAGTTCATACATATGTACATACATACATCCATACGTAAATATTTTCATATATGTATGTATATGTTCATACATAATAAAAATGCTTTTATTTACATATGAATGTATGTATTCATATATGTACATACATAAGCAAACACATATGTACATATGTATATACATATGTAAGTACATATGTATGTATGTATGTACATACATATATGGGGACTATTCTAAAGATAACGTTTATTTAGTTCAAGAACAAATTTTTTTCAAGATGAATTATTCAAACAAATGTATTACAATTAATGTAGTACTTATGTATTTTGTGCAGCAAATAATTGTTTTTTTTTATAAAAATAGATCTAAAACGCACCCCTAAGGCTACACAGGTGGATTGGAGTACTGTATCAAAAAATATATGTACATACATACATACATACATATGTTCCATTTTAAGAAATCATTGTTTTTATACCCTTGCAAAAAGGTACATATGTATGTATGTATCTATGTATGTATGTATGTACATGTACATATGTATATATATTTTGGTCAGCCGTTCGAAGCTAGTAGATGAAATATGTATGTATGTATATACATATGTACATACATAGGTACATATATTCTTGACCAATACGAGAATCAGCGTTAGTTTAGCAATATCTGTCTGTCCGTTATACCGTATGTCTAAATCAAAAAACACTATTTCCTCAGTTTTCCTAAGTACATACATACATACTACATACATGCATATGTACATACATACATCCGAAACCGGCCTAAAATAGCTCCAATAGAAACTATCTTTCAAGAATAGAATTTCAAGCCTTTTTATATTTTTAGTTTTTTATACTTTGCATATGGTATAATATGACATATCATTCGATCATTTCCAACTCCTAATCAAATGTACAACATATTTAATTATATTATAAGTATAATATAATAAGTAATAAGTACATACATATATAATTAATTATAATATTTAATTTATTATTTAAATTTGTAGTAACATCTGCTTATATTTTTATTAGGCACTTAAATATATAGGCATATTTTTATAGGTCCCTTTTGTTTTTTAATTGTGACGTTACATCAACTATTGAATCAAATAAAACAATTTGTAAGAAAAATAAATTTTTTAAGTTGCCCCAAGTAGAATTTATATCATACATACCATATACATACATACATACATATGTATAGCCGATCCCAACATATGTATTTCGCTTAAGCCATTTACAGTGAAAGTTTTGCACAGACGATAACAAAATAGCTTTCGTTTTCAACTTTCAAATTAATATTTCGTAATCCTGTAATATGGTAAATAAGAAACCGATGGATTACTGTCGAGCTATTTATGTATAACCAAAGTTACTTTTGTAAACGACATTTTAATTAAAAACATTTTGCTATTTATTATAGGTAATTAGTTATATGTACATACATATACATATATAATAAATAGCCAACAACGGGAATCATAATGACAATTATTAAGGGCGAGTTCATTTTCAATTTATTCTGTCTCCAACTATTTACAGAAATAGGTAATGTTTTGCATAAATTTAAGGCACCACATCCCAATTTATAATCAACTAAAACTAAATAAACGCTCCATCACTTCCATCGATTTTAAGCTTAGACCCAGTCTTTGGGATTCTTGAGCACCTTTAGGAGTTCATATTCCCTTGTCTTTTCTTTGGGCTCGTGCATATACTCCCAGCGGGCATGTAGAGGTAGAGACATCAGTATACTTTCATACCGAGCTCCAGGTGTATAGAGTCCAAATTTAGTTCCCCGATCATAGATAAGATTGAATTCAACATAGCGTCCACGACGAAGCAATTGCCATTGACGTTCATTTGTGCCATAATCGTCATTTTTGTGCTTCTGGACAAGCGGCAAATAAGAAGGAATGACGGCACGGGCACAGCTCGCGATGAAATTGAAACATGAATCCTGATTTGGTCCATCGATATCATCGAAGAAGATGCCTCCAACGCCGCGGCATTCGTGTCGATGCTTAATACGGAAATATTCATCGCACCATTTCTTGAATTTGGGATAGTAGGTAAGGTCATGCTCATCGCATGCATTTTTCAACGTCTTGTGGAAATGAGTAGCGTCCTTCTCATCCAGATAGTAGGGAGTTAGATCGGTGCCGCCACCAAACCACCATTGTTTCTGGCCATCTGGGGTCTCTACCTCAAAGTATCGATAGTTAAAATGTATAGTGGGAACGTTGGGATTACGTGGATGAATTACGGCACTGACACCACTGGCAAAAAACGGCAATTTAGATCCCTCGGTTAGATTCTTGCCACGGGCCCGCATCTGTTGCACTGCTTGGGGAGGTAGCCAACCGGTAACAACGCTAATGTTCACTCCGGCCTTTTCGAATACATCGCCATCCTGCAGGACACAAGTAATGCCACCACCGCCTTCTTTTCGTTGCCAGCGATCTACTTTAAATTTCTGGCCTCCCATTTCTTCTGATTCCAGAGCGTGACAAAATTCTGCTTGGATTTCCATTATTAGCAATTCCATACGATTTCGCATGTTTCCTTTATCCTCCAGCAGGACAGTGGCGTCGGTAATGGGCTCCGCCATGAAACGGGTCACATTCAACTTACGCTTGACCTCTGAGGTATTACTGGCCGCTGCATCTGCGTACGTGACCAGTGTGGCGAACCCACTGCTAGCCAAGAGAAATCCACCGACAAAAATACGTTGACTTCTTTTGCTTGTGCGTCTTCCGAACTGGAACGTGCCCAACGACACCAATGTAGAGAGTCTTTGCCGTAAAACATTCATCCTGCGTAGCCTTCTGTTAATTTTATGTAAGTAAATTTTAATACACCTTTCGTATTATCTTTTTGCACCCGGCATAAGCACTTGTTGGTGCTTAAAGGGGTGGGTGGGTGCCGACTAAATTTGCCGTCATGATTACAAATGCATAATTCTCGAGAAACCGATTGGATAATTTTTATATCGATAGTTCAAAGCAACGGGTTTATAAATTTTAATACGAAATAATTTAAATTTATTTAATAACTATGAAATTAATATAAAAAATTATACTAAAATGTAAGAATTTTTAATATCAAGATTGTAATATACTTGAAGTTTCATACAAGCTTGCTTTAAGCATATGTTTCTACTTGGCACCCTGTATTTGACAGGCGCAAAGATATCGAATTTCAAAATTACCCCGGAGAAACGAAGATTCCTGCTTCCAAATGATAATAACGAAATAAAAAAAGGAATTGAAAACTTAGCAGTCAATGTGTTTGGCCAAAGATTGAATGAGAACGAAGATTTGTAGATGACACATTGTACGGTATGGAACCAATGTACGGTAAATGTAGACCAAGTTCAAAGTGCAGCAGACCTAACAGCGACGAATAGTAACAAACTATACATTTGCCTATAAATCGAACAGAAAACAATGAAAATGAAAATTATGCCGTCTAATGACTTGTATTACCGCTTGTGTTTCAGCCTTTTTTAAATTTTCAATCTAAACACCCGTTAGCGCCATATTAACAAAAGCCAACACTAATTTGAAAATGTTAAACTTAGCTACATATCGAAAGATTTCAATTAAGTCACATATTTTATTTGGTAATTTTGTAACAATAACAGAACTAATCTTCGAACTTTTCAAAGACAATTTGAGTATGCAGAGTAGTATTAGTAAATGCTAAAAATTTTATTTCATATTCACTTTGCAATTCCTCTCATATTGACAATTATCGATAAAACAGTTTTATTATTGTATTTTGTCCGTCTCTAAGGCAACCATATTCTGTAAAAAAGTAAAGCAGAGAATTAAAAGAATAAAGTACACAAATAAATAAACATAAATAACAGACAAATGGCTTCCACATCTAGGTAAGCACTTAATGTTTGGTTTTGTTTGACTTTGACCTTTTTTGCCTGAATTTCCATTCAGTGAGCATTTCGCATACTTTTGAAAAAGAATTGCGTTTGCCATTAAGGTCAAATTACTCTAACAAAACAATCACTTGCTGATTTTTGATTGTTATTAACAAATTAAATATTCAATAGTTCCTTGACAAACATAATTAATAATTATGTTTAATTGAGATAACTAATTGTGTTTGAAATATTTATGCTTGCTTGTACATGCAATCTACCATATGTACATAAATACATATGTGCGTGCATATGAGCATACATATGTACATATGTATGTATGTATGTGCATATATACCCATGAACAAAAAAAGGCATGTACGTCGCTAGTTTTGTGTTCGACGGTTCTACAAGAGTACAACTTACAATTGGTTTTATATAATTTGCCATAATCCTTAACGTAGATTATCATAAAACCGTACTCATATACATATGTACATAATTTATAAAAATTTTAATTTAAAAGAGTTGACTTATAAAGTTTATATTTTTTAGACTCGACAATAACAAGGTGTGCTGTTATGCACATCCTGAATCACCGTTGATCGAGGATTATCGAGCTGGCGATATGATATGCTCAGAGTGCGGATTGGTTGTTGGAGATCGAGTTATTGATGTTGGTTCGGAATGGCGAACATTTAGCAACGAAAAAAGTGGCGTAGATCCCAGTCGTGTGGGTGGCCCTGAGAATCCGCTTCTCAGTGGGGGAGATTTGTCTACCATCATTGGTCCAGGCACAGGTTCTGCATCCTTCGATGCCTTTGGAGCCCCAAAATATCAAAATCGTCGTACAATGAGCAGTTCAGATCGTTCGCTTATATCAGCATTCAAGGAAATTTCATCGATGGCCGATCGCATTAATTTGCCTAAAACTATTGTCGATCGTGCCAATAATCTTTTTAAGCAGGTATTATTTAGTCTAAGTTTTTATCCTCAGACTTGGTTTTGAATCATTCTTGTTGATAGGTCCACGATGGTAAGAATCTTAAAGGTCGATCGAATGATGCCAAAGCATCCGCCTGCTTATATATTGCGTGTCGCCAGGAAGGAGTTCCACGCACATTTAAAGAAATCTGTGCCGTCAGTAAGATAAGCAAGAAAGAAATTGGTAGATGCTTTAAATTAACACTTAAAGCACTGGAGACAAGCGTTGATTTAATAACAACTGCCGATTTTATGTGCCGTTTTTGTGCTAACTTAGGTGGGTCTCATCAATTTTTTAACTATATACACTTAAATATTCAATGTGTATGTATAAATTTTAGATTTACCAAATATGGTTCAACGTGCTGCCACACATATAGCCAAAAAGGCAGTCGAAATGGACATTGTCCCTGGACGATCGCCCATATCTGTAGCAGCTGCCGCAATTTATATGGCATCACAAGCCTCTGAGCATAAGCGTAGCCAAAAGGAAATTGGTGATATTGCTGGCGTCGCAGACGTAACCATTAGGCAGTCATATAAATTAATGTACCCCCATGCAGCGAAATTATTCCCTGAAGATTTTAAGTTTACTACACCAATTGACCAGTTGCCGCAAATGTAGATCGTTGCAATTTAATACATAATGAAGTATAATTTTCACATTTTTGTTTGAAATGTGGTTACATTAAAAAAATCTATATTCTTTATAGTTATGAGAATTTACGATCTTATATATAAATTATTATATGTAAATATTTGTAGGTACTGAAAGTGGGCGGACTTATTTTTTTAGAATCATTTTGTAACTTCTTTTTTGAATTATTTTATACATAAGATTGTGTTAATTAACTAAAATGGAAAGTACTTGCTAAAATTTAGTAGTAGAGTTAATTAAATAAACTATTTTCCAAAATGTATAAAAGTTCTCATATAAACAGGGGGGAACTTTTTTTTTTTGTTAAATCAGTAAACTGATCATGTTCATTTTGTCTTCCATTTGTTGACCATTACATCTAAATTAGCTCTATTTTTCCAATCCCAATCCCAAGTCTATATTAAAATGCGGATAAAGTTTATAGTATTTCAAGTAATTCGAATTTCATGACAACTCTGTTTCTTTAAGCTATATAGGAAATGCGCATGCGCTAAAACTAAAATTACAATGCGTGTTCCATTTGCTTTTTCGTTCCGTTCCTGTACCGTCGTCAACATCGACAGCAAAAAATTTAGTAAATTAAATAGCTTTTCGAATCGGCCGATTAGTTAGTAGTTATAATAGTGAATGTCTGAGATCATTTTCTAATGATGGTCGGTAAAAATCAAAATTTAAATATTAACAACTAGACCGAATTCCCTTGCTTTTTTATACGCATATTAAACTTAATTTAAAGTAAAAAAAAATCTGGGGATATTACAAAACAGCAACTTTAATCAGCTATTAACAAGGAAATAAAAATGCCAATAGGAAATATAATTAAAAAAGCATCTATCTTTATACTCGGCGATGAAAGGTCAGATAAAAAAATCGATATCTCCTACGAAGACAACGAAATCCTCTTCTGCAAAAATAATGTTTGCATTCATCCACCAACATTGGCAAGGAACGAATCCGATATATTACATTATCCGGGATATTTGACATGCACTACGAAAACTTTTATTGACCAATATAATAGCGCTAAAAGGCCCACTCTCCTATTGACATGGATACCAAACTCTTCGCTTTGCAAATGTACCGCTACAGCTTTGGATGATGGAAGTGGTGAAAACTGCCACCAGGCTAAAGGGCTATTAGATCACGGAAATGGATTTTCTCATACTCCACCGATAATAGCAACCGTTCCCAAAACATTGGAATTGGAGGGTGACTTGGAGCGAACACTGGATGAATGTGCGGCTGAAATGCAAGAGCTGAAGAACGAGTTGCAGCCTTTGCTGGGTGGTCAAACGGCTTCAATTGATGACTTGGCAGTATTACTAAAAAAGAACCCTATAACATCTGTTAATATTACCATTTCAAATCCGCAAATTGAAAATAGTAATATATCACAATCATTTAATTGCATAACTATAACACCAGAGCGAGAAAACGACTGTATTGGAGCTAGTCGCCCACTAGGGCAACATCAGTTAAATTCAGATGGCTCATCGGCATCAGATGAAAATAACCCCAACTGGATGACCCCAGAGCTTCTCGCTTTCAAGCATAACCTGGATTTTCCAGACAGTGCCAATACAACACCAACAGTGCGTCGTAAAGCCTTAATGAAGTGTCGACGATTCTCAGTCGATCTTAGTCAAATGCGTTCACTTCGATTATTCTTTAATGATGACAACTGCACTTCTGGCCAATTGGTTATTGCCTCTCGTGAATCCCAATATAAAATACTACATTTTCATTATGGCGGACTTGATCACTTAGCCCAGGTACTGCATCAATGGCACTGCTTCCTTCATAATATCACTTTGGCACCTGGACAGGAAAAACTTAATTTGCCGTATCGTCATTTTATGGTTTGTCGCCCTGAGGTCAAGAAGTCCGAACTGCATCCCGATGAGGGCAATGTAAAAAAGATTACAACTAACTTCTTTTATGGGACATTATTAAACGAAAAGGGCCAAATTGAAGACGATTTGCTTTTGCGAAAATGCGTCTTTTTTGGTGGCCTTGAAAAGAGCCTTCGCAAGACAGTGTGGCCATTCCTATTGAAATGCTATTCATTTTCATCCTCATTTGAGGATCGAGCTGTTTTGATGGATATCAAGCGGCAGGAGTATGAAGAAATTACTCGTAAGCGACTATACTCAATGTCGCCAGAGCAGCAGGTGCACTTTTGGAAGACAGTGCAATGTGTGGTAGAAAAGGACGTGGTGCGTACCGACCGCACTAATCCATTCTTTTGTGGCGATGATAATCCAAATACCGAGGTTATGAAAAATATATTATTGAATTTCGCTGTTTACAATACTGGCTTATCTTACTCCCAGGTGCGTTAACTCTCAAAACTAATATAACCATGTGCACTAAGACAAATTATTTGTTTTATTTCAAATTTTAGGGTATGAGTGATTTACTAGCGCCTGTCCTGTGCGAAGTCCAGAATGAGTCTGAAACTTTCTGGTGTTTTGTTGGTCTTATGCAGCGTGCATTCTTTGTATGCACACCCACTGACAACGACGTGGACCATAACCTGAGATACCTACGTGAGCTGATTAGGCTTATGCTTCCACGTTTCTACGAACACTTGCAACAACACAACGATGCTATGGAGCTACTATTTTGTCATCGATGGCTCCTGCTATGTTTTAAACGGGAATTTACCGAGACTGTGGTCATCCGCATGTGGGAAGCTTGCTGGTCAAACTATCTCACTGACTATTTTCATTTATTCCTTTGCTTGGCAATTATTGCTGTGTATGCCGATGATGTAGTTGCTCAGAATTTGCGTGCGGATGAGATGTTGCTTCATTTTAGTTCACTGGCTATGTATATGGATGGTCAGTTGATCTTACGCAAGGCTCGCGGTTTATTGCATCAATATCGTCAACTACCGAAAATTCCATGCACCTTAAGTGGCCTATGTAAACGATGTGGACCGGGTATGTGGGATTCGGAACATCGACCGGCACTTGAATGTATTGGGCACACTGATGATGAGAAGTGCTCCTTGGCCATTGATTAGACACTTTTGTTTTGCTTAACTTTTGTAAATGTGATTGCTGGATTATATGTATACCCAATGCTTATTTTTTTGGCCACCAATTTAGAACATTTCGTATTCATGCTGGAATATCCTACGGAAATTAGGCCACTTAATTTAAACTAGAGCAACAATATTACAATACTCCCAGTTTTAAATTGAGTTACTTAAATTACGCCAAAAATTATATGTTGGCTTATTGTACATTCCATGCATATTTAACCGCTCAATACATTCTATTAAAAAATAAATATGTACATAAGCGTAACCGGTGCTTGTTTTCCAATGACTTAAAATACGGAAATCAATGAGCGCTATTAATATAATATTAAAGAAATAAATTTAATAATAAAAGCAGGTATTACTGTTTTAAATCGTGCGTTAAAGCCACAGAAAAGGCCTTGAGGTTTGACCCCTACCAGGTTTAACCTTTACTATTTAACATTAGTTTTTCCTTTTTTTATAGGTTCCAATTTAAATCAGTTGGTTTTAATATATTTTTAAACATTAAACTAAAAATAAAAAAAAATAAAATATCGAAAACGCAAATATGAGAATATTGTAAAACAACCAGTAAGCAAACCAAAAACTTTTTTGAAAAGCTTTTCGTTTCCTTTCAGACTTGCGCTTTTGCACATATTTAAAAAAAACAAACGCTTTTTAGAAACTATACTATGGTTGAGTAAACAATATGATTTTATCTTTTCTGATTAAATTTATTGGAGACAATATCTGTACGCAATCAAAAAGTTATCTTTTCCGTAGTATGTACTCACAATGCCTATAAAATATATATAATTAAGTCATCACCCGCTAATTTATATACAATGCAAATAAAATATATGAACATTTTGCTTTGGTGTTCAACGGTTTGTTAAAATTGATTTATATATTTCATATCCTCACAATGTATATATATATATATATATATATGATAACTACATGAAGAATACATATTTACTATTGGCACATACAGGCTTTTAGCCAAAAAGTTAAATGGTCTTCAATAATACATTCAACAACCTATTTCACTACAAAACCATACAAAATATTCAGGTTGGAGATAAGAAATTCGAATATCTTTTAAAAACCTTTGGCCAACAAATTTAGTTTTCTCTTAGAATAATTGCGATTTATTTGATCATTTTCGACTTCATAGGTTCAAATTTTAAACGAATCAGATAGATTCTTTAAAGAAATTAAGACAATGAGACATCAGATGTATACATATGATGTTTATATCGATTGATACCAACAATCCGGCTTTATTAATATCGATGGATTTTTATGTTTTACATCATCTTCAATCTGATGAAATTAATCTAAATAGTGTAAATATACGTACATACATATAAGTATGAATAATGTTTTACATTGAATATAAATATTTTGGAATCAAGATTCGGCTGCATTCATTATCCTTCAAACATTTAGTGCCGTTTTCGACATAGATTCCATATTAGGGTTTTCCAGTTCTGTTGTAGACAATGTATTTATTTTGATTTGGTTTAAGAACTCTGAACATTGAAGCAACACCCACTAAGACAAATGTTACACCCAAATTGTGGATAAATCCCACACTTTAATTAGCCTGTCCTGGCCAACTGTCAAAAGCCGTTTTCGATCTTCATCAAGATCCATGTGGACAATTGAATGTTTAGCATCATGGAAAGATGCTAGCGATGGCCGCTCCACTGTCTGCAGCTGTTTAAAACAAGGATCACAGCATCGCACATCAAATTCAAATCCCATAATTGGAATATTAATACGGTTCGTAGAACAACTATCGCACACAGCTTTACCGCAATGACGACAATGATGCTGTCGAATACCTACAAAAGAAAATAATAAAGTCAGACACCTGTTTAAAATATATTTATATGTACATACACACATACCTAATTGTTTTTGATCCATCATGGAGCGGAAATTCCAAAAGAACGGCCTAGAACACAGCTGGCAATTGTTAGATTCTACCCATCCTGGCACCTCCTTTCGCATGGCATTCATTTCCCAAAATACAACAACCGAATCTTCGCCACAACTTATTAGCTGTTGTGTTTGATTGGCATAAGCAAGAGCAGAAACTTTGTTGCTAAATAAAAGAAGTAAGAAGGAATTAAGTAAAAAAAATCTTCACCTTCACAAGTAATTTTTTTTAATGAGTAGCGTTTACCTGTGGCCTTGAAGCTCATAAATAGTTCCACGCTTGCCGCCAACATCCCAGACAATAACCGACTGATCGCACGCACCGCTAAATAACAACTGTGGCCCTTCAACCCATCGCAAACAGCGTATTCCTGCAGTGTGACCTTTAAAAGTAGTGACAAGTTGAACACCCTGAACATCACATCGGAGCATGGTTATTTGACCAGCGTTATCGCCTACAAAAGCATATTTGGCAAGTGCATCAAACCTACAATGAAATGAGATAATAATTTATCTTGCCTCCATTTTTTTTAACTTGTATAGTATATACTAACTGTAGAGCCGTGCATGGTGTCTCAAAGTTGTATCCGCCCACTCGAGTGCCACTCGATGTGCAATGGTATGCAAATTGTTTATCTTTTCCTGCTGATAGGATCCAATTATGTGTCTTGGAAAAGACAACGGCTACAACGCGAGCTTGATGTGACAAGTAGTCGCGTACAAATGACAAGCGGTTGCAATCTTCAGATAGTGTGTATTGGGTGACGGTGCCGTTGTCCTGTCCAATATAGAGGAATCGTGAATCCTGCACGTATTCAATGGCTGAGCATCCAGAAGGCATATACTGACAAATGCTTGGCCAATACTGACCAGAGTCACGCTTAAGCCATACACGGACAGTTCTGCAAGGAAGATAAGAATTAATTTTTAAAATACACAGCTTATTCATACAATTATTGATAAAACTCACTTATCGTCTGAAACGCTGATTACTCCATTTTCGCCGGGTATCAGTATCGCAGCATTCACATCATCGCCACTTCCTTCCAACTTACCCAACAACTCTGGCTTCTTTGAGGTACTAAACCGAAAGCGATCGTTACTACGCTGAGCTGGTTTTATTTCGGCTGCCATGTTACTGGTCATAGATTTCAGACTTCACTTTCCCAAATTTGTTGTGCACTAGTATTTTTTAATCAAAAGAAAAAGATGGGGGTGTAAACCAAATTGTATTGTTAAGCTTTGCGTTATGAATCACAATCAGTACAGCACTTAAACAAAATTTTGATTGTTATTGCATATATGTATGCATGTATATATGTATGCATGTATATCTATAGAGTTGCTAACTTCAGAGGCGTGAGCTGCGCTCCTAAAATTTTAATATTCAGATTGGACAAGTCGCAAATGATAGATGCAATAAGCAATAATTTGGAATAAAAATAGATAGCTTTCTTAGACGTAAACACAATAACAGAATATCGAACCTCATAAAAATGCAAGACATAAAAGAGAAAGTACCAAACACTTCTTAATTGTTAGGAACTCTGTTGTATTTTAAGGGCTGTTCATATTTTTTCGTTCTATCGAAATTTCGATTACTGATAATTTCTAAGAACTAGATCCAATTCATATCTGTCAAATAATATAAATATATTAATAAGCAATAAAAGTATTCAATAAATAGTTAGCATAAATGAATAAGATAGATATATAATTATCAGAACATTCATACAATTAATGGAACTTCCACAATCCATATAAGACAGTAAAAACTCTCCTAAAGGAACTACGAACAATAATCAATCGTTCACTAAGGAACAAGTTCTTTTCGTTCGCTCGTAAAGCGGGTGAGATTTTTTCGGGGCTTGTAATTTGTGTTACGCCGGTTATTAAGTCTGATAAATATACTGTTTTTCTGCAGAGATAAAATACAAAAATGGTAAGGAGAACTTATATATTTTAATAAACTTCTTTCTTTATTTCTAATAACCTGAACGAAAATTGGTAGATATGCATAGCATTCGGCGTCCATGCTTCCATTTATACGTTTGCACAACATATACACCATGTGTACATATGTACATACATACATATGTTTAATGTATAGTTAAATTATTTCCCACTCTTACATTTTTACATATGTATATAATTTTACATTTTACATTTTGCGATTTTCACTCTTTGATTAATAGAAAAGGCTAAGTCATAAACGTTTAAACATCTATATATGTATGTATGGATCTATTTAGCGTAAACAATGAATGTACATTCATAAATACATACATATGTACAGTGTTTTGATTATGTTTTCATACTATGGACAACATAAAAAACATCTTATATACAGGCTCAATTTTAAAAATAACAGTCTTCAAATAAGGACATTTCTAATTTGTTAATTTTAATATCAGGACTAAATGAAATTTGTATAAATGTAAATGTACTACTACGACACGAGTTTATGATTGTAGATCAAATTATTAATAATTCGACGTTTTTCTTTATAGACTATCGGAAAGAACAATAAAATGATTCAGCACCTGAATTATCGGGTGCGAATCGTACTACAAGATTCTCGCACATTCATTGGAACATTTAAAGCATTCGACAAACATATGAACCTCATATTAGGCGACTGTGAGGAATTCCGAAAAATAAGGTCCAAAAATTCGAAAGTTCCTGAGCGTGAGGAAAAACGAGTATTGGGTTTTGTTTTGTTGCGCGGAGAGAACATTGTTTCACTGACAGTAGAGGGTCCTCCACCTCCTGAGGAGGGACTTCCTCGCGTGCCAATTCCGGGAGCTGCTCCGGGGCCCGGCATTGGTCGTGTAGCTGGTCGAGGCGTTCCGATGAATATATCGGCAGTACCAGCTGGGTTGCAAGGACCCGTTAGAGGTGTCGGAGGACCTGCTCAACAACATATGGCACCAATGGGACGAGGCGTCCCAAGAGCTCCAATGATGGGGGCACCTCCCCCAGGTATGATTCCCGGTGGCATTCCTTCAATGCCAGGAGGTCTTGGTCGAGGAGCACCGCCTCCAATGAGAGGACCCCCACCAAGTATGATGCGGGGTGCCCCGCCGCCAGGCAGAGGTGGCTATTAACAGTACTTTATTTTAAGGAATAAAAATTTAATTGAAGTAAAAAGTATTTTTCCGAGTCTCATTTGCTTTTAATGCTACTTTTTAACTTCTCCAATTTTAGTAAGATTCTACATATATTTCGGGCATATACATACATAAATGTTTTTCATTATATTTATAATTGTAAGATTCAAAATATATTTAAAATTTTGAATAGATTTTTTTCACAGAAGTCATACGTTGCTTAACGGATAGTCCTTACGTTATACATAAGTAGATAAGTATCTACATCTGTACGTAAAATTTTACAATAACATTGTTAAGTATAAATATGCTTGTATTACGTTGAGGTAATTTTTCTAAAGTAGAAGATTGCAAACATTTGAAAAAGTAATTTAACAGCAAGTTCTCGAGCTCGTAACAATTCATCGGACAATCTGTGTAAGTATTTTGCAGCCCTGTACTGCGAGTAAAGAAGTTTGAAACCAAGACTCAGTGTTCATATGCGGCCACGTCACTTTGCTCTCTTTGTTTCTCTCTCTTTCTCTTTGTGCTGACATTCTACGTAGAAGCTTGAGAAGGCGGTGAAGCCGAAAAGTTTTTTTTAGCTCGTTGGCAGTAAATGTACATACATAAGTGAAAATTAAACAAAACTTTGAAAACGTATGTTCAAATAAATTAGTCGACACGGCATAAACTTTTCTACAAATTTGTTTTTCTGTTCTTATGCAGGTGTGTACGAAAGGAGCCAGAGCGAGAGGGAAAACACGAGAGAACATCGTAATCAGGCTAAAATAAAAACATCGTCGTTTACGTATCCGTGTCCAAAATGAATATCTTTCGGTTTGCCGGAGACTTATCGCATGTGTTTGCCATTATAATATTATTACTAAAAATATGGAAAACCCGGTCGTGCGCCGGTATATCTGGCAAGTCACAGATATTATTTGCTGTAGTTTATCTGACACGTTATTTGGATCTCTTTACGACATACGTGAGTCTCTACAATTCGGTAATGAAGGTGCTCTTCCTGGCCACATCAGGAGCTACAGTTTACTTGATGTACGTCAAGTTCAAGGCGACCTACGATCACAATCATGACTCGTTCCGTATCGAGTTCCTTCTGATACCTTGTGCCCTGCTGTCCCTGGTCATTAATCACGAGTTTTCTGTAATGGAGTTGCTTTGGACATTTTCGATCTACTTGGAATCTGTTGCCATTCTGCCGCAACTGTTCCTTGTAAGCAAGACTGGAGAGGCCGAATCCATTACAAGTCATTATTTGTTCGCTCTTGGCTCGTACCGTGCACTCTATTTGCTGAACTGGGTTTACCGATTTATGGTGGAGTCGCACTATGACCTTATTGCGATTTTCGCTGGAATCGTACAGACCATTCTGTATTGCGATTTCTTCTATCTATACATTACCAAAGTGCTCAAAGGCAAGAAGCTACAGCTACCGGCATAAGTGCAGAGCGAAGGTGTCCACTGTTCCCTAAGCATCGTCACTTTAGAGGCAATCAGAAGGATGAGTTTAAATATCATAAGTCCAAATATGAACGATGCAAATGCACGGACCGCTAAGCAAAGCGTTATTAATAGTTCTTATATTATATAAATGAAGATATACATACATGCAACTAACATACATATATTGAGAGAGATCATTTTGTGTTGTAAATTAGTTTCATAAACAGTAAGGATACAGAAATCCATTTTGGCACGATTGTTACGATGCTAACTAAAACGGCAGAAGCAAACAAAAAAACCAAGTAAAACTTATACAAAACATGCATTTGCCCTAAGTGGGTTAGATCAGTAAAGCGTAATCTTCCCAATTTTAAGTTAAAATCGAATTCATGATAATGATTCCAATAAGTAATAAAACATATCGGAATTTAACATTTGAACGAGAAAGTTCATGTACCACTGCAATTTCCCTCTTAAGACCACATACATTATTAAGCTTTCTCTCCCAAATATTATTTATGTATGTATTTTATAGATTAGAACTGAATGTCTTGATATATATACGGTATGAGCATTTTTCTGAACAATCTGGTTGTTTTATAAGTAATAACCGATATTTGCCGACCGATTATTTTCAGAAAAATGCATTTCAACTGAGTTGAAAGAAACTTGATCAGTTTTATACCTTTAGAAAAGTAGAAAACCATAGAACTAAAGAAAAATAATGAAACTTTGCGATATTCAGAGTCAAATTTTGTCAGCAAAAAAACGGCTAAAAAATTATTTTAAATAAATAAATTGTAACATTCATTGGGTGTATTTTATTAAACTAGATAAGTTAAAGCAGCAACATACTGTAAAACATAGGTAATTCGAATCACCATCTTCGGATTTATGTACTTTTAGTTATAAAAACTTCAGATTTGTTAAGGCTAAAAAACCGGGACGTTTTTCAAAATTATCTATGGACAAATTGCTCTTTCGTTTCATAACCATTCCTATTGTTTCACATTGACCGCATTATTGCGTTGCTATCTTGACGTATGACCGTCGAGCACGTATCTTTTCTTGTACCTAATTTCTTTTTAAAAGGCGAAAACTAGAGGAAACTAAAAAAAATTGTTTAGTTTAATTAACGGAATTTAACGTAATTTAAAATCTTTATGATTCCCAGTTTTTAATAAAATCAGTCTAGTACGAAATACTGGGGATTGGTGTTGATAAACGTATAATTTCTTTAGTGTTGTTAGAAACTGCAATAATAATAAAAAGGAAAAAAGTATAAACAAAATGGATTTAAATTCGACGTTTCGATATAACATGCTTAAAAGTGTGCGTCCATACGTTGCTTTTGTTCCTCAGTTGACAAAATCTGTGTTGCGGGTTTTGATCCAAGTGTCAGTGCATTATATAGAAAATAAAAAGTCATCGCCCGAAGTTTTGGCTCTTGCTATAAACAAGTTAACAAATGCTGGACACGACGTTCCAGAAAACTTCTGCGAACTTTTTACATTAATTTATACGATAATGCAAAACTTTCTACGCTATTCAAAAAACAAAGAGCAGGAACTACGACAATGCTTAAAGGATGATTTAAAGTACGTAATAGCTACAACATTGGCATGGACAAGAGAACAAGACAAACTTTGGATGATTTTCTTTCATTTACAAAAACTATAGATGCACTGACCAAAACATCCAGGACTAATTGGTGTAATTTCTTTCTTTGGTAGCTTTACGGACGAATGCGTGGATGACATTTGCAAAATCCTTGTTAATCACAGGGCAGTGCTAACTAAGAATTATGCGGAAACTAAAGTGCAACGGGTAAAAATGTTGAATTTTCAATGGAGGATTAATTTATCCTTGAATTCAAAGTATGTATATCAATTGGGCTTCTGTTTTGTGATAATCTATTTTATATTTCTATCATAATTTAGTTTGACACAATTGGATAATCCAACAATAGTCTTGCATTTCAAATTAACAAATGGGACATACCGTACACTCGAGTTGCCATTAGCCATGTTTCAACGTTTACGTTACAATGTTTCTGTGTTATTAAATGAATTGCAACAATTGCAGAGTCGCGCAATGTTGAAATCATTTTAACTGTGATTATAGAAATCGTGTGGTAATTTATTAAAATTATGTACATATATAACTAGATAAAAAAAATAAAGTAAAGAACATTATTTAATCTTATAAAGCGAGATACAATTTGTTGCACAATCGGCTATTTTAAAAGTAAAGTTGAGCGTTGTTAGTATCGAAGATGCTTATCGATATAACAAATCGATAAAAGGCTACATTTGCGTCGATAACCTTGTATCTTATCGAATAAAACCCATATCTAGTAAATAAATTTCGCTATGGTAAGCCAAAACGTTTTGTTAAAATGTTAAAAATATTAGTAGTATTTCGTTTAATTGCAGCTACCACTGTCTCTTTTAAAAACCGCACAGAGCCACCCTATGGTAAGGTTGTTAAATTGTTTTGGGCCGTGACATTTTTTGCTTTTGCCGTTAGATTAAGATGTCCGGTCGGTTCCCAATAAGAAATATGTATGTTAATATAGTGTATTTATTATTTAATTATTTTTAACATTGTTTTTCAGTTGGTGGAGCTGAAGAATGGTGAGACCTATAATGGACATTTGGTGAGCTGCGATTCATGGATGAATATTAACTTACGCGATGTTATTTGCACATCAAAGGTACGTACTTTCATGCACATGTACATACACAAGTGTGGATACGAATATGCCGCCTGTGTGTGGATAATGATATGTACTATAAATATTGCCCGGTAAAAACTCTAAACGGATACCATTGTTGTAGTTCTCGAGATGGTGCTTCAGTGTGATCACTGTAAAAGCACAAATTTAATCATTACGCCAATGGGAAAGTAAAGGGAGGATCAAGTGTATTTTATAAGATTAGAATGGATCATGATTTGAAATATTTTAAAGTTTCATGCTTTTTACAGGATGGCGATCGGTTTTGGCGTATGCCAGAATGTTATATAAGAGGAAGTACGATTAAATATTTGAGAATTCCGGATGAAGTAATCGATATGGTCAAAGAAGATGCCCAAGCCAAATCACGAAATCGCGGAGAGCTCAATAAAAATCGTGGTGGTAATTCGTCTCAAAATCAAAATCAACGTGCTGTTCGCAGTGGCAATAGGTTCAACAATCGCAGTGGACAAGGCGGTGGAGGTGGAGGCGGTCTCGGGAATGGAGGAATGCGCTCTGGTGGCTCTGGACAAGGAAATCGACTGCCTGCTCAAAATAACAAAAATAGAAAATAATGCTTACAGTAGATTTACTAATATACTTTTTTATACACATGAATATACATATTTAAAGAATGTTTCCTGGCATCTATGAATTGTCAGTTCAATTAAAACTGACTAACTAATATTCCATGCCATTCCGAACAATGAATAACAAAGGCAAACAAAAATGGAATGAGGAAGCTGATAAAGACTGCATTGGCTTATGTAATGTCGATTGTCTATCTCAAACAATCTTAACGAATAACTGAAAGAACATTCCGATTGCGAACTTTATAGGACCGAATATAAAGTGATTTAATAGCTTTTAAAATAGCAGCTTATAGTCAACTAGTTTTCTATAGATATAATTATTCGAAGGAGTTTTCATTTATATCAATGTTTCCTTGACCACCGAGTATATTATATAATTATACTCTGATTTCAATTGCTTCCGTTTTAAAGGTCTTATAATAAAAGTAAATAGAACTGAGATTAGGTTTGTGTGTGTGTATAAGCTCGTGTTCAGCTGTAGTATATACTGATAATTCTAAGAACATATACATGTGAAAACATAGAATAGCTTGTACATAGGTCGTTCCATTGGGTATAAATACGGAAGGCGACATAAGTTTTTGATTAGTTATTTTCCAGCTTCGAAGGCGACGGCTAGTAAAAATGTTCAACAAGTTTTCCGTGTTTGTAGCTCTTATCTGCATTGCTGTGGTCTCATCGGCTACTGTGAAACGTGATGCTCCCGCTCCTGAAAAGGATGCTGTTAGCATTCAAAATGTTTTCAATGACTTAAATGCAATTTTCCTTAAAACTTTTGGATTCCAAAATAACGAGCAAGCTGAAAAGGAACTAAAAGAAAATGGAGAGAAAATTGTTGGTGCCTTGGATGCCTTTGTTTCAAAACTGAAGACAGATGTAAGTAATGCTTTACTTATATCCCAAAAATTTGAATTTAATAAATTTTTTTTTTATAGGCCGAAAAATTAAAAGACTCTGAGGCTGTCAAGTCAATCCGTGAGAGTGCCCAGGCCATCGAAGAGGATCTCAAGAAGAAACACCCTCAGAGCGCTGCTGATTTGGAGAGTGTAAGCAAATCATTAAATGAGTTGTCCTCAAAAGTTAGCAGTATCGGAGACTCCAAAGAGGCAGAGCAACTGCGTCAATTGGGCGATAATTTGATTTCGGAAATCCGTAAAGGCATTAGTAATGCGTTCAAAGAAGTGACCAATAATGTTCAATCTCCAAAATAAATTGAATTTATTACATTGCATAATAAACTTTATCATTTATTTACATTATGTTGTATTTTTGGTGGAAACATTGTTATCAATGAATGATGAGGTTTATTTTTAAAGCTGCACACTTTAATCGGTTTCCAAACGCTTTAGCATTGGCTCTGTTATGCTGTACTTCTTTGCCATTTTCTAGAAATTTAAAAAATGAATTAAAATAAGATTTACAAAGTTGATATAAGAACAGTTTTTACTTCGCAAAACTCGACATCAAGTTGACAAATTGCCTGTTGGGCTTCATCTTGAAGAAGCTCGCTCCTTTCGTTGGGAACAACTTCAACTTGGGGATATCCATCTTCACCATTTGAGAGAGCAATCATATTTTCTTTTATAAGGAATGAGACTTGCAAAGCATTTTGAACAGTGTCCATAAAATTGTTAGGATTGCAAATTAATTTGAAATAAGGTATAGGCTGATTGTTGCCACTTCGATATATATTGCGGATTTGTTTCAATGTATGTGTGACTGCCGCTGACCCTTCATCTTTGCGTTCTAGCTTATCACTTGTTTTAGGTCGTTTTTCAGCAGTCTGAAAAATAATAATTATAGAGTGAATAATCAAATATTTTTTAGTTCAGCAGAAAAAGTAGTACTGCTTGATAACAGCGTCTATTTGTATTGCAATTGTGCAAGTAACTCGGAAATTTTATAGCAGTGAATAGATTTTGCTTATAGAACTAAGTATATCACCATATGTACATACATATACATATGTATATGTACATATGTTGGTGTTGTGATCATGTTTTTCACAACGATTTTTACTTATTTGTCTATGTACTAATTATGGATTTGACTATTTTAAATATTTACAAAGTGACGGGAATCGGTATTCATAGAAGCCCGATTTCTTGCGTATAACTTACAATTGTTTTAGGCTTGCGTTGAGCTCGCTGCTTTGGTATAGTCTCTTTTGGCTTGACATCTATAAATGGCAACATACTGTCATTTGTATAAAGCGGACGCCCATTCTGTATAGCGAGGCTGCATATGGCATTCCAGTCCTCAGTTTCTTTGAAAACTAAATTACTCTAGTATCACAAGTGAATTAAATCAATGAATCAGTTATAAAATTACATATAATTGGCGACTTACTATAGCGTCGCAAAACATTCGATCTGAGAAATGTGAATTATTTTGAAATGCTTTTCCGACAACATCATGATTGCGACGTAGTAGCTCTGTGTCGAGTACGAGTTCCGAGGAGTTTGTGCGACGCTCTTCATATCCTTTGACTAAATCGTTGGCTTGGGAAATTATATTTTCTATTGCGGAAATTGATTCACCAAATGTGTTCTGTTCAATTTGTTGTTCTAATAAATAAAATTGATGAATATTACTGCATAATGGC
Source organism: Drosophila sturtevanti (assembly GCA_018150375.1). Taxonomy (NCBI): domain Eukaryota; kingdom Metazoa; phylum Arthropoda; class Insecta; order Diptera; family Drosophilidae; genus Drosophila; species Drosophila sturtevanti. The sequence continues at coordinate 3,025,718 of JAECWJ010000027.1, forward strand.
TATAATATACATACAAATGTATGTATGTATGTTCATGTTTGCATTTATGTGCATAGAAACTTAAGCCATACCAATTTGAATATTCTGTTCTATCAAATTTTGTAAATGTATTATCCTGTCTTCTTGTTCCGACTCCCTTATTGATGATTCTGTCTGTGACTCCATACTGTTATATTAAAATGCTTGTGTATTTGTAAGGTTTTAATTGATAAATTAAGAATATATATCATAAAGCCGGGAACAAAAACAAAAATTGAATTCAGCACTAATTAGCCGTCAGCTGTTTTTTGGCGGAAAATCGTTCAGATGATAATCGAGTAACATTCAGCAAATTAGTGTGACCACAAAAATCGATTTTACTAATTTGAATTTGCGGCGGTAATTTAGTTTCTCGTTTAAATTTGTGGCGGTAATATTATTATTTCAAATAAATAATTCCAACAATTATTTAAAAATAGAGAGGATTTATCTCATAAAACTGATCAAAGTTCTTATTATCTGCTGCATATAGCTGTGTAGTTCTTTAATATTTCCATTTTTTATAAATGGTAAAATCTAGTATTAAACACATAACAAGTGTGTGTTTTTAAATACATTTTATTGAATGATAAAAGTCAAAATGATAAATAAAATTTTTTTTCTGACTACGAACTAATATTATACACAGTAATGAAGACGCATTGAAAGTTGAGTAGTAAAATTGAATTACAAGTACTTTCTTGTATGCATTTTGTACAAATCTATTCATAATGGATACATATGAAAAAACAAAATATCTATAAAAATACATTTATAAATATTGGGTTAGAGTGCTTTTTCAATATCTGAACACTTCAGTTGTTGTTCAATATCCGAAACGGCATCAACGTTCTCTAACGCTTCGGTTTTCTTGTGTGCAAGGAAACTAATTGAATCATACCAAAAACATTTGGGGTGTCAGGATGAAGCCAACACAAATAAAGTATAATATCAGGAAAATTTTGCTTGCATCAACAAAAAAATTTAATCAAAATGCGGAATAATTTTATCAAGCTTTATTCATTTCTATAATAATGTTTCAGGATGATACTATATTTAGCAATGATCTTTATTTTAATTACTTTGAGAAGTTTTGGAGCCTTGGAAGATGTTCAATTAAGTTCTTTGAACAACACCCAGTCGATTGAGAAATCAGCTTTAAGCGAGGACACGTATGACGATTATAATGATTATATAGATGAAACTGAATCCAACAAGCAATCGCCTCAACGCAACAATACTACTTTAAAACGAGTGGGTGTCACATATTCGTGGGATCGATGGGAGAAGTGGAGCAAGTGTTCAACTACATGTGTTCAAATTAAACGGAGAAAGTGCATTCAAAGGTGGGGCTAGTTTTATATTTGGGCTTGAAACATAATGGTTGCATGCATTAAAAACATTTCCCATTTCTTACGAATTATTGTAAATTAAGTGTTCTAAAAATTGTAATTGTTTGGACAGGATTAAAAATGATACCCAAGCCATGGAATTTGAAAAAAGTTTTTATCCTAACGCTGAAGGTATTCAACAGTTTGGCTGTTTTGGAGTCCTGAAGCGGTATAGACTATGCAAGGACGAACGTTGTAAGGCCAATAAGCAGCGACTGCGCGACTTGCAATGTGAAAATTTTAACAAAACGCCATACAGAGAAAAGTTTTACAATTGGATCGGTTATGAGAAGGAGCATGATGAATGTACACTATATTGTCGAGCTAATGGTTACGATTTGTTCGTTAACATGAATCAGTCAGTTACCGATGGAACTCCTTGCTACCGACCGGCTGTTTATTACACTCATTTCTATAGACGGCGAGCTGTATGTGTTGAAGGTATTTGTCGGGTAAGTCAAACAAGTTCTTAAAATCAAAAATCTCATAAAAATAATTAATGAATTTGACGACATTGCTACAACATTTTGTTGTAGTAAATTTTATAGTATATTCGATGTTTAATTTCATCCTAATGTATGTACATTAGAACATATACATATATACATATATACATAGATACATTTTCATAATTGTGCTTTGTGGCGTTCTGGTATAAATATACTACTTACTTATATGCCTACTTGTACGTATTATGACCCGGAAAGAAATTAATTGACGTCATGTGTAATCTTCATTGACTCTGCGCCTTTTATTAGACGTGGCATCTGTTTTTAATTTTTTACTTTTGCAAAAAAAGGCTGTCTGGAAAGGCTAGTATGGTTTTCTTAGAATTTAAAATTTGATTTTGCCCACTTAAGCCGCATTTGAAGTCAGCTCGAAATGGTACATGGTAAAATTGAAATTCATTTTTGTTTTATCAAAAATTTTAATTCATTTATACACTTTTACTAATTTTTCCATTCATAACATCGATGGCATTTGCCAATAAATTACTTTAATGTAACTTTCTTCATTCTCTTTTTGTACTAACATATTTTAAATATAAAGTCAGGCATAGTCGGATAGCCCATAACCCATAATTATTATGTTTGATATTTTCTTTGTATGGCAATGCAAAATTGGTTGAAAATCATTTCTTGTCGTGGCAGAGACATGCAAATAGCTTCAATGGCGCGTGCTGCGATCTATAGGGCCCATTAGTTTTATGCTAAGCCAGGGCAAGCCTTGCTGACGCCGACGACCACACAAATGCAAGTGGCTCTTGCAATAAATCTTAATTAATACCGTTAGAGAGTAATTGTTTTACATACACATACATATACATACATACATATATTTATACATACATAGCAGCAAAAGCTTTTCGATTTCTCCTATTTGTAATTCAATTCATATCAGGAAACAAAATTAACTTAACTGTTAACAAGAAGAGTAAAAAGAATAGAAAATAAGACACATAGCCTTTTGTATTTTCTCTTGGCATGACCCAATTATCACTTGATAATTACGCTACTTAAAAAGAACGCTTCAAGTAAAAAAAAAAATTGTAGAAATATTCAAGTGACTTGAATCTATTTGTTGTGAAGTGGAATTTTTGTCTTACAATTAGACACAAACTTTTTTCCGATCTGTGAACACTCTGATTTTCTTTGGGAAATTGAAAAAAATTTGCTTTTATTTATTTGTTGGCAACTGAACTGCAATTTCTGAGTGCAGTTAAGTCATAAATTTAATGAACCAACTGAAGCTGATTAAAATTCAAAAATCGTCTAGTTTTTAGGCTCATGTTCGATTTATGTCAAGGGGTCGCGTAAACCAAAAAAAAAGAAAGAAATTAAAACAAAAGGATAGCTATAGCTGAGATTGTCTTTAGAAGAAAACTATCATATTAGAGCAGATTTTAAGGCGCACTTAACTAATTTTGGTTCAGTCTGTAAACAACAATCAAAAGTTACAAAGGAAAAATTGTCCATCTATTGGAGAAGCGGAGAATTGAAAAAAGATAAATTTTATTTGTAGGCTGTGCATTCTAGCGGTTCCATTCGACCAGCCACCACAAGTGACAGTCAGACAAAGTGTGGATCGGTTTTATGTCAACATTTTTCTGGTGTGTTTAATAAAACTAATCTGACAACCGATTATAACTATGTGGCTACTATACCCATTGGTGCTATGAATTTGTCTATAAGGCAAAGAAAGGAAAACAAAAATATATTTGGTAAGCATACCGATGTTAAAAATGTATAAGTTAGCAACAATATTATTTGATTTACAGCTGTAAAATTAAGCGATGGTGAATTTCTAATAAATGGAAATCGAAATAATCTTTCTAAAAGTGGCATATTTCAATCTAATGATGATATTTATGACTACAATCGAAATAATTCAGTGCTGACGGCAAGAGGACCCCTTAATAAACCGATCATTTTAATGGTAAGTAGATGTTTTGAAAAGTGTATTGAATATCTGTAAAACATAGAATTATATTACATGTGCACCTCTACAGTATTTGGTTATAGATTCAAACCTGACAAGTAATATTCAATATAATTACACAATACCAATACCTTCTGCATCTGTGGCGGATGAAGAACACCCAACCATGTGGGATGAGGCAGGTATCCCCATTAACGATACTGACGATGGTTCCATTATTCGGGCAAAGGAACGAAGACATCGGCGTTTCAAATGGAAATTATTGGGTTTTGGGGAATGTAATCGATCCTGTGGTCCAGGCACTCAAACACCGATATTTCGATGCGTTCCTCTGCGTGAATCAAGTGAACGTTATTACTCACCCCGTCATTGTGCCTCGATCGAAAAGCCCACATTTAATGACGATATCTATCTTTGCAATCGTGGTCTTTGTCCGGCATTTTGGCGCCCTAGCAATTTTAGTGACTGCAAGTGTTTCTTTGGAAGTCTTAGTGGTTTGCGAACACAAATATTCCATTGCATGCAGGAGCAAATTAAGGGTAACGTTGTTCAAGTAGCTGACACTTTATGTCCTTCAAGACATGATGTTGACGAGCCATGCAAGTGTCAGCACAGAGATAGTGAATCATCTGCTAAACTCACTTTCAACGCAACGCCAGAATTGAATAAAAGTTCTTTAACATCATCAAAAACATTGAAACGCAATGCACGTGATAGCCAATCGTCAAGTGTTTGGCTTATGTCTGGATGGACGGGTAAATGTACCGATATCAATTGCTTTTTAAATGGCTATGAGTATCGATCCCTTTATTGTGCACGTTCCATGCCAAATGGCGACTTGTGCGATCCACAAACAATGCCAAAAATTATGCGACCGTGTCAACAAGATTGTAGGCAGAATGGTGCATTTTGGGCAACCTCCGAGTGGGGTAACTGCACTGGTGATTGCTTCAATCTGCAAAGGAATCGCATAGTTATGTGCATTAGCAACGGACAAATTGTTGATGACGAAAAATGTGCGCACCTTCAAAGGCCTGGGGATTCACGACGATGTATGCAGAGTGAAGTCGATTATTGTGGACCACGTTGGCACTATTCCGAATGGTCTGAGGTTGGTGGTGTTTATCTTTTTTTTTTTTTTTTTGAAAATTGTGATAAAATTTCGCCGTCTCGTAGTGTTCTCGTTCATGTGGCAGGGGAGTGCGGCATAGACTGGCTGAGTGTCTCGATTACAATTGGAAACGAAATGCTCTGATCAAATCATCTAAATGTTTGATGACTGAACAAGAGACGATTTTTGATCCATGTAATACACAATCATGTGAAGGTATGTACAGACTTCAGACTTATACTTATATATATTTCCTTTAAAAAATCTTCTTTTATAACGTTTGGGCTTCCATTTTACCTTATTTCAGAAAACACGAATTTAACGAATTTGGGTAAATTAACTAAGTGTGAAGATCTATTTCAGAACTGCGGTGACATAAAACGACAAAATTTTTGCTATTTAAATTATTATAAATCCTATTGCTGTCGTTCATGCCAAGGAACTTAGTCAAGTTCCAAGTTTTTGAAATGCTTGAATTATTGAGAAATTAACATAAAAATATATCTATATATTCAATTATGGATTAACAAATATTTAAAATAAAGTGTAAGTGAAAAACATCGAAACAATCTGAAGCTGTAGTCGATATGGAACTTCCGATTTCTTAAAAAAAAACAACAACAACAATTAACCCCGCCCCCACCATATAGAAACACATTTGGCACACTTGTTGCCTATATGGAAGCATAAGCGAGAGTGTCTTCAATATTGTGTGAGTTTAATTATTTTGGTATTTCCTATTGAATGTCAGTTTGAAATTTGAAAAAAGCTTTACAACGACTTCTTTATTGATTGCTCCAGTCTACTGGATAATCGTTTTAATTGACCTTTTTCTTTGATCTCTTAATATTACATATGAAAGGGCAATTTAAAACACATTTTGTTGATTCTAAACTGAAGTTTCATTATATAGCATATTAATCAGTTGATAATTCGATTTCCTTAGATACATGCGAGTATATGGACATACATACATAGATATTATATTCATATTTTTAATGAATGCCTTAGAAAAGATTTCGAAAATTAGGTAGATATATATTTTAAATTTTGCACAAAATTTATTTCTAGTTTATCTATGCAGACACCACGATTTATGTATCAGTGATTAATAATATTGTTATAACAATATTATAAAAGATTAAAAAAAAATTCATAGAAATAAAAAGTTGTCTGGTTTTGTTGTAGTTCAACAACAAATCAAATATGTACTTATATTTAAAGTGACTACTGCAGCATAATTTACATGATTCTGTGTATGTCTAAAGATACTTTTGGTAAACACATAAATATGTATGTATATTTCGAAAATTTACACAACGCCATAGCATACAAGGAGAATGCACCTGATTATTTCTATATAGCATACAGAATCAACATTTCCGTTTATGATAACAACAATTCGTGTTTTTTTTTATCAACATAATACTACGCACATACATACATATGTACATACTATATATATGTGCCTGTGAGTAAGTTAGAACTAACATTTTAAATGGCCTTTTGGTAATCCACCAAAAAAAGTAATTTTGTTTTATGACTACGCAACATCAGTAGTTTTATTCTGTTTACTGTCTTTGGATGTGCAATGTATGTACATAAATATTATACATACATACATACATACGAGTATGTACATTTGGAGGCTCTGTGTCCACACTCATTCATACATATGTACATACATAGATACATACATACATATGTACATACTTTTAACTCACTTAAAATGTTGCGCGTTCGCACTATAAGCACGTTTGCTTCCCGACTTTTTGGGCGTGCGCCGACAACGACAATGTCTCTGCCACAGCAAACAAACAGCACAGCTACAGCTTCGCCCCCAAACCCCGCCGCCGCCACCACCAGCACCACCACCACCCCCGACAATGGTCGGGCCCTCTGCCACTTCGACCATGTAAGTGCTGCTCTTGACGTTCTATCGCAGAAGCAAAGCTACTATAAGTATGTAGTGTGTTGGGACTCTGCTTTCATCGCTTCAATTCCCAAACGATTTTCCCGCAATTTTAGTTTGGATTTGCGTACCACGCGATGATGACGGCGGCTTCAATCGAAACGGAATTAAATCGCGACTTACTATATCAATTTAATCAGTTTTAAACGAATTTTTAGTAAAGCCTATCAATTATTGTATAATAATAATAATAATTTTAATTCATACAAAATAATTTACATGTTTGAGTATAACCGATTATCGTTAAACAATAAAACTAAACATAAGTGGATTTTTTACTGTCAACATTTAAAGTAAAAACATATGTATGTTAAAAAAAAAAAAACAATAAATTGTATTTAATTTATTTTTTTTTTGTAAAGCATCTAAATAATGTGTATTTAAATTTGAATGAATATAAATTAAATCAACAAGTTATGTATTCATTTTGACACAGGATTCTATAATAAATATTGTGGGAATATGGAACATACAAGTTCCTAAGTTATCGAATTGAAAATTTACGACTTAAACTTAATAAATATAGCTAACTATAACTGCTAGCTAACAAGTGTTTATTCTAAATGGAAGTAAATACTTAGTAATTAAAATCTTAAAGTATTGCTAAAAGTTAATCTGTGATCTTTAATATTTTTTAAAAGGGTCCAAAAATGGTTTTTAAATATTTCAAAGTATGCCATTTGAACATAAGGCTTAAACTGTGTTTTATGATACACAACAAAAGATAATACAAAAAAGTAACTGTGAAATTTAAAAATCACTCAACTTTTATATGTTTTAATTAAAAGAGTGTTGAAAAACTGTGAAATATACCATTAACGATCCTTTAAATCGAATATCAAAGTTCTAGTTGGGTAAACCGCATTTCAATACAAAATTGGGAATTAAAAACTTCGCTTTCAGTGGCCCGAATAATGATCAGTAGATAGATATTTCCCAATGCAAAGAGAAAAGGTGATGAGGGAATAGGTACAAGTGATAACAGCTTAATTGTTTTTCATTTTAAAAATGCTTCATATCATCATCATAGAGGCTTTTCATTAAAGTCACGAAGTAATGAAAATGAGGGTAACCACATTACCGCATCCAGATTCAAGTGGATCAATCAATCTTTTTGGATCTGTTGTCTCCGTGAAAACAATAAGCACAAAATACTTACATACATAGATATGTACATATGTATATATGTCTACATACATTTATGTTTGTATAAACCTTTTTTATTATTAAAGGCACGTGAAAAAAACCTTAAAGTTTGACTTTTTAGGAAACCTTTTATTCAAACCGAATTTCGGATCAGATTGTAGATATTGAAAAATGTACATTCGAACATTTGTACAAAGCCTTGAATATTGGCTTTTGGGATTGAAAGCTTTTCAATTTTAGTTTTTTTTTTTTTTAATAGTTGAATGAAAAGAATTGCATTTTATTGTTTTTTACTTGATATTGATAGATTAAATTATTATAATAAATTAATGCAATTTTATTGTAGCTGAACATAGTCCGTCTAATGTTTTTAGTTAGCAAGTTCAGAAAGTTTAAAATTTTATTTCACACACATAATCAATTAGATTTTATTGTTAATATTTTGGCTATTGTTGACGGATGATTAGCGGCCGTTCTGATGGAATGAAGCAATTCCAGACGGAACTCTTTCGCAGATCCAATGAGCGGAAATGCTCACATATGTCTACATATTGATGTAATGACCAATACTCACATGCGTATGTATGTATGAATATTCAGATAGATTCAAAAAAAAAAAAAAATATTGTTAGTTCTTTCAAGTGCTTCATTTTAGATTGAATTCACTTTCTATTCAAATTCGTATTGTGTCATTTCTACTGAAAGTACATGGGTCCAAGTTGGATGACAGAGTCAAGTGCTTTTGCCACTGAATAGTATTATGTCTGTGTATAAATATCTTTGTCTATGTATGGATATAAAAATATCTTTGCGTTGTTTATTCCAAAAATCGAGATACATACAAATACATATGTACATATTGTCAAATGGAATAAAGGTCTATTGACACAGTTTTGAAAAAGTGCACTGTGTCATTACAGTAAGTGAATGGGCAAGCAAGTTTATGAATATTTTTCTTCTAAAAATATTACAAAATTCTGAATATAAAGATACAATTTTCATATGTGAGTGAGAGTTAATGTTTTCAGTATATTTCAGAATACCATTGGGGAGTAGGTTAATGAATATTGTTTTTGAATTACTATTGGGATTTATCATACATATATCTAGTACTTCCTTATTTAATTCCATGTTGCACACCTACAAAGAGGCTTTAAATTAACCATAAATAATTTTGAAAATATAGAAATAGACTTTTGACTAAATGAAGATTTAAGTCAAACATAATTTAAATTCTACTTCAGATATGTAAAAGAACTGTATCTTAGTAAATATATAAAACAAAATGGGAAACATTTGAATGATCTGTTTTATTAAAAGCTTTTGTTGTACCCCTCGCAGTATATATGTATATGTATAGTATAGTACACATTACATACATACTAAGTCATTACCAAATATGCAGATGTACGCAGCACAAAAAACTTATCGAGATTTAGACACCATGAAGGTCAATAGTGATCCAGAGGCTCAATAGAAAGTATGTTGAGCATATATTATACATTATACATATGTGTAGAAGTAGTACATACAAAAAAGTACATATGTATAAACATATGTATGTATATGTATGTATGTATTTAGATTGGGTGTGGAAGCCTTACATACATATGTACATACCTTACAAAAAAATACGTAACATTTTCGTCGTAGGCATTCTCATACGCACCCTTCCCATTTTTCTTTATTTTTTTTGCTTTATGCCAAACAAATGGGTATGGGTATGGGTATGTTTTGAATCGTTTCACGGTGGTGGCAATGGCAATTGCGGATCTCATCGCCTATTTTATCGAATTTTCCCTAGCATTAGCGTGGTCACGCACGATTTGCTTGGCCAAACAAACGAAGCCTTTGCCAATGCCTCTGATACTTTCAATTTAAATGGATTTCGGTTGGAGAATTTTTGTTTTTTTTTTTTTTTTGCATCCAAGCTTTATGCATCAATGTATACATACAAACATACATATGTTCATACAAACTCGTATGAACATTTGAGTTTATACATTTGTATGTATGGATGTATAGGTTTTCCGCTTTAACGACTTCCGATGTGTGGGCGATAAGATTTAATTCTCATTCGGAAAACTTCTGACGCTATCGCAAAACGATTTATGAACCTCCTCCATCTGCCATGCTTACTGAAACTCGCTGCTTAAAAATTCTCATTTCGGGTTACATTTTCTAATAGACTATTTTTCCAATTAATTCTCCGCTTAGTAATGTACTCAATATGTATGAATAGACAGTGGAAAACTGTTTAAATTGTTAAGTCAAAAAAACAATAATTACATATAGCCATGCGATTTATATGTATGTAACAAATTGCAAAATGTTGAAATTATCATCTATAGGTTTAGTGGATAAAAATTAGAGGCATTAAGCCTTTATATAATGAAATTTCAAATATATAAATCAATATCAATTGTCAATATTATCAATTTTTTCTCTGTGTATGTGTATGTCAGCAATTCCGCAACGATTTTGGTGGGTTAGAATAGAATAGTTTCCAAAAAAATGGGTTAATTGCCAGACAATGTGCTGATGTGATGTTTTGAAGTCTGTTTTTTTTTTTTTCATTTATTTATTTTTATTTTTTATTTTTTTTTTTTCTAGAGAGCTCATTATAGATGGGCGTGTCGAACACTGTCGCAGTTGGCGCAAATTACGAGTAGATTAATGATCGCATTCAGCGCCGTTTATTTGTTCCTCTTTAAGCTCGGCTGTGCGTAAAAGGCATCAGAAGACTGAAACTAATTACGCATAGTACTTACACATTGTACAAGTATATATATACACATATATATGTACATATATACCATACAATATTGTCGAATTTGTTCAACATTGATATTTTTGTTACTCAACTTCTTCAAGTTAATCAGTTCCAGAGGATCTAAGTAACTATGACTTAATCGAAGTGTGTATACTCTTGCAAATTGAAACTGTGACAGATCTTTTCTATGGAATTTGTCAAATGTGTCATAAAGTTTGAATTAGTCATAGATTTATGGTTTTGTATATTTCTACAAGACATTTACTATAAGATCTAAGCATCCATCATCATCTGTTGTTTGTTTTGTAGTGATAGATCATTTTAGTTTTTTCCTTCTTAAATGAATTCATAAATTTAAGATTTTTTAAAAAGCAGTTCAATTATTTATTTTAAAATACTTTTGTAATACTTATTTTCTATTTTTCTTTTGCAGATACTTATAATGGCAAATTTTTTAACCACATACAGGTAAGTTCTATATAAGAACCTATCTGCAGTCCAGATTCAACATTATAGTTCATAAATTTATATAATAAAACTGACAAATTTTTAGTATGACTCTAAATAATGTAGTATACACGCACTTTATATAAATTATCCAATTGAGAGGGCGGTTTAGTGAATTTTTTTCTGATATAATAATAATATTTAGGCGAACATGAACTTCTCTGCTGGTGATTGTCCAAATTTTATATATACATATATCAAAGTTTAGCTAATAAATTAATATTAAGTTTAAACTCTGTTTAAACTGCAATTAGACAGATCAAAGACTTAAAAGCAGATAAAGCTTAACTAAGACCTTTAGCTGCATCATTATAAAATTTAGTAAATGCACCTGCCACATTTAGTTATCTAACTTAATAATCGACATGCAACGTAAGTTAATTTCTGGTTATATATATATATATATACATACATATTTAGTTGCCAAAAACTTATATTAAATTATAATTATAATATTCGTGAATTTCGTTTTGGGATTAAAATGTATTGACCCTCTTTTCTCAATTCTCAAAGAGAATTATATATATTTTATTCTATATATGACTTAATGTGGGCATATACATATATTATTTGTATATGTATGTATGTATGTATGTATGTACATATTTATGTACATTCATCATTTTATAAGCATGGATGTGCTTTTATTAGGCTATATATGTACGTATGTATGTATATAGAGAAGAACATGTAGTTTTTATGAATAATAGATTAACTGGAATGTTGGGGTTAGGCACTCAATATTTCATATAAATTATGGTTTCTTTAAGTTACCAAATAGCTTAAATCTACACAAAAATTTCAATTGGGTTTAATTATTTAATGTGCCGCAGAAATTCTCATCTTACATAATTTGTTATGGGACCAGTTCAGTTTGAGCTTCATAAATTTAATTTTATTATTGGTGGTGGTCTAGTGAAAATTTCAAGTCTATGTATTATTTTTGTTGTGGGAAGGCATCTATAATTACGGGTTACTTTCCGTTGACCTACGCAAACTTACTTAAAAATCATAAAATCCTCAACATGTGCATTCATAAAAATATTGACGCCGATTTGTATGAATGAAACTTGACAATATGTACTTATATACATATTTATGTATGTATATATACATATTATTGGATTCGCACAAATTTGCAATGTTAGATTGGATTTCAGAACAATGAATATGTCAAGACAATTAAAGTTATCATTATCGTACTAAATAGTAGATAGTTCCCTTAGGAGAGTGATTGGCACTAATTGCATTAAGCAAATGATTTAAATTTAGTATACATTAACAATTTTTTTTTTTTTTTTCAGTATTTATCTTGTTTTTGTGGCTGTTATCTGTACCCATTTAGTACAGTCGGATATATCAACTATAGAACGTATCAAGGTAAGCCAATAAATTGGTAGTAAATAAGCCATGCGAATGAAGGCCAGGTTATGCACATCCATAAAATTTTAATATGTATTGCCAAGACTGGTTTTCACCGCCAAGTGCTTTGGCTAACTTAACTTAACTTGGCTCCGATCTGATGATTTTTAAAGAAAACCGCAAACATATATGTTAATATATATATTAAATAATAGTTGGATAGTATATTAAACAGTAGTTATATTGGACTTTAAAAACAAAAACCCAATAAAGTTATTAAATATACATATGTATGATAAGCAGCTTAAGCTTTGAAAATAAAGATAAAGATAAAGACATAAAAGGGACAATTGTTCATTAAATCAAATATTACATAAATTGACATATGTATATAATTTGACTTTTCCTTTATCCTTTATTTTTTTTTGATTTTGTATAGAAACATCAAGAGTGGCTAAAGCAACATAATAAACCAAAATCAGATAAATTAAAAGATTATAAAGCAAAGTCATCATTGGAGTTTGCTAACTTATGGCGACCACAGAAAAATAATGCCTCAAAACAAAAATCCAGAAACAACGAAGTATTTACCGAATATGAAACACCAACTGCAACATCTGAAGCAACAAATTATACATTATCCGGCCTTAAATCAACGACAATGTCATTTGAGGCAAAAACCACCAATATTCCGACTTCTACGGAAGAGCCATTAAAGTCGACAAGTTTATCGCTTTCAAAAGATATAAATTTATCTGGCACAAGTAACCATTCCAAAAGTGTGTCTATCGAATCAACAACAGCAGCTTTGGCTATCACATCAGCAGCTCCTGAAGTGGTAACTAGCAGCAATTTGGATATATTAACTACAAAAAGGACGAAAGTAAAGGTACGACCATATCCACGATGGGCAAATTGGAACGATTGGAGTGAGTGTTCACGTAGTTGCGGCGGTGGTGTTAGATATCAGATAAGAAAGTGTATTAACCGGTAAGTATATCAGTAACGAATGTTTATATTTCAATATCAAAAACACTCTTATTTAGGATTGATATAGTACATATGTAGATATGGCAAACCGCAAACAATTATTGCATTTGCTAATGAATGTAAATAAATATTTCTTTGGAATTACGTGTGAAGTATACCTGAATGATTTTCATTTATACATTTTGTAAACACGTATATGCATTTGTTACGTAAATCTTTTTTTGTTTTTTTTTTTTTTTTTTAATTTTAACTTTTTAATGGAGTGTTATTATATGGTTCCATTAGCCAAATATTCTTTAACCATTACGAATGTATCAATTTACATTGGTTTTTTTTTCGTTCTAATGCTGGCCACGTTTAACTAAATATTTCGTGCTTTTTGATCTTGATATTGGAGCTGTCTATAACCGCCTATGACATATTGAAATGTTTATTAACATTCAAATTAACGTCATTTGGCCGCTGTCATGAACATTGTTATCTTTTGCTCATCAGCAGACGTTTACTATATGTGTGATTGGCCATTAGTGGATTGAAAACTGGTTAGTGCAATGAGCTTTATTTTCTATACTTCTGGTTTGTTTGCCCAATTTTGTATTTACATATATTAACCCATCCAATGTAATAGTTTTTTTCTTTTTTTTTTTTTAACTTAAAATCAAGTGTCTACCGAATACGAAAAAGGTGTGTTTGATTGATATACTGTCAATCCAATAAAAAAGTCTCTTCATCTTTTGAATTTGTTTTAAAAAGTTTTTATTTTTCTAGATCAGAAAACTGAAATTGTGTCAATCCCTTGGCGAACTTTCTTTATTTTAAATAACTATCATCTTAACATCAGTTAAAATCATTTCTATTAGTGTCAGATATTATTAAAATGTGTTGGGTTTTTTTTTTTAAATAATAATTTAGATTTTATCTTTGGAACGTTATGAATATCAAAAGAGTATTAGAATTATTCAATAAAAAAGCTCGTTTCGTATCGGAGCAACAAAAGGTTTCTATCACAGATTTGTATCAGTTAAAGCGAGGGTTAAATGAAGGCAGCTAATTGTTTTGTCAACATTAGTCACCGAATATTATATGCTTATATTATTTAACTAAACAAACATATATATATGTGTGTGTGTGTGTATGTGTGTTAGTAAAATGTAAATATAATGTACGAAGTCTATGTAAATAGATTGGTTCAAATGAATCAGTAACACTTGAAAAAATCGTTAATCAAGAACTGCAACTTTAATTTATAGCAATTAATTGTTACACTTTAAAATCTATTTTTTTGAATATCATGTAACCTTTGTAAATTGAGCAAAATCTTTTAGCTTTGTCAATCAATTTTAATACATCGTTTAATTTTACTGACTAGTTAGATAACTACTATAATTTTTTACGGTGTAGATGTTACCGATTTGATTTTAAGCTTAAAATCTAAACAAGGCAAAAAAAAAAAAATAAATAAAAAAGCAACAAACAACCTAAACAAAGAATCACATTATGTATATTTGTGAAGTTGAGATTTGGTTAAAAAAATCCCCAAAACTGAGAGCAATTTTTGGTATAAATACGTTAGCTGAATGAAGCTGAGCTGAGTTTTCGATTATCAAGACACTCGTAAAGATTGTTTTTACTTGGGGAACAAGAAATTTTGCTGCTAAAATGACAAAACTAATTGCCACCTGTATGCTTTTGCTAGCCCTTGTCCAGGTAAGTCCTATCTAGATGCTAATTATGGCATCGGATAGAGGGTACCTACAAATACAACCATACGGATATATGTATGTATAATTACAGTGGGGGCATTCGGCTAGTCCCGATGAAGCACTGAACCATCATATACGCGAACAGATTCAAGGATTTGAATCTTTTCTAGCCAAGGATGATGGTTCACATAAAAGCGATTTGGAGAAACTGATTAAGCTCTATGAATCGGCACTCAAGGAAGAAAACTACGAACAAAAACAGGCGATCATTAATGGTGTTCCCGCCCAGTTTTCTCCAGAATTTGAAGCATACATTAAACAAAAATTGCACGAATATCAAGTGGATGAGGATATTCTTGCCGCTATTCAATTCTATAAAAATCTATTGACTAATACTGAACATAAAGCCGATGTGGAAAAGACCTTGGCTACACTCGAAGAGCTGCAAAAGGAGCCAGAGTTAGAAAAGAAGCAGGCTGGCATAACCAATTTGGATAAAACATTTAGTCCGGAATTCTTAAATTTCCTTAAGCAAGATGCTTTGCCTAAGGTCAATCATGATATCCAAAGTGCCGTAGACTTTTTAGCTAATTTGCTATTGGACACGAATGGTCAATTTGCCACCGAAATCAAAGCCCTGAAGGCTCAAGGAGAAGCCGCCCTTGGTCCTGATGTATCCATAGATGATAAGCAGAAGGCGCTCAATGAAGTGACAAATCCACCAAACCCTGAATTGACACAATATTTGCAGAAAAAATACATTGAAAATAACTAAACAAGTTTATCAAGTAACAAATATATAAACTAAAATTTTTAAATTTTTAAAATATTTCCTTACTTGATTACTAGTTCTTATTTAAACTTCATCACGCTTGGAATGAAATTAAAACCAAAACAAAAAAATAATTACAGATTTTTCTTTGCGTCACGTTCGTTTATTTTGGCTTGGAATAAATTTAAAAAACAAATTAGAATATTCATGAACAATTTGATTAAACCATTATTCACTAGAGTCGATCTGTTTCTTAGATAAGAGAACTTGAAGTGTTTTCAAATGGATCTAATTACAATTTGTACATTTCATAAATTACAGTGCTCCTATCTCTGATTGGAATACACAATCCTGTTTAGGTTTTGGGGTATATGTATGTACATATGTTTGGTAGATGTTATGTTAAAATTAAGATACGATTCTCGAAGTCTTTCAATCCAAAGTTAGCAAAGACAGAAAATTTTTAAGAATAATATTATACTGAGATTATATATACAAATGTTTTTTTTATTTAAGAAACTTTTCGACTGGTAAACGATTTACAAGTAATTCTTGTGTGGGACTTTTTAAGCGCTATCAATTATGTAATGATATACCATGTACACCGGAATCCTTTGATTTTCGTGCAGAACAATGTTCAGCTTATAATGACATTGATTTTCAGGGTAATCGATACAAATGGGAACCTTACATCAAAGGTAAGCATAGTCACTAATTAATAAATATTTAATAAATGTGGGAAATAGTTTTGAAATAATTTTTGCGTATAATTAATTTGTCTATTTCCAGATGATACCGAATGTGAACTAAATTGCATGCCATTGGGTATGAAATATTTTGCCACACTTAATGATACGGTTATTGATGGAACCCCATGTTATCGTCCGGCGGAATTTTATCGCTCCAACTATTTAAGTCGGGCCATGTGTGTTGGCGGCATTTGTAAGGTGGGTATCATATGGGAATCCTTTGTATTTTAATAACTAGCACCATAGTAGATATAAAAACATTCCTTCACATATTTGCACTAATGCTTAGATATTTTTATTGTTTGGATAAATTATAATCAATAACATTCTTGCAGGTCATTCAATTTATTATTATTAAATTAGACTAATCAAAGTTTACTTCCTTAGATTATAATTCGTCCTTTTTTTAATTATTCCTTTATAAATGCCGTATTTAAATTTCCTGCCTAGAAAGGACTCTGATGAATCAAAAGTTAAATTTTCAGTTTTAATTCTAGTTTCTCCGGACCTAGATTAGAGAAACTAGAAGTTTTAAATTCTAATAGAATTTCTTAAAATATATTTCTGGATATTTGAAATAAACATTTTGTATTAAAAGAAATATTTAAATTTCCTCTATTATAAAAATATGTAATAGAGCATTATCTGAGAGTACAAATTCCAAAGCAGACAATGCCTTGTGGTAAATTAAAATTATGTACATTAGGGTGAACATTTTATTGGTATCAAATAAAAAAATGGAGAAAGAAGTTTATAATTCCTTGAAACTTGAATTCGATAAACAAATTCTGAAAATAATGTTCCTGAATATTAAAATTTAAATTAAAACATCTATTTATTATTGACCTTTTTAACAAAGAGATTAAAATTTAAAAGGTGTTATCAAATAGAGTTGGTAAACACGATCCTTCTTTAGTTCAAGTTAATTAAGTTAACCGATTTGGTTAGGAATAACCAAGAATCGGCGACCAGTCTAATGTACTCATCAATGTACAAATATCCATACGTAAGAGAGCAATTGCGTGTGCAAAAAAAAAAAAAGAAAAACACCAAAAAAAAAAATACAGAGCTAGCGCCAATGTTTCAACTTGTGGAAAACTGAAAGAGCGGAGCAGCATTTGCTGGCGTGTGCTCAATCTTTGATACACAAATTGTTTTAAATGAATCAATCGAAATCAAAATTTTAGTATTCATCGCGCAACGAACCACACAACACATATCAAAACTCTTTGAGTCGGGTTTGTCGAGCAATAATCGAAAACAACCAACATTCGTTGGCAAATTCTTTGAAAAAAAATAAAAAAATTGGAAGTGGAATTTAATTAAGTCTGTGGTTTTGTCTTTTTTATTTTTTCACCCGCAGTACTTTTTTATTTCTTTTTTTGTTTTATATCTACATATATCGTACATTTTTAAGTAAAGTGAACAGCTAATAGATAGATATATATGTAGGTTTTTTTGCTTTTAAGAAAAATATAAATTGTATTTTAATCCCTATCTGGGGCATACTATAAATCAGATGTATTTTTGGGAATTTTATATTAATGTGTAATACGCAGATGCAGATCTGTTTATATGAAAACTAGTCGCTTTGGTTAGTTTTGTTTTAGTGATCTTGTGAACTTTTAATGATCTAGAAGATTTTTGACCTTGGTCAATTTGAATTGTTGTATTATGCAATAGACAAATTTCATTCTAAATATACTAACAGGTCAGATTATACGAAACTTAAACACTATCCAATTGATTTGTATGTACATATTTCTTATCTTGAACTTGAAGAGTCTTATATTAAATAGTATTAAACTATATTGTCTATATCTTTGAAATATTCCACATTTAAAAATTTCTTCGTCTTAAATTTGAGTTAATGAAGTCGTGTTATTTTCTATAATGATGATGTTTTCTATCTGTAGCATAATAGATTAATTAAGAATTTGCATGAACAAGCATTTGATAAGCAAATTCGTGTTAATTAAATTAAAATTCATGATCATTGAAAACCAAAATTCTTAATGGCATTCGCCGCTTAAATGTTGAGACTACTATCACATTGATTATGATTATAAATAAAATCAATTAATTAAAAGACATGCACAAAATGGTTCAACACATTATTAGTTTTAGTTTCTTTTGCCTTTTTTATTATTTTACATTAAATTTTGGTTCAGAGTTTAGACGAAAGCTTAAAATTTGCTTGAAACTTGTGAAAATATTTTGAAGCATTTATGTTTTTTCAGCGAATAAATTAAAATGACTTAATCTTTTCTTTATATTTTGTATCTGATAGGTTTCTATCATTTGATAAAACATTTTCATTTTCATTGGAGGTCGATATTTCAATTAAATTTTGCTGCAGGTGTATTATAATTACAGGATCATCTTAAATTGCAATCGAAACTGAATGTTCAATGCATTTTATTGTCGTAATAACAGTTCTTAAATATTCCCCAGTTGGATAAATAATTGATTATGACCATTTTTGAGATATACTACTTTGGTATTAATGTTTTAACCATATATGGCAAATATCTTATCCCATATGGAAACATTTATTAATGCAGATATGGTATTTCAAAGAAAGATTGAAAAATAAGTTCAGTGGCCTATTCGATTAACTTATCTATTGATGTACATGGATAATATTTATGAATAATTCATTAAAAAATCATTCTTTTTGTCTGCTAAGATGATATTAATAATGAATCTAGGGAAAGCAAAAAAAAAGAAAAGAAAAACAGAAACAGATTCACTGTAAGTGACGTCATAAAAACAAATTTCCAATTTGCTTGTAAGAAAAAAATTAATGGAAAATAATCTCTTAGTGCCAAGCAACAGAAGTCATTAGATTTTAATGATATACTGATTACATATTCTTTTAAGTACTATAGAGTACAATATATTTATAGATGATTTGTAGAGCCAGCCAAAAAAAAAAAGTGAGCTATTTAGTGAGAAAGTTTAGCCAGGTAATTATCAGTCAATATTAAAGTAAACAATAAACAGAGCCAAAATCAGTTTATTTGACTTTGAGAAAATATTTAACCGAATGAAATATCATTGAGTATGAGAATAATTAAATGAAATCTCCTTTTAATGGGGTACTAGTTTATCTTCTTAGCTTATTGAGTGGGAAATAAATAACAAATGTTGCGGCCAGAAAATTCCAACATTTTGAACATGCATACTACATATACATATACACATATATATATACATATATAGATTTGCTGTGCTGAGAGACCGAATTGGCGCTGTTAAGATGTGGAACAGTGCTTGAAATAAATAAGCACTTCAATCCCACGCATATTTCTCGTAAACAATCAAATGTGTCTGCCATTGAATCGTTCGTATGGCATTCACGTTCACAAAAAGCTAGCGCCATCCAGTGAATCCAGGCTTTTATCGGAGTCTTATCAGTGTTGGTATATGTACATATGTGTGTGTATGTACATACATACAACATATAGTAAAGGAGTTATTGTACATTATGAATGTTCGCTTCGATTGGCTGTCGAAAGCTAGTATCTAACATAACATACATGATCATAAATATTACAACCTCTTTCGAAACTTTCACTGTGTCAATAGCAGCATTATGTCGAAATGATAATAATAAATGCATTTGCTAAAAAAAATAATGCAATACATAAATGAAAAGTGTAAAATAAAAAATTGAATCAAGTCAAATGAGACCCAATTAAAGGGATCTCCCGACACCTTATGAACAAATTGTTGCCAGAATTAATAAGAGAAGTGAATGAAAGCTATCATAATATGTCTTGTTCATATAAGATGGGAATAAAGAAACTTTTTAGTTAAGATTTGTTACATTATAACAGAGTTAAGAGATTGAAATTAAACTTTAATTAAACGACAGTTTTAGAAATTGCTTTCCTTTGAAATGAGCCTTTATTGAAGTTTCGTAATCTTAACTTAGAGCTATTTGTTTGATAGTATTTTGATTAGCTAATTTGCCTGTGTATTTACTTTATAGTTTAAATCGGAATGCTGATATATATTGCTCTTATCTGGACGGTGAGTGATCGCTCTTTGCAAAAATTAAATGTTGTTGTCAATGGGCTTTCCCTCCATCAGCTTTATCAATACTTCTATTTTTTTTTTTTCAAGTTTTTTATTATTCTTGATTTTGTTTTTTGCATTTGCAGGCTGTGCATGCCAGTGGAGCAATCAATGGATTATACGCAAATAGTGGCTCAGTTGGCTGTGGCGGTTTGTTATGCCGTCCAGTGACGGGAATATTTACTCGTGATCCTTTGCCAGAAGATGCATATGTCCAAGTGGCTACTATACCAGCTGGAGCGTCTAATATATCGATAACTGAACTAAAAAACAGTATAAATTTATTGGGTAAGTTATGCTTGTAGATAAATATTTCATTATGAAAGATATATGTATACTTCTTCCGAATGTTTGTTTGTTTAAGTTTTGCGCACAGCGGATCAAAAGTGCATTTTCAATGGAGAGAATCAGATTTCGGAAAGTGCATCATATGAAGCAGTTGGATCAACTTTTGACTATCATCGAATAGATGGAGTCCAACATGGTGATGGTGTAACGGAATGGATAACGAGTACAGGACCAATAAGAGAACCATTGGATCTCTTGGTAATGTTTATCGAATATTCACAAAAATTAATTTATTGAATTTTATTTTCTTTTTTCTTAGATATATAGTAAAACATTTAATCCAGGTGTAAAGTATGAATACCTGCTGCCTATAGTATCCGACTCTGAAGAAAATGAGCTATCCTTAGAAAGCAGCGATGGCTTTCTGAGATCTGGGAATGAAGAAGGTAGCTCATCTAGCAGTACAAGATCGGGACGTCGACGCAAGTTTCACTGGAAAGTAATCGGATTTAGTTCCTGTACGAAATCCTGTGGCGGTGGTACACAGGTTCCCATTATTCGGTGTGCACGTGAGAATCCTGTACGCTATTATTCACAGCGTCGTTGCCTTAACTCGGAGAAACCAGTTCTTAATGAAAACTTATTGCACTGTAATACACAACCTTGTCCGGCGTATTGGCGTTACGATGATTGGGGTGAGTGTCGCTGCCAGCATGGTGAAGCATTCCGACGACGTGAGTTGAGTTGCGTTCAGGAACTAGCATCAGGAATTGTAATACATGTCGACAAGGCAGCTTGTATGGAAGAACAACCGCCAACGCAGAAACAATGCGAATGTCCTAAAGGACGACGTCGAAATCAGTCTCGATATCGCATGCATTTGCAATCTGAATCGAATAGTACACGAAATCAACGGTATAAGATTGATAAATCCGGAAATAGTGCTACCTGGTTAATGTCTGAGTGGAATCAACATTGTTCCGCAACTTGTGGCACAGGCGTTGAATATCGTACTATATTTTGCGATCGTTCCAAGGTCAGTACAGAACGCTGCGATCCACGAGATACTCCCGATAACCGTAGGAATTGCGAACAGTCTGCGTGTAATGTTGGAGACTGGTTTGCCGGACCCTGGTCCTCTTGTAACGGTGATTGTTTCAATCTAACACGGAGTCGTCCAGTACTCTGCATACAGAATCAGTTAATCACTGACGAAGAGGATTGCAAGGTGGAGTTGAAACCACAGACAATTGAGAAATGCTCCCATGAAGAGATTCCGTATTGTGCTCCACGTTGGCACTACTCCGAATGGTCAGAGGTAAGATTATAATTTTTAATATCATTTTAGCTTGTTTAATTGCTTCTTTATATTCCCAGTGTACGAAATCCTGCAACGGGACACAGCGCCGAAGTGTAAAATGTCTAGAATATGATGAGAAGCAAAATGCCTTACGAGATTCCAATAAATGTAGATACGCCACTAGAGAACCAATTTTCCGGGGCTGCAATGCTCAAAAATGTGAAGGTATGTGTTAAAAGGGTCCATCCGTAAATTGAGAATATGATTCATTAATGTGTGATCTGAATCCGCAGGGTCTAACGAGGAATTACCACAAAATGACGCTTCTTCGGTTTGCGTGGATCAGTTCTCCAATTGCCAATGGGCCGTGCAGGCCAAGCTTTGTAGCCATGATTATTATTTTAACAATTGTTGTGCCTCTTGCAAGACGGGTCATTTAACTTTAAACGTGTAGATTGCATTTAAATTGTAACTTAAATTTTTCAAATTACTAACCGTACAGTTTAAGTTGTCTTATATTCAAGCTGCCCTTATTTATTATTGCCACCACATCAATATGTTGAAAATGGAACAGGGATTCGAATTAATATATAAAAACAATATCTCAAAAATTGCTGCAATAGACGCTGATACATGCAATGATTAGTAAAGACTAGTTAATTCATCAAAACATGTTTTAAAATAAATTATTAATATTGTTAAACCCATGAACTTAAGACTAATACAATAAATATGGATTATACAAAACTAGTATAATTGTTGATTGATTTCTCAGAAGATTTTTCTGAATTAGATATTAAAATTCCGAATATGGATATGGATTATACAAAACAAGTTTAAGTCTTGATTGATTCCTCAATAGATTTTTCTGAATTAGATATAGAAATTTATTTATAAGTATTATTAGTCACATTAATCCCAAAGATATAAAGTTGGATTTTACCCCATTTACATTCCGACTTAAAAAGTGGGATCTCTTTTCGTCGAGGGTGTTTTAGCACTTAGTTTCTCACTAAGACGACGATGTGGGATGGCCAAAGATGCAATCACTCACATTTAAAAAAAGAAAAATAATCGACTCCAAAAAGTATGCTACACTAAATATTATAGTACTACAATTATTTGAAGAGGTTCAATTTGGCTATAATGCACAGATCTAAAGTTGAAAAATTGAAACTTTAAAGAAACACTTTTCAAATTTATTTCGGTTGATAACAAAAGCAATTAAACTACTGTGAGAATATATTCTAAAGACCACTTTACAAAAAGATTTATAACTTTAAAATGAATATTTAAACATGAGTTTAAATTAATTTTCTCCTTTCTTTTTTGAATGTATTATTGTTATATCAGCAATACAACTTTATAAAAATCAGTCCATATAAATCTATAATATAGTTTTTGGAAATCCAAAGAAAATATTAGCCATAAGAGTATAAAATCTGCGACGCAAAAAAATTTGCCAGAATATCTTTCTAAGGCTAATCTGGAATAAATTCATAAAATAATATCGCACTCATATTCAATCATTGATATTCATTATTGATAAAAAAAAAACTGATGAAATAAGATAAGTCTACTATATAGTTCTACTACTGTAAAACGTAAAATAAACAATTATACTATTATGACTTTCAATGGAGATATGGATTATTGCCACAAATAAGCTACTTAAAATCATACAAATTGAATGATGTGAGCTCATACATATGTATGTTATATACATATATATACATATACATATACATATGGGTATATGTATATATACAAAAATTCTATCTACTATATAAGTATATTGTTATCGCTTAAAGTACATACATAAATGGTTTAACTTTGATATTCCCCATTTGCTATATTGGGGTTTAAGCTTCTCCCAAACACTACAGGCATATACTTATATATATGTATGTATATAGTGGTTATCGCAGTGAGAGCACCCCCATGAATGCGGCTGATTTAAACAGTAAAACGACATATAAAATTAGTTTTACATTTTCTTACTAGGCAGTTCGAGGTTCGTTTTTATGCCGTTTGCTTCTCCAATCTAAAAGTTGAACATTTTTTTTTTTCCCCCGACATGAAGTACATTAGCGAAATAATATTTGTTTGTACTTTGTTGATTCTGTGCACTATTCGTTCGGACGCTGCCTGTGGTTATGAGGTATAATACCTAACGTAATAATTAATTTATTCTTTGTATATACCTAGTATAAAATATATTTATTATTTTATTCACTTAGTCATGTCCCGACATAAAAGTTAATATGATAAACGTACACTTAGTACCGCATTCGCACGATGATGTCGGATGGCTAAAGACGGTTGACCAATATTATTATGGATCAGAGAACAGAATCCAGCATGCTGGAGTCCAATACATTTTGGATACAGTGATTCAGGAGCTTTTAAAGGATTCAAAACGTCGTTTCATACAGGTTGAAACATCGTTTTTCTTTAAATGGTACAGCGAACAAACGGAACTTGTAAAATCAGCTGTAAAAAAAGTTAGTGCAGGAAGGACAATTGGAATTTACTGGAGGTGGATGGAGTATGAACGATGAAGCTGCAGTTCACTATCAAAGTGTCATAGATCAATTCCATGTGGGCTTAAAGTAAGCATCATTTTAATACCAAAATTTTGGATAATTTTACAAAAGAATACAATTTTAGGTTTTTGAGTGATACTTTTGGTACTTGTGCCCGTCCGCGTATTGGCTGGCAGATTGATCCATTTGGACATTCTAGGGAAATGGCTTCTATATTTGCTCAAATGGGATTTAGTGGAGAATTTTTTGCTCGCATGGACTTTTCCGAGAAGGAAAAACGTCTCGTTGATTTGAGCATGGAAATGATATGGCAATCAAGTGAATCGCTAACCAACTCTGATATTTTTACTGGACTACTTTATCGCCATTATTCCGCACCACCGGGCTTTTGCTTTGATATTCATTGCGGCGATGATCCAATTATCGATGGGGATAGTTTTGATAACAATGTTAGATCTAGAGTTGATGACTTTATTAAATATGTTACCACAATGTCATATTCATTTCGGACGAATCATATAATGGTACCCATGGGTGACGATTTTCAATATGAGAACGCTGAAACCAATTTTAAGAACATGGACAAACTCATCAGGTAAATGTTATGCAAGTAGAGTTGATGGGTTTTTAAAAAAAAACTTTTCTATTTACCAAAGATACGTTAATGAGCGTCAGTCTGAAGGCTCTCGCATTAATGTGTTTTACTCAACACCGGCATGTTATCTCAACGAACTTCATCAACTTCAGCAAACTTGGCCAAACAAAAGCCAAGACTTCTTTCCCTATGCCAGCGATTCCCATTCTTACTGGACCGGTTACTTCACTTCCCGTCCCACACAAAAGCGCTTTGAACGGGATGGCAATCACTTTCTTCAAACCGTTAAACAGCTTAGTACATTTGCTAATCTAACAAAGGACGAGCATACACGAGCTTTGGATGTATTACGTCAGACAATGGGTGTAATGCAGCATCATGATGCAATAACTGGGACTGAGAAGCAAGCAGTTGCCCGTGATTACGATCGCCTTCTAACCGATGCAATTGTTGGTGCTGAAATCAATGCACAGGATGCGCTCAGAATATTGACCAATCTCACCACTGGAGAGTTCAGAAGTTGTCTTGAGCTGAACATAAGTGTTTGTACATTCACTCAAGAGAGTGCTAATAATGTGGTTGTAACTTTATTTAATCCTTTGGCCCATACTTCCACCCAATATGTGAGGGTGCCCGTTAAAGAGAAAGATTACTTAGTTACTGACGAAGCGGGTATGTCTTATTTCTAATCTCTAATATTAGATTAAACAAACTAATCCTTTACATAGGCCATGAGGTATCCTTTGAACTTGTCCCTGTGCCATCAGAGGTGTTGGGACTTCAGCATCGATCAAATAGCACTCAGTATGAATTAGTTTTCAAAGCTTCTGTGGAAAAGCTAGCGAATTTCTATATACGTATCCTGCCAACACCAAGAAGGGACTTAGGCGAATACTTACGGCATCCAAGAAGTTTTCATACCAAAAGATATAAGCTACCCTATCTAAACATCGACCAAGAAGATGACGACGAATTGGTTGTTAAAAATTCTGTAAGATCTCATATACTATATAAGTATATATATATATATTCATTCGTTATACCAATTGCAGCTCATAAAACTTGTGTTCAACGAAAATACCGGGCGTTTAAAAACTGTTGAAATGAATGGACTTTCCACAAATATTGATCAGAATTTTGCAATTTACGAAGGGTTTAGAGGAAATAATGGTCAATCTAGTAATCGGTCTTCGGGAGCTTACATTTTTCGACCTGATGGAAACATTCGGGAACTGAATGAAAAGATCGAAATTACAGTCTATAATGGGGACAGAGTTAAGGAAGTTCATCAACATGTCAACGATTGGATTTCTCAGGTAATACGTTTATACGATGGAGTAAACCGGGTGGAGTTCGAGTGGCTGGTTGGACCAATACCAATAGATGATAATATAGGAAAAGAGATAGTAACACGCTTCAGGAGTGACATAGCATCTAATGGAGTATTTTATACTGATTCCAATGGACGTGAGATGATTGAGCGCAAGCGAAATAAGCGAGAATATTTCAATCCGGATATGACAGAAGATATTAGTGGTAACTATTATCCAGTGACTACCCGAATTTCTCTACAGGATCAAGATAGACGCATGACTCTTCTCAATGATCGGGCTCAGGGTGGTTCGAGTCTAGAAGATGGACTGCTCGAGCTTATGCTCCACCGTCGTTTACTAAATGATGATGCCTTTGGGGTAGGTGAAGCTCTGAACGAGGAACAGTTTGGTACAGGATTGGTGGCACGTGGAAAAGTTTTCCTGATCCTTAATTATGTATCAGAGAAGCCAACACGAGCCGAAAGGTTGGCCCAGGAGGAAATTCATCTACCGTTTTGGAAATTCTTCAGTAAATCAAATAGCATTGGTACAGTTCTTCCAAATGTGTTACCCGATTTTAGTGATTTGCCAGTATCCATTAATCTTCTTACTCTGGAACCATATTCGAGTGATGAGATATTACTTCGTGTGGAACATGTGATGGATCATACTGAAAGTAACGTTTTAAGTTTCAATATTCGAACAATCTTTGATACGTTAGGTGGTCAAAATATTCGAGAAACTACTTTAGATGGAAACCTGCCACTAAGTGAGATGAAGAGGTTTAAGTTCCATCACGATGGATCAGGATTAAATCCTTCAGCGATTGAATACTTTACGGCCTCACACAAGCTACTGGAAGCTAATTCAACGATGGATGATACCGATTTCAGCGTCACCTTATACCCAATGCAAATTCGCACATTTATTATAAAGCGCCAATAAAATATATACATTATTATCATATAAATGTTGTAAATAAATTCGATGCTTATAAAAGTTTAAAACATATTCCATTATAATCTTATTCCACTTCATTTAGTGGCAAATTTATCATTGCAATTTCCAGAATGACTGGAACTTGAAGTTTTTCCAAAATCCGTACTTGACATTTCCTTGGAGCAATCGCTAAAATAACACCCTTCGACATCACAAGTATCTATAGCCAATTGTTTGGCCTTACATAACCAACAGGTAAATATAAGAATTCCAAGAATGCAGCAAAGAATAAGCCAGATTATGGGCATTTTCCACCATTCAGTATTCCAGATGTAATTATTATGCGAAGGTGAATCAGCTTTTCTCTTTATTATGGTATAACAATCTTCTGTACTTATCAAACCGTTCCTTAATAAAGTAAGATCCTTTCGAGGACTTTTTTCATTAGCTTCTGTAATGAACAGTTGGCGGCAATCGTTACAAATTTGATTAAACCAATTTTTACATCGAGTGCTTTTTGAATTTAACTTGCAAAACATATTTTTATTGCATGTATTATTTGTTCTGACATTTAAATCAAAATGCTTCCAAATCGAAAGATTACAAGTTCTTTTAAGTTGTTGACTTTGAACAGAAAGGAACCCATCCATGAACTTTGAGTATTTTCATTATTTATTTATAAATATGTACTGTGAAAAAAAAACACTTAAATTTTATGAGATGATATGGGATATAAAAGCTTATAAATTGGTTTGAAGCTTAATGTCTAGCAAAGCTTTTATCAACAGATAATACCATACTGAACAAGTTGTAAAATTTCAAAAGAAATGGAAATTTGTTGTACTTACCTTGTTGCAAATAAATGTTCCAAAATGAATTCAGTCACGCCAATAAATGAACTATGGAACTCGCTCTTTGGTCGTGCCACATTAAATCTGAACCATTATTGTGTGGAAATTTAACAGGAACTGTGGTGAATTGGACACTGATAAATCACTTTTTAAATATCATAAAGAATATTATTGATTACCACTTACACAACAAATAAAAAAGATGAAGAAACTAAATTGGAAAGGTCCCAAAATTGTATTGAATTATATCAAATTATATTTCGATCATTGTTGCATTCATGGATTTCGGTATATAGTAAAAGCAATGTTGGTCCTGCTCGAACGGTAGAAATATTCAAAAATATATTTAATTAGATATTAACAATATTTCTTTCACAAATAATTGCAGATTGCTGTGGTGCGCCCTATTGATAGTATCTATATATTTTTGCATAATTGTTTGTTTATCTTCTGTTGACCGATATTACACGAAGAGCACTCACATTGGTCTAGAGGTAATTATTTATTATAAGTAACATTAAATAAGTGAAAGAAAATGTTTCATTTTAAAATTATAGCGTAACTATCATTTTTGGAACACAACTTTGCCCAGTCTGACAGTATGTCCAATGCAGCGTTTGAACGAAAGCCTATTCAGCACTTATTGTCGGTAAAATTATTGATTTCTTTAGGAATGTTATAGAATACCTATAGAATATTATAACTATAAATTGTTTTCCTATTTGCAGAGCCAATGCTATCAAAGGACAAGATAAAACTGATTTTTGGGATTTCATGGAAAATTTGGCAAACTCAACTTACACAAATTTTCAGAATATTCCGGAAAATGATAACATTGATTCTATTCTCAATAAGATAGGCCTTAAACCGGAAAAGTATATGGAATTAATTTACAATTTGACGTATGATAGCTCATATGAGCCAATTGAAAAGCAAAGGACTCGTAGTATCGATGGTCAGATAAATATTCATGTTCGCCAAGTACTGACCGAATATGGTCTATGTTACTTGGGTAATTCCCAATTGGGAAGGGAGTATAGCTCCCGTTATTTAATCTTTGGTGCCTACCCCGAATATAATAAGTACGAGCACACTCGACCCTTGCTGCAGGTTCAAATTGGTTCCTTCTTTGAAAAGGACGTGTCGTTTACCCTTTTGGGATTTACCAGCATAGCAATAGATGTATATACTCAATGAATCCGAATTAATTATAATATAATTGAAATCAGTTTTTCTGTTTTCTATTCCTAGAGTTATATACACTCTGCCTTTGAGGTTATGAAAGTGGACAATAATTTTGGCTACACAGAAGAAGGTGTTGTTTATGATCCGGAGAGTGAAGAAATCACAGCCGAAGAGAACCTGGAAAGGTACTAAAAAAAACGTTTAGTTCTCGATTCTAACATTTATCTATTTTGGTTTTTTCTTTCTATATTCTCAGTGAAACAACAATTGGGCAAAGAAAATGTCGCTTTTATCACGAATCTAATTTGACACATTTTCCAATTTATACTAGAAATATCTGTCAGCAGGAATGCCGTATAAATCTTGCCTATAGAATATGTAAATGCATTCCCCATTTCTATCCAAACCGGAGTAAGTAATTGCATAAAAAATTGAAAATTTATTCTTATTTGGTAAAGATGATTTTATTTTTAGTTGCAAAACCAAAGGCAGTATGCGATTATAAAAAACTAAAGGCTTGTTTTCCCAAGCACGCCAGTGAGTTGATTACTACATAGATATTTTATCTATAACTTTTCTTTTAATTAATAATCTGTCCCATTCAGGTTTCTTTCTCAAATTATATGAAGAACATGGAAAACATGAAAAGCCGGCTACTTGCTACTGTGAACAGAGTTGCCTCGATGCAGTGGTGACTACAAAAAGCGCTCTAGTATAAAATTTAAATTTTACTATATGTATTAATGACTTAGTTATCTCTCTGTCTTTAGCCCATGATAGGCTCTAAACAGTTACTTGGAAGTATTGGTAGTGCAATTTCAATGAAAACTTGGCCACAAAATCGTCTTAAGAGACAAGTTATATTCTCATTTACCGATCTGCTAGGTATGAACTAACTTATTTAATTATTATCATATAAATCAAATAAATATTGTATTCTTCTAAACAGTTTCAATTGGAGGAACAGCCGGATTATTCCTTGGATTTAGTGTTTTGGGTCTAGTAGAATTTATATATTTTTTTACAATGCGTTTAATATGGCATATTGTCGGTTATAAAATTTAAAGTATTCACATATTAAAACAATACTACAGACAAACAAACCGATGTCTGCACCCTGCATATTGTACAACTATATCCAATGCAAAATAAATCTGTTGGCTTAACAGCTTGTCACCCAGTTAATATTTCCGGCTCCCTTTCTACATATCGAAACCAGAGGAATGCAAAAACCAACAATTTACATATGTATGCTACACACATATACATACATAGGTGGGTGTATATACATATGTATGCATGTGTAAACGTTTGCTGGCATCTACGTGACATCTACATCTATGTATACAGGACATTGCACAGTGGTTGGGTTTGTATGGAGCGGGTGGCCAAAAGTACTTCTAGAGGAGATAAAAATCTGAAAATTTTTCCAAAATTCTATAAAAATAACATAAAAAAAAAAAAAAAAAATTGATCATATTCAACCTCTTTCAAAAGTTACACCCACTACAGTGGTCCCGCTTGTATAGAGCACGTGACCAAAAATTTTTCTTATGGAAATATCATTTAGAAATGTTTTCCAAAATTCCATAAAAATTTAATAAGCAATAAAAGCTGTCTGAATAAGTCATACAAACTCCTTGCTACACTCTTTAACCCCTATAGACCTACCCTAAGAAAGAAAACTATAAAAAATAAAGTGCAAAAATAAAAGAAAATATTTATTTCAAACGCAATTACGTAAGCAGAAAATGTGAGAAAAAAATTATTTGAACAAAACAATAATGCATTAATAATAATGTTCATTCATCTAATAGCAATTGGAATGCACTGTTTAATAATTTCGTCTTTTTGGTGCAAGGTAGTTTTCTTTGACCTGTAATGAAAGGATCTGAGCTTAAAAGTAATCTATTAAATAAGTCAGTATTTGTTGCAATATGTGATATTTTTCTTGTGTGTTGCTCCCTAAATTTTTTAATGTCTTTTCATTCAACCAAACACCTTCATATCGAACCACTGAACATTTCTTGCGATCATAATTTCCCCAAAAAGCTGCTATTCGTTTACATACATAGGTACACAATTCGTTTCGACAGATCATCCAGGTCGGTATTGTAGCCTTTTTTTTCAATTTCTTTGTTTACCATTTGAATTATTTTCTTTACTTTTTCAGTATTGCTTCCATTTTCATTGCACCAACAATCGAATATAAACATGCGTACAAAAACACACTTATAAAAATTGTCTGCCAAAATCAAATTCAATATAAATGAAATAAAAATAGTTAATAAATGAATTCGCCAAATCAAACATAACTACAAACAACGAAGACAGAACGAAAAACAACAGCACAGTTCGTCAAACAGATGTTGTGCAGCGCAAAGGTGACCTTGAATAATGTAAGGTGTCGTTGGTGTTTTTACGTTAGTTCACTCATCCGCAAATTTCCGCACCTAAACTAAACGGATTTATTACCGTAAAAGTCACACGATTACAATGACATATAACTCCTTTGTGGCATTTTGTGGCAACACAACTAAAACTCTAACTAAACATAAAAAAGACATTACCAAAACACGTAAAAAAGATTAAAACAAATAAACTAATTACATAAACACATTTTAATTAGTTTGTTAATTATTAATATCACAATTTAAAGTAAATACCTTCAACTTCAAAATTCATTTTAGAAAATTTAATTTGGTACACTCAATATGACGTCCGACCTCTATGAAATGCAAGTTTAAATGTGTAAAAAGCTTACTGAGCGCTGCAGCTGCGCGAAAACGACCACAAGTTACTGATTTCAATGCTATTTTTAGAATGTCCCGTTGCAAATCCAGATAAAACCGGTTTGCCATTACGAAGTTTGGACATTTATTAGACAATATGATTACATTTTGTCAAAATATTTTGTGATCGATTTTTTGACTTTTGGCCTATGGGCGCAACCACTGTGCATTGGCTGCTTGTATGAAATAGCATTTCCGACATTGACAATTTTGATGAGTATTTTACATTGAAACATGACACCAGATTATTTTTCGTTAATTAAGGATATCAAATTAATTGACAGTTGATAGCTTTATTAAGTATTGCAATTGTTAATTCGAATCTTAAATATTATACATTTGAGATTGATTTTTGTTCACATTCTTAACCTTTGACAATTTATTATAATTCTTTAAACACAATGTTATGTATGGCAAAGATATATCTAAAGAATTATTGTTATATGCACTCATATAAAACCAAATATGTAGTATGTATAGGATATTCTGGAAGTCGACTCATTAAATTCAAGCATTTTTTTTCCTCAAATACCTTTCATATTTAATGAGAGTGCGATTTAATAGCACCAAGTGGTCACCTGAATGGTCACAGGGGTGCAGTGAATTTCTAATGAAGAATAATTACTTTTTCATGTATCCTGTTCCACTATCCCAAAGTCAAAAAGTTCTGAAGCGATTATTCGAGTAAGCTTACAATTTAAAATGTATCTGGAATAAGATACCTTTGGTTCTATTTGTAAAATTGTTGCATATCCATTGTTAAACTTGTGAAGCAATACGAATTATTCAATAATATCCGGGGATAAACATATATTTTTTACTGTGGCTTTTCCTTTCTATTTGAAAAGGTGTTTATCTAGAAACCAATTTGAAATAATATACCAATTTATGTTCCCAACACGATTTATTATGTTCAACACGAATTATTTGTAGATAAAGAGACACACGCTACACGAAAGAAAACTATAACATAATGCTATCCGACTTTGATTTGACTTTGGTTCGGAGCGTCAGATTTATTGCTTTTTTAGCTAAGATTTTTTTGAATACGTAATTATATATATTTTTTAATATATCTAACAGATTGAAAATAAATAAGTTTGTATAAAACAACAAACAAAATCATGTTAATCATGTCGCCAAATCTGCCATTACAAATTTTATTTTCTCCTACTCAGTTTGGCGACAATGATCAAACAGACAAACAAATTAAATTAATCCCATTTAAACGATTTTTGTGCAGATTTTCATGTATCCTAGTTTATAACAATTTTTGATTTTTCAGAGACTTTTTTAATTGTGCCTCAGAAGTAACTAAAAACTGAAGCTTTATGATTTAAAAAATGCGCCATTTTATTTTACAAATCATTGAAATCTCTAATTTCTAGAAGCTATAGAAAACCTAACACCCATGTGGAAAAATTTAACCCTTGCATTTTGAACTTAAATACGGATAGGAAAAGTTTAACCCTAATGATGTTTATTATTACTCAATTTAGTATAGATTAGTAAGCAAAGAATAAATCAAATCTTTTAAATAATGTAGATCAAAGATATTCATTATTCATTTATTTATTATATTGTTTATTAATAATATTATTTCATTCCAATTCCAATGATAAAATAAATAAGAAACATGAAATGAGTCTTGGGTTTTATTTTTACTGCATTTCTAGAGTTCTTTCATTGTAAGGTGCTAAGACTATAGCATTTGGGTGAAAGTGATTGAATTATACGGAAATTGGATCCATTTTTAACGATCGTAATCAATTTGAAAAGATAAGGTTCAAATTTATGAATGTACTCGATCTAGAGCACACGTTTTAGATGTCAAGGCACCATTCAAAGGGGAGTCAGTTTGCAAGGCTTTAGGTAAAATAATCAGAAAACCATTAATGCCATTGGTAATTAATTGCTAATCAGGTACTCCAAGATTTACTAATTAACGTGCAATTGAATGAAAGCACTAAAATAGTTGGCCTTATCTAATCCAAGTACACAAAATTGGTACTTATCCTTACGGCACGGCGGTACTATATAGTCAACATTTTACAGAATCAGACTAAAGTGTATGCGTCTGTGCGCTTATCGGCATATACATATGTATGTATGTATAAGAGATTAAATTGTGAGTTTCAAGTGTTGTTTTCGTTCCTATCAGCGGCCGGCTTGAACGTTTATATACAGTACGTATAATATGCAATCGTATATATGTACATATATACAAACAAACATACCTAGATACATACATTTGTATGTTTGTAGACGGTTACTAACAGAAACCAGAGAGCGCTTTATTCTCAAGTAGGTCTCGAGCTGAGTTTATGGTCTCTGGTCTGCTCAGTAGGTTCTAATTTGCCGACGTGTTCGGTTGTCGTTTCTGTGTGGGAAGAAACCTCACAAACTATTCCCTAAACAATTAAGTGCATATTCAATTACACATAATTCATTCTTATCAACAAGCATGTATGTATATACGTATATACATATATAAATAGTTATAATAATAATACATTTCAATATTCAACCTAGCTCAAAGTGCATAAACAAAATACGATCTATCTAAGATGATTTGCAAAATCATCAATTTTTTTGCCCTTTTTTGCATTTTGGTGGCATTCCAGAATGTAGAAACGCGGCATATTAAAGAAATTCCAAAAGCGGAGGAACCGGCTTCACAATGCGGTTATTCGGTAAGTAACCAATAAATTGAATTGAGAAATTTGCATTGTGCTTTCTTCTTGTTCAATTCAATTATAGTAATTTTACTGATCCTTGGAAAGAAAACAGATGTTTTATTTTGTACAGTCATTTATATTTCATAACTAAAATTCTGCTCAACAGATTTCAATTAAAAAACAACTATTTTGACTTATTTCAGAGCTGCCATCCAACAAAACCAAATATGTTAAATGTGCATCTCATAGCCCATACACATGATGATGTTGGTTGGTTAAAAACAGTCGATCAATATTATTATGGCAGTGAAACTAGAATTCAGAAAGCCGGCGTACAATATATTATTGATAGTGTTGTGGAGGCTTTGTTAAGAGATCCTGAGAAACGTTTCATCTATGTAGAATCGGCATTTTTCTTCAAATGGTGGAAGGAACAGAAACCCAAAGTCCAAGAAGCAGTCAAAATGTTGGTCGATCAGGGTAGGCTCGAGTTTATTGGTGGAGCTTGGAGTATGAACGATGAGGCAACAACACATTATCAGAGCGTTATCGATCAATTCGCATGGGGATTAAGGTATATAAGTATTTTTAAATCGTTATCTGTTTATTTTCTATTTATAAATTGCGCAATTCAAATTAACTCAGTTCTCAATCTTTGTAAATAAAGGCTTTTGAATGATACATTTGGAGAATGTGGACGTCCCAAAATTGGTTGGCAAATCGATCCGTTTGGTCATTCCAGAGAGATGGCTTCCATGTTTGCTCAAATGGGCTTCGATGGCATGTTCTTTGGTCGATTGGATTATCAAGATAAGGACGAACGTCTTATGACAAAAAATGCTGAAATGATATGGCACGGTTCTGCAAATTTAGGCAAGTCTTTTGATCAAATATATATATATGTTTATGAGTACCTATATATATAAATTTATTATAAATATTTTAATGTTTTAGGTGAGACAGCTGATCTGTTCAGTGGCGCTTTATATAATAATTATCAAGCCCCTGATGGATTCTGTTTCGATATCCTGTGCAGCGATGCTCCCATAATTGATGGCAAGCACAGTCCCGACAACAATGTTAAAGAGCGTGTAAGTTTTTCTAAGATCTTCAAATTTTAAATATCATCATTTGATGTAATCCAACATTAATAATTTGTCCTTGTAACTTTTTGTTGAGTGTCTGTTATTTGTTTTGTCTCTTCACTCTATTTTCATTCACTGTGGCATCAGGTAAATACGTTTTTGGACTATGTTAAGACACAAAGTCAATATTATCGTACCAACAATATCATCATAACAATGGGTGGCGATTTTACCTACCAGGCTGCTCAAGTTTATTACAAGAATCTTGACAAATTGATACGGTAATTAGAAATATTTTGTTTTTAAATGTTTTTTAAATGTTTCGCATTGTGTTAATGAAAGCCTCACTGTCCAGTTTTTGTTGTCCCACTCAAAACATAACAAATTGTCATTACACAATTGAATACACAAATTTTTAAAATCAATCAATCAATGCTCCGCATATGTAATTATAACCAGGTCGATGCATTTTTTGAATTTGTCAATAAAATGGCTAACGGTTATCGTACACCTAACTTACTTCTTACAATGGGTGAGGATTTTCATTATCAAAATGCTGACATGTGGTATAAGAATCTGGATAAACTGATAAAGTAAGTAATTACTGGGGCTTTCCTTAACAAAGTATGGCAAAATTTTGAAATTCCAAATAAAAATCAAAGCAAATAATATGTATATATGTACCTATATAATATTGTTTTCTTAACAATCCGCAGGTATGCAAATGAAAGGCAGGCAAATGGTTCAAACATCAATTTACTTTACTCAACACCATCCTGTTACCTGAAGTCTCTGCATGATGCTGGCATCACTTGGCCAACAAAATCCGATGATTTCTTCCCGTATGCATCTGACCCACATGCATATTGGACCGGTTATTTTACATCGCGACCAACTTTGAAGCGTTATGAGCGTGACGGTAATCATTTCTTGCAAGTGTGTAAGCAGTTAAGTGCTCTTGCCCCTAAGACTTCACCCGAATTCGATCCACATTTGTCATTTATGCGGGAAACAATGGGTATTATGCAGCACCATGATGCAATAACGGGAACCGAGAAGCAAAAAGTCGCTTTAGACTATGCAAAACGTTTGAGTGTTGGTTTCAGGGCATGTGCCACCAATATTAGGTCCGTGTTAAATCAGCTGTCCACAGGTCATGTGGCTAAAACAAAAGATACCGGATCAGATTATGTGTTTGAGTTTAAAACGTGTTCATTACTGAACATAAGCAGTTGTGAAATTTCCGAGACAGCGAACAAATTTACTCTAACACTGTACAATCCTTTGGCCCATACAACAAATGAATATGTTAGAGTACCCGTATCAGACTACAACTATATTGTTACGGATAATAATGGTAAGTTTGCGATTAAGTTAATCAATACACCCATACATACATATGCTTATAAAAATTTAAAATTTTCTAGGTGCCA
Source organism: Drosophila sturtevanti (assembly GCA_018150375.1). Taxonomy (NCBI): domain Eukaryota; kingdom Metazoa; phylum Arthropoda; class Insecta; order Diptera; family Drosophilidae; genus Drosophila; species Drosophila sturtevanti. Next base: position 3,063,739 of record JAECWJ010000027.1, read on the forward strand.
CACTAACAACTCAAGTGGTACCCGTACCTCCCGAAGTAAACGGCATAAAGTACAGAGAATCAAGTGCCAAGTATGAACTAGTTTTTCTAGCCACCAATTTACCTCCAGTTGGATATAGATCGTATTTCATTGAAAAATCGGATAGCCGCAGTAACTTTGTCAAACCAAATGCTTTACCAAAGGAAACGTCCAGTTTGACTGTCATCGGTAACGATGTAAGAAAAATATTTATATCTTTATGAATTTGAAATTAAATATAAATTTTCTTAGGATCTTAAACTGACATTTGATACCAACGGTTTTCTCACCGAAGTCACAGCTGATGGCCTAAATCGTTTGATTAGCCAAGACTTTTTATACTATGAAGGAGCTGTGGGAAATAATGCAGAGTTTCTGAATCGTTCATCTGGCGCCTATATTTTCCGACCCAAATGATGATAAAATTAATTTTGCCACCACCCAGGTTGACATCGAAGTATATAAAGGTGATTTGGTTGAGGAAGTTCATCAGAAATTCAATGATTGGATAAGCCAAGTAGTGCGTGTATATCGTAAAAGCAAATATGCTGAATTTGAATGGCTTGTTGGTCCAATTCCAATTGATGATGATATCGGAAAGGAAGTAATTACACGCTTTAAATCCGATATTGAATCAGATGGTATATTTTACACAGATTCAAATGGTAAGCAATATTCATTCGTATATCCTAACATCTGGTTTAATGAATTATATAAAACGATTTAAAATAGGTCGTGAAATGCTAAAACGTAAACGGAATCATCGTGATACATGGGATTTGAAACTTGCTGAAGCTGTTGCAGGAAATTATTATCCTATTACAACAAAAATTGCTTTGGAGGATTCAACATCGCGTATGGCAATATTAACTGATCGTGCCCAAGGTGGTAGCTCTCTGCAAGATGGCGCCTTGGAATTGATGGTACATCGTCGTTTATTGAAAGATGACGCATTTGGCGTTGGAGAGGCCCTCAATGAAACCGAATATGGTGAAGGATTGATTGCTCGCGGCAAGAACCATTTGTTTGTGGGTCAATCCAGTCAGCGGGAAGGTGTCTCCCTAAAAGCACTCGAACGGATTGCCCAGCTGGAAACCCTATTACCCTCATGGAAATTATTTAGCGATATGGAATCATACAATTCTGAAGATTGGCGCACATCTTTCACAAATATTGTAGGTACCTTTAATCTTTGTTGAGCTTCCAGAGTTTTAACGGGTGAAATGTCCTTCTTTTTTTTTGCTTTTACAGTACAATGGTATTTCCGTTGTCTTGCCAAAGACCCTTCACTTGCTTACACTGGAACCCTGGCATGATAACCAACTTCTTGTTCGCTTTGAACATATAATGGAAAAGGGGGAGGATTCATATTATTCAAATGCCGTACAATTGAACATTAAGGATGTCCTAAGTGCTTTTAATATTGATGATGTTCGAGAAACAACTTTGGATGGAAATGCTTGGTTGGATGAGACAGAACGTATGCAATTTGTACCCGAATCACCGTCAGAATCATATGACTCATATGCCACATTTTCCAAATCTGCCAACTCGGTGCATTTGCTAAGTGCCCAGAAACCATTCCTAAATGTTAAATATTTCGATGAAGGTTTACCAGCGGGTTCATTGGGTGCCGAAAGTAATCGCCTTAAGCGGGATATTAATGATAACACGGATGACATTAATATTAACAAAACATCGGAAAAAGAGAATCAAAAGTATATTATCGAAATCAATCCAATGGAAATACGTACTTTTATCGTTTTTTTATCCACAAACTAGATCATAAATGAACTAATTTTTTAACATTTTAAATATTGTATTCACCAATAAAATGAATATTGCTTATTGATCAATATAGAGATGATTATACATTATATATTATTTTGATATGCCATGTACATTTTGTTTGAGTGAATTTTAAAATATTATTAAAGGAAATCAATCAATTGAAGAAATTAAGACTCGCATTCTTTAGCAAAGGTAATTCAAATAGTTTTTAGCCATTTTTTGTAAACTAAATTATTTAGAAAAATGGTCTGAAATCTGTCTCTGTGTCTTAAACTTAATTTTTAAAAATTCGATAAACTTAAAAAAAACTATAAATCACTTTTGTCCAGTTCGCCAGACTGTGCGTGTAATATACAAATGGGAAAGTTCCGTTTTTTATAGTTCTGTCAAAAATAATTATTGGCTAATTTGTAAATAGTTCCCAGGAAAATTCGGCTAAACAAATTCGTTTTTATAATTAATTGTTTTTTAATTTTCTCAACATATTATTAGTATTTTCTTCTATAAATTAATATGTTATTATTTATATATTAATACTTTTTTTATATATTAATACTAAGATCAACTGTTACTAGTGTTTCCTGAAGTTTTAATTTGCAATGTTTGCAAGGATATTCTGAACATGTGTTAAGGTTTCATTGTTTAAACACAATTTTAAACAGATTGCAGGTATGTTCTATATTCAAACTATACCAAAAAAATGATTTTTTTTTTTGACTTTAGCAATATTTTTGACTGTTTCATTGTTTTTTAAAGGAAGCCATAAATTCTTAATATAAACAAGAGGAACAAGATAAAGAGCCTACCTTTCTAGCAACCTGGCAAAAAGAAAGAGAACGTCAGCAGGCATTATCTCAAAGCATTTTAGTTTTCTCACATATTTTGCAGCTTTCACATTTCACATAATAATAATATTAACTATTATCTACTTCAAACAAGTTAAATTTATAAGCTATATAGTATTAATAATGACATAAGCGTTTGTCTAGGACCATAAATGTCTTTGATTTGAGCTTTAATCTCTTTGAAGTTTGTAAGAGTATTTAACTTTTTTCACATCGTTTGAGTTTTTCATTGCTTAGAAGCGTTTTGACCATTTTGATCCTAGACACAATAAATAATGTTGGTGTCCTCTTTGACTTTACTCGAGCCTGCAAACCTGTCAAGATGAAGTTTGTATAGTTACAGTAGAATGTTTGTCCTGTGTTTGCTTATTGTACCCCCAATATACACATGCAAGCATCCTTATTTCTACCTTAAAAATGATGCGGGACACGGTAAATTTTATACGTTGATGGGAGTTAAGATTAAAGTAAACCTACTTTTAATACGTTTTGTAGCTATTGCTTAAAATTTAATCCTTTAATTTTATACTCGCAAAAGTGTAAAATAACTAAGTCAAACATTTTTGAATATCTTAATTTCGTTAAACACATTCTTACCTTTGCTTGGAGCAGAACAAGAAAATATATTTTCCATTCGTTTCAGTTACATTTGTCCAGTTTCCCTTTTAATGCCTGGTTCTGTGCTTATAAGACGTATTAGTTTCCATTATGCAAAAGTTTGGATACACTTTAAAATTTTCTTTGGACAAAATATATCTATGAGCCATAATATGGCCTCATTGTAACAGATCTGACTTATGTATATAGTTATCGATCAATCGTCTTTTACGTGTATATGGTGTTGTTTGACTGGCTTTATATCAAGCCTATAAAAAGATAGTTTTTAATTTAATATTTGTACTTTTCACATTCTTCAAAAGCATTGAAAATTTTATAATTAAAAACAAAAATTTCTTTGATTTTTAGCGGTTAGTTGGCTTAAAAATTTATTTTCAAATTCAAATATTAACAAAACGTGTTTAGATATTAATAAAATCGAAAATCTCGATATTTGGTCAAAATGGAACTTGAAACTGAAATAAATGCACTTTATTTGAGGATATATGTTTAACAAATCAAAACGGTTCCGATTATTTGTAAGTTTAAGTACATAATAATAATAATTTATTAGCGTTGATCTAAGAATATAATCACAACTATATGAACTCAGCTTATCATTCTAATCAAAAATATATCTTACTCTTACAACAGTTCAATACTCTCCATACAAGGGTATAAAAGTTCACATTCAAATAAACATTGAAATAAGGGAAAGTAACATAAATGTATGTATTTAGCCCCATAGAGTAATATTTACGCTGTCAAACTTTTTTCATTACGAATGCAACTTTAACTTTTGAAACTAATATGTGAATTTATTAGGCGCACTATATTTATTAGGGTGAAAGAAAGTTCATTCCAGGGATGTGAACAGATGGGCGAATGCAAGTTGGTCGATTGAAAAAAAAAACTGCACAGGACTTAAGTTACAAAAGAAACCTTAAAAGAAACTACAAGATGTTGCAAACTCTTTTCGAGACTTTTTAAAGTCGATTATTTATATATTAAATCTGTTTACTTACTTTTGCTAAGAGCCTATAGAACATTAGTGAAATCCTTCAAAAGAAGGACAACGGACAAATCCTTTGGAGGAACCTCTACTTCAGAGGGCTGCCATTCAGTCAAATCTGGTCTGATTTTGGAAAACTATGTCTTTATTTGCTTTTTAGAATCGACATTTTTAATTAGCATAAAAATCTGGAACACAAATTTTCAACTCGATTTTCGAAAATTTTAACGATGGCTGCAAAAATTTACGAAAACCCGGGCGAAATTTTTTTCCAACTTTTTTCAACTTTTAATGGAGTTTTTTAATATGGAAAATATCCAGAAGATTGATGTGAAACTTTTGCAAATCGGCCAAAAGATGGCTAAATTACAGCCTATAGAACATTGGTTAAATCCTTCAAATGAAGGACAACGGACAAATCCTTTGAAGGAACCTCTACTTCAGAGGGCTGCCATTCAGTCAAATCTGGTCTGATTTTGGAAAACTATGTCTTTATTTGCTTTTTAGAATCGCCATTTTTAATTACCATAAAAATCTGGAAAACTAATTTTCAACTCGATTTTCGCAGATTTTAACGATGGTTGCAAAAATTTACGAAAACCCGGCCGAAATTTTTTTCCAACTTTTTTCAACTTTTAATGCAGTTTTTTAATATGGAAAATATCCAGAAGATTGATGTAAAACTTTTGCAAATCGGCCAAAAGATGGCCATCTAAGAGACTAAAGAACATTAGTGAAATCCTTCAAATGAAGGACAACGGACAAATCATTTGGGAACCTCTCTCGGGCTGCCATTCAGTCAAATCTGGTCTGTTTTGGAAAACTATGTTTTTTGCTTTTAGAATCGCCATTTTTAATTAGCATAAAAATCTGGAACACTAATTTTCAACTCCTTCAAATCCTTTGAAGGACCTCTACTTCGAGGGCTGCCATTCAGTCAAATCTGGTCTGATTTTGGAAAACTATGTCTTTATTTGCTTTTAGAATCGCCATTTTTAATTAGCATAAAATCTGGAACACTAATTTTCAACTCGATTTTCACAAAATTTACGAAAACCCGGCCGAAATTTTTTCCAACTTTTCAACTTTTAATGGAGTTTTTTAATATGGAAAATATCCAGAGATTGGTGTAAAACTTTTGCAAATCGGCCAAAGATGGCTAAATTACGCCACGGACAAATCCTATAGAACAACGGTGAAATCCTTCAAAAGACGGACAACGAACAAATCCTTCGAATGAATCTCTATTTCAGAGGGCTCCAATTCAGTCAAATCTAATTTTAAAAACTATGTCTTTATTTGATTTTTAGAATCGCCATTTTTGGTTAACATAAAAATCTGGAAAACAATTTAAATATCAGAAAATTAATTTAATATAAAGAAAAAAGAATTCAATATGAAATTTATATTTAATCAATGAGGATTTCGAAGGAGTCTGGTTTTATGAAATATTTCTTATTGGTACAGGGTATACTCTAAGTCGGCAGGGACGACTTGCTTACTTCATTCTTTTATGGGGACAAGAAAAATTACCCCGCTGATCAAGAATATAAAATTAATAATAAACTAATAATCCTTCAGACTGAAACATAAATTTTGAAAATCTAAATTTATCATTTGCCATGTGTAAATGTTTATATGCAAAAAATGTGTGTTCTAATCTTTGAGATTAGCGTAAAATGTTTAACATTTTTCAAGTGCACTTCTATCTAATAAACTCTGTGTGTGCTTGCTAAACAACCGAATCGAACATCTGTATATCAATTGTTTAAGAATTTTGCTTTAAACATTTATTATTTTACCTATTTTGAAACACTTTTAACAAATTTTGAGTGATTCCAAAGAGAAAATAATTCAATAATTTTAACCAAAATTTTGGAATATATTATATATAAGATGGGAAATCATATAAAAAGAGTTTTATTAATTTGTATAATTAAGAAGATCCTCAACAAGCTATCCTGAAGAGAATGTTGCTCTGGCTGGAAACATTGTAATTTAGAATTAATTCTGTCATATAATTTAATAAACAGATAAAGATAAAATGATATTCAATTAGTTTATTTTATAAGCAATAACTTTCACCTAATATAAAGTTGCATTCTCTTAATCAGTGAAGACCTAGTTATTTATCTATATATATATATATATTTATAAACATATATATATATATATATGAATAAGAAAGGGAATGTCCGTGATTGCCAAAATGCAGGCAATTTTGTAAATTTTTTCGTTTTTGTACAAGTAAAATTAAAAATACATGGCACCAAATGAAACACAATAAATTCAAAAGTAATGTCCAGACAAAAACTTGGCAACCTCATTGCAGGTAAGTGTACTGAATTATGCAATGCAATGTGTAATTAGAAGAGAGCATTGTAAAGAGATGGCGGTAAAAAAATTATACCACAATTCCATTTAAGTGTGCCGACTTTAATTACACCCTATACTAAAGGGAAGATTTCTCTTTCTTTATTTTTTTTTTGCTTCATTTTATCCTGTACAATGGCCAAAAGATAGAATAATTCAATGTGACCACCAACTATTTTTTCCCCCTCCTTTTTTTTTTGCCTTAACACTGCACTTAAGTCTGTAGGTCACGTGCAAAATAAATTCCAGAGTTATGAGTTGTTGCTGAATTAAGAACATAAAAGCCCATACTACATATAAAATTGTAGATTGCAATGCTGCACTTTTAGTGTGAGAATGTGATTGGTGTCCTTTAGTTGGTATCTGCAGTCCTTCAATTGCTGAAAATCAGTGTAACTTTAAGTACAATCCATGAGTCGTCAAACTGTCCTAGATCTAAAACTAAGAAAGAATGATATAATAGATGACCCAAACCGGAGGGAACTGAGCTTTTAGGGGCTCAACTCATGATCACCTACCATAGTGAATATGAATGTATATAGGTATATAGGTTGGAGTTTTAAATTAAAAAAAAAACACTTTTGCATTGTTTTTTTAGAAACATTTTGTAAAATTTTATTCAATTTACTATGTTATATATTGCTTTAGGCTTATAAATAGTTGATATAAAATGGTCAATGCAACATTTTTAATAATCTTATTGCCTTTCACCCATTTAATTACTAAGTACATAATTGCATTTACCATTGTGTTCATATACATAAATGTACCTAAAATTTTATATTGAACGTTTTGAAGTTGCATGTCTTTTCAGCTCTTATTGTACCCTATTTGATTGGTTGATTGGTTTGATTTGTTTTGGTTTTGTTTGTTTTTGGTTTTGGTCGTGACCTTGTAGTTATCTGAAATGCTTTTATTTCATATTCATATTAAATACCTAAGTTTTATAATTCCAAGTCATAAAAATACAAACATACCGCCAGACAAGTGCATTCAAATTTCAATGTACATATGAATGTACCTATGTATGTATAAGTAGTATGTATGTATGTATGTATGCATGTATGTATGTAGATCCCCATAATAAAGGCACATTTTCTTTTAACAATGATATTTAGAATTTCTGTTGACTTAGAATACATTTAAGAATTTGGTCAGTTTGTCTTCATTTTTAACTTGGTCGTCTAAGTATTATTGCATATATGTATGTATGTTTTTATCTGTGTATATCTGTATGTCTTCTAAACTCTTAATCGAGATAATATAAACGGCTTATATATAGATATAATGTATATAATATGTGTGTATATGTACGTATGAATTTCAAGTAACTTTATAGTAAGGCCAAATTGTGGCAAAAAAAGCTACGTGTACTAGTAGTTTCTAATTAAAAACATTCGCCTAAGCGGAGTCACTATCAAGCCAGTCTGTACGTCCCCAACTTGGCAGTTCAGTTTCATACTCCCAGCCAGGACCCTGAAATAACAATTTGGATAAATTAATTGAAAATCAAAAGGTAATGAGTTTTCATTTCTTTTTGTACCTTGTATTTCCAAGCGTGCAGATACATGACAAGATCTTTTGATTTTGGATCACGATAGTGAACTTTACATTCATAACAATGCTTATCAATTGTAATTTTATCCGATTTAAGGCCCACATCAATGGAATCTTCTACATTGGAGTGTTGACATTCGGGTGATATAGTCTCATCGGATGTAGATGAATACTCTGTTTGTGGATTGCCAGTGTTGGTATGTTCCAGATGCTTAACACTATTTGTCTGTATACTCTCCAAACATGGTGGAGTAGTTTCACGAGAATTAACACCGCCGTCGTCATCACTTTGATGTATGGCTAAAAAAAAAATGGAAGAATACCGTTTAGTTTTATAGAATTTTAATAGTCATTTACATATATAACCAACCAGAAGTTTGATCACTGCTAAGACTTTCCCGGTCTGTCTCGTCCTTAGTATTCTTGAATAGTGATATATCGGAATCACAATCTATGCCTAACCAGTTTTCAGCGTTGTGTATATTAATGAGATCTCTAATAAGCTCGTCATCTGACTTGCCACCAATATCACCAGAGCGCCCTTTTAATGGACCAAAAACTTCATGATTATATAGGGGATCATTTAGTATTGGATAACCTAGAAAAGAATATATATATATATATATAAACATTATCAATTGAAATTCCCATTTTATATAACTAATCGTATCATACCTAAGTATTGCAAATGTACACGTATCTGATGCATGCGTCCAGTCAGTGGTTTACAGAGTACCACACTAGTTTTGCCATTCTGGGAGAGCTTTTGGAACGTCGTGGTGCAATCCTTGCCTCTTGGTGAAACTTTGCATACACCAATTTTATAACTAACCACTTCAATGGGCTCCTTACATTCGACTATTCCACTGAATGAAAAAAATAAGGATAGAATAAAGACTTCATGTAATTGTAATACCAAGACTTACTCTGGAAAAATTCCTTCAACACGGCAAATATACTCTTTTTCCACTTGTCTATTGCGTATCTGTTGTTCCATTTGACGAGCTTTTTTGGGACTACGTCCGAAAAGCAATAGACCTGATGTTAATCGATCAAGCCGATGAATGGTCCGTAGATTCTTGAGGTTAAATTCCTTGGCAAGTATAAAGACTACTGTATTATGTCTGTAGCGACCACATGGATGTACCTAAAGTAAAAAACAAATTATAATACAAACATTAAAACATTTTTAGGATAGCATTTTGAACAGACATACATATACATATATATACATATATATAAGCATAAAATATTTTTTTTAAATATTCTCAAACTAAAGATAAAAATTAAGTGTGGTAAATATCTAGTAAATATGCGTGGTTCTTAAGTCTAAAACATGGCGGTCGTTAAAGCCACTTACGGGTATAGATGCTGGCTTATTTACAACCACAATGTCTTCGTCCATATGCACAATTGTGATTGGTTGGCAAGTGACGGGTACTTCGTGTCTGGAAAGATATTTATGAATGCGCTCGTTAGTCAGATATAAAATAACATTAGGCGCTTTAAAATGGCATTCGAATCATAATCCTTTCAACAAATTAACATCGTTTTATTTTTCTTATCCATAGCAATATATGTATTATAAACATTCTATCTCAATGATTAGGACTCATGTGGTACTTGTAGGATGATTTTATAATATACATTTTAAAAAGATTCTATCGATAAATCAATTAATTTAGAGATTGGTATGATTATTTATTAAGTGATATTTGATATGAATAACATAAAAACTGCTTAAGTGTTAGTCGAAATGTGAAAAAAAATTATAATAAATAGTCATTCTCCAAATATTTATATTTATGTATATTATAAAAAAAAAAAACTTGGGAACGATAAACGTTAAAATTCCTATAATCCTACATTTGCCTATAAATGATTAAGTCGACCAATTCAAAAAATAGAGAACTGCAAGAAACTAAATTATATAGACTTTAAGTAAACCTGTATAAAACATTAAACGCCAGATGGAGTAACTGTGTTAATCTTGGAAGAATTATTGTTAGGAAAATTGAATGAGAAACTAATGGAAAATGCACTAGAGTTTAGTTTTATGCATTCTATCACTTTCAACAATGGACACTTTATGATACATTTATTTTCATTTTTATTATTTAATGGTATTTCAAAGTTAGTTTACAGTGTTTATTAGTAGTAGCTACTATTTTATTTGAAAAGTGCAAAATACGTTACCTGTGGACAATATTAGCTAGCAAATCATTATGCTTTAACCGATAATCAATGGGAACTTTTTCAAAATTAACCGTCAAAGTGCCCGTCTGTATGCAACGTTCATACTCTTCAGCTGGATGAGCTCGAAATTCTCTAGAGAATATGTCAAGTATCTTTTCGCCAACCCAACGTCCTTTTGTAAAGGTTGTAAAGGTAAAGTAATACGGATATACTTTTCGAAGACCTGTCAATTGAAAAAATATTATATTGCAGTTGGCATTATAGAGCGATTGATGTTTTTTTTTAACTATTACTTATTACTAAAACTTACCATTTTCAATATAGTAGGAAGTCTCTTGATATCTTTCATCAGTAAAACCCGGTCTTTTAGCTTTTAAAGCTTTAGTTTCAAGTTTAGCCTGAAATAAATAATGATCAAGATAAGTATCCATTTATGGAATCCTGTTAAAGAACGCGATTCTGTCATTTACTTTAAGTTTCAATATATACATATATAATAATTCATACTACAGCTTGTAAAACACATATATGTCACATAAGATATACTTATAAATGATCATCATGTGAATGTAAATGTAGTTTGGTAATTTGATAACTTTTAACTCGCGTTGTCATTTAACAAAGAACAGGGTTTTAATTTAAAATCTTAACTAATCAGAATATTTTTTATATGGTTTGCTTACCTTTTTTAGATCCTTTATTTGATCACTATCTTCAGTTTTTCGCTTCTCCGGCAATTTTAGTTTCTGTTTTTCTGAATCAACTGGTGAAGTAAGCTAAAAAAAAATAATAATAAATTTGACATACCAATTAATTAAGATGATAAAATATCACATTGTCATTATAAGATATTCTGAATAATCATTTGGTATATGAAGTATTGGGTCGACTAATAGATATCCTCTTTGTATTGTATGGCAAATAATTTTCAATTGAAAAAAAAAAACGAATCTTTGTCATAAATTCGCGTCTATAATTAAATCAATCAATCAATCAATTTTTTTATTTAGGTTGATAAAAAAATCCATATTTTTTTAAAAGATATTATCAGATTATGGAAATTTATGTGAATTCTTTTGTTAGTTTTTTTTATATATAAGTAGCCGACTGGCAAAAGAAAAGGTATTATATTTAAAGTTTCATTACCGTTGAATCGTTTTACGGTCAAACGACGACGACGTATTCCATCTATTACAACAAAAATTTTAATCTTTTAAAAGATCTGAGTCTAAAAATAATGTTATGCAATAGCATGTTATGCCAACAAGAGAAAGTAATATCTTTCCCAATGTTGATTATCCTTTATTTGTATAATTGTCCTTATATTCATAATCATTCCAAATGCATGTACATACATATGTGACTTTTTTGATTATTTAATTTGATTTGCATAATATGCGATGTATATTTTCACAAAAAATACTGTGTACTAACAATGGTGATCAAGAGATAATGTGGACAAATATATATATATATATACATACATATATTAGTATGTGTGTGTATGTGTATGTAAATACATATACTAATACATATGGATGGTGTCGCCAGTGTGTATGCTTGAGATCTGTTGCCTCCGTTGAGCGACTATTGGTTGGCGACTTTTGTCTGTGCTTTCGTTGGCATTGCGCCCAACTAATGATGGAAACATGCTGCATGCCCATGCCTAGGCCTTAAATGTCGGTGCGGGAGGGACAAAGAACTACGGGAGATGACGACGGTCGACACGGGCTGTCGGTCAATTTCCCTTGAGCAGCAATTTTACAGTTACAAAGCGTCTCATATGTACATACATACGTACGTACGTACAATACATACATATGGATGTATGGATATAGCTTTAGGTAAGAATATACATACATATAGGATCATAGATGTATCTGTATATACATATACATATACATATATGTTTGTAGGTGCATGCTCATATTTACAAAAGATTCGGCGCATACACAAGCACAAAAGACGCACTCGAAAGTCTCCGATTCTCTAGTCTGTTTTAAATTTAGCCATGATATCATTATGAAGACTATAATACTATACATATGTACTAACAATAAGTAAATAAAAAGAAAAAAAGAAAAGAATAACGCATCTGGTTGTTACATAATTAAAATGAACAGATCACGTGAGGCCTTTACTAAGCCCTACCGACTTATAGATACATTACATATTTACTTACATATATACGCATGTACGGAACATTTAGATATGTAGGAAGGTGTGATCGATAGATCAATTTATAATTTGTATTACAAAAAATATGAATGATTTCATTGAGTGCTTCCCACTCGTATTGTAGCTCTACTCATCCGTGAGATGTGCATATAAACAGAATTGATAAATTAATTGAATCGTTCAGCAGCGGAGACCTGTTGCCAGTGATCTTCGTGACAGACATACATTCACATACATATGCATACATACATACATATATGTATGTATACAACCACATTTGTGTCTACTCACACATACACACACATATGTATATGTATATGGATTTATGTATACAGTGTGTCATAAAGTTTTTACTTAGCAGCGTTTCTTATTAAATTTAATGTACCGAATAACCATCAAAATTGACATCATTCAATGTTATTCGATGGATAGTGAAAGTACTTCATGAATCCATTTATGTACTCAATTTAAAATGAAAATTATTGAAAACAATGGCAAGATTAAAAACGTAAATATTTTATGACATATTTCCATTGAGTAAAAGAGTATAATAAAGTATGCCAAAATGCATTTCTATATATTCTTGATAAGGTTTATTAATATCTGTCCGAAAGTACAATCCACACAAATTCGAATTAGTCTAACAAGATATAAAATTAAGTTGATGACATATAAAGAAAATTTGGTTTATGGAATTTAGGCGATTTTCACAGACTTTTCATATACTTTTACTTGCAACCGGGTATAACACAAGTCTACTTGCACAATTTATAAGCATTTAAACAATTGATACTCTATCTCTCTCTCTCTCTCTCCTATAAGTGAAAAGGCTATTTTAATTTAATGAGCAAGTATCGAAGCAATAAAGATCGTTCCTTTCACTTTCACCAAAGCACTTTATCGATCCACTAGGTGCTTTAACAAAGACCAAGATCCGTTATCTTTTACTTTAGATGAATACTTAATTTTTCAAAATGAAAATATTATGTTTTTTATTTATTTATTTACATGTTTTGATATAGAATTAATACTTTGCGTAAAGAAATGAGTAATAAATGAGCAAAATAAATAAGATGGCCTTCGCCGCGAAGAGAGGGGAAACAAAGCATTGCTACAGTACGATGATTTTGTATAAAGACTGTTTCTTAAAAATTGTTATCCAAGAATATACATATATACGTATATATATATATACATATATGTACATATATATATAAATGTATGTATGTATAAGCACATGCTTTGTATAAATGAAATTACATATATATACTATGTATTTATATACACATATTTCTATCTATGTATATAGTAGCTAATTTTTTGATATTGTTCCAAACAAATGCCGGCTGGCTTTGTACCAGAAATCATCAGCGTCAACGGTATGACCGGGCCACCGCAATATTTATGGCTACACCCACACCAAGGCTGTTCGGGCAACGACTACCTGTGCCAGTGGGCAGAGGGATCACGGGGTAAAGTACAACAGCCATGCGACACGCTTTCATCGACTGTTCGCCATTTGGCTACGTTGCGTTCCGTTGCGTTGCGTTGCGTTGATTTGAGGTGCTATTAAATGAGACAGTGCCGGTCCAAACGGATTCTGGAAGTCAGCACGTGACTACTGCCCACAATTTTGTTAATTATCAATTTTCAAGAACATTCATAATAGAGTGTTAGTTTTATTTTCTTCTCTTTGATTTTCATAATGATTTTATATTTAGTTTTCTTTCATTGTGGATTGTGGTCCATCTACGATACAAACGATGAGAAAAATCAATTTAAGAATTCAAAAATTCTGATCAAGACGACATGTCTAATCCTAGACAGACAGACAGTCAGAGTTGTGATGTACATACATATATACACGAGTCCGTAAACAGTTGACGACCGCATTAAAGTTAAGTGCATTGCACTAGAGAAGTTGCCTATGTCTGACCAATGCTGGTAGATTGGCATCAGTCTAAAGTTGGCTAATAACGGTTCAAATCAACTATGGATAAATGATCTAAATTCCAGTTCTCAACTGGTACTAAGAAAGGAAAGTTGTTCATTTTAGTCTCTTTTTTTATTTTTGCTACTTGTTGATGAGTAGATGGCGCAATAAGTTATATCTATTTATTTATCTACTTGAATACATAAACACAATCAATTGTGATTTAAGACTTGAAATTAACTGATTCTTTATTCGCATCAAATGAATTGTTTAAAGACGTTATTGATATGTCTTTAATAAGTAAGTACTATAACTTTAGCTTGTGCTTCAGCTTTTTTTCATGGACAAACTTAGGTACATACACAGATATTTATATACACATATACATATACATACCTACATATACATATATATGTAGAGAGCGATATTATATGCTCGTAAATATGAAGCTATAACTGGTTGTCTGTGTAAATTACACTTATGTTTATTTGTATGAATGTTCGTACGTATGTATATATATATATATATACATACATGCCCATGATGAATGCTGTAAACAATAGACAAACATCGCGTGGCTACTACAGCTAGTATGCTACAGCTATAACCGAAACCTTGACCAACTCCAACTCAAACACCTCTCCGGTGTCCGCCGCCTTTACCTCTCAGATCATGAAATCATCGCATTTCAAAACAAAGTCACTGCAAAAGCAACCGGCAATAAGCTAGCGCTAGCGGTGCGGAAAATCTGAAAGGTCTCTTTAAGGCAACATTAAGACGGCCAAAAACAACGCCGACCATGCAAGACCAATTCATTTAGAAATCACAAGTATTTATATATATTTATACGAACACATCCCATAATCCATATAATCGGTTACAATTTGTATGTGGCATAATACTTTTAGTCTAGTTAAAACTATGTTTAGAAAAATATACATTCATATGTATATATGCATCGTATTATATTTGTCTGAGGTATGGGTAAACTGTTTTCAATTCGTAACCACTTCAATCAGACGAGTTGCTTAATTTTAATTACTATAGTAAAAGTGAATGTGGTAATATCAACAAAATAATTAGCCGCAGTAGCCAGTTTTCATGATGCAGTGCCTCATTATTGTCCACGCAGTCGTTAAGTCAAGTCGTATAAAGTCTTCAAATGTCTGCCAACTGACATAAAATCAGGCAAAAATTGTTAACATATTGAGCTAGTCCGGAACTAACAATATATAAGCAACGAAAAACATGAGTTTTACTTTTAAAAGATATTTAAAAGAACTAAGTACATGTACCTAATGCAATTAATTATAATTTTTATTTACTCATACTTAGATCAATGTAATGAACGAAGGCCAACTTTATTTAATTACGTAATATTTCAAAAGGATGACCAATAATTAAATCAACGTGTATTCAATTAATCGCATGCATGCCCATACATATCTACTTACATATTTATATTTAGTCTTGAGTCTATATACATAGTATCGACAAACAAATCAATGAATAAAGCAAAGCTGCACATTGTCTAAGTGCTTTTCAACAATCACTAAATTCTATTATCTAAAGTATTTTGCTTAGACATCTGGTAATCTAACAATCTAAGTTGAATCATTCACTTATTTCACGACTCCAGCAACCACTGTCAATTACGAAATGGATTTCACTTCATACTGCCATCTCTATACCCTTTCATATTTTGCGGTATACATTTTTAGTTATTGCCACAATCATTGTTGTGGAAGCCACATTTAATTAGTGGTTACGCTACTGAAGAATATAAATATATTAATTGCGTAATCTTTTGATTACTAATTATTTATTAATCATACATATACATATGTATATATATCTGGGTGCATTTCTCTTCTTTATTATTCCCTGGCTGATTAAAAAACTGAAAATAAATTTTAGCGTATTATAATAATAGAAATTTATCTGTCAGCAACCATAAAGATAAATTGGAACACTTGTTTCCAAGTCAATCCACCATTACCACAAAAGCTGAGGAAAGTTGAGAAAGTCATGAAAAGATTGCTCATGTCCTTAATCAAAATAAAGTTCCTTTTGGCATACCAGCTAATATCACTATCAGATCTAATTATAGAACCCTTCTTTTCTATCTAATATTCATGAGAATAATTTTAAATTTCTTAATTTATATACTTATAAATCATTTTAAGAGTGATTCTAAATTGTATTTATACAAATCAAAGTCTTATTTATGTCGCAGAGATATTAAAAGATAAACATTTGGGACCAACTTGGACACACTTTACCATATACATACTTATACATATATATTTTTTTTGTTGTATTTTCTTTATCATTTAAGTAATTTTTCCAGTGCTTTGCCATCATCTATGCAAAATTAATATAAACTTTTAGAATTTTATTGGTATAGTGTATAAAAAGTTGTTGATTCTCTGTGTGGGAAAAATTAATAAACCTTTTTGTATTTTTTGTATAATCAAGCGTTGTGCCTACGTTGTCTATGTAAATACTAACATATAGAAGACACATACATACATGTATATATATGTATATATATAAGTATATGTATATATACATACATTCGGAGTAAGTTTTATAGTCGAAGAGCCCGGGTCATTTCTAAGCAAACAACCGCTGTCTCGCAGCTACTGACATCAATTGTGACTAGATGACCTTGAAGTATGTACATATATACATAAGTAAGTGCTTCACCGCTGTATGTACATACATACATATATATGTACATATATATCACCTGGCAATAAGTACAAGTACACTACACATGTATACATCCACTTCACCATACTCGTATCAAAGGGAAGACACCTTTCACGAAGATTAACTAGGTTGGACAACACCCTTAATAGTTATGTGTTTACCGGCGGCCAGAAACAGTTGACTTTTCCTTAATAAAAGTCAAGAAATTCCAACAAATTTGGGTAACAATTTATGTGATCACAAAAAATGTACATATATTCGTTGAAAAAATAAAGCCAAAAAAAATTTTCAACAATGTTTAAAATATTTGAATTGGTTTATATATATTATTTTTTAATCTCAAATGCAGTCATAAGTTTTATTAATATGACATTAAAATAATTTATTACGTGATGTGAAACTGGCATAATTCTTTGAAGAAACATAATATAATAGAACCTAAAAATTAATATATTACTTGTCTAGAAAACTGATTTAAATCATATCTATGACATCTATACCTATATATTTTGTTTTACTTTATTTAAGACAAACGATTTTAATTCGAATAGTAAGAGACACCCTAATGGTAATTTTACAGGTACATGGCAATTAGATTCAAAGAGAATTGAACAAGCACTTACCTTTCGATTAATCGGCAATGCGGTATTTGGCAACACTTTGATTGGTGTCAGAGCAGTCGCGGCATTGTGGTTAGCCAGGTTGGCCATTACACCACTCAAACTGAGATTAATGGACGATAGATGCTGGAGTTCTTGAGGCATACAGTTAAGCGATTGAACAAGGGTGCATGCTGGCTGTGTTGGTCGCTGGGTCACAGGAACTGGCATTGGAACGGGCACTTGTGTTGTTTGCTGTGTTAAACTGGGACCAGGTCCAGATCCAGCCGATCCGGCAGAAGCTGCCACAGCTGCTGCCAAAAGGGCCTGCTGATGGGATACGGGGATTCCTCCAAATGCTGCGGCCGTTGCATGACCAGCTGCCGTTGCTCCCGGATAGTAGGCGCTTAATGGCAATGGTGAAAACATTCCCGAATGCAGCAAATGGCTCTGATTATGACCATGTGCATGTGCCTGAGCTGTTTGGGCTAGCGGACTTGGATAATTTGCCGCCTGTGTGGCATTAAGTAATGGTGGCGCAAAACCGTATGCCGATGTGATGGGAAAGTGGGCACCGGCTCCAGCACTTGGATGCAAAGTCGGTTGCTGAAAATTCGCCGGCGGCGCTGCAGCCGTATTCGGTGAATGCTGTTGCTGTATTTGAGGCTGAGCCGCAAATATGCCACCTGGTGGCGTTGCTTCACCCAGCTTATCCGAGAAGGGTGTTTGCATAGTTATTAGTTTGTGATGATGCTGCTGGGCGGCCAGCGACCAGGGCAGATACCAAGCACATGATGACGCTGTATTCTGCTGCATTGTTTCTTCTTAATTATTCTCTTAACTTTCTGTATTTATGTATATATTTATTTTTTTTTTGTGTTGAATGTATCACTTTTAAACACAATTCAATGGATTTACCATTAACACTGTCTACAGACACACACACACACCCAAAGGCACATACACTAGAGAGAGTATTGAAAACAATATACGTTAATAGATGTGATTTGTGTTTCTACAATTTCGGGTGTTATAATAAATGTACAAAGTTTATTTTCGACATGCTCATTTGTTTACATTTATCGCTCAAAGTCAAAGGAAATGATTCGTCTATAAAGCTTCCATATTAACTACATATATCTATGCATAGGTAAATATTGTGTCTACACGTACATATGAATGTATGTGTATGTACATACATACATACTTATAGATATCTTTGGAAACAAACCGATATAATCCACCGTACATTGTGGCCACCTATCACTTTCGAAGCTTTTATCTAAAAATTGAAAACCGAAAACTGAATTTACTTTGACTGCGCTGCCCCGTGCACAGGTTTTGTTTGCCTTAGTTATTTACAAATTATTGCGATTCCATTTAATGCACTATGGGCAACATTCGTAATACATATAACTTTGACATTTTGACATTTTACATAACTGTATAACACTATAAATTGACTTTTTTTTTGTTTTTGGTTACCTTGAGTGCACTTAAATATGTAGATATGTACATATGTATGTACTTCATTGTAAAGTGAAGGGCTTTGAAGGCAAAGTGAAAGATTGCCAAAACAGATGAAAACTACTCTTCTTTATGTCTGGCCGAAATCCAAATTTCTTTATTTATCAATGATACTCTTCTCTACATAGAGAAAATGTTTATTTGAATAAGGCAGACTGGTTTTATGGTAAATATTTTGAAATTAAATAGGTTTTTCTTTCCGATGTGTATGAATGTATGAAACAGAAGTCCGAAATAAAAACAAGACAATGTTTTAAACAAAAACTATGGAATTAGTTGAATTAATGGAAATTACATTTTCTTATTGCCCTTATGAACCTGTGCTACCTATTAAAATCGAAAAACAAATAAATACATATAACAAATTTTCTTAAGAAAAAAATGATCAAAATACATACTTGAAAGTTCTATTTGTTATAAGTATTTTGACAAGCTTGCCCTCCAATTTGGTATACTGTGCGGTCATTATTAACAATTATAACTTAGCATTTATGTGAATACATATGTATGTACAAACATACATACATACATACATATGTACATATGTATGAATGGAACATCGATACAAAACACCTATGAACACCTATTGATTCAGACTTGAACGTTAATTTGTTGTTTCTGTTAGCAATGTAGCGTCAAAAGGCTACCATTTAATACCTACAAACATACATTCATACATACATATGTTATTGTTAAATGTATGTATGTATGTGTTGTATTTACTTCTAATATATCATATACATACATGCATACATACTTACATATGTATGTATGTACACCTAAACCGGTGTTGACAAAAGCTTTTGCACTTTTCATATTCATTTTTTATCTACTTGGAATATTGTCTATCATGGGCAAAGAAATGGAGCAATGTGCAAGACAGCGGCTAAATATAGCGTAATGGATTTTAAATGGATATTCGAATGCGTGTATTCTATGTATGAACGCCCCGCATACAATTGACGTCTGACGTCTGATAGTTTTTTTTTCTTTCTTTTTTGGCTGATGGACTATGCCGGCAAAGTAAACATGAAAATAAGTATAATACGTTTGAAAATATTGTTCTATGCATGCGGTCGCCTATATTGAATTTGATTGAGATACAGTTTATGGTTGCCCAGGCCAGACTATAACATGTCGGTGGCACTCCTGAAGAACGTCAAACGTATGTACATATGTAGATATGTTCATATTCATTCACATAGGCTCGTTGACGTGTGTGTTACACGCGACAGTGGCCTGATCTTTGCCAAAATAGCTGATCTAACAAAACAAAGATCCATGGGGTTTGTGGAATGTTCAAAGAGGAAGAACTGGCAAACACGAGCAGTACGAAAAACAACACCACGTATACGTCACATTTCGTTATGACATCGGTTCGCACTTCTGCTTTAATATTGAAATACGAAGGAAACTCATTAGAATTATATCGTTCATGACACATAAAAGGTGGCGGTGGTTAGATATCTATGAATCTAGGCACCCAAATACATTTATCTGTACATATCCATACAGACATACATACATACATACACTCAAAGAAAAATCAATTTACGTAAAGTACAATAGTTCTCAAGATCTAAATTGAATTTTCCCCTTCTTTTTAAATGGAATATAAAAACTTTGTATTTGCCGAACGTTTGAACGTTTCAATAAAAATATTTTTGGATATTTTAGAGCAATTTTAATTACAAACTGGGTTAATTTTTGATTATATAACATATTAAAAGATGAATTTTGTAATTTTATCTAGCGATAAATTTTGTAGATTTGGGTAGTTCAATCTTACTTGAAGTCATTTTTTTTTCGAGTGTAGTCTTAATACATTGAGGAAACATGGAGCTCACCGCAGATCAAAACTATTCCCTGCACCACTGCAATCCCTCCTTCCCCCTTTTTACACGCATTTGTCCGACGCTATCTTCGGCGACAATATGATGGTCCGTGTGTGTGTGTGTGTGAACTTATTTACTTTTTTTCGGGGGCTTTGTGCTAAAATAAGTCTAATGTATTACTAGGCTTTCTAGCGAATGAGAAATAGCCGAAAATTATTTGAAAATTTTAGTTCTTCAATATCTACTATAAGAATGTAGATATATATATATATATATATGTATGTATGTATGTATGTACGCCTGTACATATATATATTATGTATGTGGTCTTGCTCTGCTCATGTTTTGTCATCGTTTCTCTTTTGTCTTGATGCCATTTTATCATTCAACTTTGCGTTCTGTTTTACGAGCGGTTTTATAGATTTTTGCAAGCAAAACGCCTTACATAACTACATATATTTGTATTATGTACAAAAGGGAAAAACAAATTTCTTAAATAGAAACTTATGTATAACACCAGACCCCCAAAAAAATTTTTAAGAAAAAAATGACAAAGGAAATGAAATGTCTGCCACCTTACACGTGGATGAGACGATAAAAGTTTTCAAAAACAAAAAAAAAAAGAGTTGAAATCAAACACCTTCGAAAAATTTGTATTTTTAAGTTCTAAGAAAGAGTGCAGTTCAAGAGTTTTTACTTGCATGTATATATATATCCGCACAAAATTACATATTTGAATCCAAAAAATTTATATGTATATCCATATATATATATACATATTAAGTAACAACAGCTGCTACTAAAGAAGAGATAATTTAAAGTCAAAGGTGTCAGTGCCTGTCGAACACTATGGCCTTAGGTTTTGTTGGGCCATAGAAATTATTTACTTAAAATATTTCAAACGTCACATTTAACTAACTCATGCCAACAAATGTGTATGTTGTACAAAGAATTTCAATTTTCAGAACAAAAAACTATTTGCGTACAAAGAGTGGACTGTTGTGTGTGGCAATATGTGTGGGGCATTTCTTCTTCTTCCTTCCTTTTTTTTTTTTTTGTTGGTCAGAGGCATTCACAAGCTACACCACGAGTACACCAAGAAAAAGGAAGCAAAATCTTAAGGAGAAATTTCTCTAAGAACTTATACCCAAAATACCAATGGGTGGGTGGGTGTATTACAATGTATTTATTGCCGTGTTAATCACCATCAAAGAAAATAAACCGTGTTGGCTCCTTTAAATAGGCTATATTTATAAACAATTGCAACACAACATATGCAAATCAAAATAGGCACAATACACGTGTGAGAACAAATTCAATATTGTTTCCATTGAATCCAATTAGCATATGTTGCTAACTAATTCTACTTTAATACAAAAGTCATTTCATTATTTTCTATAGAGTTGAAAGATAAGAAGAGTCTAAAGGCGATATCGTTAAGGAAAACATTCGTTTATCATCATAAAATAGAACGTTATAAACACACATTGATTGGTTTAGATTGCAATCTAAATGAAATAAAAAGTGCGGGAATTTTAGCTCTTGTCGTGAATGTCAAAGCGACTCCGCATTCAATACACGTAGCTGGATAATAGGAAACTTGTAAGTATGTATATAGCCCCATGTCCTGCATATTAAATGACATTAATTGAAAGGTCCTGCATAAAGGAGCAGCATTTAGTTTACTGAACTATCTGTTAAGTTTTTTATAACCAATGAATACTTAATAATTTTTGAAGAAATAATAACATTTTAATACATTAAAATTAATGCACTTCCGAATGCAACAATTCGACTCTTTAGTTTATAGACAATTGTTATAAAGAATACTTTTAATTTAAGGAACATTTCCTTGTCATTTGAGCAATGATTTGATAACAAAGTGTTTGCTTCACAACCGCGCGAAAAGCAATTCCAAAAAAAACTTCATTTTTTTCAATTATTTCAATTATTGCAATTCACCCGCGCATTCTCTTTTTAAAATTACCCAGAATATAGAAAATTGTTAGTCACTCATCACACGCGGGAGCGCTTTAACTAAATAACTCCAACTTTAAACTAAACGCTAAAACTATCCGCATGTGCGTCATTACGCCCTCGAAAATCGGTCATATTTGTTAATTACATTTTTTGTTGTTTATGCTGCTTTTGATGGATGTTGAGGTTGTATCCTGATTATAATTATTATTGTGATAAATAGTATCCGTGTTGCTGTTGCTTTTAAGTTTCTGTCGCAGTGTGCAAACAATCGACATAATGTTTTACAAATATTTAACACTTTTTCTGCATTACGATCATTAATTTGTTCACAAAATATTTAAAACCTCATTTAAGGTTTGTAATTGGTTAACTTGTAATTTTGAACCACTTCGAAAGAATTTTATATTCACTTGTTTGGTGCTGACCAAAATAACGGTTGCAACGGTTGTGTTTATCGGCCAACAGTCGTTTTTATACTGTTATTTTTATTTCTTGTTTCGACAAGTTAAATTTGAAATGTGTTCGCAATGTTAAATTAAGACTCATTTACCACTCACCCACTCTATTGATAACAACAATCCGACGCGTTGTACTCATTCGAATACTCAAAAGCAGCAGTACAGTAGTACTAAAATAAATAAAATGATTTATAAAAAATTGTGTTATTAACTAATTTGAATTTAAAATTTTCTCCTTAAAAATATCGAACAACGCATAAAATAAAGAAAAAATTTAAGATTAAAATAGTTAATAAAAAAATTTTTAAAAATTTAAATTACATTACAAAATTTCATCTTGTTCATTCACGGCTGCATCATGTGCCTTGTCGTACAATGATATCCATGAAATAAATTTTTGTAAACCAAATATACTGGCATTTCAACTAATCTTTTTACATAGTTAATTGAAATATATTTCATTTTGTTGTATTTATTCAATAAAATGAAATAATGTTGGAATGCATTAAAATACCAAAACATTTTAAGTTTGTTTAGGTTGCGTCTTATTAAGCTCCACTGTAGCTGTACAAAGAGAACGAGTTCAAAGTTTGAGTGGAATTTCGTTTTTGAGTTCTGTTAGTCTCATTTGGTTCTGTTAAGTCTCTGTTAAGTCTCATTTGGTTCTGTTAAATATTCTTGCAACATGCAACATGTTATAAACGGCTCTGGGTAAAAAATTATTTTTGTTGGAACATGTTGAAATGTTTATTCGAACCATCCAACATGTTAGCAGCCAACCCAATCATGCTTACATTTACAATACGAGTATAATTCATTACATTCTGAAATAAGCCATATGTAAAAGGTGTAATAGAAAAATATTTAATATACGGTTATCCATTATACTCCATGGGCAAGTCCTATTAATTGTTGGTGTTCTCCTTTTAATTTTATAATGAATATATTTATTTGTCATTCGCAATTTAATTAACGGTCGCAGACTTATGCTAAAAAAAAAATTATACATATTTTAGGCATTCCAAAACCATAAAGAAAGTAATCCTGAGACTATGGATGATTTAATTTCACAACGTAGAATGTCAGGAAATATGTAGAAAAGATCATTTGAGTTTAAATTTAGTTCTTCTTCTTTTAAAACGTAAGCAACAGATTATAAAAAAGCAAAATACACGGGTATAAACCAGCATATTAGGGTGGGCCAACATTCACCTATCAAGGTCGAAGTACCGCACTCTCAATTGATATTCTCTTCATTTTAATGATACTTAAGGGAATAGTTTCATTCAGGGGGTCAGCTGTAAAACATTGTGTATACATAATAATTGACTAAAGAGGATTTTGCAATAATAAAATCTAACAACATTTTTTAAGGCTCCAAGTCTATCAGAAACTAAATTAATTCTTTCCAATCCAAAACTATGTTATAGTTAGTTTTAATCCATATGTTTTTGATTGGTCAATATTTTTCTTTGATATGGGATTTTTTTTAAAACGTTTTTTAAAGGTAATTATAACTCATTCTAGAATTGATTTAAAGTTCCTGGAGATTTCAAATTAGTTGAAAAATGGATTAATCAAATAGTATGTTGAAACGGTCCTTATGTTTTTTGAAACTGTATTTCTTCTTTAAGTATATCATAGAACTCTTTCCTTATTCAAAATTATTTAAAACATTTCCTATCCTTACAAATCCAAAATGATAAATTCTAAGTGTACATATGAATAGGGTCATTGACTTTTCATCCTTCTTAGTAAATTTATTGTTGCTGTTCTGCTCTTGTCTCGCTTTAATAAACTTTAATTATATTTATGTATTTTATTTCTTCGCAAAGGTGATTTAATTGAAGAGTTGATGTGCATATGTATTTATACTTGTTTATTATTATTGCTTGCCGTTGAAATAATAATCTTAATATTAAGATCTTAATCGAATACACATTTCTTGTCTTTAATCAATAATGAATTTCCTCATAAACAAAACCCAAAACGATTTCCATTCCTTACGCAATTTCAAAACAGAAAAAAAGAATATACATTTTATCAATATCATCAGACTAATTATAAAAATATTTATTTATTCAATTAAATGATAAAAAAAATTTCAGAATTTTATTAGTCAGTTGTTTTATTGCAAGAGTCTAATATCTCATTTCTTTTGATGTATATATATACATGTATACATAATTTTGTATTATTCTACAGAAAATAGAAAAATTAAATAGCAAACTTACACGAATTTCAGTTTTATTTATCATCAATGATATAAATATACATATGTATAAATTTAAATCACCATAGCTTTCAAATAAGCTTGAAAAAGTAGAAACATGTTCAAAAAGTTGTAAATTTTTCGTGTTTTTCACATTAAGTCGTTTTGACTTCTTTATTAATGTAACAAAGTCAATCGATTTTTACACCTTTAGTATAACGACGCACTTGTCTTTAACTTATTTGCTCCTGTATAACCGTAAAGCTCGAAAAGGAAAATTTATGAAAAGGAAAATGCATATACACAACACGTATATATATATATATATTATACATATATATATATATATATGTATGTATGTAGCCCTGTCAATGGCAATTGTTGTGATTTGGCACGTGTTGGTTTTTTTGAAATATTTGTTTGTATATACATACATCTACATAAATATATATACATATATATAATATACATATTATGCTCAATTTTCTTAGTCTACTAAATTTTTATGTGTACATTTCAACAAGCAAGTATGTATGTACCAGATACATATATCTATATTATGTATGATTATCAAAAGATTCTTATTTCTGAGATTAGGTAGGGAAATTTATGAACATTATTATATTATGCATGTGTTTTGTATAAAATCGGAACGAATTTTCATAAACATTTGTACTCCTTGCCAAAAAAACAATAGAAAAATATATGTATATATATATATATATATATATGCAAGTAAATAGATGAAAAATACCTAGTTTTATATATGTATACACAAATAGATATATAGTATATGTAGTACATACATTCACCTTTCGTTATTTAGTCCGCCATTTTTATCAGGGACATAACTTAATTCTTTTCATAATCACCAAAATGACTAAAAACGTCTCATCTTTAGTTAATAAACCGACTTAGGAATGCCCTTCTCTTGTTAAATTATAGGAAATTTGTTGGTAATTCCTCAGGGACTTGTAGTAAAATTATGTTCTTTTAATTATCCCGTCGCCAACTGCCTATTATAGTTCTATTCTTGTTTTCTTTATTGAAGCTACAAATGTCTTTATTTAATTAGTATAATGAAGAAACTGTATTAACTTTTATGTGAAAATATTTGTTTTATTGATTTTAATAACTAGTTGTTTTTGTTTGTTGATTCTCCTGAAGGTTTCACTTGCCTGTTGCATTTCAAATGCTTGTGTCCATGTACCACATGTCGTATGAGCTATAAACACTAAGGGCCAACATTTTTTCAATGTTCGATGTTGGAAATAGTGAAATATATTAGTTTTTTATTATATAAAAAAATGCGAATATGAAATATGTCTCAATGCAGCAGTTTTAATACTGAAATAAAGCATTTTTAATGACACCTAGCTAGTACTCAACGTCAACCAAATGTTGAAAGGTGCCAATGTTCGTGTTTGTAGAATAAAAAAGTTTTGGTATTTGGTAGGAGGTGGGTGGGTGGAGGGAGGTGTTGCAAAAGTGTCTCGACATGCCCCACAAAAGCAAAGCGCTTGCATCAAAACAATTGTTAGACACTCAGTTGTCATTCAAAATGTCAATGCATTGAAATCGAATTGTAAAGGAGCATTAAAATAGGGGGAAATCAATATGCAAGGCATCCTTCAAATACAAAGACATTAAGATAGGGCACGCGTATATATCTAACTATGCAATTCATCATCTCTTGAATTAAAATAATTTGATGATCCATTTAAGTACATTGTGCTTAAAGTTAATATTTGCAACATGAAATGCAACAGTATAATTTTTCATACACTTGAATTTTTCAGCCTTTAAATCGTTTTATATGTGCGTGCAAGAAATTGGGCCTTTGGGTCTTCCACTTTTATTCATATACATACATCCATACGACCATAAGTATATAGTTATTTACTCATATCAAACTTGAGTAAGTTTTTTTTTACAAATCTTTCTATTTCACCGCATACATATGTATGTATGTACATAAATATATGTATACTATGTTCACTTCAACTTGTTGGTAAAAACATTTTAAACATGTATCCACTTTGCAAAGAGAAAAAGTAGAAAATATGCCTCGGGCATAAAGAAATGACACGGCGTCTTTACTGCAATATTGTAAAAAAAAACACATATTTGTTTTCCCTATATTTTTTTTTTTTTTGGTTGAGAAACCTATATTGCTATATGAAAAGTTGGCAATGCTAAATGCGGTCGGTTTTAGGTCTTTAATCTGCTCTTTTATTCTTCAATAATTTAGAACTTAGATAATAGTTTTTCAAAGCGCTCATCAAAGTTAGTAACTTTTCACACTTTTATTAAATTCCTTTGACACCTGGGGTAAGATATGTATATCATTCTAAGTAATGTGTTTTAACGAAAGACTTAGATATCATAGTTTCTGCTCGCCGATTCACATCTTTATAAACGGAGGTCTATTATCATTCTTATTGAAAATAACTTTTCCTTTAGACCCTGCTCTTTGGAAAGCGAATTTCAGCTGAAAAGCCTTAATTCATGAATGTCATCGGAGACGACACTTTAACCAAACTTAGGAAACCAAAATGCTTGGAACTTACGCCATTTATTAATATAGATACAGGATCTTTAATATTATTGTATAAAATATATGACATTTGAGCTAGTAAATGTTATTCTTATCATACCTATTTCAGTTAATTTAGTTCCAGCAATATTGATAACTTGACAAATGGAATCTGTTGTTAATTTTTATAATGTCTTCGATTGGACCACGTGCCAATTACTGGTCCTTGGGGTTCAAATTGAGAATACCGTGTTCATAAGATTTCGTGGGCGCATTGCATGTTTGACTGCGTGACTTTTTAACACACCTGTACCCACATAACCACATAAACCACTCAGAGTCGGCAAGAACGTAGAATAGAAGTATATACGATATTTCTCCTTGAAAAACAGTCGGTCACGAAGGTACTATACAACCAAGAAAAGGCTTGCCCATCATTTAGGGCAACATTTAATGGCCAGTGGCTATAAGGTTTCGCTGCTTCTGGATGACCGGGGGGTTTTCGTGTGTGCGTGTATACGAGAGTAAAAGTTGACGTTCGTTGGTGCCAACTAGGAGAGTGATTAAATCAGCACGATATTTTGTAGGTGTGCTCTTTCACCCATTAAATTTGTTCCTGGCGTTTGTACGTTCATTCATTCGTACACAATGTATAGTATATATATACATACATATATATTTGTATGTGCTATATACGCGCTGTTCTAAATTGACTTTTCGCCTGGACAAAACCAAAAATGACGACATCGCGTTTTTACCGTTGAAAGTATTACAACCAGTGGCGGATCTAACATTTTCTATTCAAGGGGTTATTTCGATTATGAATAGTTGGGTTATATATACCTCTCAAAAAAAGTGATATTGTTGTTAAAGACAATCATTTAAAATTCTGTCAGGTTTTCAAAGACATTTTCAGCTTAATACCATCGTATAACAGAATGGATTTCAACCCCTAAAGATCCCTTTTTATTCTACCATTGATTACATAGTTCGAAACTTGCTCAGCAACTGCATGTTTATAAACAATATTATGTGGCTAAGAATATATATGTATATATATATATATACAACAGGGGCAAGGTGTGTTTTGTATTACGTAAACTAAAAACTTTGCCTGCTATTAATTTCAACTTTATATATGTATACATACATACCTACCCACTAAGAAGTAGATTGTTAAACACATTAAACCAGTGGGAAATGGGTTTTTTTTGGCAATGTGTCACAGTTTTTAAAACGCAAAACATAGTTTTCTTTTTATAACTATGTATTAATTAACAGAACGTCTTCAACTATAACATTTAAAAACTACCACTGAGAAAAAACTTCCACTAAGAAGAAATACGAATTACCCTTATGATTAGTTTTGAAATTGAGATTTGGTTTTCTATATGATTCGAATATAAATGTCCAGTATTGCCTTTTTCGATTCCATGAACATAATTTGGAGAAGAAACCACCAAACAAAAGACTTTAGTTGAAAAATTAAACACATATTAATAAAGAAATTCAAAATTTATTGAGTTCTTTACTTAGCATAAAAGAATAAACAATAAATTAAGATATGTTACAAAATTATTTGTACCTATTACAATTCTTTTAGAATGCTTACTACATTTAACTTGTCACCACTTATTAATCAACATTATTGTAATTGATTTTGAACAATTTCTCATGATAATTGGTCCACTTTGTAAAAATATTCATACGAAAACGAATAATTCAATATTCCATTCAATCACGCCAATTTTTCGGAAGCCAGGTCTTTGAGAGCCCAATGTGGCAGATCTGTCTTATACTCCCAGCCAATACCCTGTAATAGTTTATGAGTTAATGAAAATACATATATAGCAAATTTATTGGCTAACTCACCTTATACTTCCATGCATGCAGATACATAATAAGATCTTTTTCTTCAGGATCCCTAAAATTCAACTTACATTCGTAGCAATCTGGATCTGATGTAACTTTATTTAAATCAAATGTACATCCAGGCTCTTCATGTCCAGTTTGGGTGGCAACGTTTACCTTGAAAGTAATTAAAGTATTCTCATTTTATCCATACGCAGATCGTGTATAAGACTACTTACTTCTGGAAGAGTAACAACTGGTCCGGAGCTGTTAGACAGATTAGCAATATTGCCATTCTGTGGTGTATTCTTATTATCTTCGATTTTTAATGGCTTTAGAGGTGGAGAATCGATGTCTCCATCGATACCTAACCAATTTTCAGCATTATGTATACTAATTAGCTCGTTTATTAATTGTTCATCAGTTTTGCCACCAATATCACCCCCACGTCCCTTTAGTGGGCCAAAGACTTCGTGATTGTATAAAGGATCATTGACAATTGGATAGCCTAATTAATATAGTTTTAAAACAATTAATTTTAATTTTGAATTTCTTTTTTATCTTCTCTCACCTAAATATTGCAAATGTACGCGAATCTGGTGCATACGGCCAGTCAGGGGTTTGCATAATACAATGCTACTATCACCAACGTTTGAAAGTCTTTGAAATGTTGTTTTACAGTCTTTACCTTTGGGAGACACCTTACAAACTCCAATTTTATAGCTAACCACTTCAATGGATTCGCTGCATTCAATTATACCACTAAAAAGTATACAAACAGTTTAGCTAAAGGTAATTTTTATTTATTTTTTATTAGTTTTTCAACTTACTCGGGGAATTTTCCCTCCACAAGGCAAACGTATTCCTTTTGTACTTGACGATTACGTATTTGTTGTTCGAGTTCTCTGGCTTTATTCACATTACGTCCAAAAAGAAGCAATCCAGATGTAAGACGATCCAATCGGTGTATTGTTCGCAAATTCTTTAGATTAAACTCCTTGGCCAGTATGAAGACAACAGTATTATGTCTATATCGACCACATGGATGAACCTGATATATGGTTTAATATGTTTTGTCAATAAATCTATGTTAATCGAATATTTTGATAGTGTCTTACCGGTATTGATGCGGGTTTATTTACAACCACAATATCCTCATCCATATGAAGTATTTTAATAGGCTGGGAAGTAACCGGAACTTCATGTCTGTTGAAAAATTTGATTTATTTTTGTAAATTTTTGTATACATTTAAATGGTATGAACCTACCTATGAACAACATTTGCAAGTAGATCATTATGCTTCAGACTGTAATCTGCTGGAACTTTTTCATAGTTAACTGTTAGTTTACCGGTTTCTATGCTCCGCTGGTACACTTCGGCAGGATGTGCACGAAATTCACGTGAAAATACATCTAAAATTTTCTCACCTACCCAACGTCCTTTCGTAAACGTTGTGAATGTAAAAAAATATGGATAAACTTTCCTTAAACCTTATGGAAAAATACAACTATTAAACAAATTAAATGTAAATTTGTATTTAAAACCTAATACCATTTTCAATGTAGTAGCAAGTCTCCTCAAATCTATCCTCATTAAAACCAGGCCGTTGCGATTTAACAGTTTTACTCTCATACTTAGCCTTTTTTACATCCGATATATGCTCGGTAGTTGTTGCTTTACGTTTCTCAGGGCCCTGATGTTCGTCCGATTTTGTGCAAGTAGGCGGCAGCTGTGCCTAAAAAAAAAAACAAATATGTTTAATAATAGTCAAAACTCAAGATAAATTAATTTAAAGAAAGTATTATTAATAAACATTTTACGAACATTATGTATAATTTTAATAATCAATAAAGATAATGCCACCACTTGTTTAAGGTTAAAAGCAATGTGTTTTACTGTGGAGCTGTGACTGAAATCTTTTGCTTTCATGTCACATTTTGGGGAAAAAAATTGATAGTAGCAACACCTCTTTTAGAAAGTTTAAGAAGAGAAAGAGATAAGAATAAAAACTCCAAAAAAAATATTTGCTTCTATATAACAATATAAAAATAAAATATTTATTTACATTTTAAATGCATTCGTTCATCTTAAATAGTTGCCAAAAATACAAATTAATAGTTAGTCATCTTAGTTAGTTTAAATTTATACGATTTTTATTGGGATTAATATCGAATATTTGTTTGGTTTCTAATATTTGACAACACACGAATAATCCACCAGAGAGAGAGAGAGTTTCAGCCAAATCAGCAACATTCTTATCATACCACAACACACAACACATGAATGTTTGCTGTTTTTTTAATTTGTTGCATATCACAAGGGGCGATGCAAATTTTACTCCTTTATCCTAGGGAGGGAGTCGATATGAAAGTGTGTCCTGTCTTTATGCTGTCTCGGCATTGTTTAGCTTTCATACACAATCTGTGTATTTTTCGGTGAGGTTGCAGCAAACGGAAAAGCAAGAAATGACAAAATTTGCATAACTGAAACTCCAACTATGTGTTTATGGCATATATGATAATTTTAATATTGAATTGAGGTAATATATCTCTTTCATTACGAATGTTTTAATTTTCTCCTCACACTTACTAAATACATATATATAAATGATTATAAAAATGTAAGCATGCACATTACTTTTTATGTTAAGGTGAATGTATTAATGCACTAGTATATTATGACCATTTAAAATGCAAGTGGCACAAAAGAAGCTACATAGGAAACAAAGCCATTCAGTGCAACAGGGGACCACACTTTTGCACTGACTACTTAAAAGCAGACGGCACTGGTAATAGGACAGGCACTAATAATTGCGGAAACACCACGACAAGGTACGAGTACAAGCCAATTTGACAAAAGTACCTCGTCAGAAAGCCACAACGAAAACGATGACGGGACACAACAAGACCGTAGAAAGCCTCCAAAATGCCACTGTCGTTGAGGAAAGGCAAAATGAGGAATAATTATGACAAATCCGCGGTAAAAAATATGAAGGTAAGTGAAACGGGTCTGTGTTCAGCACGTCTTACACTTTATTTTACACGGTTACACAAAGGCACACAACCACCACTCGTTGTCTAGAAGAGAAATGTATGTTGTGCTATACAGATACATATATATATATATATATGTACATACATACATACATACATACATACATATATATGGTTTGCCTTGTATCCTTTCTGTTTGAACAACATCTTTAAATTGCCCACTTTAATTGTGAAAGTAATTCTGAACATATACATACATTTAAATATAACCTATTCAATATCCTTCAAATGTCCAACTTATTGAATTATTCTGCCTCTTGTTGAACTTAATAAATACACATATAAACATATGTATGTACATACATATTCGTATATCTATTCTTTGAATCCCTGGGTAGATTCAAGGCTATAAATAAAAGTGCAAGAGTATTCACAGACTCGACTGTCCATGTTCGTGTGTAAGTCCTTTTTTGTAGAACACTTAATTAACCGTATGAAGCTCAAAAGTAGAAATGTGTAATACATTACAGTCAGGTGTGGTTTCTAACCTAACCTAACTAAAACAGAGGTTTAAAGGTGTGGTATTGTTTACAGTTTTAAGCTCGTTAGTTGTAGGCGCTTTATGTCCTTTTATATCTCTTTAGGAACTTAGTAATTGTAATTAGTAATGAACATTTTAGTGAGACTGTGTAGATTTATTGCGTTAAAGTTTCGTGATACTCGTACTTAAACTATGCACTCTCCCTCAATTTATAGACTTTTTACTACAAATTTTTAAATTATACCCCATAAAGTCTTTGTCTTGAAAAAAAAACTGAAAACCAAAAGTTTTTGTCTTCCTTCGTTAGTGACAAAAGAAAGTTTTCGGCCAATTAGGGTCGGTTGGGGGGTTTACAATGCGGTCGGCTACACCTGAAATTT
Organism: Drosophila sturtevanti; assembly: GCA_018150375.1. Classification (NCBI taxonomy): domain Eukaryota; kingdom Metazoa; phylum Arthropoda; class Insecta; order Diptera; family Drosophilidae; genus Drosophila; species Drosophila sturtevanti. Next base: position 3,097,867 of record JAECWJ010000027.1, read on the forward strand.
CAAGAACTTCAATCGACTTTTCTTGAAAGTTAATAAATACAAATAATGCTTTACTTATTAGTTCTCCCTTTTATTTTTTTGTGCAAATAAAACGAACTTTAATAATATTAAATGCATGTATGTATGTATGTATGTCTAAATTGAATAGTAACTGATTTCATTTTCTTAAAGAAAATATTGACTTTCGTTTAGTTCCGACTAGTAACATGAACGAACATGTTGCAGTTGCATGTTGGACAATTAAGTTTTTCCTCATCTACAACCAAGTTACAACTACAAGTTTATTAATACGAAAACTCAGTATTAAATCCGTTTTATATACATACTTATACAGGAATAGATATTAGGTATATATTTGGCCGATTCTGTGAAATTAAAACAGTATAGTAAACATCACATTTAATTTTTAGTTTAAACAAATTTTTATTTTTGGAAAATATATCCCAAATATTTTAATATAAATGTTTTCCATGATAAACTTTTCGAATTTTCTAATAAATTAAATAGGTAAAACAGTATTTTTCCACAAGGTAGGCAGCATACATTCATTACATATGTACGAATTTATTTATTTATTTAAATTGGTTATCCTAGTTCTAGCAAATAGAACAAGACTAACTGACATCATATTTATATTCATATTGATATGTAACTACATTATCTATGTTGATTAATTTCTATTTCTATTTCACACAAAAGCTCATTACTTACTTAATGGTAAGTGAGTGTGCACCTGGTTGGATTATGTGGCAGTTAGTTTTCACAACAAATTGGAAAATATGACTTCATCTATTCGTATTTACGATGGCTAAATAAAACGAAGTTAAAGAGTGCTTACATTTCGTGGTAAAAAGAGGCATTCCTGAACTCATGAATTATGCATTTTTCTTTTATGTGTCATACCTTTTTATTGAAAATGGCCACAACATTCCTTTTCATAGGTAAAATTTGCCATTGGTTGTTCAAAACAAAAACTAAAAAATTAGACGATACCTAATATTATTCATAAAATTGGTCTACTTACTTTTACACCCTTGCAAAAAGAGTATATTAGTTTTGATCAGAAGTTTGAATCACATACTTATAAAGTACATATATATATTCATTTCAGCACGATCTTTGAAGTTTATAGAAAAGCACTTAACGAAATCATTTCGGCCAGAAGACTATGTATATCATATTTCATAGGAAAGAACGATTGCCACAAAATTGTTTGATATATTGATTTACAAATACATACATACCTTTGCAGAATCGGTTAAGTATTTCATGTTCTTATGAGTTATTAGTACATATTAATTGCATATCCCGTTTATATATAATTTTCAATATTCAATTTCATCAGTTAATACTTAATCAAATTTGCGTGATAAATAAGTATTAAAGAATCCCCAAAATTCTAATTTCTTTATTTCAACTGAATGTTCAATGGGAAAATTGGCAAGGATATACAAATTTCGGCATGACTAAAATAAAATAAAGGGAAACTAGAATGTTTATCCTTTGGTTGATTCTTAAAATAACTATAAGCATAGCTAATTAGTTTTAAAACTTCTTTATTTGAATTGAAATCCTTTTGCCACAATGTCCATGAGGTTTATTTAATCACATATTTTTATACATATATGAAGATGCAAACGCAAAAGGATATTTAAACTCATTCATTCAATTTGAGTTCAGACTTTGCAAATTGAATTTTATTGTGACTTTTTGCGTTACTATTACATCGTTTTATGTTGAGAAGAAAAAGGAAAGAATATTTATTTATCGAATGTCATCATAAACTTATATTCTTTAACTTATCAAAGATAAATGAATGCACATTTATTTTTAACTTCTACACAAATAAAGTAAGCAAGTCGTCTGTATATCCTGTACCAATAAGAGATATTTCATAAAATCAGACTTCGTCGAAATACTCATTAATTGAATATAAATTTTCTTTATATTAAATTATATTTTCATTCTATTAAATTAATTTTCCTTTATTTAAATTAGTTTTCCAGATTTTAATGCTAATTAAAAATGGGGATTCTAAATTGCAAATAAAGACATAGTTTTTCAAAATCAGACAAGATTTGACTGAATAGGAGCCCTCTGAAGTACATCTGTCCTACATATTTTACCAATGTTCTATAGGCTCTAGGTGTGCCATCTTTTGGCCGATTCTAAAAAGTTTTACATCAATCTTCTGCATAATTTTGTTTTCCTTCTTGCTGTTAGATACATTTTAACGACTTTAATATACCCTTTTACCCTATGGGTACAGGGTATAAAAATTTATGTTACCTTAAAGTTAGTCAGCTATACTATACTATACAGTTAGGAGCTATACTATAGGTATATATGTATATGTATGTATGTATGTAGGCCTATTGACTCTCATATTTTTAACAAAAGCGAATATTGTTGGACAATTCAAGGTAAATTTTTACTTACCGTCTGTAGCAAAAAAAAAAAAAACCAAAAAAAATAATATTAAATATTTATAAGGTTGAATCCTTAAAATTGCTGCCTAGTCTGAATGTTCGACAAATACAATACAAAATCAGGCGAGAAGTTCAAACATTGAATCCTCTATCCATTTTTAATAACAAGCTCCGCTCGTCACTTATGTGAAATGTTTGCTTCTGCATTTTACCGTACCAAAGGGCGTAAGTGTCTTAAGGGGAAACGGAATGCTCAAAACAATTTAGCAGAGTTTGTTGGTAAATGTGTGAACTTCATTCAAACACTAAACTAACTTGCTTATGCAATTTTATTGGTATCCGGGGAAATTTCTATTCGACAACTGCATTTGCACATTAAAACAGTATTAGCACTTAATTAAAAAGTAAATTAACTAGAAATCAAGTCGAAGCAATTTGTACCATCAATTAAAACTATTAATTGAACATATGCAGTATGTACATATTACATATGTACTATATATTACATATATTAATCCATACTTACATATGTACATATGTATATAATTGCAAAAACTTATATATTTATGTACTTGTGCATCTTTGCACGACAAAGACTGCAGTCTAGATAAAGATTCTAAAATCAATTTGATAGATATTACATACAGGAATATTAATTATTAATCCTCCAACATAATCTAGACACATATGATTAAAATATCCATCTGGTATATACAGAATATGATTAAGGGTAAATGAATTCAACAAATTTGTAACCACTTTATCAATTATGAGAGAATATAGAAATTTATGTAGTTTACGTTCGAAAAATAGGAAAGATGGTACAATTCTTATTCTGCACAACCAGCTAAACAGCAGTTTTCACATATGTATGTATGTATGTATATTATGTATATACATATGCAGGTATAGGTACATACACATGTGTACATACATACATGCATAGATCACACTTTCGTGTCTTATCATAATTTGCATTAGCCTTTTAATTGGATCGATTCATTTTAACTTTTTATGCATAATGTTTTGTATGTAGGTATGTACGTATTTGATGTTAGATAAGTATATGTTTGCTTACATGTTGTTCTGTATGGGTATTGCCATTTTGGGTTTCAATTTCATGAAACCAAACACATTCTGGAGTCGGAGCATCAGGTGGCCCATTTTTTTCATCACCATTTGCGGCACAATTCAAAAATATATTATCAATATCTGTGGAGTTGTCACCGTGTTGCGTTTGAGCATGGCGGAACAGTTTGGGATTTTGATGCTCCATTTTAGACCAATGTTTGGAATGTTTTTTCAATATAAAATTCGTCCTTAAAAATGATTGGAACTGTGAACGGTTGAAACGCGACTGTAATGAACACAACAACAATAATCAAAATACTAACCACGTGCGCGCAGTTATTTACCTAAACATACACACATCATATGTATGTATGTATATATGAACACATGCATACACATGTACATATATATGTATAGGTTTGTTTGTGAGAATTCAACTTGCCAGGCGAATTATGTTTTGTACGTTTCGAAGGACATTCATAATATTATTAAATAAATTTTTAATTTAGGAGAATTCCAATAATTTGGCACTTTGATATTTGGAATTTAGGGTTATGTTCTCAATTCATTCTTTGGTTTAATGAAGGCCTTCCATACAATGAATATTTACTTCAGCACTGCAGTTTTAGGTGTTTATTTCATTCACTTTGTTTTAATCTTTTATTTGAACCACAAAGTAGACGAGACAAGTGCACTGCGGTGTATCTTTGGTTTTGTAACTGGGAATGACATTTCATTGACGGTGAAGTAATGATGTGGTTCCAATTGTTTTGTAATTAGAGTTATTTTGCTCCCCGTTAGGTAAATAACAAAAACAAAACACACGTTAGGCGCACAACAATCATTTAGTTTAAAAAAAAAACAAAACAAAACAAACTTTTCGCTCTGTTAGTTAACGTTGCTCAAAAATACACTGTAAATGTAACACTGTTCTCTTATTTATCGTAACTATCGATTAACCATTAAATTGCAATTATGGTAAATAGTGGCAACTTCTTCCTGTTGCACATCTCGAATACTATTTTACCAACAGTTTTAAATGTTTATAAAATAGCAAAATGATTCACGATATTTTATTGTCCTGCCTAAGTGCAAGTCGAAATGGTTTGGGAATTAAATCCTTTCTTGTGAGTTTTATCCATATGCATTTATATATATACAAAATGATTAATATCAATGCTTTCTTTTTGCTTTTGTAGGCTTCGGATGCTGTTGAGCATTTTATTCATCCATGCGAGCGCGGAATTTTTCTGGAAATTTTGAACATAATTAATTGTATGCAGGAGGTGGTGGAGTTTACGAAATCATTTGGATTAAACGAGAATAAAACAGAACAGGTGGCCAATGATGAAGCGGGTGCGTCTAGAGTCTAGACAATTATTTCCAAAGCTTTCGCTGAACATATGTTATCAACATTTTTACTTTGTTTTTTTGGTAGATTCAAAATGTGGTTTCTATTTGGTGCAATTTGCCCATGGAGTCGAAAATGGAGTTGAGGACTATTATACCGAGTTAATTCGACTTGAATCCTCTTGTAGTCAAAAAAAGGCAAACTCGTTGGTATACGTCTACAATGCCTTACAAATCCAAATGCCAGTTATTATGTTACTACGAAAACTGATACGAGAAGTGAAAATCCAAAAATTATATGGCTGTGCCCTTCTCCACAATCTGCATCAACACTCAGAGCATGGAGATCCGCAATTAGATCGCATGATGACCAAGCAAGTTTGCGTAAATTATCTCAATAAGAATTTTACATTGATAGAAACAAATTAATTTTTAGAGTTTTGAAACCAGTTAAAATGACATTTTATTCGCATTTGGCTCATTGGATTTTATTTGGCGTACTCGATGATGTTCACTCAGAGTTCTTTATCAAGTTTACACCGCAAGCAACCGATGATACATCCCTGTGTTCTACAAGAGCATCGTCAGATATAACTCCTTTGGTAAGCTAATTTATAGATTTGAAAAGACACTTATAGCCGATGAGATATACGAAAGTTCTGAAAGAGAAAGACATTTATAATATTTTTAAATAAGTATCCAATTGTATCCAATCAAATTTAGAATATGGGAAACAATGCGGAGGATTATATATGGCAATATGAGATCGATATGAATCAATTGCCTGGATTTCTGTCGATTATCATTGCAGACAAAATATTGTTTGTGGGACAAACAGTTCTTATTTTTAAAATACATCGAAGTTCCAAAAACAAATACTCAATTGACACTTGGCCCATGAAATTCGAAGACACTTCTCATGATGATATAAGTGAACTTTGGAATGGAAAGGAAGAATTTTTCTACAAAATGATTGAGGGTCTAAATGACTATGACAAAATCAATGTATTTCATATCGAACGCGTGATAAATGATATAAAGAAATATGTTAGCACTCGTCTCTCCGAAATAGCCATAAATGAAACGGACTTGGTACGTCAGATGGGTCTAATCAAAGACTTTTATTTGTTGGGTCGAGGTGAATTCTATATGGAATTCTTCTATCAAATAAAACGTTTCGCATCAGAAGGTGAATCAGAAGTAAATCCAAGAAGTTACGTCAAAGCTTTCGAGGTATTCACAGAACAACTGATTTTAAAATTAATACATATCTGAATATAATTTATTTCATTCGTTTATATAGTGCGCTGCCGCATCAATGGGTATTAGTGAAGATCTGGAAAACTTTACGCTAAGTGTGCAAAAAAGCAGCTTTGATTTAGATGAGAGTTGCGAATTTGAAGTCTTGAAAAATATACATTTAAAATATATTTCCAAATTTCCATTGAATCTTTTGTTCTCTCCCAAAATCATTGAACGTTACAATAAGGTATTTCAATTTTTACTGATTGTTCGTAAGCTTCAAAAGGAATTACAAGATGTATGGGCCAATCAGACTTGGGCTGCTAAAACAATTGGACCAGTTAATACTAAAATCTTAAATCTTCGAAATCATCTATTATTCTTTCTGGACAATATGCAGTTCTATATTCAAGTTGACGTTCTCGAAAGTGGGTATATAAACATTAACAGAATCTATCCATATTAATAGAATCCTTTATTTTACAGGTCAATTCAGCATTCTTATGAAGATAATAAAAAGTGGGGCTGATTTCGAAGAAATCCAAAAATCACACACAATATTTCTTGCCAATGTTCTGTCACAATGTTTTCTGCTATCCGAAAATGACTCGAAAATGAACATTTCGGACACCGTATGCCAAACAAAAAATCCAATTTATGGGACTATTTTAGCATTGCTTAATTTATGCGAAAAGTTTAGCAATTTAAGCGCAACTCCAGACCTCAATGATAAATTGATAGAAGAAATGGATATTCTGGAAGACAGGTAATTTTCGGATATATAAGAATATTAGTTAAGAAAAAAAGATTGGCATTCTATATCTTGGAATTGCACGTTATATAAATATCGACATATATTTTATTATTTCAGATTTAATGTGTTGATAGCCAGCCTTGTCCAACTGTTGGTTGACATAAAAACAGCATCCATTTTGGGTCCACTTTCACAGTTGTTATTAAGATTGGATTACAATTATTGGTTTAGTGCTGATCACAATGGAAGTCAAGCCAACTCGGTCAGCTCATAGCTGCAATCGTTTGATATCCTCAATGCGGAAATCGGTTCTAAAAAAATATATATTTACGTTTCTTATTAAAAAAAAAAAAATAATGGAACGTCCGAATTATTGAATTTACCTTAAGGTCAGAATTGTGCGAACTTCATTTGATGTTAGGCGCCAAGATGGCATTTCAGAATTATTCTCGGGATTCCAATATTCAGCAAGTTCTGACACCTTGTCCAAATTTAAAAGAGTGGCTATCTGGGAAAGTCGCGTCATTTTATCCCGAACTGACCAGGATGTGGCTCCAGTTAAATATGCGCCCAAAGCGCGAACTTCCTGATCTAGGACCAATCCACCGAGCTAAAACAGATATGAAGCATTATCAAACAAGACAGAAGATTTGAAAGAAATTTAGTTTATAATCGATAATGACCAAATGTTTCATGGTTCAAAACTTACTCGATTAAAGTTAGTCTTCTTAATAGCTTTTTCCAATCGTGTAGTTACTTCAGTGGCCAATATGCTAACAAGTGCATCATAGTTTCGTGGACTCAAAGCATTTTTAAAAGAATTTAAAAGTCCATCTAATTGAACAATAAAGAACTGTACGAAAGTTTCTCCAGCTTCATAAGTAGCCAACTCCTCCTGAATTTGGAAAAGTTGAAAAAAATTCTCTTTTTAGTATTAATTAAAAAGGCATTCAGTGCCAGCTTACCTCTGTTAAGTGGTGACTATAATTTAAAAATTGATCAACCCAAGGATTTAGTCGTGGTTTTATAGCACTCGATCGCAACTGTTGCATACCAAAATCCACAGTGGCCTTTAATGTATCCCGAACCGTCTTTAACTCTGTCAAACAACTGTCTAACAATTGCCGCTCAACCAAACTCATATTTGGGAATGTACCGGCAATCTCTTGCTCCATTGTCTGCCATAGAGTTTCAATATATTCTGTTGACATATCGGCATTGTTCAGTTGTACAAGAAAATTTGAACGTCCACGGTCAGCATCGCTGGAATGTAATTTTCCTTGTTGGAGGGTGGTTTGTATCGCATTATATGCATGTGCTAAATCTATATAACCCGAAGGATAACCACTTTTTAATGGAGTCTTAAGCGCATGCATAAAATCACCATCCAGACACGATGCGACATTATTAATTACTGCACATGTTCCGTTTATTGATTGAGTGGTCAATGAGCGTCGAATGGATTTGCGTAATATGAAAAAAACATCATCTACTATAGATGAGCATTGTTGTCCAGATTCGTAAGTGTCAAGTCCAATTGCTTTGAGGACGCTTTCTTCCATAAAATATCTGTATAATATAAATGAATATAAATACATTTTATTGTAATCATTTGGCAGCAATCTTACATACCTCTCAAATAGTAAATAGGTACTTAAAAGTTCCTGCATTTGACGACTTAAATCCGATTTTTTGATAACATTCTCATACTGATCCAGAATCTTTTTCTGCTCATCTTTCTCCTGCGTAAATGTCTCGACATTAACCTAGAATTTTGGAAATAACAAATTAAGTAATACATTATATATAATATATATATAAAGTTAGGTATATATACCTGAATTCGTCGACGCATAAAACGATAATATAGCTCCACTCTAGAATGCATTACTGTTATTTCAGCTATAATGGCATCTATTTCTTTTGGATTTAGTTTATCTATGGACCCTCCAGATGGTTTACGATAATGACCCAAGGACTGAATACTATTTGTGGCATTACTGGTATTGCTTGATCTTTGGCCACTTTCATTGACCTGTTTAATGCGATATTGAATTTGTCGATTCTTGTTAAATTCCAACAAGAGATTTCGGACTTCATTGTCGCATTCGCGTTGCAATATGGTAACCATATCTATTAACGAAGCTGATCTATTTTTTTATATATAAGGAAACATTTTATGTAACTCTCTGTATGCTTTTTGCGGGTACCTACTCTTGTCCATAAAATGCTTCTATAATGGGCTGATTAACTTCCACCACACGTGCAAAATTCTCAAGGATCGCAGTCAGACGATCAGCGTAGGCCAACTGTAGACGACGTTCCGCTTTGGCTATATCCTGTGTGTTACGGAGTTCTTTTTGTGCCTTTGCGGAGAGTTTAAGACATATGTAGGCAGAAAATTTCTCTATACCAATCCTATGGCAACCCACCAGTGGGAATATCTTGAAAAATCTCTCTACTGAGGCCAAATCGTCGTTTTTAACAGCTTCATCGAAGCGTTTTGCAATTAAATCTCGAAGTTTTTCAGTAGCATCTTCAAGTGTCCGTACAGCATCACTAACTGAAGTGATCGATCCCTGAACATCGTCTGCCGTACGCCTTAAGAGCTGCTGATCCATTGCCAGAAATCTGGCGATGTGGCCGGCACCCTTCTCATAATCCTCCTCGTTAATGGCCTTAACGACACCCTGGCTGCATAATTGTAGGTCGATTAGATCGTGAACCCGCTGCTGGCACTCGGACGCACGACATCTTGCCAAATCTAAGCGACGAACCTTTGCGCTCACGGATTCAGCCAGCTGTGCCGTGTTCACTATTTGCATGTTCAATTTGTTGCAATCACTATCCACTGTCTGCAGCGATGCCATTGCTCGGCTGATTCCACTCATTTTTGCCTCAATTTGACACTGTTGCTTAGAGATCATGTCTAGTCTAGCATCAATATTGGCCTAGAAATGGATATTAAATATAATTTTCTTCATTTTATTATAATTTGTAGAAGTTTAACCTCTTCCTCAGCAATACGTAGCAGGGCTTCGTCAACATCTTCATTAGTGCTGATATCCAGCACTCTTATCATCTCGTAAATATTCATGTCAATTGATTTAATGCCACCATTTAAAATTTTCCTTTTAAAATATACAAAGATTGCTAACAAATTCTTATTAGAATTGATTAATATTTACGTGGAACTAGGGATGGTAATTCGAAAATATTTACTGCTTCACACTTAGTGCTGGAAAACGCAAAGTTGTAAAAATGGTCCTGCCCGACTTTTTAATTTTTTGTTTAATTTGAACACAAATATTGTTTTTAATGATATTTAACAATTTCCTATATAACTTGCTGTCGCCGAATTTTCATGTCCAGTAGACTCGACTAGAAAATATCCCAAAAGAGTACCCGGGAGTACCCTTATTAAAAAACGAACTAGTTCAAATGGTCCCCCACAGTTGTTAAACTCAAGTCCACGCGGTCCGTTATTGTTTTGGTTTTTTCTGAAGAATGGCGAACAGTTATTTTACTGAATATGAAAACTTGGAAGTAAGCGATAAGTTTATTTTGCAAGCATGGTTAAATTATTGTAATATTACCACAGGTCCACGAACTTATGTTAAAAGATCGACCCCGGCAAGAAGCTTACTACAATGCAATCTTACGGAATCGAGATCTCTTTAAGGACAAAGTTGTGTTGGACGTTGGTGCAGGCACGGGTATACTTTCTGCCTTTTGTGCACAAGCAGGTGCCCGCTTAGTTTATGCTGTAGAAGCCTCCAATCTGGCCACAATTGCCGTTGAATTAATTGAAGATAACGGTCTAACTGACAGTGTAAAAGTCATTCAATCTAGAATAGAGGAGTTCGCCCTTCCCTCGGAAGCTGAAAAGGTCGACATTATTGTTTCTGAATGGATGGGATTTTATTTATTGCACGAGGGAATGCTGGATTCAGTACTCTATGCCCGAGACAAATTTCTTAAGCCTGACGGCCTTATGTTTCCTACCGAGTGCACGATATTTGTAGCACCCTGCTCCTTGCCATCGCTTTTCGATTATTGGGACAATATCGATGGAGTCAAGATGGATAAGTTTGCAAGCAAGCTCCGCTTGCAGAAGTCTACCAAACCTGAGATAACTCAACTAAAGCCAAGTGATTTGCTCCATGAAGGTGTTGTATTCCATTGGATGAACTTGATGGACGTCAAAGTTGATGAATTAGCTGAGATTCAATTCAAAGAAGTAGTAGCTACGCAAACTGCCGGTAAACATCAAGGATTCTGCATTTGGTTTGACGTATTGTTTCCTGGCGATGATTCTGTGACTCTAAGTACATCGCCAAATGCCCCGGAAACCCATTGGAAACAGTGTGTAGTCGTGTTGCCCGAAGATTCGTGCGAAAATCTTGAAGAAAAAGCACCTGTTGCATTTCAAATTAACATGAAACGTAATCCAAATGACGCACGTAAATACAACTTGGAGGTTGAGCTACTTGACCCGAATTCAGAGGAACACCCAGTTCCCTGTCCATGTCATATGACTAAATGCATTTTAACTGAGGCCCATTTGAAAATGATGGATACATCATGATTCTTATAAATTATCCACTAAATTTTTGAAATAAAATTGTTACTTTTTCTGTGATTATATTTTCCAATTATTGCTATCGCGTTGTATTGTGCGCCTTAATAATCGTGTTGGTTTTTTTAAATTAATAGACACTTTTTTATTTAAATACTTTCATACATTCTCAAAACTATTAATAGGAAATTGAACCAGTTTTAACATTTTTAAATACAAATACAATTTAATATCTCAGTCAAACTTAACATCTAAGGACCATGTACTTAATGCCCGCTGATAATAATTGGTCATAACTATAACTTTTTCTGGCCTCTAGCCGAGCAGCCGTTGCAATCGGCATTGCAATTCCTTTAACGAGTGCTGCAAGCGATTGCTGTCCGGTTTCTGATAGCAGATATTTAAACAAGCGCTAACTATATCTTGTGCCTTTCCAATAATCCGTCTCCTAAGTAAGAAAATCATTTGTTAGTTGCAATTTAAATATTTGTAAAACCCAGAAAAATAATTTCATACTTTGATCGATACCAGATTGATTGAGCATTATCAACCAAGAGGGAAACCACTCGTACTGCGGATTGAATAAGGTGCCACTCGTTACCTTCGTTGGCCCAAATTCTCTCATTCATCGAAATCATTCTAAAACAAAAAAACAAAGTTAAAAATATGTACTAATTTAGTAAATTATTAAGTAAATTTCCTATTACCTTGAGTAATATTCTAACAATAGTTCAACATCTAGATTCATGGCCACTAGTTTCTCGGGCACTGTTCCTTCTGGCAAGCGCAATTGGCAGGCTTTAATTTCCAGCTCTCGAATTAGAAATGCAAATGGAAAACAGGCTCCCGATTCTCCAAATTCTCTGACCAACAGTTCAATTTTACTAAACAATTTTATGCTGCGCTCATTAGCTGAACCAGGACAGTCCACAACGTTATTTATAATATGACCCCAAACTGACTCAATCAATAGGGGATCGTTGTGGTGAGAACAATTCAATATGGACAATTGACATTCCCATAAATTGAATGGCTCCGCAAAATGTTGATATAATTGTGTGATATCATAAAGTGCGAAATTTAATTCCTTTACGCACTGACTGGCCTGAGGATTTGTGTTGCTATGAGCAAGTGCCGTCATATCAATTAAGACCGCTTTCTGAACCCGTGCGATTTCCAACTGTAAGTCACAAATAAATATAAATATTAAATGCTAAAAGCTTAAAGTTAAGGAAAAAATTCAGCAAACCTTATCCTCTAGTTCCTTTTGGAATATTCCATTTGTTATGGAGGAGCCGACATTCTCATTGCGCATACACATAACAGCACGAACTAGATACTCAATGCGCAATTCAAGGGATATGTTATCACTACGAGTCATGGCCAAATTGTCTAGAATTTGAGCAGCCTGCGCATGATGATCATTCTTTTCATAGTACTTCCAAAGTAAATCTATTAAGACTACATTCTCTGGATTACGGTTGACACTTCGACGTAGAAAATCACCCAAAGATGATTCGTTAAAATCGAGCAATTCGCTAAGCATATCATGAGATAATAACCATTCATAAAGGGTCACATGCATGAGAGGATCTTTAACTCTGAGCGCCAGCGCTGCTATTTTTGGAATTGACTGGTTTGAATTATTATCTACATCATGCCCATGATCATTAGAGTTGTTCGATCTCATATTTTCCTGATCACTTTTTCGATTGCAAAGAGTTTGATAGACATGGTCAAGCATCAATTGAACCTCTTTATAATAGTTCATCCTTTAATAGAAATGTAATAGAAATTTGATCAACGATGAATGCCAAACAAAAATTATTTCATAATTAACTAACCTTGTGGCAAAACATGTGTAGCCTTCGCGATCTTCAGACGGCTCATTGTTGTTATAAAAATGTATACCCACTTCTTCAGGATCACTTTTTGCTGCACATATGGCAGTTAGTTCTATGACACCTTCGTAGAAATCAGCTGCAACAAATTGCTGACAGATGCTGTGTAATGGCAAGGTTGGAGCCGCATCTTTACACATTTGAAGCGTTGTCCGCAACATATGCTCTTTCTCTATGGCAGACGTACAACTTTTGGCACTTATCAAAAGCTCAGTGGCCTTGTAAGTAACTTCATCCTCGTGCCTATATAGATTAGGACAGAGTTCACGCAAGGTACCGGATACTTTGGTCACACCCGCTTTATCCTTCAGATAAAAGTTGATTAGCGAAATTATTAGAAAAGCACATACTTCCGAACGCGTTAGTAAGAGATCACGAAAAGTACAACATTCCAACATTTTCTTGTGCTCTGGACTCAGTTGATGGCACAGAATTGGAAATTTGTGATCGTTTAGTATGCTCCATAGTGATATCACTTCGCATGCATGCTCTGCAAATGGTGTTTAAGTAATTATATTCGGAATTAAATAATTATCAAAAATATATTACTTACTGACAAAAGTGTTTAATGCTGAAAGAGAACGCTTCTCTTCTGTCTGAGCCAACTCTGTTACATTTCGCTGGTCGGTCAATGGAAGATGGCTGTTAGACATCGCAAGCGTGTTATAACCATTTCCTCTTTCTAAACGACTGTCATATGGCAATCGCGTTGAAGCTATAAGAACAGAAATTCAATCAAATTAAAAAACAAATAAGAGAAAAAAACAAAAAATTAAAAAAAAAGTACGTGTCTTTTTGATCTTGTTCTTTTTTTCTACCACTCACGTTCAGTGTAGACTTTTATCGGGAATAATTATCCGATCTGATTCACACTTGCTTAAAATCAAGCTTATTGACAACGATTCCAAAAAATGGAAAAACTAAAAATTTCGAAAACACAAATTTCATTTTGAACTCGATTGTATAGTGGCAAACTTTATCGATCTATCTTGCATACCGAGTTTTAACCATATAGCTCAAAAACTACTATAAGAAAGGTGGGGTAAAGAAAATCGACAGTTATAGTTTGCCTAAATCAATATAAAATTTTACGTAACGTCGTTGGGAAACGACTCCGTTTTTGCGTTATAAAATGGAAAGATCAGATAATGATCGAAAATGAAAATCAAATATAGATATGTATGAATAAGATTAACTAATCGGCTTACAGGAAAGATCGTGCACCGAGTGCAGTTCCAGAAAATTTCGCAACGAACGCAACTCAGCCAACAAAAGGCTACAGTCATCGAGCGTTAGACTAGAACAGAAATGTTCACGAACACAGCGTAAATGCCAGATGGGGCGCAACATGCGTGAGACAAAAAGATATAATCCATCATGTTTTGCCGAGTATATAATTGTAGAATTTTCATTGGCCATTGCTGGTCCCGGTGTAGGCGCTGGACCCTGTGCAACTAAAATGAATTATTATTAGTTAATTAGTCACATTAAAGGCGAAATGTTACTTACTGGGGCTAATTTGTTGACTGTATAGCGGTGTGGCTTGTGGGTATGATGCTGGACTTGCAGGATTTACTGTATTTGGCATTGGTGTTGACATATAAACTGGCATGGTAGTATCCCTTCCTGCGGTAACCGAACTAGTGCCTATTGTTTGATTTGGTAAATTGCGATTCGTTACATTATGAAATTTTTGATTATGAATGCATGGTTCTCCACCGTACAACATAAACGCTTGGGTTGCCCACATTGCTATATTGCCGCCCCGAAATTTTTCTGAAGTGGCCAACAGTAATGCTGTTGCACAAGCCTCCTTAGCACTCTGTGCTTGGAAGAATCTCTTTACTTCCTCATGGTGTGGACCGTTGCAGGCCAACATTAACTGATGCAGAATATCCGCCGCCTTAAGAAGCTCAATAATATGGGTACCCTGATTGGTTAGCAATGCTACCTTACGTGGAGTGCGGGCATTATAAAGTTCTGATTTATGATGCGAACGGACAGAATCGTGCACCTCGGCCAAACCCCAAACGATACCATCCAAACCAGCCAGAACTGTCGACTCTGCCAGATAATTGAAATTTATGAATGGAGCCGAGCTGACAGACCACAATAAGTCCTGTTCCTGTTGCTGTGTCGTGACCATCAATGTAGTTCCTTCACTGTAGTAAGCCGAATGGACCTGTTTAGGCTTATTGGTAGTTGCATTCGAGGTGTAGCCGGGTGGTAATCGCACATGGAGTAAATAAAGTCCCTTTGGTGTCTCTGTCTTTATCGGAGTTTGGGGAATTGCACCTGATTGTCCCATTCCACAATTTTCAGGCTGTATGTAGGAATTGGGGCTTGGATTTATTGTTTGCTGTGGCAAATCCAGCGATGTTGTAGAGAAATACAAACGAACGCCACTCTGAGTGACAGCCACCAGATGCACACCGTTGGCATCATCTGAGTTAAGCGCACAAATTGCTTTAACACATTTGAAAATACAAGGATCCACAGTCCTGGAAAATAAAATTTCGAGTAAGCATCGATACAACTTAATATAGCATAAGGTTATACAAATGTACTTGATCAGGTTGACACATTGGCTGACAATAACATTTTGGGTAATTCTTCCCAGCCTGTGTGTATTCGTATAATCCGAACCGATGTCCCAGGCTTCGATAGAACCTCGCTCTGTGAGAATGTAAAGTAGTCTACGACTATTGTCAATGGCGATGCGCTCAATTGGGTCAACTTCCTGCAAAGAAAACAGAAAAAGTAAATAAGTAAGGCTATGATAATTGTCATATTCTACAATTATTCCACCTACAGAGAACACTTTGAGGAAACTGGGAACTATGCTCGAAACAATGCTCTGCGACAGGTTAACTTTTTTGCATCGTTTGCCAAACCAGCTAGACTCTGCCTGATAGTAGATTTCATATAAACAGCCATCCCGGCCGCCTAGAAATATGCGACCATTGTCTGTGCCTTTTATAACACTTATCGATATATTATCTGTGCTGATCACAAAGATTGGCCTATTCATTAGCATCATGCCATTGTGTTGGCCATGTTCCGATTGGGGAGCATTTAAATCTGTTGTATCTTCGCCAAATGTTACACCAAGGACAATAACTTCAATTGGTGTCGTTAGTATAAGTAAATATTTGACATCATTAACAAAAACGCCTTCCTTTGGTTTAACCAATCCAACGCTCACGATTAAATGACTGAGTCCATCATAGTAGGCGACATCCCGTGCCTGATCGTAGGTCCAAATATAGATTTCTGAATCAATGGTCAACCAAGCGCGTCCAATTTCCGGAAAAAGGCCCATAGTACAGTGGCATTTAATATCTGCGAGTCAAAATTTCAACACAATGAAATATTCCAGATGTAATCGACGTTTACAATGAACTTACGCTTAAAGTGTTCTAGGATCTCGGTGGGTATACTGGACTTCGCAACCGTTCTCATTTGTTGTAGGTTATGTGTATCATCAGAGGTCAAATACGCTAGACTTTGGTAATCGTGATCGTTAAGTCCACTCATTGTTGCCCTACCATGTTGACTGACGCCGGTTAACTACTCAAACGATTAGCACTTAAATAAATTGATATTTTGCTTGAGTATATTAATATACAAACCTCCAATAAGCCCGGCTTCTGTCTGTCTCGATTGTCATGCCACTCCAACATATTACCTGCCGTCAGAAGTAGGTCTTGTGGTGTTTGTGTTGCATTCATGGTCATTTTGTTAAATGGCGTTTATTATTTATTTATTACAGCCCAATAATATCTAGTTGTTTTTGTCAAAAACTTGTATCAACTAAGAAGAAATGTCAAGAAATTAGCGCGAAACGCAACCAGCTGAAACACAGACGCCGACTAGAGATGAACATGAGCATGTGCTACAAAAGAATTACCTCAGTGTCGATAGTTATGTCAAAGTGTCTGGCAGCACCGTAAATTGACAGCAAAACTGAATTGAACTAGTCCAATTAATTATACATATATTGATTTGGAAAAGTAATAATGAATGAAAACTACTGTTTATTGTTAAATTTTATGCTTGAAATTTATAAATATATTTCCAAAGCTAAACATTAATTTCTACAAATGCCAGAGTCTAGCTAAAATCTTGGTCTAAATGAATAACATTGAACTGGTTCAGCCTTGCCGGTGTTTCTAGTATTAATTGCTATCTGGCAATCTGGCAACACCAGTCAGTAGAAACGTCAAAAATTTCCTTTCTTTTTTCAACCTCTTTCCGGTCGGTCTGCAGTGTGTAAGTTTCATTATGAATTTGATTGAAACTAAATTTAAAAACATCAGATTAATTAACATGTTTAATGTGCTGATTAGTGTCTTATACGCAAGGCATCGCCTTCCACTTGTTGCGTTTATTTATATTTTGGACATTTGAACTTTGTATACAAATATGTTGAGAAAGAAATACGCTGCGAATTTTTTTCCGAAACAAATTTGTATGTGCATATATGCTAACTGCCAAATAAAGTTGTAGTGTTCTATATACATTTCATCTTACAACAGCATATCATGGGATACTAAAAGTAGTAATCCAAAGCACTCTAAAGCTTTAATTTTGATATTATTGTTTTTTTCCCTTTAAACAGTGTAGTCAAAATGCGAACGATCAATTCGAATCAATGTGTGAAGATCCCCAGGGATATCAAGGCCTCTGTGAAGGCTCGTGTGGTTACCATCACCGGCGCCCGCGGTGTTCTGAAGCGCAGCTTCAAGCACTTAGCCCTGGACATGTACATGTCGGACAAGCGGACTCTGAAAGTGGAAAAGTGGTTTGGCACCAAGAAGGAGCTTGCTGCAGTCCGTACTGTTTGCAGTCACATTGAAAACATGATTAAGGGTACCTATAAACATAAACTTGTTATCCATGATATAACATTGTACTCTTTTTTTATTACAGGAGTAACTTTCGGCTTTCAATACAAAATGCGTGCTGTCTATGCCCATTTCCCCATTAACTGCGTCACCTCGGAAAACAATACAGTTATTGAAATCCGTAACTTCTTGGGTGAAAAGTACATTCGTAGGGTCGAGATGGCGCCCGGTGTGACCGTTGTCAATTCCACAGCCCAAAAGGATGAACTGATTGTTGAGGGTAACGACATTGAAGCTGTTTCCGGATCAGCTGCGCTCATCCAGCAATCCACCACCGTCAAGAATAAAGATATTCGTAAATTCCTTGACGGTCTGTACGTCTCGGAAAAGACGACAGTGGTGAAGCAAGAAACTTAGACGTTTATAATTATTTGTTTCCACCTAAAATGTGAATAAAACAATGCTGGCCGAAACTATCAATAGGCGGATAAGTGTATTTGTGAAATATTTAATGTCTAGTTAAGATCTTAATAACCATGTGATATCCAAAGCCATGGCGAATAGAATTGTGTACAATTCTATATTAATATTTCACTATTGATAAAAACGAAGAAAAGATAATACCGAAAACATTCAGAAAGAAGAAAAGAACTCGCCTTTTGAATCCATACCAAAAGATTCTAATGTCAAGCAGCATCCTGCTGTTGTCTAATTTCCATGGGATCGAAATAACGTTTAGTTTCAAATTTCCTATTCATACAACACAACAAAAAAGAAATTTGTAAAACAAAGTGGATGTTGTACGCTTGTATTTTTTAGATGATTGGATGAAACAATAAGCCCATTTTGAGCTTTATTTATTTTGCAAATCCTGGTGTTGTGTGCTCCAGCTCCAGCAACATTTTACCTTTTCATCTATTAAAAATGTGTAAGCAATCACAGGCATGTGTATAAGACTGAGCTTATTATCTCCGACTTAGGATCATAGACTTCGATAATTTGTTCTTTTTATTATCTGGGTCTCCCATCCTTCTGCAAATTCTTCCCAGTATGGACAATCAGCAGAATATCATAAATTTTACATTGACTTTTATAAGAAACATTTAAATCAAAAGAAATACATATTATATTTTAGTACATTTAATTTAGATTAAAGGGGAGGAGGAAGTGGGATAGGGACTTGGGTGAAATCCAGAGGTTACAATAACATTGACAGAAGTTAGACTTTTTGCCATTGCATTGTCAATTATCCTAAGGAATACAGGATATTGTAATTTTCCAAGATGTGTATCAACTATTGTGATCTAAAAACCGATTGGTTACAGATGGAACAGAATCCGCCGTTCTTATTGTAGCAATTTCTAAAATACGAAATAAGGTATTTGGTCCTACTTCTTAAGTGCAGAAGGATTTATGCCTTCACAAATTAATGTTCTTACCATTTATTAAAACCATTTACCATTTTTATAAACCCTGACCAGTAAAAGTATTTATGTATGTATGCATGCACATACCCTATAATTTACAAATAGTAATTAAAAAATACGTTAGTGTTGCCATCATAAAGTTCAAAAGACAGGAGAAGCTGCGCGCCATTTTCTAACTAACGGCTAAGACTCTATATAGAGTCCTACAAAAATGAAAGCTCCAAATAACGTAGACAGTGTAAAAAATATTTATATTTCTGAACTTCACAGCACTAAATTTAATCAAAGCCATACTGACATTTCGATACCTTCAGTAAATCGTACTTTTGTCATCACTGGAGCTTGAGCGACTTGGTTTGAATGTTTCTTTTGATCAGCGAGCTGTACCTCTTAATTCATTAAAAGTTCCGCGCTTACAGCAAACAATTTAAAAGTGTAAATTGGTAAACTAAAAAAACTTGAAATGAATAATTTACCTACCAATTCTGGACATTCTCGCGGCCGTGGTCGCGGAATAAAACAAAATAAAGAAGGAACCCGCGGTTTGGTAACTCAATTGGTAAGTATACATAGGTATTCATTCACTTAGGTCAAAAAATATGATTTTATAATAACAAAATGTACTAGGTTATACGGATGTATATACATTTCTTCATACATGCATATGTACACATACATTAAACACACACATACTTAAAGGAATGCTTCGCTATTACATTCATGTTTCGGGCATCGTTTTTTAAAATACGAACGCACATATGTACATATGTATGTACATACATGTATAGATCATTTACCGTTTTTTGTTTGATGTGAAGCTTAAATCCCTTAGAAGTTATTATAGTATATGTATGTACATATGTATATACGCTTTAACGTATACAACTGCTAGAATTTCCTAAATGGAAATACATACACATGGGCATAGAGTCAAATGCATCCATTTTCGAGTATAGTTTTTGTCCTGTAAAACTACACAAATCAAGTTTCCGACTCTGCAGCTAAAATATGAATATGAAAAATATAAAACTATGAAATATAAAAATTTAGTTGAAATAATGTTTGATTTCAGGGCAAAACGTCGTCCCAATCATCTGAATCAAGCTCTGTGCATCCCCATCATGTAGAAATTGGTCCTACAACTTTACTGCCAAGGTCGGAAACTGCTAAACAGGCACCGAAAATTCCCCCCGTTACTTCTAGTAGTGAAACTTTGCGATCTCGTGGAACTGAGGAAAGTGGTGATGGTAAGTTTTCTGGTTCACCCTGTGAGTTGGCAACATGTACGAATAATCGTGTTAAAAAAATATAGGTGATGCGCGTGGATCCGTCCGAGGTCGTCGCACAATTGGGGACGTTGTCCATTCTCGCCCGCAGGGATTGACTACCAAGACGGGGATGTCGGGTACTAAAATTACCGTCCAAACTAACTACTTTAAACTATTAAAGACACCGAATTGGACATTATATCAGTATCGAGTTGATTTTGTGCCTGATGTGGACAATACACGCTTGCGCGTAATGGAGCACCATAGCCAATTAGGTGGCCATATTTTTGATGGAACTGTACTATTTTGAATAGAATTGTGTACAATTCTATATTAATATTTCACTACTGATAAAAACGAAGAAAAGATAATACCGAAAACATTCAGAAAGAAAAAAAGAACTCGCCTTCTGAATCCATACCAAAAGATTCTAATGTCAAGCAGCATCCTGCTGTTGTAGTCTAATTTCCATGGGATCGAAATAACGTTTAGTTTCAAATTTCCTATTAATACAACACAACAAAAAAGAAATTTGTAAAACAAAGTGGATGTTGTACGCTTGTATTTTTTAGATGATTGGATGAAACAATAAGCCCATTTTGAGCTTTATTTATTTTGCAAATCCTGGTGTTGTGTGCTCCAGCTCCAGCAACATTTTACCTTTTCACCTATTAAAAATGTGTAGCAATCACAGGCTGTATAAGACTGAGCTTATTATCTCCGACTTAGGATCATAGACTTCGATAATTTGTTCTTTTATTATCTTCTCCCATCCTTCTGCAAATTCTTCCCAGTATGGACAATCAGCAGAATATCATAAATTTTACATTGACTTTTATAAGAAACATTTAAATCAAAAGAAATACATATTATATTTTAGTACATTTAATTTAGATTAAAGTGGAGGAGGAAGTGGGATAGGGACTTGGGTGAAATCCAGAGGTTACAATAACATTGACAGAAGTTAGACTTTTTGCCATTGCATTGTCAATTATCCTAAGGAATACAGGATATTGTAATTTTCCAAGATGTGTATCAACTATTGTGATCTAAAAACCGATTGGTTACAGATGGAACAGAATCCGCCGTTCTTATTGTAGCAATTTCTAAAATACGAAATAAGGTATTTGGTCCTACTTCTTAAGTGCAGAAGGATTTATGCCTTCACAAATTAATGTTCTTACCATTTATTAAAACCATTTACCATTTTTATAAACCCTGACCAGTAAAAGTATTTATGTATGTATGCATGCACATACCCTATAATTTACAAATAGTAATTAAAAAATACGTTAGTGTTGCCATCATAAAGTTCAAAAGACAGGAGAAGCTGCGCGCCATTTTCTAACTAACGGCTAAGACTCTATATAGAGTCCTACAAAAATGAAAGCTCCAAATAACGTAGACAGTGTAAAAAATATTTATATTTCTGAACTTCACAGCACTAAATTTAATCAAAGCCATACTGACATTTCGATACCTTCAGTAAATCGTACTTTTGTCATCACTGGAGCTTGAGCGACTTGGTTTGAATGTTTCTTTTGATCAGCGAGCTGTACCTCTTAATTCATTAAAAGTTCCGCGCTTACAGCAAACAATTTAAAAGTGTAAATTGGTAAACTAAAAAAACTTGAAATGAATAATTTACCTACCAATTCTGGACATTCTCGCGGCCGTGGTCGCGGAATAAAACAAAATAAAGAAGGAACCCGCGGTTTGGTACCTCAATTGGTAAGTATTCATTCACTTAGGTCAAAAAATATGATTTTATAATAACAAAATGTACTAGGTTATACGGATGTATATACATTTCTTCATACATGCATATGTACACATACATTAAACACACACATACTTAAAGGAATGCTTCGCTATTACATTCATGTTTCGGGCATCGTTTTTTAAAATACGAACGCACATATGTACATATGTATGTACATACATGTATAGATCATTTACCGTTTTTTGTTTGATGTGAAGCTTAAATCCCTTAGAAGTTATTATAGTATATGTATGTACATATGTATATACGCTTTAACGTATACAACTGCTAGAATTTCCTAAATGGAAATACATACACATGGGCATAGAGTCAAATGCATCCATTTTCGAGTATAGTTTTTGTCCTGTAAAACTACACAAATCAAGTTTCCGACTCTGCAGCTAAAATATGAATATGAAAAATATAAAACTATGAAATATAAAAATTTAGTTGAAATAATGTTTGATTTCAGGGCAAAACGTCGTCCCAATCATCTGAATCAAGCTCTGTGCATCCCCATCATGTAGAAATTGGTCCTACAACTTTACTGCCAAGGTCGGAACCTGCTAAACAGGCACCGAAAATTCCCCCCGTTACTTCTAGTAGTGAAACTTTGCGATCTCGTGGAACTGAGGAAAGTGGTGATGGTAAGTTTTCTGGTTCCCCCTGTGAGTTGACAACATGTACGAATAATCGGGTTAAAAAAATATAGGTGATGCGCGTGGATCCGTCCGAGGTCGTCGCACAATTGGGGACGTTGTCCATTCTCGCCCGCAAGGATTGACTACCAAGACGGGGATGTCGGGTACTAAAATTACCGTCCAAACTAACTACTTTAAACTATTAAAGACACCGAATTGGACATTATATCAGTATCGAGTTGATTTTGTGCCTGATGTGGACAATACACGCTTGCGTCGTGGCTACCTAATGGAGCACCATAGCCAACTAGGTGGCCATATTTTTGATGGAACTGTACTATTTTGCACCACTTTTTTTAAACCTGTGCCCAATAGTCCATACGTTTTGAGTTTGTTGACTACAAATCGCGCAGGAGAAAAGATACAAATAAATATTAAGCACGTGGGTACTGTGGAAGCAGGAGATGCCCAGCAATTCCAAGTTCTTAATCTGATTATGCGCAGAGCCTTAGAAGGTTTGAAATTGCAACTTGTTTCCCGAAATTTTTATGATCCGCATGCAAAGGTAGGTGTTTTGTAATGACTAAATACTCAAAACAACCTTAGCTAGATTCTTGAAATGTTTCAATTATTTCCATACTTAGATTAACTTGGAGAACTACCGCATGGAATTGTGGCCTGGATATCAGACTTCAATTCGCCAGCATGAGTCTGACATCTTGTTATGCGCTGAGATTGCCCACAAGGTGATGAGAACTGATACATTGTATAATATTCTCTCGGAAACTATGCGAAACTGTGAAGGGTTTAAAGACGACTTTCGGCGTCAAGTTATGGGTGAGTAACAAAAAAAGGTGAACTGTTCCAGTAAAAGTGTATTGAAGTTTTTACATTGGGTTACTTTGTTACTTAAGGCTTAGCAATTTTTAGAAACCCGAAACGTAAATAATATAATAGTTTATGACCTTAACTAATAGTTTAATTTGCTTTTACATCTCTTAAGGAATGATTGTATTTACGGACTATAACAATAAGACGTACCGTGTAAATGACGTGGATTTTCAATCAAATCCCCTATCCGTATTTAAGACCAAGAATGGAGATATCTCGTACATGGACTACTATAAAAGGGTACAACCTAAAGGCAATTGTATTTTACAAGTACTAATTCATACATATCCACTATCTAGCGCTACAACATCAACATCCGGGATTCTCAACAGCCACTAGTAGTCTGCTGCCCTACTGAAAAGAATATACGCGGTGGTGAAGATCAGCTTATTATGTTGATTCCAGAATTGGCTCGAGCTACTGGAATGACAGACAGAATGCGCAATGATTTCAGGTTCGTCCTTGTGTAAATGGCAACCACAGTTTTGCGTCATTTTTGGTTTCCTATACTAGATTAATGAAGGCTATGAGCGAGCATACCAGATTAGCTCCCGACCGCAGGATTGAGCGCCTACGTGTGTTCAACAAGCGCCTACAGACATCGACACAGAGTATGGCAGTTTTAAAATCCTGGAACATTGGCTTAGATGCTGGCCTTGTAGAGATACCAGCTCGTGTCTTACCACCTGAGAAAATATTGTTTGGTAACCAACAATTGTTCAAGTGTGACAATCGCGCAGATTGGTCGTTCGAATTTCGCAAGAACTCTATGTTTAGTCACGTTGATATCAAACGGTGGTTTGTTATAACTCCGCAGCGTAGTTTGCGTGAGACACAGGAGTTTGTAAGACTTTGCATCCGTGCTGCTGCTGGAATGAAAATGCATATTTCTGAGCCAAAATAGTAAGTAAAACTATCTCGAAAGTCACTCTCATTGAAGCATATTTAATATTTATCAGCGAGGAAATACCAGATGACCGGACCGGCACCTATACTAGAGCGATCGATACGAGTGTAGCAAAGGATCCTCAAATTATAATGCTTGTGCTGAAATTGCAAAATGAGGAAAAGTATGCGGGAATTGTTTAACCATTATATGATTAACAGAATTCTAAAAATTTCTGCCTTACAGATATAGTTCCATCAAGAAACGAGCTTGCGTCGATCGCCCTGTCCTGTCGCAAGTTGTAACTCTAAAGACAATTGCACCGCGCCAGGAAAGGTCTGGAGGTTTGTTGTCGATTGCTACCAAAGTTGTAGTTCAGATGAATGCCAAATTAATGGGCGCGCCCTGGATGATTGAATTGCCCGTACGCGGTCTTATGACTGTTGGCTTTGACGTGTGCCACTCATCGAAAATGAAAAACAAATCATACGGTGCCCTAGTGGCTACAATGGACTTGAAATCGTCGAACCGATACTTTTCTTCGGTTACCGAACACATGAAAGGGCAGGAGTTGTCGAATCAAATGTCACTTAATATGACATACGCCTTGAAGACGTACCGTAACCTACATGGTGCTTTACCAGAGCGTATTCTATTTTTCCGTGACGGTGTTGGCCAAGGCCAACTTCATCAGGTTTTCAATACTGAAGTGAAATTTTTGAAGACCAAACTTGATGAAATTTACAAATCAGCTGGCAAACCAGAAGGCTGCCGAATGGCGTTTATTGTCGTAGCCAAGCGCATAAATACTCGCTACTTTGTTAACAAGCGCAATCCCGTGCCGGGCACGGTAGTTGATGATGTAATCACACTTCCCGAACGATACGATTTTTTCTTGGTGTCGCAGGCCGTGAACCAAGGAACAGTCTCTCCCACCAATTATAATGTTATTCATGATAATATGGGTCTCAGTGCTGATAAGATTCAAATACTCGCATACAAAATGACTCATATGTACTATAATTGGTCAGGTACATGTCGTGTCCCGGCTGTATGTCAATATGCCCACAAGTTGGCTTTCCTTGTGGCTGAGAGCATCAATCGTGCTCCATCATCGGGTTTGGAGAACCAGTTGTATTTCCTCTAATATGGTAAACTGAATTTATTAGAAAATATAAACTTTCATTTATAGCTATAATTGTCTGCAGTTCTTATCCTGTGAATTCATTACCCGAAGTCATTTTAAGTTTTTATTATATATATGTATATTTAACTATCCATATTGAAATAGCATGGAATTTTAATTATTGTAATACGCTGTGCGCTTCTGTCCATATGAAAATGCGGATTTATGCAGGATGTAAGGCCGGTAAGCTCTATAAACATATATCCATAATATATATAAGTAAAATATGAATATAACCTTTTAAATTTAAATCACTTTTTATACTGGATTGATGTATATTTTGTTTTTAAAATCCACATGACCAATAAAGGATGACTTGACTGGTATTTTATTTTTGTTGAATTTTCATATGCATATGCATATGTATATATATATATATACATATATACTATGCAAATGTACTACATTATTTTTAAATGGACATCCCAATTTTTTATCTTAAAAGAAAAAATTACTTGAGGCAACAACAAACTGAAAGATAGGAACTCATAGAACGAAACACCTCCGGCTATATGTATATACATATGTGTGTAAAAATAATGAGTCTCTAAGCAAATATTCCAGAACAGGTTTGGTTTTGTGGCAAAATGCTTTATTTCGTCCTTACTTTGGAAGTTGTGTTTTTTAATTCTGTGACTTTATTCGTTTCAATGATTTTTTATAGGATTTAGGTCTGGTTACTGTCCTGGCCATAAGTGCTACTACGTTTCTGTTGTTAAACCATTCCTTTCTAAACTTAGAAGTAGGTTTCAGGTCATAATCTTGTTGAATAAACCATCACACTAGCATATTTCCTTCAGCCAACTAATGCATAAAAAAGTTGGACATTAAAACTACATATATTTACAATTAAATAAAGAGTTATATAAAAAAGATCTCCAAAGTGTATTATATCAAATGTAATCGCCACATGAAAATAGAAATTTAGCTCTCTTGGGGAGTGTACGCAGAGATATGAGAGCAAGTGTACATACATCCATAAGCAGGTTTAAACTTCAGTTCTTTGCTTTTTAACATACCAGTCCATAAAATTAACGAATTACCGATTGAAGAATTTGAAAGAGCACAGAAGCTTCAGCATGGCTAATGATATCCCGCCCTTCTGGTTATTAATACATACATTTGTGTGTACATACATACATATACATATGTACATACATATATGTATTTGTATTAATGCTATTATGTTTTTACCATTATCCTTTACATAAAAATTAAATAGTAAAGGAATTTTCTGACTTCAGCAGCTAGAAATTTTTGCTATAATTGGGGCGCAAATTTGGGGATTTGTGTATTGTTTCATAATAAAGAACTGAAACGAAACGAATTTTTCGATATCTCAGCAATACATACATACATACATACATACACATACATATGTATGTATGTATGTACATACATATGAAGAACGTAGCCTATAACCAAAGCTTCGTTGGACTTTTCGATAACTTTAGATAATATTTTTGTCGTCCCTGGGAGCTTGAGCGACTTAGTTTAAATGATTTCGTTTTTATCTGTAAGCTGTACCTGTTAATTCATAAAAAGTTCCGCATTTACAGTAAACAATTTAAAAGTGTATGTTAGTGAATTCAGGAAAACTAAAAATGAATAATTTACCTACCAATTCTGGACATTCTCGTGGTCATGGTCGAGGAGATAAACGAAATAAGGAAGTAGCCCGCGGTTTGGGACCTCAATTGGTAAGTTTATGTATTAAAAGAAAATTTATTTGGTCAATATATGTATGTACATACATACATATATGTAAATACATTTGTTCATACATCCAAACGCATACATATGCATACATACTTACGTAAAAGAACGCTTCGCTTTTGCATTCACATTTCGGGCATGGATAGTTGATTTACCGTTAAAGCATGCTAAATTTTGCGTTTTTTTTGTTTTTGTTTGATGTGAAGCTTAAAACATACGCATGCTTGAACATACATATGTACATATGTATATACGTATGTATACATCAATCTGCTTCTAAGTTGTCACTACAACTGAATATAGTTTCTTACATAGAAACACATCCACATGTACATACGGAATCAAATGCATCCATTTTCGAGTGTAGTTCTTGTTCTTTCCGACTCTGCAGTTTATAAAATATAAATATGAAAAATATAAAAATTAAGTTGAAATAATGTTTGATTTCAGGGCAAAACGTCGTCCCAATCATCTGAATCAAGCTCTGTGCATCCCCATCATGTAGAAATTGGTCCTACAACTTTACTGCCAAGGTCGGAACCTGCTAAACAGGCACCGAAAATTCCCCCCGTTACTTCTAGTAGTGAAACTTTGCGATCTCGTGGAACTGAGGAAAGTGGTGATGGTAAGTTTTCTGGTTCCCCCTGTGAGTTGACAACATGTACGTATAATCGGGTTAAAAAAAAATAGGTGATGCGCGTGGATCTGTCCGAGGTCGTCGCACAATTGGGGACGTTGTCCATTCTCGCCCGCAAGGATTGACTACCAAGACGGGGATGTCGGGTACTAAAATTACCGTCCAAACTAACTACTTTAAACTATTAAAGACACCGAATTGGACATTATATCAGTATCGAGTTGATTTTGTGCCTGATGTGGACAATACACGCTTGCGTCGTGGCTACCTAATGGAGCACCATAGCCAACTAGGTGGCCATATTTTTGATGGAACTGTACTATTTTGCACCACTTTTTTTAAACCTGTGCCCAATAGTCCATACGTTTTGAGTTTGTTGACTACAAATCGCGCAGGAGAAAAGATACAAATAAATATTAAGCACGTGGGTACTGTGGAAGCAGGAGATGCCCAGCAATTCCAAGTTCTTAATCTGATTATGCGCAGAGCCTTAGAAGGTTTGAAATTGCAACTTGTTTCCCGTAATTTTTATGATCCGCATGCAAAGGTAGGTGTTTTGTAATGACTAAATACTCAAAACAACCTTAGCTAGATTCTTGAAATGTTTCAATTATTTCCATACTTAGATTAACTTGGAGAACTACCGCATGGAATTGTGGCCTGGATATCAGACTTCAATTCGCCAGCATGAGTCTGACATCTTGTTATGCGCTGAGATTGCCCACAAGGTGATGAGAACTGATACATTGTATAATATTCTCTCGGAAACTATGCGAAACTGTGAAGGGTTTAAAGACGACTTTCGGCGTCAAGTTATGGGTGAGTAACAAAAAAAGGTGAACTGTTCCAGTAAAAGTGTATTGAAGTATTTACATTGGGTTAGTTTTGTTACTTAAGGCTTAGCAATTTTTAGAAACCCGAAACGTAAATAATATAATAGTTTATGACCTTAACTAATAGTTTAATTTGCTTTTACATCTCTTAAGGAATGATTGTATTTACGGACTATAACAATAAGACGTACCGTGTAAATGACGTGGATTTTCAATCAAATCCCCTATCCGTATTTAAGACCAAGAATGGAGATATCTCGTACATGGACTACTATAAAAGGGTACAACCTAAAGGCAATTGTATTTTACAAGTACTAATTCATACATATCCACTATCTAGCGCTACAACATCAACATCCGGGATTCTCAACAGCCACTAGTAGTCTGCTGCCCTACTGAAAAGAATATACGCGGTGGTGAAGATCAGCTTATTATGTTGATTCCAGAATTGGCTCGAGCTACTGGAATGACAGACAGAATGCGCAATGATTTCAGGTTCGTCCTTGTGTAAATGGCAACCACAGTTTTGCGTCATTTTTGGTTTCCTATACTAGATTAATGAAGGCTATGAGCGAGCATACCAGATTAGCTCCCGACCGCAGGATTGAGCGCCTACGTGTGTTCAACAAGCGCCTACAGACATCGACACAGAGTATGGCAGTTTTAAAATCCTGGAACATTGGCTTAGATGCTGGCCTTGTAGAGATACCAGCTCGTGTCTTACCACCTGAGAAAATATTGTTTGGTAACCAACAATTGTTCAAGTGTGACAATCGCGCAGATTGGTCGTTCGAATTTCGCAAGAACTCTATGTTTAGTCACGTTGATATCAAACGGTGGTTTGTTATAACTCCGCAGCGTAGTTTGCGTGAGACACAGGAGTTTGTAAGACTTTGCATCCGTGCTGCTGCTGGAATGAAAATGCATATTTCTGAGCCAAAATAGTAAGTAAAACTATCTCGAAAGTCACTCTCATTGAAGCATATTTAATATTTATCAGCGAGGAAATACCAGATGACCGGACCGGCACCTATACTAGAGCGATCGATACGAGTGTAGCAAAGGATCCTCAAATTATAATGCTTGTGCTGAAATTGCAAAATGAGGAAAAGTATGCGGGAATTGTTTAACCATTATATGATTAACAGAATTCTAAAAATTTCTGCCTTACAGATATAGTTCCATCAAGAAACGAGCTTGCGTCGATCGCCCTGTCCTGTCGCAAGTTGTAACTCTAAAGACAATTGCACCGCGCCAGGAAAGGTCTGGAGGTTTGTTGTCGATTGCTACCAAAGTTGTAGTTCAGATGAATGCCAAATTAATGGGCGCGCCCTGGATGATTGAATTGCCCGTACGCGGTCTAATGACTGTTGGCTTTGACGTGTGCCACTCATCGAAAATGAAAAACAAATCATACGGTGCCCTAGTGGCTACAATGGACTTGAAATCGTCGAACCGATACTTTTCTTCGGTTACCGAACACATGAAAGGGCAGGAGTTGTCGAATCAAATGTCACTTAATATGACATACGCCTTGAAGACGTACCGTAACCTACATGGTGCTTTACCAGAGCGTATTCTATTTTTCCGTGACGGTGTTGGCCAAGGCCAACTTCATCAGGTTTTCAATACTGAAGTAAAATTTTTGAAGACCAAACTTGATGAAATTTACAAATCAGCTGGCAAACCAGAAGGCTGCCGAATGGCGTTTATTGTCGTAGCCAAGCGCATAAATACTCGCTACTTTGTTAACAAGCGCAATCCCGTGCCGGGCACGGTAGTTGATGATGTAATCACACTTCCCGAACGATACGATTTTTTTCTTGGTGTCGCAGGCCGTGAACCAAGGAACAGTCTCTCCCACCAATTATAATGTTATTCATGATAATATGGGTCTCAGTGCTGATAAGATTCAAATACTCGCATACAAAATGACTCATATGTACTATAATTGGTCAGGTACATGTCGTGTCCCGGCTGTATGTCAATATGCCCACAAGTTGGCTTTCCTTGTGGCTGAGAGCATCAATCGTGCTCCATCATCGGGTTTGGAGAACCAGTTGTATTTCCTCTAATATGGTAAACTGAATTTATTAGAAAATATTAGAATTATACTTCAATTTACAGCTATATTTGACTTTAGTTAAAACCCTTTTTTCTTTTTTGCTTTAAATTTTTTTAATTTTCTAATTACAGAAGCTAAAAATCTTCGAGGACTGCGATATGACACTGCAAACAGTTTGTGTACCAAACTTCGGCGTGACCGAAGTTAGATTCTTTGATATTTTTTATACTGAATTAAAGTATATTTTGTTTTTAAGATTCATATGATTAATAAAGGAAGATTTGACAGCTATTTTGTAATTTGAATGTACTATGTCGGTTTGGTCACGTGACTCGAAATTGTATAGATGTAAAATTATTTACAATTTGGTTAGTATGGCTGAAGATTAAGTGCAGCTAGAATTGGACATTACTTTTGTTAAGACATTTTGTACAATCATTGGAATGTTGTGCTAGTAAGTTGTCCAATGTTAAGGTTAGATAAGAATGACTTACCTTAACAAAAAACATAAAACAAATATCTTTTAATATTGCATCATCATATTTACTCACATTCAATTTTTAACAATTTTTAAAGGTTACAACAGATTAATTTTCTTAGTTTTCTTAATTGCCGAACACATGCTTTAGACTTAATTCTAAATTTGAAAACCCTTTGGAAAAAGGTGGACAACGACGGCAATTTAAGTCCTAGGTGATCCAAAAAGTGTTCAGTCTACGTAAAATCAGAAGCTCAATAATTATGGCAACCTATAAAAAAGCAAGTAATTAAATTTTGTATAAATTTTTGCGTAGATTTCACAGATTGCTCCATTCTACCATAGGATGATTTAGATATCACAAACGGATTTAATACCTTTGCGATTGAGCTGAATGAATCTATATTGATCATGATGTCCGTTGATAATGATTATTTAAAATATTTCAAACGCATTCAAAGACTCCTCTATGCATTCAAACTGACTTCTTCTTGTGTAACTAGTGCCGGCTTAATATTGGATTCATCCTTAACGCTCCAATCCTAGATGTCAAAAGTATGGATTAGTTAAAGAAGTGCTGATCTAGTATTATAAATGGAATTGTATGAATTTTAAATGGTGAAGGTGGTTATGAAACGAGGATCCACATCAAGATTACTGCATACATAACACATACAGCTAAATTAATTATTCCTAAGCATTTCTTATAATTAACTTAGAAACATTCCAAATAACAATTCCGTCTGTATATGAAAAATTCGACATTACACAACAATTTCAAAATATTCATTGGCAAACTTAATTCATCAAATTTTCTTATATTCAATTAATGTTTCGTTATAGGAATATAATCATTGTGATTAGTTTACATAAGCCAATACATATTTTAATCCAAACGGATATGTTCATTTGAAATATAAATTATGTAAAAATATTATATATTATAACAACATCAGCGTTTAATATTACATACAAAGGCTAAGTGTGGAAACGATCTAACTAAAATTATAACACAAATGTGATATAACAATTTTTGTTTCACTACAATCGTTTACAAGTACTTTGACTCATTTTTATTTATACTTATGTGTGTAACCAATAAAAACCACATGTATGTTTTATTATCAAGTAATTCGATTTACAAGTCATTATATTGAATTTGAATAGTTGGACACGGTTGATTTTATGTTGTTTATACTTTACCCAGACTTAAATAACTTTAATAAAATAAACCACATCTCATACTTTACATATAAGAGTTTTTTGATCAACTAATTAATGTTTAAATAGACTGTAAAAACTTTTAAAGAGCATTTGAAAAAATGTCGAAAGTGGCAAATCACTTCCACATAATATTGTGTGACAGTCGTATATTGAAAGAAATCCCTAAAAGATCAAAATATTGCGGGAACGTGGAGGATCAAGTGTTGAGAAGCTTAGAAGGAATATTTACTAACTAATACACAACTTGACATAAAATAGAAGAGAGAGAGAGGAAAAACAAGTCAACTTTGATAAAAAAAAATTAAAATTTATGATAGCTCGATAGCTTTTTAAAAATCGCCAGAAATACAATAGTCTTCTTCTCTTTCAAAAGACACCAGAATTTGAGGAGATCGAAAAGCTGTGGGAACTTCATTAGGGTAAATATAGGTTTGGAATCCATCTATCTACAACTTACTCCCCAAATTTCTAATTTGTTGAATTTCATTATCTTTTACATACGAAAGAGGGCTTAATTCTTTTTCGTTTAACTAGTAATTTGATTTATTTATATTTTTTTTACCAAATTGTCACTAGCATATTAAAGTTTGTAAAATTCAAATATTTTAAATGTTTGGTTTATTTTTAAATAGTTTTTTTTTCTTCTTTTCTTTATAACCAACGGACAATGTTGAAGAATTGTACACTTCTTAATACAATAAATTTAACAAAAATCTGTTTCAATTTCAAATACTATAAATCGTTGAGCATTTTTTATTTGATAATTAATATCACCATTTTGTTTTTTTTTTTAAATTCAAATTTCCTAACAATCCACAACATATGCATGTATATAAATTCATTATGCGTTTTGGTTTTTGTGCTTGTAAAAACCTCATTTAGTACATATACATACATACATACATATATATATATATATATATATATATATACATATATATATATATATATATATATATATATATATATATGTATTGTTTAAACGAACGGCAGTTTTCTACTTTACATCAATATTGTTAATATAAGTATACAAGGTATGTATGTATATGTGGTATATATGTATGTTGTTATGTAATTTCGATAATAATGTATACACAAATGTTTTCAAAAAAAATTTAAAAAAAATACATCACAATTTGTTAATAACGAATCACGTAATTAATTAGTTACATACCATACATACTATTGCTATAATTACATTTTGAAATACGCTCTTGTTTAAATCTATGGTGTATTAATCGATAGGGCGGCTCCCATTTGAAATGTATACCGACTTAAATTAGAAAATCAAATATACACACTTGTTATTAAAACTAGGACAATTGCACTAAATATAACTGAAGTTACTACTACGAATGCGATGGCAGCGACTATCACTTTAAAATCCATCTCATAAACTTGATGAAGTAATCCTGCAATTTTACAATCACAAACAAAACAAATTGATTGTAAAAATATTCATTTAGATTAAAATTTTTATTTTGTAGTAGAGTAAAATTTTTGCAAAAGAAAGCAATTTTCAAACGATAAAAAACAAATTTAATTAAGAAATGCAAAAACGAAATACGAATAAGTTAACTACTGTTATATTTTGGGATCAATGTTTTGGGTTTATGTTTGTAAAGTTATGGATTTCCAATGTATAATTTGAATAGGATATAATTTCAATTACCTTAGGAGGGGATCTGGTCATATTTATATGTTTTTCAATTCTACCCGAAAATTTATAAAAATATATTTCAATGTTTTTAATAAAAATTCAATCTTTAGGATCATAACAGAATCATAAAAAAATCCAATAAAAAACAGACGCACAGACTAAGATAAAGCTTAATTGTTTTATAACAAGGGTTAGATCAAATTTTATTCTCATTATTTCCAATTTGAGAAACGCTTTCTAAACCAGTTCGTTCAAGCTATGAAGTTAAATTATCGAAAGAATTACAATTTGCATAATTTGTGGATGGCTATCTTTTGAAATTAGTTTTATCTGAAAGTTTGCTGATTTGGTATCATAAATTTCATACCGCTAACCCCCCCTTGAGCAACGAAGTTTGACAATATTTAATTAAAAGATTATTCTACTTTTCAGCCATCCGCAATAAAAAAATATATTTTTAGACAAAGTACTTTCATATCTAAAAAATGTAAATAAGACTTTAATGAAAACTACTTTTATATATATATATTTTATATCTCAAATATACCCTTGAATTGAAGTGAGAACTTTTTGTATATTTAAATAACTCTTTTTCATATTTAAATATTTTGAAATAATTTGGTGGCTAAAATATTTTTAGAACGAGATTTTTGTTCTAGTAATTGCATCAGAAACCTAAAAGAAAATAATATGTACTAATCACAATTGTTTCCAAAATTTTAAAAAAATTTAAAATTTTTTTTATTGTTTACATTATATAAATGCTATAATCTAAATAATTAAAAAAATTATTATTAAGAGACATTGCTAGCGAATAACGTAATGGTTAGTTCACATTTTAAAATTCGTTTTGAAACTATGTACTAGGCTTCATCATATAAATAACTTTTTTTTTTGATTTCACTGGAACAAAGTAAAAAAAAGTATTATGGGAAATAATTGTTATTGTCGATGTGTATAAAGCTTGAGGAAAATTTTTTGGATACGCATTTTCGTTTGTTTGAAAATTCCAATGTTGTCTAAGCATTAGGACAAGTTATATTTGAATCGAATATTTCAATGGAGAAAGCGCACTAGGCAGTCGATGCAACAAAACTTACTTAAGACGACACCCACCTGGCGTTGAGAGGAAATCTTGTTCTTGTTGCAAGTGTAAAGAATATGTAGTGTGATCACCTTCGACGTACTGGACACACACAATACATGCATGCATATATATATGTAGTAATTGAAGTGTTGTCAAGTGTATGAAAACCAACATAAAAAATAGGAGGAAAAAAGATATACTCAAAAATAGAAATTAATTAAATATGGGTTGGTAGGAGAATTTCTTCGGATGTGTCAATATAATAAGGGAGGGCAGGAATCATACGTAAAAGAATAAAGTGCCTTAGGTGAACCATCCCAAAAGTTTCTAAAACTTTATGCTTAAATTATTTTTCTGTACTTGTTATACTAAAGTCTAGTCTGTTAACAGTCAGGGCAATATCTGAATTATAGTAATAGATTCAATACCCTTCAAGGGCATACCCTAAAAAAAATATATATATATTTAATCTTACCGTAGAAAAGAATAAATTGTATTTTTTACTCCTTTTACCAACTTTATGTTATCTGATTGCCCCATTTCAAATTATTTCGTTAAAAAAATGTCAGTCTGTTTTACTTGATCAAAAATAAATATACATGTATTTCTAAATATTCGAGTATAAATGTTGCGTATGCATGCAATCGATAGTAGTTTCGAATTAAAGATTTAATTAACACCAAAGATGTTAGGGGATACATAAAACTAAATTCATAAATTTCATTGATTTATATTCAAATTGTAATATATTTGATAAGTGATAGGTGTTATTAAACATATTAAAAATGTAATTTAAGTAAATGTAATGAACTCAACATTAAGTATAAAAAGCCATTGGTACAAAAAATAACAGTCTTATGTAAATTTTTACATATATGCACATAGTATATTCTACTATTAAATAAAATAGACTACCAGGTTTTATATAGAAAAAAAAAACAATTTGAACTGTGGATTAATGTAAGATCACATTTTTATGGGGTGAATAAAATTCCTTTAAACTTAATTATTCTTCAAAAAAATATATTTTTTTAATTAATTAACTTAATTAAATTAACTTCCAATAAATTAAAAAAATAAAAAGTATTTCACAATAACTATAATTATATTTTTATACACTATAAATGTTAATGTGCAGAATTGGATTATAACGTCAAAATTAAGAAATCTGAGAATAATTCTCTCAACCACTATGATAGTCCCCGCCAATAATTTATTAGTACGATATAGTATAAATGGATTATATATTTGAAAACTTTTCAAAAATTGCTAATATGAAATAGAATTTTGATTTAAAAATACATCTGAGGGTATATATGTATAACTAAAATAATGTTTACCTAATTATTGATACCTTTGGCTATACACAACTGTTAAGAAAAACCAACTAAATCGGAAGGGGCCAGTTCCCGCAAAGTTACTACGAATTATTAGTTTTATTTAATATAATTGTTTATATGTCACTTTTATTTTGAATATTACATTTTCGAATATATATATATACGAGAGAATTTTTGTCTACTGACCAAAATTTCCAAGTTGTTCTATATAGTAGTGTATACATCTAAAGAAAGCACAATTCAATTTTATATATTGGGTCGAAATTTTTCTTGTTCTATATGTGGTTATAACTCATTTGGTTCTTGATTTACTTGACGGAGTCTACGTAATGTCAGTAGCAAGTCAACAGATAGAACTTACGATAATAAAGAGCACGGCAGCGCCAATAGAATGATTGAATTGCTCGCCAACAGCCCTCAAAATTTAATGGATTTAAAAATGTATTTAAATTAGTTATTACGACAGTTTAAAAAGTGGAAACTCCTAATCAGATTTAATTGTGTAAATGTATGTTTCAACTTATCATTTGTAAAAAAGTATATTAATATCAATAGCGATTACCTCATCGAAATGAATTACGTATATTATGTATGTATAAAAGCCCTATGATATTATATTCTTTTTAAACGTCTTAGTACTAAAAGTGCATCATTGTATGAAATATTTTTTTCCTTTGGTTAAGCTTACCTTTTTAGCTGGCGGTGCTGGAACTTGCAGATGGTATTTGTTTTGGCAATAGTCTCTTAATAACGCAATGCCCTCTGTACGATTGTTGGCATAACGCGACTCCCACGCATCTAACAGCCGATTGTAATAACGCGGAATGTCATTATACTTTAAGTATTTATGGGTTTGATCAGTTGGAAAGATGCGCTCTAGTGGCGCACATCGAGCCAATTCGTCCTCTGCTATAATCAAGGCTCGTACATCGTCCGGTGTTAGGTTCTGGAGTATTGCATCAATGTACTAGAAATAATATTACATAAGTATAATATGAACTTTTCTGATAATACTATTTATATCAATACCTCTTCTCGATCTTCCATAGATTTGCGTGTAAATGTATTATGCTTAACCTTTTCTTCGCGTGATAGATAGTTGATATAAAGGCGCTTATCATAGCAGATTTGAGTGCCCGGCGGAAATGAGAACTCGGCAGCCAATTCCTTTTGTTTCTCCTGAGTCAATTTTGGTGGAACCTGTTGTTTTTTTTATATAAAGATTTTTAATCATAAATCATATTTTTAAAGTTATCAACTTACATTATACAATGCGGTATTTAGAACACCTTGCACCAAGGGTGCTTTTACATGTGCATCAAGCGGTAATTCAGAGTGAAGACTTGGTGATATATTAACCTCTAGAAGCCAAGGTACTAGATCCGAATCAAGAATAACGTCGAAGCCAAATAGCTCAAAGCAACTGTATTTGGATTCGACGTTAGCCCTTATCATGTTATTTATACCGTTCTCTCCGGCGAACAGAGTACGAAGCACTAGACTCCTCATCGCTTCCCATAGGCAGTCGGTCCGAACGCCACGATTCGCTAGATACGTCCATAAACATTTTATTGTCCATTTGTGACCATGGCACGCATTAACATCTTCATTTTTTGAGTAGTTTGACGAGAACTTATTGATGCTATAATTTGTCAAATGCATGCAGCGATCATTTAACGTATCTGCCTTAGCACTATACTTAACTAAAAAAAAAATATAATAAACAAATCAATTAAAAAATGTTTCATAAAACAAATTTGAATTGATGAATGGCTTTACCCGAAGCAAAGCGAGCCAGTCCATTGTGATACATAAAGACCCTCAATGGGTTAACAGATGTGACCAGCACATATAGTCGCAAATCAAATTTGCTGCCGTTTATCAAGAGAGGTCGTTCAATATACCTATAACAGATAATTTATATGATATATTTATATGAGAACATTATTGGCAATACATACTTTTGTACAATCAATGGTCTTCGTTTTGGTATCTGGCCCCATCTGTTGATAACCCGAATCCCAGCACCACGAGCACTAGCTGGCGGCTTAATAATCCATTTTGTATTGCGTTGGGCATATTTTGGCCAGTGTTTCCTCAATGAGCACAGATCATTTGGAATAATATATGTCCTTGGCATAAAGCCAAATTCTCTGTTACTATGCTTATGCATCTGCCTTTCTAAATTTTTCCAACACGAATCTTTACGACCAATGCGAAAGGAACCAGGTAAATGATTTATCTTTTGATATGAACGAATGGTCTTAAAGCAAGGCGATTTTAAATGCTTTCCCCATACTCCCATCCAGTCATTAGTTTCTATTAAAGGAATGTTTCACAATTCAATTATGTAATAACAATTAACACTGTATTATGATACTTACTTTTTAACATACGCATACCACTATTTACCAATATAAGCCGAACAACTTTTGGCATTATATTGGTCACACGCCATTTAAGGACTCTATGCAGTTCCGGCGGCACCCTTGGCCCTTTTTTAGTGTTTGAAGAGAAGGATAAATATGGTGGAACATAAGGAAAAAGACTAGGAACAAGTAATGAGTCAGGATTCTTAAGATCCTCTTCAGATGATTGAGAGGTAAGTATAG
Source organism: Drosophila sturtevanti (assembly GCA_018150375.1). Classification (NCBI taxonomy): domain Eukaryota; kingdom Metazoa; phylum Arthropoda; class Insecta; order Diptera; family Drosophilidae; genus Drosophila; species Drosophila sturtevanti. The sequence continues at coordinate 3,137,753 of JAECWJ010000027.1, forward strand.
TCGGTGTGCTTTGGGTGCCAAGAAAACGGTCCGAAGAATGTGTCATCTTATATGCATGGGCACGGTAGCCATCCTCAGTGTCCGAGCATACGCTAGCCGTATCACTTTCATCAAAATTTGAAACTATTATTAACGTATAACGTATTATTATTTAGTGATGATGTTTAACCTTATTTAAGACATACTCACCATTGTCCAAATCGTCATCTTCATCGAAGTCATCATTCCGATCAAAATCAAAGCGACTTTGAGAAGGGGGATTAGGATGGGCCTCATCTTTAGTTTCGGGCTCTACCAAAATTACGGTTTGTAGCTGGGATTCAGCATCTCCGGCGCCATGAGATTTCGAATTTTGATGATGCTTTTGACTTAGATTCCGCAATATATTCTGAGGTTTGCGGGATAAACGAGGACTTTGACTATTATTGTATAATAAAACTCTGTGTACTGTGGGTAATTGTTTTTTGCCTTGTCCTGACGATGTTGCTCCGCCTTTCGATCTTTTTGGTGTCAAAGGCAAGCGAAGTGTTGACTGGTGTGAGACAGTGTGACTTTCATGTGAGGCCTGATTTTGCGTTCGAATCTTGGAATCATTATTATTATCATTATTGTTGTTGTTCACGAATACAGAAGGATCACCCGCATCATCTGGATTGTTATCGGGTGCAAGTTTGCCATAACGCCGTTGTAGAGGGTCAAATCGAACATCAATGATTTCTTCTTTATCATAGATTTCCTTTATATCAAGATAATCTTCAGTTTCCTTTAACAATTCCGCATCATACTTATAATCATCGGAAGGCCATTTCATATTAACGTACTGACACGTTGGCGAATCATTTTTTGTCATTTTGTTACTTTGCCCGTGACGATCATCATATTCAAGATTTCGAATACTACGACTAGCGGATGATTGCTGTTCATCATGCCTGTTCGTTTGCTCTGAATATGAACTCATTGCCAGCTTCGCACCACCAGTACGAACTGGATTGCACTTTGATGGTTTCCGTGGCCCACGATTATAAAAGTATGAGAAATAATGGTCGTAATGCTGATCGGAGGTATGATATTGGGATCGATCAGAGCTGCAAATAATTAAAAATGAAAATGGTTTAACATTCTGAGAGTATTGATTAATGGATGGTAAATAGATAAAGTGATAAATACATATGTTCGTACATATTCAATCATTGTATGTATCAGATGTGTGCTTGTGTGTGTGTTTGTGTGTGTGTGTGTGTGATTTCGGTGTGGTATTATTTCCAACGATCTATTTAATTTAACTAGAACACAACGACAACAAAATACTGTACTCCTACTACTGTATGTGTTTTGTGTGTATAACATATTACGTAAATAAGCTGGACATTTAGAATAAAAGAAACAACTCGTTTCACAAATTACAGTATAGATTCCCATGTGGATTCCGATGAGTGTTGTGAGTTTAAGTTGACATACGCAAGACTCTCGTCCAGATAATCGGGTGGTGCTCGTATTGCAGATCTTCTTGATTGCCGTGCAGTCGATGTTTTTTGTTGTTGATCTTTTTCTTTGGCTGGATGATGATGATGATTATGATGATGATGAATCTGCCGTACTTTTAACTGTCCTTCACTATAATATTCATCTGGCCGGCGATTCGCTTGAACCGCAAATCCAGTTGTTCGATTTGTTGCACCAGTCCCAGTCCCATTTCTTTGATGACTAGTTTCATTGTTAATTAACCAGTCACTACATCGGGCCGTATCTCCAGTTACTTTAGAACATGATCTGACTACTTGGCCATCTCCACTCTCCTTAGATGGAGGTGCTCGATTTGGCGGTGTATATGGGCTAAGCGGGCTCCATTGTGGATTAATTAAATTTACATTTTTATAATAATTAAATGCATTTTCCTCACGAAAATAGCGACCTGCATTTAGTGGTGGTTCAGCACCTTGACATCGGGTAACGCTATTATTGTTATTATTATAATTATTCGAGTTGTTATTGTTGTTTGTGAAATTCTTATAGTTGTTGCTATTGCTGTGGCGCATTGCGACTCCGACTTCTTCTCTGCCACCTCCACATGCGGAAGGGTGTCAATTCAGTTTGCTCCGTATCCGGTGCACAAAACACCCGTTTAGTGCGATGAATGATGCACATGCATATGGGAAACTAATTCGCTGTGCGTTATTCAGTGCTTGTGGATGATGATTTCTTTATATCAAGATCGCTTATTGATGGTAAAAATATTGATTTTATACACACAAAATCTGGTGAATAAAAAATGATATGATATTGTCAATAGATATGAAAAATATTGCTAAGCACATAACTATAAATTTCCGATCCATTACAGACAACTATAAATTGAACGCCGACCTTACCGATGTCCACCTAGATATAGTGTACTTTTCATCAACTTTTAATTTAAACTGATGGATCCAATACCTGGTACCTTAAGAATGCATACGAATTTAAAGCTTATAAAAATTTAAACTTTTATTCAGAAATACCCCGGGTTTCTGTAGTTCCTAATTAACCTAATCAAAAATTTATATATGTACAACATATATAAAGGTGAGATTAATACTGAATTTGATCAAATTAATTATCAACTGCTACTAGTCCACATAATTAATAGTAGTTGTAATTTAATATACACATACACATACACATTTGTTACAAGAATTACTTGGTAACAAAAATAATTCAATCCTTAAGATTGAACAATTTGAAATCAAAACGAAGCACATTTATCACAGGGGCAGAGACTGAGATAATCAGTTTCCTTAACCTTTTTTTTTGAGAAAGCATATAAAGCTTAGGCCTTTCCACATATACATACATAATTACAATGTAAATTTGGGTATCACAAACATTCTTTCACTTAAGCTTGATTAAAATCTATACGTACATATATATATACGAATATATACTAAGTGATTTTTATCAAAACAATTTGTTTTAAAATCCAGAAATTTAAAATGTGGCACAAAACACGATTATTGGCCGAATACACACTCATTGACCCAATAGAGAAATATGGCATCCTTTAGACCAAGGCCATTTAATATCTAGACCATTTCATATTTATGAAAACTTACATGTTTCAAGGGATGTGACCTTCCTTACTTTCGGGTTTGTTCTACTTTTTATCAGCAGGGAAGCTCTTAGATCAAAACGATTTCGTGCTGTCGCGGTGGTGGGTGGGTGTGGATATGAATTGGGTAGTGGTGGTTCGATGCTTTTCCGTTTGGTTTTAGTTTAATGTCCCACAAAATCTAGGTCACTGGCACACCAGCTCCCTCAGCACGAATTTTGCGATGCAATCGAGTATGCAGTAAATCAACAAAACTAAATTAAAATTAAACAACAAAAAATTAGTATGATACGCACAAGTGTTGTGTGTATGTATTGCACGCACATGAATTATTTACCTATAAACACAAACAATTTAAATATTAAACTGAACTCCAATTCAGATTCACATTCGTTTGAAATATTATACGGCAGTTATGCATCAGTATTTTCATCAGAAACTTTAGTTTTAATCTGAATTTAACTAATAAAAAAATCACAGCCTACGACAAACCAACAAATTTTGAAGGCGAAACAAAATCCATGTGCCGCAAAGACAATGACCAGCAGTGTTGCCAGAATCTAAAATTTTGTTTTTCGATAAGATTCCGATAGATTGTGTTGGGACGCGCGAATCCCGACTACCTACCGCTATGCGAAAGTTTGTATGCTCTTGCAAATTCCGTTTTTTATAATTCATTGTTGTGACAAAATTAGCCTTGTATAAATCTTATAATGTGATATAAAATATTGTATATCTACGTAGTGTAGGAGTAAAAAGAATATACATATGTGAAAAGGACAGTTGCGGTTTAAACGATAATGTACAAAAAATTAAAATAATTTTGCAAATTTTCGTTATACTAAAATGGTCGTATTTCAAGGTGGAGTCGGAAACAACTTTGATTGCAGTTCTCAACGTCCCGCCGCGGAAATAGAATTATACACACACATACATACATACATATGTACATATGTATTTATAAACATAAACATAAACATATATATATACATCTAAATAAACTCTTTACGCGCCCTCTTTTATAAATAATTAAAAAACTATTAGTTCATTAATTTTAATTTAAGCCATTATTTAATTCGTTGGGACATGTAAAATGAGTTTTGATAAAATTCATTCTATTGCGATCTTCACCCGCAATATTGGATGTCGCATCCAAGGAACGCAACATAGTCGGGTTATAATGAGAAATCGTGCTGTCCGTATCTAAGAACAATAACGAGAACATTAACAAAATGCGAAAAAGACACCAAGCTTTTATAATACCTATGCTAGGATCATTCCACTCTATAGCCATATTATGTAGCAGCGCTAAAGCAGTAATTGTTTGCTTTGCGGAATTAAACGAACCATAAACTTTGCTCCCAAGAATGCCAAACCGTCGAGTCCAAACATTTAAACATTTTCTTGCAGGTGCAAAGGTAATGTTATGAGCATGATTATACAATTCCTCGGATTCGGTTTTCGGAAAAAGAACGGGAGTAAAAAGGTAGGGTGAGCACGTCAGATTTTCGCTTCCTAGTAAAATTCGCCCTCGAAATTCATTCTGCTCAAATCGGTCCTTTATTTTTGATAAAGAAAACATCTCGGAAGGTGTGTTTATGGAAAATTCTTCTGGAAGACGTATGTCCAAATCTCTAATCTTATTGTCCGCGTCGCAGACCACTTGAAAATGTAGAATGTCATCTGTTTGCGTTGGTGTTGTCTCTCCATATTTGGCTGTTACAGGTTGGTATTGCACAGTTGTCTGAGGAGAAGCCAAGAAGCAATAAGAATAATAAAAATGTTGTAAATTAGTTTACCATAGACCATGTCATGTAACTTGTACATACATAGACGTAACTTTGAGAGTTTGTTTTTCTTACTTGGAAAAGTGCTCCAATAACTTGAGGCATATTGCCAATTTGTTGAAATGACCGCATCATCCTTTCCTTTTCAGATAGTGTGGCGGGCATTCTAATATAACGAGATGCTTTTGACGATAAAGCTAAAGCAACGCGCCGTGTAATTTTTACCATTGTCTGCAAGCTAACACCATGAACCATAGCCGTCAATTTTGGATGCTGGAGTAAGGGGAATGTAAACAGGTATACATACATACACAAACAACATGTGTGTATATACAGCATATACTGAACGTACCTCAGTGCCTCCCCAAAACCTAATAGCCGATAATATTTGCAAATCTGTAGGTACTTGATTCTTTTTCATTGGCTCGTATAAATCAATTTCCAAATCATCTCGAACTATTTCAATAATTCGTCGAAGATTTTCCTTCGTATAACGATATTTTATGCGAAACTGATTTTCATGAAGGTCTGTTAATGGATTAAACCGCGGCGAGTTTTTTTTCTTCACTCGATCTGCTTTTAGATGGTTTTTTGCAAAATCAGGAAGCCGAAAATCTCTAAAATCAGCAATATATTTAATGTCATCCAGACATTGTTGAAATACCTCTAAATCTCGCATTATGGATGCACAAATTCTTTAAAATTTTGCTCCTTTTCCTTCGTGTTTTTATTAGAGATGAGCGATATGTTATTAGCAGCGACTACAATCACAGATATTTTTTTGGTCACAGTAGCATCCACAGCTTATCACGCACTGTGATAAGTATTTGTATCTCTGATATTGAACATATGTACATACACACATGTACATTAGAAACAGGGGAATACTATGATTTTGAAAACTTTACAGCTACGTGTGTGTTACTTATGCTTACTTTAGGCGCGCTTTTTGAAAATACGTATGCATGTATACATGTACATATGCGAATATATTTAAAAAGCAATTTTGTTAAACATAACATACATACATACATAAATATGTTTGAACAAAACTATTTAACATATGTATGTATGTATGTATGAAGATTGTTTACCCACTTGACACAATAAATTGAAGAAGGCTTTGTATGTTTGGGTGTATATATGTAAGTATGTATGTATCTGCACATATCTATGTACTTACATACATATGTATCTTATTATGTATGTAAGTATGTCCATATGTATGTATGTATGTATGTACATATGCGTGCATGTATGTATGTATGCTCACACGTTCTAATGTCTTGTATGTTTATACATATGTATATATACATACATATCCATATATACATACATATACATATGCAAACGTAGCTTTGGACATTTAAAAAAAGGCAAATAAAGCAACGTAAGCATATATACATACATACATAATTCTAACAATTACAAAGAATTTAAAGATGTACAGTCAAACTCGCATAAAGGCCACCGGGATAGTGCGGGCATATCTCTTAAGCAGAGATTTCACAATCAAGCAATCATTTTTTGTACGTATGTATGTATGTATGTATGTATGTATGTGTGAACAGTTTACTTAAATTTTTTTGCCGACTGCATGTACATACATACATATGTACCTTTCGAAGCAATTATGCTCCTTACACGTCTCTTACCCGGACGCCAACACCAATTTTATTATAAAATAGGTACTTATGAGCGGTAAAAATCGGCGAGGATCTCGTCCGCAAAACAGACTTTTTACTGTACAGTAATGTCACTGTTGTATGAATACACATACAAGTGTACATACAACATTTGTATGCTTGTTATATGTATATACATACATACATACATGTATACATGTATATACATACATATACATACATACATACATATGTCTATATTTTTGATTTTTCAGTTCCCTTTTAAAGTAACGGCGCATTCTCTTTTCTGAGTCTTTTTTTTCTGTCAAAATTTGCTGACGCTGGCTTTCAATTATCAGTAACATTTTTGCTAAAAACGGATACACACGATCGGCTGTGTTTAGGTGCGTCTAAGTTCTTTAAATATTTTGTAATGAATTACATACATATGTATATGTATGTATGTATCTACATACATACATACATACATACATAAGTATTAGGCCTTATGTGACAGTGCGGCTCTTAGCGGATATTTTTATTTATTATAATAGTTTGTTATATTTCGGGAATGTTACACTTGTCATAAATATTAAAAAATTAAGTTTTCTGCGGAAAGCTTGCGGTAAATTTTTAGTTTTGAGATATGTATAATAAAAGTGCAACATAACTTTCATATTCGTGTATGTGAATGTACATATATGATGTAAAAATGTATGTACATATGTACGTATGTACATATGTATGTATACGGTCTTGGTTTCTTAAAATAAATAAAGGAAGCAAGTACATACATATGTATGTAGTCTGTCGCCTGGAGTATATCTTGTACCAATTAGAAATATTTCATAAAGTTAAAATTCGCTGAAATCGCAATTAATTCAATATAAAATTTGTTATGTAAACTTTTCTTAAGACAAAATAGCAAGTTTCTTGCTGTCTTGTCAGTGAAGGAAACTTGTGCGTTATTCGGTACACAGCATGCTGTCTCGCTCACTCATATCAGCCGTTTTTGCATATGCCGTTTCAGTACATACGCATATCTCCAACATTTGTTGTCCGATTTCTACGAAGTTTGGTCAACTGACACATAATGGCTAAATAATTGACTGTGACAATTAACAATATGACACTCTTAATTTTACTCTATTTATTCGTTTTTATTAAATCACTGGCAGAGGGTGTATAAGTTGGTCAAAAGTTTGCAACCATAGAAGGGAGAAGCTCCGACTTTATTAAGTATTCAGGGACATGCTTGAAGAGCATGATTAGCTGAATTGATATTGCCACATCCGTCTGTCTGGATCAATAGCATCTCCTCCGACACCCTTAAATCTGGAATATATGTATGTACATAGCTTTTTATTGTTGCAGGCATTGCGTAAATATCTCGGAGTCATCCCGATCGGATAACTATATCTTATAACTCCCATAAGTACGTTTGGTAGAGAATAAAGCGCATTCAAGCAAGAATTTGAAACAAACTTATACACACAATAGCTCTTATAGTCCGAGATCTACATATGTATGTATGTATGTATGTATGTATGTATGTACATATGTACATACCTATGTATGTATGTACTTAGATGGTAATTCAAACGGACGTGGCTATATCGACTCGGCTATTGGCGCAGATCAAGAATATATTCTTACATACATACATATACTTTATGGGGTCTGAATCGCTTATTTCTAAGCGTTAAAAACCTCTGACCACTTTTATTATACTCTGCACGGGTATAAAAACTAAGTTAGGTCATATTTTCTTTTGTAACCTTACCTCCTTTGCGCCAATAAGAAATACATATGTATGTACATATTGCATGCATGTTTTGTACAAACATACACACACATTTATTCGAAATGTGCATTTCAAATATATGTATAATATTTATGTATGTATGTATGTACATACTTCAATGCGTCTGGAAATGTGTTAAATTCGGCTATATGATTTTCATGTCAGTACCATCCAAATAATTTTTCTTATTGTGTGTGTAAGTATGTGTGTATGTACATACTCATGTATGTATGTATGCAGAGCAGATTTCGAAATCGAGCTTAGTGCAACATTCTTAACCATGTGCATGTGTGTGTGGGATGTTCAGTGTTGCCAACAGTTTTGAAATGAAATCTTAAAAATTGTTTTTGATTTCATATACATATGTACATATGTACGAATTTTCTTAAATGAGTTGCAGTGTTTAACTTCGAACTAATCGAAAGAATTAACATTTCGGACTAGCGTAATAAGTGAACTTTTTGTGTTGAGACATCTACATACATATATACATATAGAGTTTGACTTCAGAAACTTTTAGAGTGTGAGTACATACATACATATGTACATATATATATATACATTTAATAATGTATGTATGTATGTATATGGATGCTGTGGTGGTACTCAAGGAGAACATGAGATTAACAGTTTTCAACACTGTACCGCTATGTATTTGTACATTGTACATAAATGTATGCATGTATTTATGCATGTATGTATTGAAATGTTTGTATGTTTATTCGAAATAGATAAGCCAAGCCGAGCACAGCGACACTTACTATTTAGTTTTCGAAGTGGGCAGACGTGTTAAATCTTATGGCGGACGATCAAGAACGCGGACGCAGGCGTCCATATAGGGGGACTTCATATGACTCCGATAATGCACGAAAAAGAGTTGAAGAGCCGGTAAGTACTTTTCCTGTTTAAAGTCTCCTTTGTACCCCATAAGTAGAATTGTAATACACAAGTGCTTGTATGCACATATGTACGTATATTCACAATGAATGAGGATGTATACATTCATACCTTCATAGATACATACATATGTAAATGATTTGGAAATCAAGATGAACATAGATTTAAAATGTGTAGCCACGCAACTGTTTTTAATTTTTAAATTGGAGTTTAGTGTTTTTTCTTTTTGTACCACATTTTTTTAAGTTCTGTTATGTACATATGTACATATGTAAATCAGAATCATCGGCTCAAGAATTTATTGAAATATGAAAACCGAAATTTTTGTTGTCTTATCTTATATTACTCAATGTCAATAAATTTGAATACCATTTATAAAACGACAATCAAAATAAAGTCAACTATTAATACCTATAAATTTTAAATAACTCATTTTTTGTTTTTCAGCGCGCAAAATTTTATAAGTACTCTGAAAGCTCTAATACTCGTCGTAGTCCGCCCATTACTCATTCTGATGTACCATCATCATCAAGTAGTAACCATGGACGGGCCAACGATCCAGGTCCATCAAATGCAGAGTATCCATCGACGTCTTATGCTGATCGTAAGCCCTGCAGCATTCCATGTTCATCCGTTACTTCAGGACCATTGGATGATCAGCTGCCAGCATCATCCCGTAGCAATCTTAATCGCCCATTCGTTTCAGATCCATTAAAAGTAGAGCTTGCTGCTTCTTCTTCTCGCGGCCAATGTGGTGGACGCACAGGATCAGGTCCACCAAATGATCGTCGTCGGATGGATCGATTTGATATTGTTCGCACACGACCAGCTGATATAGTAACAAAGCAAGGGAAAGATGGACAGCCAATTATGTTAACGGCTAACTTTTTTGGCCTAAAAACAATGCCGCAATGGCGAATAGTTCACTACCATGTTGAGATTACACCAGATATTGAAAGTATTCGCATGCGTCTTGGAATTCTATCAGAGCATTCCAAACACTTAAGTCCCGGATATCTTTACGATGGGAAGCAGCTGTTTATGACTAAAGTTCTTGAAAGTGAAGTTACTGTTTTGCAAGGCCAGTTAAAGACAGGAGGAGTCTACACACTTTCAATTAAATTTGTGGGTTTTATATCAACGGTAGAGCCCAGATTTTTGCAAGTGCTCAATCTAATTTTGCGACGCTCCATGAAGGGTTTGAAACTTGAACTGGTTGGCCGAAATCTTTTCGATCCGATGGCAAAGGTATTAATTTTTTTTATGTTCACCCGGTTTATTTACATTTTGATATTCGTATACGGATTTGCAGATTCCAATACACGAGCATCATATGGAACTTTGGCCAGGATATGAGACATCAATACGTCAGCACGAAAAAGATATTCTATTGTGTACCGAAATAACGCACAAAGTAATGAGAACCGAAACAGTTTACGACATTTTAATACGTAGCTCACACAATATTGCACGACATCAAGAGGATTTTCGCAGCAATGTCCTGGGACTGGTTGTTCTTACGGACTATAATAACAAAACGTATCGCATAAATGAAGTGGACTTTTCACAAAATCCAAACTCAACTTTCAATTGCAAAGGCAAAGACATTAGTTTTGTAGAATACTACTTAACGGTGAGTTATGTTGCAATAATGCGTAATAAGCTGTAGATCATTACAAATCATTCAAAAAATGTTTAAATAACAAAAGACAAAAACAATTATTGTAAGTTTAAATAAATTTTCAGAAATATAATATTCGCATAAGGGACCACGGTCAACCGTTGTTAATTTCAAAGAATAAGGACAAGGCCCAGAAAACTAATGCTAGCGATATCGTAGTCCTTATACCGGAATTGTGTCGAGTTACTGGTCTAACTGATAATATGCGCTCGAATTTTCAGTGAGTGTTATTTCTATTTATCTTTCTGCAGTCCTCGGTAGATGAGTTGTCTAAGTGGCCCAGTCATTTCAAGGCAACTGAACAACGAGAATCCGGGTTGGAATCCCAGGCTAGTGCATGGATGTAGTTTTCGTCTAAGCCGAAGGCCCTAGTTGCCAGTGTTATATATATACATATTATAGTTTACAACTATATCATTTAATAATAATAATAATATTTATCTTTCTGTTTTATTAAATGAAATAATATTGATATGTCATTCCCATTTAATAGACTTATGCGCTCCATGTCAGGTTACACCCGTATGAATCCTAACCGACGCATTGAAAGATTAACCGCATTTAATCGTCGGCTCCAAGGAACCCATGACAGTGTTAAAGTGTTATCTGACTGGAACATGAAGTTAGATGAAAGGCTTGTTGAATTGAAAGGCCGTGTTATCGATCCACAGAAAATTGTTTTTAGCCAAAGAAACAAGTAGGTACATTCCATTTATTTATAAAAAGAAAACTTGTTTCGGTGCTTACATCAATTTGTGCTTAGATGTATTCCCGATGCAACTGCAAGTTGGTCCAAGGAATTCCGTGATCGGCATATGCTAACAACTCCAAGTGATGGGCTCAGTCGTTGGGTAACAATCTCAACAGAGCGCAGTCTAAGGGATTTGAGGAATTTACTTCAAGGTCTTAAGAATGCCGCAAATGGCTTGGGTCTACGGATTAGAGAACCTGAACAGTAAGTTTTATCTTGATTTGAATGAGATTTTGATGTGATTGACTTCTGAATGAATTGCAGAATTACGATTTATGATGATCGCACAGCGAGCTATGTAAAAGCTATGAATGACTGCGCACGTCTGGATCCAAAGATAATTCTTTGCCTCGTACCAAATAGCAATGTGGAAAGGTTTGTTCAAATGTGAAAACTATACATTCGATTCTTATACCCTTGCAGAGGGTATATTCATTTTGTTCTTAAGTTTGCAACGCACAGAAGGAATCATATCCGATTATATAATGTATATAAATTCTTGATCAGATAGATAGACGAGTCTATCTAGCCCTGTCCGTCTGCCTGGATTAACAGCTTTTCCTCGGAGACCCTTATAGCCAGAGGGTTGCGTTTTCAGCATAGACTTGTTTTAGCTGCTGGCAATGTATATCTCGGAATCATCCCATTCGGACGACTATATCATAGAGCTCCTATAGTAACCTATCGGTCGTGAAAGATATATATCTGTTGAGTTGTAACAGAATTCATTGGCTATATGCTCCAGCATCTTATTTGCCATTCCCGAAATATAAAATAGAAGCCCTCGTATAATCCTTAAGGGTGCTGGTAAATTTTATGAAGACAATCTGCAAGGGCATACGAACTTCGGCATTTTTTAGTTAGAAGTTTGCAACGCACAGAAGGAAGCATCTACGACTATATAAAGTATATATATTCTTGATCAGGATGAATAGCCGAGTCGATATGACCATGTCCATGTCCGTCTGTTCGTCTGTCTGGATCAACAGCGTCTTTTCCGAGACCATAATAGCTACGGAGCTGAAATTTTCAACATAGGCTTCTTTTTGCTGCAGGCATAGAATTTCTGGGAATCATCCCGATCGGACGACTACATTATATAGCTCCGATAGGAACGATCGGTCATGAATAAGGTTTATCCTGAATAACTCTGTTGTTTTTCAATCGAATGCCACGAAATTTAAAATTTGTGAGTTTAATATATGTACTTATTAATGTCCACTAAGTTTTATCAGAATCGGTTGACTATATCATATAGCTGCTACCTATAGCTATAGCGGTACAAAAAAAATTTTGTATGAAAATATTTTTTTCTCAGGCTCAAAATTTTGAACTTGTAAATTTACAATAATGCTTCTGGTAAATTATATAGAGAAAATCTGCAAGGGTATACGAAAGGTTTAGTTATATAAAGTAACTTTGAAAATATTTCGTATTTGTAGGCGTAAAAAACTTTTTTCAGCTTTGAGCTCTTGTTTAGCAATCAGTAAGCCCTCGGTCAAAAATAATATTATAAGGCCTCTTCTTTCTTATTAGATATTCCTCGATAAAGAAGATTGGTTGCATCGATAGAGGAATCCCAACTCAGGTCGTGATGAGCAAAACGGTTAATAGTCGCGGTCTAATGAGTATTGCTACTAAAATAGCAATACAGTTGAATTGCAAATTGGGATATACTCCCTGGATGATTGAACTACCTTTATCTGGATTAATGACCCTTGGCTTTGATATAGCTAAAAGCACTCGAGATCGCTCTAAAGCGTATGGAGCCTTGGTGGCATCCATGGATTTACAAGAGAACTCGACATATTTTAGCACAGTTGCTGAATGCAGTGCCTACGATGTCTTGGCGAACAATCTATGGCCTATGATGGTAAAGGCCCTACGACAGTACCAACGAGAGCATAACAAGTTGCCAAAGCGCATATTATTTTACCGTGATGGAGTAAGTGCCGGCTCTTTACAACAATTGTTCGAATATGAAGTAAAAGATATAGTTGAAAAGTTGGATAATGAGTACAAGCGTGCCAATCATCCCCCACCAATGTTCGCTTATGTAACAGTCAGTAGATCTTTGAAAACTCGTTTCTTTTATCAAGGATCTAATCAAGTATCTAATCCACCTCCTGGCACTGTAGTGGATGACGTTGTAACATTACCCGAAAGATATGATTTTTACTTGGTATCACAGGCAGTACACCAAGGCAGTGTGTCACCGACCAGTTATAACGTGTTGTATAGCAACATAAATTTGTCTCCAGATCAGTTGCAAAAGTTAACATACAAAATGTGCCACTTGTATTACAACTGGTCTGGCACAACAAGAGTTCCTGCCGTTTGTCAGTACGCCAAGAAACTGGCTACCCTTGTGGGCACCAACTTACACGCTATTCCGCAGAATGCACTTGAAAAAAAATTCTACTATCTTTAAGTTTAAAAGCCAAAGAAACCTGGCAGTATAGTTTTTTCTTATTTTCATTATCAATTTCTAAAATATGTTACTTTTAAAAACGAATGAAGATTAAGTTTGAGTTAAGTTCTGTAACAATAGTTTACTTGAATCTTTGTGTTACGATAAGCTTGAACGTAACAAAGAAAAGTAAAATGTGCCAAGTGATTAAGTTTCGTTTGTGCTTTAATAAAGCGTTAGACTTGTTGTACACTTGTGTAAAACAATGGATTTTCGTAATTAGTATATTTACGTTATACGCATAAAAATTATGATGTTCTAATACATATACGAAAGAAGTAACTTTCTGGTTTAAAAAAAGGCTACAAGTTTTTTAAAAGAAATAAAAACGCGGCAGATTGAACATTTGTCTAAAGTGTTTAAAAAACTTAACTTGTTTGAATTGTCAACCTTATGCGATCAGGGGATACTCTTTCTTAATGGGAGGTATATTTTTGGAATTATTTTTTCAAACACAGAGGATAATTGTGCACATAAAAATATCTAGATAGTGTATATTACTGTATTAATTTACTTTATTTAGTGTCGAAAAGATCGCAGACATCGTATTATAAATGTAGCAAGTTCTATTTCTTAACAAGTTGCAGTTTTAAACGTTATAACCAACGAGATGGCGCTTGCCGATGCACTCGCCAATATAGAACCAGAATATAACCTCGGCGGTGACAAGGGTGTTTAACCAAGCCTCACGAACTGACAAGTTCTTGTAGCCTCCGCTCTTAGCACTTTTGAGAATATTTCCCAGACCCTGGCGTATAGCCGGAATATCTGCTGGCGTTGGTGGAGTAAGCTCCACTTTGGCATACTTCAAGAAGACATCAAGCTGAGGTCTAGCTTGAACGAGCAACCCTGCAAAAAAATAAGGATTACATAATTTTAAATCTGTGCATCTAGAATGGGAGCATTATATGAGTTTTCTATTCGGTGTCTACTTACTGCTCACTAGTCCAGATCCTTTTGTTGCCAAACTCGCCATTTGTAATTATAGTCTACAAGTAATTTATTTGAATAGCAAATAAATATAAAATTACCGAAGAAAAACCTTACCTTGTGAAGAGCGACGAAACAGGGTTGCTAATTGTTACAGGTTAAATAACAATCTATCGATAACAATCTATTGATTCGATTAAGCTTCACAAATCACAGTGATTTTCTTTTAGCCATTTATATGTGTATTAAGACGAACTTGGTATACCTCCGTCTTTGGTTTTGCCTTTTAATTTGTTTTCTGCTAAATTGTATACCTGCAATTTTAATATTTCTTTGGATTAAGTTACTCATGGGCAACCCTAACATCGATAGTCCAATACACTCGATATTGCAACGCACTCGATATTACCATCGATTGTGTTTTTTTTTTACAATAAAGGTGTGGAAACTAAATTGAGGTTTTCCACAAAAAACGCAAATTTTTTTGTTGTAACTTTGCAAATATTAAAAGCCAATTGGATTATTTTAACCGCAATGTGCTTGCCTATGTAACTTGAAGCTCGCGTTCTTCGTCGTTGGTGAAAGCAGATGCAAAGAGAAAATCGTGTTGAATGAACGGGCGGTGAATGTGAGTGTGCAATGATGTGTTAGCGAGGGGTTAAGGGGTGTGATAGTGAATCAAATTGAAAAGCAAAAATGTAATGTTAACTTTAACGTTGAAGAACTTGCCAACATTAGAAGCAAAGTACTGTAAGAAGAAAATGTTGGCAAATTAAATACGTGTTAAAACTATTGTATGCAAATTTTTGACTACGTAGTGCGTCTGCAATGTACACACAACACATACATATGAGCACTTATGTATATACACATGTATCCACAAATATACATACATGCAAACATTCATTTACCGACTTGTGGAACATTGATTATTTCATAGATGCTAGTGGGTGAGACATGTCAAAAAGCTTTAAATGCCTCAAATGAAGTAATAACTACAACGCTTCAGGCAATATACATATAATTCACTTTGTTAAGTATAACGGGAATTCTTAGTTAAAGCTGCGCTGCTATTGGGGGTGAGTTGTCGTCATGATATGTGCGCTTATCACAATTTGGTGGATATCCATATCTGCGGCGTGGGGTGTGGTCCAGACATTGGCCGTCTTCTTCTTATTTGTTTTAACAGCATGAAATATCGAATAAAGATAACTTTTGGAATTCAACAGTTATAAGCAGCGTAGAAAATGTTTTATTCTTTGTTTAATTTTACCGTTAGTGTCACTAGCATAAATCTTCAGCAGAGCGTGGGGCTTTGCGTGGTAAATGTTAGTAACAAATTGCGTGTAAATGTGCAATGCACATACATACATAAACATATGCATTTATGCTGTAGTATAGCAGTTCATTTCTTAATTTAAAAATACAAAAACATAATTAGTTTCAAACTCCATAAACTACCGTCCCACACAATGCATGAAAAATCCATGTAGGGAAATACATTTCAACCATTATTGATTCCGTGGGCAGATCTTTTGGGCGGAGATTACTCGCATAAAGTTTTGAAGAAATATATTTCGTTTTAATGCTCGTTCTGAGAACATTTAATTTAAGTTCCTATACCTGTTTTTCAGAAGGTCAAAATATAATACATATTTTAAAGTTATAATCTCAAAATTTTAGATTAATTTCAAATTTAAAATCTTACGCCGCACACACTAAGGCGGCAAAGATAGTTTTTCATATACAGGAAGCTCCAATTGACAATATGATTATAATGTCCGGTTATACATATGTATCTATGTATGTATATTTAAATTTTATTTTCGCTTGGGAATTGGGTGAACTGGCATTATACGTGCAATTTCACAGACTACTGCGTTCACACGTTATATGAATGTTATATCTAATACATAAATAGTTATTCGTTTTCTTCCATAAATATAAACAAATCTTGGTTGTAACAGAGAAGGTAAAACTGGAGCAAAGTAGTAAAAATTTACAAAGTATAACTTTCATTTGTTGGTAAAAATATTAACCAAAAGCAATTAATAAAAAGCAATTTTATTAAGTGGTGCGAAAAGAATGGTTCAATCCTATTATACATATATCTAATATTTTAATAGATTTTTAATTTATTTTTAGTTGTTAAACAGATCTATGTTATAGATAATAAATTTTTAAACTTAATTAACTCATTAATCCAGATATTATGGAAACTTTGAGAATTTAAAGCACTTCAATTACAAAGAATAAAATTGTATAACAGATATGTACATACATATGTATGTACATATGTATATACAACAGCAATACGAACGAAATTCAAAAATAATAATCATTAACGAAATGCAGTGAAATATACTTTACATTTTATTTCCTTTTTATTTTTACATTAAAAAAAAGATTTCAGAAATTATAGTAAATTGAATTGATCTAAGTAACTTCATTTATAAAATTTTAATTAATTAATTTTCCCTATGTAATTACCTTTGCAGTCAATGAGGACGCTTTCTGTATATGAACAATTAAGTTTGTTAGAGGTAAACGAATCAAATCCTACTGCATCCTGGAACACCTAGACGATTGTATTAAATATGCCACTGCCAAAGCGATCTATTGAACCAGTTCATGTGGCCAGGTCTGTGTATCAGCAAGATGAGCTGCAGTCGGTGGAACTGGAAACGGTGACAAACACCACACTGACAAACATTATACGCCAGCTATCATCGCTATCGAAGCATGCTGAAGATGTTTTTGGCGAATTGGCCAGAGATGTGGGCAATATAGGTGATCGGGCCAACTCATTGCAAGCCCGTATTGATCGTTTAGCAATTAAAGTCACTCAGTTAGATAGCACTGTGGAGGAAGTACCGTTAACTGATATAACACGGAAAAAGGCATTTAAGTCAGCAAAAATTTTTGATCAACAAATATTTTCACGTGCCACAATGCCGGCACCAATGATGGCGACATATGCACTTTGTGATAAGCCGCCGCCATTAGATAAACTTAATGTCTATCGGGATGATGGCAAGGATGGTCTTAAATTCTATACGGATCCAAATTATTTCTTTGAGCTTTGGCGACAGGAGATGCTAAAGGATACTGAGAGAGTAATGCATGACAAGGGCAAGAAGTTACATCGTCCACGACAGGATGGTGGCAGTGGTGGTGCCGCTGGCCGTGGCCACAAAAAACGTGTACGCACGCCACACAATACCCGGGAAAAGCAGCGACAAATAGCGATCGGCCAAGGTGAAACGCTAATGCCCAACAATGTAATCTATCGTACTCCGAATACCATAGTCAATGAAGAGGCGGGTTATGGCGGTAAGTTTTGAAACCAATTCCTTCAAATAAATGTTAAAAGTCCAATTGTTGAATCCTAAAGTACTCATAACTGAGAAAAACATTACATAAATTATAGAGAGGATATACGTATATAAATTTGAATACAAACAGAGCTGCTAAATACATTTCATAGTTCAATTTATGTTAGAAATTGGTAATAACTTTACTCAATATTCGTAATACAATAGTTTTAATCAAGATGCTGAAATATGGAATACAAGAAATTATAATTGATGATAATTAATTATAATCTAGTGGTAAATGAACAAAGTTACAGCTCAGAAAATCCATTCATCCATTCAATGTACATATGTATTTGAATAATTAGGCCAATGTGGGTCCAAACTGGGCACACATTCAGTAATAATGCACACTAACTAAATACTATTGAATATATTTCTTTATTTAATAATGGTAAAACCAACGTGCAATGCACAAATTTAGCCCAGCTAGTCCAAATCCAAACAATTGGTGCCGACAGCGATCCAAGGCAAATTCGGCGTGAGCCGTTCGACAACTATGATGATATCCCGGACGTAGGTACGATGATGCAGCATCACCATCGCTCTAAATCAATATCTTATTTAAGGCGCAAGTTAACAGCGCTCTCAACTAGCTTTCATCTAAATAATAACATTCAGCAATTGCCGCCGCCAGACCAAATTGTTTCATTATGTTTGCCACATGCTGCTACCCTTCTACCTCTTACCTTAATTGTATTATTCAAAATGTTTGTTATTTTCCAATTCGTTGCCGCTCACTAATGGTTAAACATTACATACATATTTCATATTCATATTCATAAATCATAAAATTCAAAAAATTTCACAAGATTCCAAATAAAATATCCTCCTTGTAAATTTTGAATAGTGCATAAATTACGGCTATGCGAAAAACTGGCATACTGCATCCTTGGATGAAATTGTTACGTTATCACATTTAATTGAAATTGAATGCAATCCCTAATTTAAATAGGAAAAAATACAAAAAAATTCCCATTTTGAGGTAACTTTTAAAACAAATTTTGATAAAAAGTTTGTTTGTTATAATTGTATTTGTATTGTTGTGTGCTTCATTACCCCATCAAATATCCATATCGAATGGGGCCTGTAAATTTTGTATAAACCATGCAGAGTGTACACATAATCATCTCGTTTGCAGATACAGTAAAGCCCTATAATATGCTCTCACATTTGGAAAATAATAGTAATCTCGCAAAGCAAACCGCCGTTGCAATTACAGGTCAGAGCAAAGAAAATCATTAATAATGCCAACATTGTTGAGTCAGTAAATGTTCTCTTCTTCTCAACTATTCAACTATCATCCCCTCTACTTCTATTACACCACAATCGATTGATATGCTCCTATTCCCAACCCCCCCGTCCGCCCTCTCCTATTTATTATACATAAGAACATGTTCTTGTACATCTAACATTTTAACTAAAATTTTTAATATGTATATGTATATCGTTTTTATATCAATTATTTAACACATTGAAAAAAAAAAACAATTTTTGCGCTATCTATTATCTTGTTGTTTAATAATTTCGTCTTATAAATGGTTTATTATATCATTCAATCAGAAACGATAGTAACATGATCTTATATATACCAAAAATATGTCCACAACATTTAAAAAAAAAAAAATCAAATCAAATCCAATTCTTTATCCTCAAAATGGTATCACCGACTCGTACAATTGGCACAAAAATGAAAATGATCAGGATTATATATAAATCTAGTCTCTTTAATCGATATCAAATTATTATTCTCGGTGCTATTATTGTGAGAATGTAAAATATATTTTCATGACTCCTTTATTGAACAATAAAAGTAGATGTCTCACATTTTTATTTGTAGTAAAAGTTAGCAATTATAGAAACAAGATAAAACTTAATTCCTTGTTCCTTTTCCCTCCCCAAGTCTTTGGCATTATATAGGAATTAATCTATACATTAATATGTACATGCCAAATTTTGAATAAATTGCAAAATTTGAATAAATTCTCTCTTACCTGCTGCACGCAATGGGAGATAAAAACTTTTTTTTTTTTAACTTTAGTACGTCATTCCTTAATCAACGATCACATCCCCTTTCTGATACTATCACAGCCATTAGGATGTAATAATTTTTTTTTTGTTTTCGAGCAATATTTTTTTAATACGACAAATTTCTGTGCGGAGGGCTCTTTAAAATTTATATACATATATATGTATGTATATTGTATATTGATTGACTGTCATATAATGCTCTATAAAATTTGATTTAAAGTACTATTTAATTGGATAATGGCAGCCGCACGGAAGGACTATTTGCTTGCAAGAATAATATGTCTTTTATTTATATATATATATATTTTTTTTTGCCTGGTTTTCTTTACTATATGTGTACATTGTACATACATATGTGTACTCTACTTACTACTTGGCTTGATTTAAATTGAGATCAACAAAACTCAATTTAATAAATTAGTACAATAAGTGATGTGAATTTATGTTTGAGATACGGAGATGAAGAGACTAAGATAATATCTATTGTAAATTTTATAGGTATCGGAATATATGATACACGTCCGGCCCGACCCAATTCAATTGAGCTGCGGCGTAGCTATCAAGAACAGATCGATGGCAGTGGCTATGATCAGTTGTCACAACAAACGGCCAATAGTCAGTATGCGTCTGCCTATGGCACTAACGGATTTTCATCGGCTGCATCGCAAATGCATTTGCAACAGCAGCAACAGCAACAGATATATGATGCTGGACTATACCATCAGACCCAGGGCATGTACGGACAGAGCGGACAGGGTGCTGTGTCGCCAGACCCGATTTATGGCCCAGGCACTCCGTCACGGAATAAGCCGCGACCTTCACAGCCACCGCCGGCTCCACCTTCTAATGGTAGCGGAGGTGGTACACCCACTGCATCACATGCAAATACACCAACAAGGGGCCGCAGCATGTCAACTAGTCGTGATGCATTGCCGCCACCTCCTCCAGTTCCTGATGCTATGTCGCCGTCATCGGGTATTAATGGTGCGTCTAGTGGACATATTGCTGCTAAACTCTTGGGCCGCACTAATAGCACATCGCGAGCTGGGTCTCCGCAGATGGCACCAAGTAATAGCGCCCAAAATGCCAATGACATGGTTATGGCTCAGCTAACAAATACTTTCAACAGCATTGGTATTGGTGGTAATCAACAGTTTAACTCACTTAGTGACTTGCCTCCACCGCCACCCGTGCCCGATCAGGTACCATTTGGTTTAAATTTCGTATTTTTTCCTATAATTTTGAAACTTATTAATATCTGGATCTTCAGCAGTCGCCGAAACAGTCACCACCGAATGCGGCACCACCACCGCCGCCGCCACCGCCACCATTGGATGAAGGCATGAGCAGTGTTCCGTATAACACTCCACATCAAATTTTGCCAAAGGCTTTGGTTAATGGTGAGATCCAACCTGTTCAACCGAATGGTGGGTCACATATGGTGGGCGCTAAGAAATTGCTTCCTCCATTCCATGATCCACGGAACGATTTAATGAAAGCTATTCGAGATGGTAAGTGAAAACCATATAGTAAATAATATTGTTTATTTAAATTGTATAAATGAATATTCATATACGCTTCTTCCCAGGCATCACTTTAAGGAAAGTCGAAAAATCAGAACAGAAGGAAATTGAACGTAATACGGCACTTTTAGATGTGGCATCTATTTTAGCAAGAAGAGTGGCAATTGAACTTTCCGAATCGGAAGACTCGGATAGCGAAGATGATAGTGAGGGTTGGATGGAACCCAATGAAACCTCTGCTTGATCGCTGATGGCTTCCCTAAAGCCGGATAAAAATGCAAAACTGAAGAAGAAAAAGTAATTCCAAAGAGATTTGATCCAGCGGAGGCATAATGGCTTCATTCAATCACGTTAGAAGGTATGGAATTGGATTACATAAAAAGCGCCAAAGCGTTTTCTACCACAATTTATATGAATATGCATATACACAACTACATATAAATTCATAATTTACCTACCTAAAATCAAAAGATTAACAGAATTGTATATATAAACAGTAATTAATGGCTAATAATATATAATCATAGTAATCATGTATAGCATTTGATGTATTTGAATCATGGCTAAGCCTCGGAAGCGAATATATAATTAAACTACGAGATGATCCGCATGCATTTTCAACGTATTAAATGATTTAGTAGCATAGGCAAAATTAACGGTAACTATTAGTTTGGTGTTTGAATATTAAATAATAAAAAAGAACATTTAAAAATGATTTATACAGTGAGCAAAACAGAAGTTTTTATACACATTGCATTTAGCAACACTATGAAAATTCCAAACTTAAAAGAATTCTTGATATAATATAAACATTTTCAATGGATCGACAGTTTGACCCAAATATACTAACTAAATAAAATTATTTCTTGTGCAATAGGTATGCAGAGCTAGAAAAATTACAGTTTACTCCTTTCCATCATGACATTGGATGAGGTAGTTACAAAGATCATAGTTTCCAAAGTCCGCGACCGATATTAAGATTAAACAAGCCAATTAGACAAGCAAGCCTTCCTATTAAAATGATTATTAATCAAAACTTGGATATGGAAATAATGATATCTAAATTATGCAAACAATTTTATACGCAAAACAATGAAAAAACAAAATCGTTTAGTATATTGTAAATAAAAATAAATTCAAATTGACTTTTACAATACTCCAACAGCTATGAAACTTACTTATATACACATGTATCTTTAAAGTCTAAATGAGTGCAAAAAGTACTCAATCATTATGTATCAAATATGTATTTGCTTCATAAAAATAAAACTATACACTTACCGTTAGTTGCATACATTTGTTTGCATTATTTTTGTTTTACCCAGCTCACTGCAGTATATTAGAATTACATATTAAATATTTGTTGTATAATTTGTTTAATTTAAAATAAAAGTATTCCAATCAAAGCGCCTCATAATTGAAAGTTCAAGAAAGAAAAAGAAACTGAAGAAAAAGTTAAAATAGTCTTTAATAATAAAAAATAATAAATGGGCAAACAATGAGTTGAAAGAACTTGTCCTAAGGGCCATACTATTAACGGGCTTTTTGCCAGTATTCTGTACAGTGTTGTATAACGTCGTAGTGCAACAGCTGAAAAGTGCTTATTAAATGCACTGAGATTTTGTTTGTCTTGAGTTTTTGTTTTGGTTTTTAGAATAATAAATTAAACTTTTATCGGTAAGGACAATAACTTCTCCCCACTCGTGATCTCTATTTTCGTTAATGGAAGGTGAATCATGCTCGTTATCAGCGTTAATACCTAAATTAAGATATCTGAATCCACCTGAGACTTTCTTTTTATCTATTAGGAAATAATGAGCGCTTATGAACAGCGTTTGCGGTCAAAAAATCTGCTTCATATTTTGCAGAACCGTGAGTCGGGATACACACATATCGGATCTCGAGCAGGGTTTAAGGAATTAGACTTCAACCAATGCATTACGCCCAATCTCACAATTGATTTAGTGACCTTTCCTAATGTTTTTATACGAAAATTCACTCCTGATGGTACTAAATTGCTGGCCTTTTCCCACGATCAGAGAAATCTTCATGTTTATAAATATAAAGGTTTTAGCACCGTCAGGTTAAATGCACTTTTGACACAAGCTGAAGTCGGGACATCAGAGTATATCACCAATAATGGTGACGAAAGTAATATGACAGCCAAAATCTTCGATGAGGTATTTGAGACAACTAATTTCTTAAAGCTGAAACTTTGTCATGGAGATTCGGTACGCTTCTTTCTACATCGAGAGTTTAGCATATTTCTAGAGGACGGACGCTATGTCTTACTGGCTGGCGTATGCATGATGAATTGCCCCATGTCCACAATGGACTATGTACGTTATCCGGACCTCTTCGATAAATTAGACATCTTCTCGTACGTATTTTATGTGGTGGACTTGGAAAAAGGATTGCTCACCGACACAATATCAATGACCCAAGACTCAATTCCAATTGCGCATAATTATGGTGTTTCCGCTTACGGATCGACAGTTGCAATACAGTCCAGACTTCATCAATGCGTATACTTGTATGAATTGGTAGATGGAAGATTACTTCTCCAGGAGACAATTGGACCACGGCCACGATTTTGGCACGATCAGCTATCGGCGGTAGGAGAACTGGATGTTAATACTCTGTTACCGATTACGCACGTAAAGCAGCGTATTTTAACCTTTCTTTATCGACAAATTGATCCAAAAGGTTCTCATGCGAGGGAAGAATATCAAAAGTTTAATAGAAATTTTGAATTTGTAAGTAGAAACAATTGATTTAAAAATTGCCATGGAAATGTACTACTGGATTATTGTGTATACTGCAGATAGAGCATATGATAATTGAAAAAATTCAATTGGTGAAGAGCTTCCTACTGTTGTTGCGATATGAAGAGAAACCAAAAGATACGTCAGTGTTACCACTGGTCGATCCACCCACTCCACGTCGCCTATATGTTTTCTACAACATCAACAGCGAAGAGGTTGTAGGAGTCTATCACGACGATTCTGTGGAATTGCTTCATATTATATTGCGTTTCTATGATGATTTGAGCAATGTACGATCATTGCAAACAGGCCAGGCACCATCTTCACCCACACACTATTTGCTTAAACAGAATGTTGTCAATGTTGAGAGTGCATCGCCACACTTTATGCGGCAGGCGGCACTGCGTTTCAATCCAAGCGTACCGGTCACCACACAAAGCTATACGGCATCTCCATATCTTAGATATGATATATTTAACTATGACGATCGACTTATATCGCCGAGTGAGCGACCAAAAGCCTGCTCAACCGAACCAATTGAAATCCGGGAACGAACCACCAATCGAGTGAAATTTCGACTGAATGTTAAGATGCGAATGCATTCTAGTCATCATCCTGCACCACGTGAATTGTGTGCGTTTATATGCCATCCTTTTGAACCATTCATAATAAGTATACAGAAATGTATGCATACTTATTCATACAGGATGCATTTTTATAACCAGAAAACGATTGTCGTTCAGTGTGATTGAGGCTCTGAACAACAGGATTAAGTTTGTGATAGTTTTTTGTAATTTTTTTGTCGTACAAATAAAACCAGCAATTTAATTCTGATATTATCTTTCAATATTGAGAAAGAAAAAAGAAATTTTTTTTTCAAATTTCAAAAATACAAAATGAACAATGCTAAAATTTTGATAATTAATTTTTTTAATAACACATTCAAGGTACATTTTATATTATTTATTATTATTATTTATATTATTTTGTTGGTTGGGATGAGTGGTGGCCGTCCTCTTTGTATTCCTTGTTCACTTTAAGCGAGTGATTAATTACGCTAGAAGCTCCGGGTTGCTGTTGCTGATTTGGGTTTGTGGGATCCTGTGGTTGGTTTGGAGTTGGTGCCTGTTGACCTTGTCCTGCCTGAGGAGCGTAGGGATATGGGGGCATAGGTGGTCCTGTTTGATACGGTGGATATGCCGGAGCACCTTGTTGTTGTGGATTGTAAGGTGATGGCGGCATATACTGGTTATAGGGATAAGAGCCGTAGTTGTTGGGATATGGATTGTTGGGATAAGGATTGTTAGGATATGGATTGTTGGGATACGTATTATATGGATAAGGATTGAAAGTGGCATAGGGGTTGTATGGGTATGGGTTATAGTAGGGCTGGGAATATATCGAATTATTATATTTGTGTTTGCCCTTTTTGCCTCCAAAGTGATTATTTTTTTCTCCGCTACTACTACTACTGTCACTATCACTATCACTGTCCGCCTGGACACCAATTTGATACTGCGACACCAGTAGAGCAAGGATGCAAAGCACGGCACCGTAGCTCTTCATTTTACTATCCGTGATATGATGGCATATACTGAATTGCCAAGACAAACTAAATGTATGAATTAAGATTAAGTAACATTGAATAGAAATTTTACACGAGCATTTTGATAAGGCAAACGCCACAAATACAAATGTACTGCAGTGATTTAACAATAGACTGACTACTGTATATTAGAATTATAATAATAATAACATATAAATTTTGTTATGATGTTTGTGTAGCGTAGAAAAACCCACGAAAAATAATATATACATACATATATATATATATATGTTTTATATATGTACATATGTACATATATTCTGTATCACTTCCCATAAGCGAATCGCTAAATAGACAAAAATGTTTGGGTTATACTTATGTACATATATAAAAAGGTTATCAGAATGAGACGAAAATTTAAATATAAAATTTATATTTAAAATATGTATGTATATATGTACATATGGGCGTTATCAGCATTCCCAATTGGCATAAGTGTAGGGTATTGGCACGGTGCAATTTATAGTATATATCTATTAAAGTACTTTATTCTTTAGATAATATATATATTCTTTATCAAAATTTAAAAGCCGGATGCTGACACATACATACATATGTACATATATAATATATATACAAATTTATAGTCGCATCTCGAGAACATCACTCAAAAAAAAATATTTACGCAAACGTTTCGCTTATCGCAATCTACGTCGTATCGGATTCCCTATTCATTGACAAAGTTGGGTATGCTGGAATATTACTAAAAAGAAAAGATAATGCAAAAAGACAACTCTTATGTCTTAAGTCAGTTATAGCGAAAAAAGAGTTCAAAAACGTGATTATAATTTTGTTGTGTATTGTTAATAAAAAAATTTCCAAGTTCTTCAACTTACATACATATGTACATATGTATGTATGGACATTTCTCAGTGATCTATTGAAATACTTATGCAATGAGTTGATAAGAGTTAGGAAATTCAAATTATTAAGGGTGTGGAAACGCTCGTGAAGATTGTACTCACAATTTTCTCTGCCGATCTTGAATACATATATTTAACTGGAAATAACACATCATTGACGTTCAAATCGCGCTTAAGTGCGTTTGAGTTTGGATTAAGTGTATTAATTTATTCAAATCGTTATGGAATTCTTGAGAAAATGGAAAACAGAATACAAGCACAAACGTAAGTTTTTCTTTTTTAATAATTACCAGATAAAATCAAAGTTAATTATTTCTTAGGGCTAAAATCTGCTGATCAGACACTGGATTATGATAGCTTGAGCATAAACTCAAATGTTCCAAACAAGTCTGATTCCACATCGTATATTGACTTTTGCTCCACATCTAATATATTGGAAAAGAATGTTACTAATTTGTCTACCAATCCAATACTTAAATACATGGGCTGCACCAACATTGAGGCAACGAGTTCAGAAAAGCATGTTGCGGATGCCATTAAGATAGTGAAGTCCAATCGAACAAAGAAAAATGTACAAAGGAAAGTTAATGTTAATGTTATGCCCAATGAAATTGAAGTAATCGAAGTAGATACATGTGAAATTATTTTACATCTCTCCATCTACGATATATCCTATTGTAGTGCACAACACGATGTTTTCGCACTTGTAGCTTCAGGGAAAGGCTCGAGCAATGATCGAGAGAAACTCTTGTGTTATGTATTCCAGTGTCCGAAGCGAGAGATTGCTAAGGAAACCACTATGGCAGTAGCCCGTAGTTTCGGATATGCTTATCAGCAGTGGCGTCAGAATGTGGTAGAGAAAAGCCACAATAAAGCCCTTAATCAACAGGAAAATGTGGACCTTAGTCTACTGAATGATACCATTGAAGATAATGGACCAGTAACACATAGTGAAACTATTAATAGAGTGTACAAAGCTGATGGGAGAAATTGGGTTATATTTGACTAAAGCAAAGAATTTCTGTAATAGCACACTAAATGAATTTTAAAATTTATTATAATGGATCTCAATTTAAATGCAAATAAAATTAGTGTTAACCTGCAATAACCGGTGGAATGTTGTTACCTCTTTTTAAAACTTTTCTTAATTTATTTTAATTATATATATATATATTTTAAAAAACTGTCAAATTTATTTATTTTTGTATATGGTATTTCAGCTTTGCTATGATACTTCAAATCGAACATAGGTTTACTACATATAGATTAATTATATACTGCGACCCTTTCCTATTAAACACAGAACGTTACTATATTTATGGAAATATCTCTTAATACAAGGAAAACACGCACACAAGTTATGAGATATTTAAATCAATTATTCATCAACAGAGTCCATAGCTGATTTTGGATTTGATATAGGAATAATGTTACCACCTTCAACGGTGAAAGGTATTTGCATTCCGCTTTGAGATTCGCGTTTTGGTGTAATACGTTCGTGTTGGGTTGAAAAGCAGACAGAAATGCGACCACTGCCGCGTACAGCGGTCATTGGCATTGCTGGGCGCACATTTGGTGTGGCCAGACGTGCAGGAGCAGTGGGTTGGGGGCTCGTACGTGTTTCTGGCTTGGATTTCGTATGTGTCTCCTTCCGTACACCGACCATAAGTGCTTCCTGGCAAGCGTTCTCCTGAAACTGCTTGACACGTTCTCTCATAGCAGCTTCACGGTTGACTTCCTTTTGGATTTCATTGCGACGTTTAATGGCATAACATTCAAGAGCATGTTCATCGCGCTGTTTGTTGCGCTCTACAATCATATCAGCAATTTCCAAACGTTTCTTTAATAGCATCTCCTTGCTTAAATTCTGAAATATTTCTGGCCAAAGACCTTTCTCCTTTTTAACCAAGACAATGCGAGCCTCGCGCTTAAAGATGCGACAGAAGCTAAAAATACTTTCTTTTTTCAAATTTTCATTCAAGAATTTATTAAAATTTGAATTTACCTCGCCATTTCGTCAATTTCTTGCGCCAGATGACGTTCAAAAAATATAGGCGGATTATTAAACTTTAAGTATTGTGGTAAAAGGACAACATCTGGTTTCCTGGTCACAAGGCGATTTAACTCAATTGAGATTTTAATGTCTTCCTCTGTTTGCGATATCTGAACCATGTTGTTTTCCAAATTATTATATTGTTTATTTGAAAGATATTCTGCCCTTCTTTATATATTACGTCCACGACAACAGTAACGACGACTACTATCTGACTGTTCATTTAGACTTCCGATTGGTTTTATTTATTTTAATTTGAATATTAACCGGCT
This sequence comes from Drosophila sturtevanti, assembly GCA_018150375.1. Classification (NCBI taxonomy): domain Eukaryota; kingdom Metazoa; phylum Arthropoda; class Insecta; order Diptera; family Drosophilidae; genus Drosophila; species Drosophila sturtevanti. The sequence continues at coordinate 3,167,270 of JAECWJ010000027.1, forward strand.
TTCAAATAACCGATTCCAAACAAGTTGCTTCCTTTATCGATCAAACAATGATTGGCTGGCTGTCCAGGCCATCCCTTACTTATTGAGGGTTTGGTTGTTTGCACACCTGTAACATTTATAAATTTGGCATTTTCTATACGTCAAGTTGTCGTGGCCTAGTCCTATTCCCCGGACTTGATTGAATTAGGCATTACAATAACACGCGAAACTGATTTCCATTTGCATAGCATGCCATTGACTTTAGCTATATTTATGCTCCTGACGTTCAATAATAAAAGGATTCGACTTGACGTAGAATGATCGGTGCACGTGTGTGTCTATGTTAATTACGCACGGGTACAAATAGTGTGGGTACATAACTTTGTCAATTTACCAACCAGGTCGAAATTGTATTCATAAAAATGGCAATCTCCGTGAATTAAAATACACTTAGTTTAAATATCTAATGGTTATAAAGAACCCATTTAAACTTCTGCCGTACCGAAGTATTTATACTCTATTTAAGATACGTTTACTAGAAAAAAATTTAAATTACAGGCTTAGAAAGTTTAATTTCTATTTTCACAGATAAACAACTATGGCTAAGTGAGTTTTAGCTGATCTAATAATCTTGATATAACATACAAAACTGACAATCTCAGGAAATGCTTTTACAATTCGTATTCGTATCGACTAGGACTCAATTTTCCTAAATTCTAGACACTCATATTATTGTGTACCCATTCGTAAAATAACCCAAAAAAAAATAACTGTAATTGTTGTTAATTATCATTTCTAATTTTTAATTGAACTTTCTGGTAGAACCTTGGCCACCTTACGTGGCTCTTTGATTGTTGTTTGCGGGCACTGCATCTCGGCCCAACCAACTGGAACCATTGGGACCCGATTTTTTCGCACATCGCTAGCATAGGCTATCACAACTCCAAGCTCTGTTTCTGCGGTGCTTAATAAAAAGGATTGTTCAATTTGATTGAGAACACGCGCCAGAATCACATCGCCGGGCTTAAATGATTTGTAAATGTCGACGCGATCCTTCTCCGTTTCCCGAACATCCTCCTTTCTTAGAAGTCCACGATAGCTATTCTCTAACAGTTCATTTCTAACGCAAAAGATAGCACACTTTGCAAATTTTGGCGTAGTCACTAAGACTCGTGCAGTGACCACATCTCCCGTCACCGGAATAATCAGATGAGAGCCAGGCTTGTGTACGCTTACAATTTGACCCTGCAATAAGTCAATGTATTCCAATTCGTGGTCCTTTTTATCTGGTATTACTTACGTTTTCATCTGAAGGAACAATGCTCACTATTCCCGACTTGGATGAGTAAATATAACCGTTCTGCTCATACGTGCCTACGCCCAAGATAATGTTGTCTTCCGTTCGGCACAGGCGTTCTCCGGGTAAGCAAAATATCTCCTCATCTGCCTCTTGTGCAGATATACTCGCATCCACATCAGTCATGGCCAACTATTAAGCTATGTATTTTATATGTAGCTATTAGCTAAATCAACAAGCCGCACATGTTGAAGGTTGATTTTGTAACCCTTAAGACTACACGAACTAGTTCCAGAAATAAACATTTAATAACTATTACGTTCACTGGTGTTTAGTTGGTTTAGTATTCCCTATCACATAACCCGATATACTGCTTAGTAAATACTAATAATAAAAAAGGCTGTTTGAGAGTGCATGTTTCTGCTATTCCTGTTAATTAATATCTTACAATCAACTAGTCTAATTTGGTTCTTAAAGAATTAGTTCTGTAACTGGTGCTGAGGACTATTAATTCCGATGCCGGTTGCCGCCAATAACACGGTTTCTTAATATATGTATGTTTGTTTGCTTGCCTTGGTAATATAAATAAATGTGAAATTGCAACATGAATGCTAGCATCAGTTTTCGTGAAGTGATACCAAAAAATTTGGGGCCATTTGAATGGATTGAAGTAAATATCAACACTGGTAAGGTTCTTTTTCGTCCAATGTATGCACAGTTCGAGTTCTGATATATATTTCCATCCCATGTGAGCAGGCACACAGATTACCCTGCAAGACATAAAGACGTTTGAAAAATCCGGCGGCTATTGCTTCAAGAGCGTGGGGAATGTTCAAACTAGGAATCGTTTTATTTATTGGTATTTTGGCAAATTTGATAACGAAATGTAAAAAGTAACAATTATTTCTTTCCCATCTTCAGGCGTACATATCAGGATGTCTTGGAATTGTCGGATGTTAGTTTTGATGTGTCGCTACTTAAAAATCATTTACGTTTGCGGTTTACCGACTCTGCCGTATTAAATGTATCATTAACAGAGGGTTCCCAAAGTATATTCCTTTTGGTGGTGACGGTCAGCAGTGTTCACAATTTTGTATTTCCAATAAAATCCGATGTAGAAGAAACAGGCAACACCACCACTTCTGGTGGAAATGGTCTGCAGCCGCAATCAATATTTTTTGATGTCAACGAAAAGGCGATTAATCCTGCCACATATTGTGTCGATAGTTTTGGCAATACGCCCAATAATCTGCCACATGTTGCCGTTTCCTATATGTCGCAGGTGGAGAATGACGCCGTTGCTTATTTTGCAGTTGGCTATCCAACAAAACTAATGCTTCATGTTATGGATTGTGCCACAGGCAGCACTACTAGCCAAGAGGTGAAGGAATCGCATTTAATGCCACGCTTTTTATCTAATCTCAAGGGTGCCCTGATGTAAGGACAATTTCCTTTCATATTGCTCGAACTAATGATGATCTTTTCTAGAGGACGAACTGAGGCTCAAGAAGTTCCCGTGTCAATGGCATTCAGTCAAATTGATGATGAAATTTATCTGCTAGTTCTCTACCGAAACAATGAGTTACGGTTATGGTCGGTGAATACAATGCAACCGGTATCTAGTATTAATTGTTCTGGGACTCAAGCTGAGTTGGGAGGACGTGAGTACAACGATAGCTAATATTTGTTATAGACTCCTTAAGACTTTAAATTCATCTATAACCAAATTAATATTGTATATATTTTTTCTAGCGCAAAATAATGTGATTCGTAAAATAGATGAGGAACATTTTTGCATATTTTTATCTCTCGATACAAGAGCTGAATTTGTACTAGTTAGCATTGTTCCCAATCTCGGTGATTCAAATGGTAGAGCTATTTTGGCTATTCAGCAGTCGGTGCCAGCACCCCCAATGGATTTGGCTGACTTTGATGCAACTTCATCTCACATTTGGTCATTATGGAGCAACGCCGAAGGAGATTTTAATGTGTCAGCATATTTCTTATGCCCAAATGGTACCATTAGCTGGGTATCAGCAGCACTTGAGCCTCCCCCAGATCGGTATTGTCTAACAACTGAACAAGGTGTAGATCCCCGTGAGGCATATTGTTCCTATATATTCCATCCTGGTCGGTTTGATCGTAATGTGATTGCAAAGGCCCTTTATGTAAGTTATAGAATTAAGATCTATTAAGTTTAGATTTCAATTATTTGAATTATCTTTTAAATGTCGTTTAGATGTTTCGCCGTGTCAACATGCAATTTGATATAAAGCAACTATCCATGGCCATACTTAAGGAGCAAGTTTGTCAAGCTGTTGAGGATGAAATCCAAAATGAACTTAAAGAAATTGTTGTAAGCGACGAGGAGTATACGGAAATTGCCACTAGACTATGGGATCGTTTCTATTCCTGTTGCGAACAATATCATATAAAATTTTCGGAACCAACAGGACTGGTTGTTCTGCCTTCCATGGATGCCGTTTGCGTTGTTAGAAGGCAATCCTTTGCCTTGCTACGACCCTGCGAAATGTTGGAACATCTCATGCTTATAGGCGAGCATATCGACACCTCATTTCTAACGCCGTTTTGCCGGAATGATTCAACATTGGCAGTGGGGCTTGTCCAATTGATGCAGGTTGTTACCAAATTTGAAAAATTACTTTCGGAAGATATTAAAATGGAATTGGATAAAAAACTATATCAACGGGAATCAGCTTTTGAAGTGGTAAACAATATGCTAAAGGAAACCAAAGTTGATGGACAGTCGGTGCCTGACGTTAAAGCCCTCGACTCATCCCTTATTAACGAAATGCGTCAATTGATGCAAGAAATTTCCGGTTTGGACGTAGCCGTAGAAATGTTATTGGACGTACTAAGTATGGTGAACGAAGATTCTGAGTCCCAGCAACCAAGTAAATGTTTTCACAAAGCTGCTTATCCACTCTTTTTACCAATTAGTTTTTACTTTCAGACTATTTTCAATCAATGCGTTATTTGCTACCAACTGGAGCATTATTTGGCAGTGAATATGGTCTTTCGGTGCTGGCCGAAACAGTTAAACAAATCGCCATGATACGGTTAGATCCAGAATTTAATTTTCCATCAATTCAATAATTAACGTTAATTCAATTTTCTTTTTTTAGTTTTTCCGTTTGTCGCAATCTGTTTATATTGCAATGCATATTGTATCGCGAAAAGCAGACAGAGAGACATAACGTTAATAGAAACCTTACCTTCCTCCACTCTTATTATGCCCTTGTTTGGATTGCTGAGACACCGATAGCCTTAAATGCTCCAGCTGGCTTGTACAGTAGTTTATTTATAGTAGGAAAAAGTAGCCGTTAAATAATTGTTTTTCGTTACAGTGAGGCATCAATTCAACGTTTAACAATGGCACAACTTTTTGATGGTTATTCTCGCCCATATTCAAGTAATGTTCGCAGTTTGGGAATTGGTCAAACAACGCTTCTGTGTTTATTCCTTCAGTCAAAGGGTCTCTTCACTGCTCTGTCCATGCTCTTTAAATCGTCCTCAAATCCAGAATCAGAATCATTATCGCTGCGTAAAAGTTTACTGCAACTTGTCGGTTTCATCAATCAGATGCTGTAAGATATTAATTATCTTTCAATTATCTATCATATCAATTATACTTTTCCGTAGATGGCCCGATGCTTCAAATTATGTGTTTCCTGAGTGGCTATTCGGAACATGTCATCATATTATTATTCAGGACTATGTCCGCATATTATCTAGTTGGTGCAAAGAAAAATGGCTTTCGCGACGTTTTATGTTAGCTGTTTCTCTCTTGGATTGTGGTGAGCCCCACAAGGCAGTAATTCATTTCAAGGAGGCTGCAAACGGTGTTCTTACTGAACCATTTCTTTTTGAGCATGTACTTAGGCACACACCCCTTTACGCCAAACTCCAAGGCGTGCCAAATCATGAGCATACCACCGAGGATAGGATGCAGGCTATGGTACACTATTATCTAAAAGTTATTCAACTTTTCGTTCAACATTCAGCTCTGGACTACATAACACAACTGGCCAATGTCGCCATGAACGTAATGTTACCAAACAATCCGCAATTGCCCATGTTTCAGTCGATTATTTTTAACAATCACTTACAACTGGGACACTATGAAGAGGCGTATTTTGCCCTTGTTGAAAATGCAGATACCTCAAGGCGCAAGGATTGCCTACGCCAATTGGTTATAGCGTTGTTTCAAAACAAAAGTCTAGATTTATTAACGCGTTTTCCGTACAAAGGCCTAGAAGATGAATTCGAGAACATTGTGGAATCGCGTGCCCGATCAATAAGTATGGATGAAAATGAAGTGTATAACTTCCTGTACGCGTTTCATGTCACCAAAGGCAACATGCGAAAAGGTGTGGAATTCAATCAAATGTATCGCAATATACTAATCAAATTCATGTTACAGCTGCAACGGTAATGTACGAGCAAGCCATGCGTCTGCAAATAGATAACGATTCACCGAATGCCCTCCAGAAGCGTTGCTCTTCATTGCTTGTATGCATTAATTGCCTGCATTTGATAGATAAAAAATACAGATGGATTGCCAAACCCACTGTAGGCGATGAGAGAGTTCCAATGGACCAAGATAGTGAGGAGGATATCAATGGCGAAGAAGTTGTTGTTCTAGAACTTAAGGATATAGAACAAGAACATCTGCTTGCAGAAGCTCTTAGAGAGTTCACAAAGTATCGTGCCGATGCAATATCCTATGAACAAACTGGAGCCGAAGAGTTATCCCATTTGTTAGCTACTTCCGGTTTGTATACAGCAGCTTTAAAGCTTAGCCGATGTTATGACTTTAGTGTGTTACCAATATTTGAATGTCTGACTGCCGCATGTATAATGGCAACAGAAGATGAGGCCACAGATGCCTGGTCTTGGTTGCAAAAGAATGACTTAGCTGGTAAGTACGAATTTATGAAATGAAATTTGATTAAGATTTATAATACAATTTTATAATTTCAGATCTAGCCCATCGAAATAAAGCTGCCGATATGGCTTGGGCTTTGCTTCAAAAATTGGTGGTGGACAATGAGCTGGAGGGATCGACTTCAATACGGAAAAGCGTTGTCAATAAACTACTCGCATTGAATGCTTTTGTCCCCCAATGGTTATATGATTCCTACAAATTGGCCAATTCTCGGGAGTTGTTGCATCTATTTGTGAAGCACAATCGTTTACTAGAGGCTGCTGATATGGCATGCGAGATGATTAGCGCCATGTTGGGAGCTGGAAGCGAATATTTTGATTTCGAACATGGGGTGAATGTGAAAAATACTCAGCTTTCGTTTCCCATTAACACAATTGATTTGTTGTTGCATGGTATGCGGGAAAAAGGCAAGGATCACATGGAATATGAAATGGTAAGCTTCAATTCAATAATGACAGAAAAAAAATGGTAAATCAATGGTTTTTTGGTTTATGCAGGCACGTGTTAAGGTAGAAGAGGAAGTCCTACGCTACATAGAAACTGTCAAGAGGACCACCGAAGATAAAATAAAATTTGCTATTTTGCATCAACGTGAGGATCAGCAACAGCAGCCTCAGCTGAATTACTGATCGAACAACTCAGTGAAGAATCCATTTTTTATTGATTAACTTACTTTAAAATATACAAATGATTTAAATTTAGAAATCGATTGACATGACTGATTCGGTCAAATATTTTTTATAAATGTTCATAAATTGAGCCACAAATGCCTCTAGATGGAATATATGCTTGGCTCCATTCTGCATTCTATGCTCATACTGGCTGGCAAACTCTAGTGTCTTGGCCTTCAGGATTATATCACAATTGTTGACCAGATGTTCGACAAGGCCACGAAAGATTAAATTGGGCGGGACACCCTGGCTAAGCAATTCGTATAATCTTTCGCGTACCTTCTCCAGCTTAGCCGGCGTCTGTTCGCTCATTATCTGGTTGGCAGTCTCACGCAAGAAGACCTGCCAGTCCAGTTCAGCGATCTCCTGATTCGCAGTAAAGGGAGATTTGGCAACCTTTGACGCCTCTAGCATAAGCAGGGCACGCCGCAAATTGCGTTCGGATTTATCAACTACGCGTTTTGCCAGTTCAACGGGCAGCACGAGACCTTCGCGTTTGCAAGTGTTCTGTAGTATGGCTGTGATTTCCGATTCGGTGGGTGCAGCCACTCTTATACCCAGACATCGTGATCTTATGGCTGGTATTATACGCGATGTCGAATTGACCGACAGTATTATGCGACAAGTTGCCACATATTTCTCCATGGTGCGGCGCAGGGCATGTTGGGCATCTTTTGTGAGTTCATCAGCCTCCGAGATTACAATTACACGGAATTCCCGCTGACCATTGATCTCTATTTGATGCGTCTGTGCTACTTGTTTGATTAAATCGATAACAACTGTCCGATCGTAGATGCCGGCATCTGAGGGATTCACCTCCAAGTGGTAGTTGCTACTGACGGTCATCACTTCGATTTTGCGATTGGAAGGCGTCGTGAATGTCATCGTTTCATTCCGTAGCCTCTCCACACCAGACCCATACATTTCACGCAGTAGACACATGATCCGAGTTTTTTTCCCAGCCCCCGATGGGCCGTAAAACATCAAATGGGGGAAATCACTTTGTTTGCAGAGATTACGAAGATTTTCCGCCTGCTCCTGTTTATTGATCACGGAAAATATAAATAATACAATTCTATACAAGATTGGGTAACAGCTTACCAGATGGTAGTCTAGCTTTGATAGCTCACGGGGCCGGTACTTGTCTACCCAGAGTGCCATTTCAACTTATTATTCATAAATTTTAATATATAAACAACAGAAGCTTCGTTGCTTTCGCTAAAGTGCGCGCCTTTTATGTTACAAGCAGAGGAATTCAGTGTTGTTAAACAATGCTGAAAGCGAAATGAAAAAAGAAATTTAATATACAGCGCCCTCTATTCGAAATCCCTATTTAGCATCTGGCATCACTTAATGTCTAGCTTCTGGCAACACTTACCACATACATAAATTCTGCGGCTGCGGCTACGAATAAGAGTGCAAAAATTACAAATCTTTTTTTTGTTTAAAAGTCGCAGACGTAGACGTAAACGCATGGAAAACGGCATGGAGAATGGTTCATTGCCCGATGGAGATCTATTGGATGAGACCAGCGATAACCGCAGCAACGACGGAGATGCTGAAGTTGAGGGGAGGCTGCCGACAACAAACACAAACGATTTGGATGGCGATGGTGATGGCGGAGAGCCAACAGAGGCGGATGAGCCAACGCCGGTTTCAGAAACAGGAACAGGAACTCTGGCATTGGAGGACAGCTTGTGTGAAAAAGACGTGGACAGCGATGTTCCCGATGAAGACAATTACAATGACGACAACGACGACGAGGTAAGAACTGATGCCGCATATACATATGCATTTGTGTGTATGTATGTCTGTATGCATGTATGTACAATTTTATACTACACAGGCAAAAGACAACTACGAAGGATTTAATGGAACAGGACGCAACGTCACTTTGCAAACCCTAATGGCCGCAAATGTTTTGCAGCCTGGAAAATCCCTGATGACTATTGAATACTTGGGTCAAAAATTTGTCGGCGATTTACTGTCTGATGGTAAAATAAAATCCCAAGAGACTGAAACTATATTTCTTACGCCCAGCGCCTGGGCTATGCATTGCAAGCGTATTATCAATCCGGAGAAAAAAAGCGGCTGTGGTTGGGCATCAGTTAAATATAAGGGCAAAAAGCTCGACGCCTATAAAAATACTTATTTACGTAAATGTGCTATGCAAAAAGAATCTTCACCCGAGAACGGTGATCCAGGTATGTCTGTATTGTGTGTGTGTGTGCGTGTGTCTATTGTACAAAATTAAATTTTATTTAATATAATAGAAAATCTCGTTTTAGATGTCGATCGAAAAACTGATTCACCGGAACTTATTGTTAAACGGACTGTTTTTGGCCATAATACCGTACCCAACCGTAATGTCATTCAGTAAGTTGATTTTAACTCCTCAGAGGTGGAGACCAATCAAAAATAAGTCTGTAAATAAGTAAAAAGTTCATATTTGGCAAGACTGCCTTCTATCTAAAACATTTAATATCTTATTTTTATTAAATGATTAGGCGTTAAGAGAATTAAATTACAATTAAACAGTAATTGTACAATTTAATACTATGTATATATATAAACATATCCATTTGCAGTGATGCTAATATGCTAATTGAGGCGGTGCCGTTCACTTCGGTTGGCAAACTTCAACCATTCCTAATTACTGTCACCTCATCAGCTCTTTTGCTGGCGGATTTTCACAGCCATTTAACGATGCGTGAGGTGTGTGGATATTTGGGTGGCACCTGGGACATGAACACACATAGTGAGTCCGGCTCGGTTAATAAATTTTCATATTCAAGTCATAATTTTATCTAATATGAATGTTTTCTACGTTTTTTTTTTATGTATTTCTTATAACTATAGCACTCACGATTACAAAGACATATCCATGTCGAAATACACGATTCGATCGTAAACGAGCCGGTGAAGTTGAGCGTGAGATTCAAAAAATGATGATACAAGATCAACTGCTATTGGTGGGTTGGTATCATTCTCATCCAAAATTTCAGGCAGAGCCTACTCTGCGTGATTGTGACTCGCAGTTGGATTATCAAATACGCATGCGTGGAGTGAGCGATCTTACGTATACGCCATGTGTGTCACTCATTTTGTGTAAGCACAAATCATGGAATTATTTGTATTTATATATGGTAACTAACCCGTTGTATTATGTCGCATTCTATTTAGCTCCCTATTATGAAGAGAATCCCACATTGGAATCGGTAATCAAATGCATTTGGATTGTACCGCCCAATGAGAATAGACAATCAGTGGAATATGGGAGACCAATGCTAATGCAATATTCTGTGCTACCCGATAAGGAAATACCTGAGGATGTCCGCACAGAAATTCAATTGTGTGTCGATTACTATTCTCAATTTCGTGGCGAAATTGTAAAATTTCGTAACATTTACAATAACGACGTGACATACAATGAGAAATTGAAGAACACTTTGTATCCAAAGTTCCCATCCAAGCAGAGTGATAAGGCACTGTGGAATTGGATATGCGCTGTATTGGATTGCGAGCAGGAGGACGATTTCATTCCACCCAAGACCATTAAAATTATTGATAATGATGAGCTGTTAGTGAAAATTGAAGATCAGCAGCCTCTGGCCGAAAGTGTTGGCGATGTTAAATTGGAGCAGGCCAAAGAAGAACCATGTCTGGGCGTTGTAATTGTGGATGAAGTAGCTCGAAAGATGGACGAAGAGTCTGCAGAGCTGCAGGCTGAACAAAAGGCCAGTGAACTGAAAGTGATGTCATTGCAGGAACAGCTCTGTATGCCATCCGGTTTGAATATGAATCCAGTACGGATGCTTTCACCGTTGGCGACTCCAAATCCTACAACCCATCCAACTGTTTTGCCAAATCTACATCCACCAGCTGCAACAGTGCCCGGTGGACAATTGTTGCCTCCCCAGACGCCAGTCCAACCGGCGGGAACAGTTGCATCCACAACCAATCTAACTGCCTCGCCACGGGATAGCCCCATAACCATTCAATCGAACTCAGCCAGCCCTGCCAAATTCGAAATGCCGGTGCGGGCCTCGCCGTCGCCTGCCAAATCGGATGCCTCTTCGCACGCGTCCACATCCCGCACACGAATCTCGCCTGCACCTAGCCCGGGCAAATTTAGTGTCAGCGATATTGCTCGCAATAGTCCGAGCATAACACCAACAGCCACGGGACTTGGTCTAGTTCCAACAGCGGCCGCCTGCCTACCAACAGCAAACGATTTAATGGCGGCCAGTTTGGCCCAACTGGCAGGACAATTGCCACCCAATTTTCTGCAGGCTGATCTTTCGGCTCTATTTCAGCAACAGCGTAAGGATTATGGCAGCTCATCACTTAACCAATTGGCAGCAGCTGCTGCTAAGGTCGGCGGTCCTAAACAGCAGGCCGCGCATAGCGGCAGCGGAGCTCTACCGGCTGCAGCAACACTGGGTAATCTTACTGATCCGAATGTGGCTGCTGCAGTTGCCGCGTATTCAAACAGTTTCAATATGCCGATTGCTTCAACATCAGGTGCTGGCGGTAACAATAATAATAGCCACAGTAATCCAAGTAAATCAAAATCAGAAAGGAATTCCAAATCGTCGTCATCCTCATCATCATCCTCGAACTCAAGCTCATCTTCCAATTCCTATAAGACAAAGCTCATGAAGGAGCTGGATGAACTTAAAAACGATCCATTGAAAATGAGTGAATTAATTCGATCCCCAGAATATGCTGCTCTATTGTTGCAGCAAGCCGAGGCACTTGGTGCCACCACCTTGGGGACATTGGGTTTTGGGTCTACCGATTACAGTTATCTTACAGGGGCAGGTGTAGGCTTAGGGTCTGTGCCAACGGTCACTAATCAAACTTCATCGAACTCATCGTCATCGGGATCGGGTAAATCATTAAAATCATCAGGCCCATCGGCATCCGCTGCAGCAGCTGCGGCACTTAGCGCCGATTACAACAATTTGATACAAGCGTCCAAGCTACTCGGCTACGATTCCTATATGCAACAGCAGACTAAGCAGAGCACCGATCTTAATGTGTTCCTGCAGCAACAAATGGCTGCAGTAGCAGCTGCTTCTATACCTCCACCACAAGTGGCAAGTAGCAGCAGCAGCAGCAGCAGTGGTGGTGGTGGTGGCGGCGGCGGTGGTAATAGTGCAAGCTCCAAGAAGCAACAGCAACAACAGCAACAGCAGCAGCAACAACAGCAGCAACAACAACAACAGCAGCAACAGCAGCAGCAACAACAACAATCAGCTGCCGATTATACTGCTCTATTGCAGACATACACCAAACTATTCGATCCCAATAATCAATTTGCTGCTGCTATGGCCTCATCGAATAAACATATGTCAAGTGGTGCCCACAATGAGTTGTCCGCCTTATTAGCCACCGGAGCGGGCATGGGTGGCGGATCAAAGCAGAAACAAAAGGATATTCAAAGCGATATGTTAAATCAGCTATTGCAACTCGATAAGCACGACACGGAAATAAAAACCTTGTTGTATCGTCAAAATAAAGCGGCAGCGGACTTTGATGCCTTGTTTGCCACACCATCGGGTGCCGCTGCAGCCGCTGCTGCTGCTGCAGCTGCCGCTGCCAGTTCAAAATCACCTGGATCGTCAGGTGGTTCAGGAGTCGGTGCACAGGCAACAGGTTTGGCCTCACCATCATCTTTGTCCAATCCGGCTGCGTATTATAATGTTTTGGCACAAGAGAAAATCCAAGATTATGCAGCATTTTTTCAGCAACAGCATCAGCATGGCAAATATGGGATTCCGGATCCGCTTTCAAAGACAACGCTAGCGGCAAATAATATGTTTATGTCACCGTCGGCGCTATTCAAGATACAACAGGATTCACTATCTGCCATGATGATGAAGCCGCCAAAATCGACAACGCCTTCCTCAGCGCGTACCAGAGAATCGTCCGCCTCGCCGGCTTTGGAAAGACTAACACCCACAAAGTCGGCCAACAGTGGGGCCGTTGGTAACTCAAACTCTGGTGGCGCTGGTAAATATAATTTCAGTGCCGTTGATTTGGCCATATCAAGTGTTCCCTCAAATACGCCATCACCATCTCCATCGGATGGCAGTAGCGGTTCATCACACAGACGACCCTCACCGGATCTAAGCCGGTTGTATGGGGAACTAGCACCACCGGGTGCACTTCTAGGCAGTGGAATGCCAAAGAAGCGTATGGAATTTGCATCAGTTGCTGATTTAGCTGCACCGCCACCGGCAAAGATGCCTAAAAATAGCATAGGCGATGACATTCTTAATTTATCGCATGATTAGATTAATCCACAAACTGTAGAGAACTGTGCAGTTTGTTGCAATGTGTGCTCGAATTTGCCACAGAAGTATGCCACATAACATTCATAAAAATGTCAATGTCAATGTGTGAATTTGTGTTAAGATAGAGATAAATACCACCAACTCTTGACTTGGACTCTTAATTTAAGTATTCTATTCTAAGTACTTTCTAATTGAGATTGCAGTGTGTATCGGTTACATTCTGTTTTTATGAGTATTTCGAATATATATTCATATACATATATATATATATATATATATATATATATATATATATGAGCGTAAAGCATTTGGATTGAAAAATTATTTCGGAAACTGGGCTATACATGCTAACTAATGAACTGTAACCATTCTTGTTAAATTTGGGCAAAACATATATACATACTACATATATGCCTTGACATTGGTCCAGTAAGCGTTTATCACACACGGGAATATTCTCCTATACGCCACATTTTGCTAATCCTAGGAGTGAAACTGGATTTTTACTCATGTGCGCTTTATATCCTTAAAAGTATAATTTATAAGTAATAATCTAGGTTTAATTAATGCACAAAAGTACTTTAAGAATTAATAAATATATATATATATATACATAAATATATATTTGCATACATATTTGTATGTACGCATTAATTTCACATCTTTGTCGCAATAAAATAAACTAGTTATTTAGTTTACAAAATTGATCAAATCCACCAGTTGCCATCTGGGAACAAGGGTAAACATTTATTTTGATTCAGTTTGAGAGATTTAAACCAGAATATCTACTATGCAAATTATCGAACAGATTCCACAAATACATTTGAAATCAAAACAATCTTTCTTAGATCGGTGGTCACGCATAAACAACCGGGGGCATGTCTTAACATGTGGATCGGAACATTATAGAGACCGGCTTTTAGATTGCGACAAGTTTCACCGGTAAGTATTCAAAACATCTAGAATTGGGGGCTGGAAAACAGGTGACTAGAATATGTAGATCCGCACGTATAAATAGAAGCGTTCTTTGCCTAGCAGCTTTAGTTCATTGCTTCTGTTCAATAATAATGTCGGAATACAAGGTAAATAAATTATAAATATAAAATCAGAGTGTGTTAGTAAGCTGAATGTTCGGTATAAACCAGTTTTCGAATTCCGCAACGTCGCGATGTCCTGCAGGACCTTTATATTTCTTTACCTTATAGTAGAAGTATAAAAATTAGAATGAGAAGTTTTTCGTATAACTCTATCAATAATATTGTAATGTTTGTTAAGTTTAAAATTTCGGAATGTTTATTCTTAGATTAAATATGGAAAAAAATTATTCGGCGTTCTTTACTAAACTAGTTTTCTATAAAAACTAATAGGTCATTCTTCATATATACATATGGTAATATGGAAATAAGTTTGTTCCATTTTTAATTTTTATTAAAAACCAAAATTTGTTTTGCTAGTTTTTTTTTTCTCTTTTTGATAATTGATATATGATTTCATTGCATATTTAGATTTTATTTACTGAAAGATTTGCACTAGGGAGTTTTAATTAAGGAGAATACACTATATTAGCTAATAATCCGTGTGAAAACTTATTAAATAACAGTATATTAAAAAATCTATCGATTCGCAATGTTAAAGCAAGCAAGTGATAAAATAATTATTTCAAAAGTTTTTAAAGTTTCGTTTTTTATTATAATCCAAAAATTTCTAGAAAAGTGAAATAAATGCCTTATAAGCTAAGGTACTCCTTGAGCTGTTCCATTAAAAAATTATGTAAATATCTTGAAAAAACTGATTCTGGCGGAACTAAGAGTTGTACCCCGCCTGAGAATGTAACTTGTAACATTATTTTGAATTTTTGAACGTTTGCCAATATGGCATTTTATTTTCAATTTCTTTTCATTCCATATTGTTTCAGTATTTATCGGGGTTTGGCTCCCATTTTTCTTCTGAGGATGAACGGTGCCCCAATTCCCTACCTGTTGGACAAAATTCACCACAGATATGCCCATACAATCTATATGCTGAACAACTTTCTGGTACTGCTTTTACAGCACCACGATCCGAAAATTTAAGAACTTGGTTGTATAGGCGATTACCATCGGCTGTCCATCAACCATTTAAACCATTCAGAGGTGCAAAGTTCTTCTCTCAGAATTGGAATGAACAACCTCCAAATCCAAATCAGGTTAACTAATTGTTTACAGACAGTTTAAAACAAACTTAATATATCATTTCTCATTTCAAACTCATTTAGTTACGTTGGAAACCATTCGATATACCCAAATGCAATTGAGAAGCGTTTAAATTTTGTTGAAGGCTTGCACACGATTTGCGGAGCTGGTGATCCTCGAGTTCGTCACGGTCTGGCCATTCATGTGTATCTATGCAATGTATCTATGGAGAATTCGGCTTTCTATAATAGTGATGGTGATTTTTTAATTGGTAGGCATCTTTACACTATGTTTAAAATTGACTTTTATATGCTAGTTATCATTATAAAAAGTTCCACAACAGGGAGTACTGGATATAACGACTGAGCTTGGCAAAATGAGAGTGGCACCAAATGAAATTTGTGTTATTCCACAAGGAATTAGATTTGCTGTTAGTGTGGAATCAGTCAGTCGGTTAGTGTATGCTAAATATTAGTGGCATACACTATTTAACTTATCTTTATTTTAGAGGTTATATACTTGAAGTCTACGATGGTCACTTCTGTTTGCCCGATTTGGGACCGATTGGTGCTAATGGCCTGGCAAATCCAAGAGATTTTCTGACTCCAGTCGCTTGGTTTACCGATAAACCTTATGATGGTTGGTAATAATTCGATAATTTCAAACATATTAACATGTAATTATTTTTTTTAGAAGTTTCATGTGATTTCCAAATATCAAGGTTGCTTATTTCTGGCCAAACAGAATCATACCGTATTCGATGTTGTCGCCTGGCATGGGAACTATGTGCCATTTAAATATGATCTAAATAAATTTATGGTAATTAATTCAGTTAGCTTTGATCATTGTGATCCAAGCATATTTACAGTGTTGACGTGTCCGAGCTTACGTCCTGGTACAGCGATAGCTGATTTTGTAATTTTTCCACCAAGATGGTCCGTGCAAGAGCACACATTCCGTCCACCATATTATCATAGTGAGTATAACTTGATTTTTATTTAAACGAACACATATAAATTGGATTACTTGATTAAAGGAAACTGTATGAGTGAGTTCATGGGTCTTATATTGGGACGCTATGAGGCGAAAGAAGATGGATTTGCTGCAGGTGGTGCCACTCTTCATTCAATGATGACACCACATGGTCCTGATGTTAAGTGTTTTGAAGGTGCTTCCAAAGCAAAATTGGTACCGGAACGTATAGCTGAAGGAACTCAAGTGAGTTGCAGATACTTTAATTGTTAATCCATATCAATCATTCATTTTAATTGTATGTGAACAAAAGGCATTCATGTTCGAGTCTTCGCTAAGTCTAGCCGTAACCAAGTGGGGAGAGGAAACCTGTCAGAAACTCGATGCCGCATACTATGAATGCTGGCAGTCTTTAAAGGACAACTTTTCCCATTCGAAATGAAGACTAATTGGCTTTAATTAGGTAAAACACATACACACACAAAAATGTACACTCAATCTTATTCTTAAATAAATACAACCTTATGTAATACATTTAATAATTGATCTTAGATTCCAAATACTTGGAATTGTGTGTTTTAGAGCCGAAATGTATGTACATACAATAAATGAACAATCTGCATTCCTAATATATGTAAGTATAATATAATAATATTATATGTCTGCGCGTAAAGCGCGTATTTGATTTTTATGGACTGACGACAGTCGGATTGATCGGTTCTGTATTTCGGCTGTAATGTTGCATCAGCTTCTAATGGAGCTGTGATTGGTCATCTGCATTTTGTCGCTTAAAGAATAGCGGGCGACAGCGTATTGTCGCTGACGCCGAATGCCAATCAGTACAAATGCCATTAAGACGAAAGCTCTTAGAATTTATGCACATTTAAAAGAAAGTAACTCAGATGCAGTCTTAGTAACCAAAACATCTAAGCAGGAATTCTTAGCTAGCAAAGGCTGGTTCGATGACTTTAAATCTCGCTTTGGATTACACAATATTAAAGTGCATGGTGAAACTGGATCGGCAGACGTAGAAGCTGCGAAGGTTTACCCTAAAACTCTTGCTAAAATCATTGAAGACGGTGGTTACAAGGGAGAACAAATTTTTAATGCGGACGAAACAGGTCTAAATTGGAAAAAAATGCCGCGTCGGACATACATTTCGAAAAATGAAAAAGTTGCACCGGGTTTTAAGGCCGCAAAAGACAGAATTACTCTACTTCTCTGTAGTAATGCATCTGGTGACTACATTACGAAGCCTTTATTTATAAACCGCTCGTTAAATCCCCGAGCGTTGAAAAATGTCGATAAATCCAAGTTACCAGTTTATTGGCGGGCAAATAGCAAGGCTTGGGTTGCAAGCAGTATTTTTCGAGATTGGTTTTTAAATTGCTTTGTACCTGAGGTTGAAACTTATTTGAAGATTAAGAACATCGATTTCAAAGTGCTTTTAATAATTAATATTGCCCCAAAAGACTTAAACCATCCCAATGTAGAAATGGTGTTCCTACCACCTAATACCACGTCTATCATTCAACCGTTAGACCAAGGTATAATATCAACGTTCAAAGCATTTTATATTCGGCAAACATTCCAACTTATTCTTGATAAAATGGATTCCAATCCTAACATGACCGTTACAGAACTATGGAAAAATTTTTCAATTTTAAACTGCATTCAAATTGTAGAAAAATCTCTTAAAGAATTAAAGCAGACCACGCTAAATGGCTCATGGAAAAACATATGGCCGGAGATTGTTGCAAAAAATAATGCTGTGCCACCATTACATGTGGAAGTGAGCCGTATATTAACGATAGGTCAACGTTTCAGTGGAGAAGGCTTTGACGATATGAACGAAGATGACATTTATGAAATTATGAATGAAGGTACAGACCTCACCGAAACAGACCTAATTCAATTAACAACTGAATCTCCATCCGTCTCAAATCTCGCACAAGATGACGTCACTTCGGTAGAAGATATCTGTGAATCAATACCCAGTTTCACTCTGAAGCGCATACGAGAGGGTTTAAGTTTGGTTGAGAAAATGAAATTTTTCTTTACAACTAATGATCCTTCGCTATAGAGATCCAGCAAAATAATAAGGGAAATAGATATTAATCTAGCACCTTATTACGAAATTGAAAAGGAGCTTAAAAAAATCACCCACCAAAAACTGATAACAGATTTTGCAATTATAAAACCAGTAGAAGAATCACAAGGTCCCACAACTAGTTTCTTATCCAATAGCGAAAACTATGTTGAAGAAATATCTTCTGATGAAGCTATTGCTCCCCCAAAACGCCCACGTGCAAAGATCTTTGAAGACAGTGAAACAGACTAAATACCATATGAAGTTTGAAGAATAACAATGAAGTTTTTAATAAACATTTAATTTGTTTTAGTTTGTTTTTTGAATTTTGAAATATGTATGTACATATGTATTATTATTCATATGTGTATTTAATTGTATAAGAAAGTATGAACTTTAGTATTGAAGTATTTTTCCACGAAATGGAAAAAATAAGTGTGCTTAGTGAAATAAAAAAAGAGTGCCAAAATAACAAAAACAAAACGACATATCATCGCCGGTGATTTGCACGGAGATATGTCGTATCAAAACGTCATTTCTCCGCCGTTTAAAAACAATATATCAAATACAAATTATATTTTTTAACACTTGCTCTCTGTGTTCAGCTTTTGTTTCAAGTGTTTAATTGCCAATTTTTTTTTTTTATAATATAAAACTCGATTTATTTTAATTATAATTTAATGTTCAACAGTTTAACAACTTATATCTGAATAGCGGAAGGCTTGTACGTATAATTAGAGGGCGCAGCAGATTATTTCTTCTTAATCTTGATTAAGCACAAAACGATGCGTTCTCGCTGACTGACCCAAAAAGAATTAGACAGAATAGACACAGAACAAAAGTGACGCGGCTCAAGCTTGCCCACTTGCAATTTCATTTACCGTTGCCGGCACGCGTCTTTCGTTCTCTCTCTCTTTGTCAGTAACGGAAGGCAAACAACTTAAGAGATCGGGAGAGTATAGAAAGGGAGACAAAGACTAAAAACTACTCTTTAGGGACGGGAGTACATGAACTAACAACAGACCTTACAATAAGATTTGCAAAATAACATTCCGGCATCCAAAAAATATTCGGAGAAAGATAAAAGTCAACGGTCGTTTCATTTTCAATAACAATTGAAATGAAACTAAAAATAATTGAAAAACATCAAAATGGTTTGAGGGTGTCTGATTTAGGTAGAGCATTCAACTTATCAAAGTCAACGATTTCTACTTTCCTCAAGAATAAGGATAAACATGAGTTGATAAACGCTTTTAATAGAGTATCAAGAGTTTCTTCGCAACGGTTGCGGATTCTCGATGATGTTCAAAGATTGCTTCCCATATAGATTCTCATATAGAATAGGAAATGAAAGGCGACACTGTTACGCAGAACACAATTTGTGAGAAGGCTAAAACGATGTTTACCAATTTTAATAAAATATTTTGGTGAATTTATTTAGTTTTTTTAAGTTTTGATGCATTTTTTGTTATTTTTATTCAATAAAAGTTTAAATAAAAACATATTATAGGGTATTTTTTTTTCAACCTGGAACGCATTATTTCATTTTACATTGATTTATATGGGAATAGAGGTGTCGCTTAACGAACGTTTCGGATAACGATCAAGACGCTGGAACGAATTGTGTTCGTTAACCAAGGGTCCACTGTATTTGATTTATATGGACTGACGACAGTCGGATTGATCGGTTCTGTATTTCGGCTGTAATGTTGCATCAGCTTCTAATGGAGCTGTGATTGGTCATCTGCATTTTGTCGCTTAAAGAATAGCGGGCGACAGCGTATTGTCGCTGACGCCGAGTGTGGTTCGGAAGCTAGCACAAAGCAGAAATTTGCAACGCATGTTAGTTGAGTACAGAACTTGCGTGAGTCTGTTTAGTGGAATAGTCTTTTTTTCGCGCGTGCCAAAAGTGTGTTGCCTAGGACCGATAATTGTTTGAGCTGTGTGAGGCATTATGGACTACGAAAATATTGAATTCGAGCTCAGAGAAGGAAGCCGTGCGGGTTGTTCTTTGTTGTTGTTTACTCTGAGTGAGCAACAAATTTACGTTAAAAATAAACAGTTAAAGAACGGTTCTACCACATATACGTGTCGTGTAAAAGAAGAATATATGGTGCATGCTCATGGTCCACAGGGCCACGAAATGGAAAAAATAAGTGTGCTTAGTGAAATGTGCCATTTAAATATGATCTAAATAAATTTATGGTAATTAATTCAGTTAGCTTTGATCATTGTGATCCAAGCATATTTACAGTGTTGACGTGTCCGAGCTTACGTCCTGGTACAGCGATAGCTGATTTTGTAATTTTTCCACCGAGATGGTCCGTGCAAGAGCATACATTCCGTCCACCATATTATCATAGTGAGTATGATCTCATTTTTATTTAAACGAACACATATAAATTGGATTACTTGATTAAAGGAAACTGTATGAGTGAGTTCATGGGTCTCATGTTGGGACGCTAAGAGGCGAAAGAAGATGAATTTGCTGCAGGTGGTGCCACCCTTCATTCAATGATGACACCACATGGTCCTGATGTTAAGTGTTTTGAAGGTGCTTCCAAAGCAAAATTGGTACCGGAACGTATAGCTGAAGGAACTCAAGTGAGTTGCAGATACTTTAATTGTTAATCCATATTAATCATTCATTTTAATTGTACATATGTGGACAAAAGGCATTCATGTTCGAGTCTTCGCTAAGTCTAGCCGTAACCAAGTGGGGAGAGGAAACCTGTCAGAAACTCGATGCCGCATACTATGAATGTTGGCAGTCTTTAAAGGACAACTTTTCCCATTCGAAATGAAGACTAATTGGCTTTAATTAGGTAAAACACATACACACACAAAAATGTACACTCAATCTTATTCTTAAATAAATACAACCTTATGTAATACATTTAATAATTGATCTTAGATTCCAAGTACTTGGAATTGTGTGTTTTAGAGCCGAAATGTGATGCTCGGTGCAGAGCGAGGACTTCGATTGCTGATGGCTTGGCTGCCATTCAATCGGCAGACACACAACTGGTTGCAATTGATCTGCGTAGGGGCTGTTACATTTTGTAGATTCTGTGCTTCACGGGAATTGGTTACATTGTCATCCGATCGTCTGCTGTATAAGCATTTTGTGGCACAATTACAAGAGCCTGTATTGATGTTCATGGATGTGTTGCGAAACTGCAGTAAGGATAATTCTTTGGCCCTGCTCATTGTCATCGGACAATGGCCATCTAATGTATCCACTGTACTGATGAGATCAGGGGCTAGCTCTGACTGTGTACGATTAGTAAGCCAGTAGGTCTTCATATTGCCCTTACCCTGAAATTTAAAATTAAATTAGATGGTTTTTTTTTTTATAATATAAGTATTTAACCTTGATATTGGTGAGTCCACGTTCAATGCAAGAGTAACCGCCTATGGTAACAAGGAGTTGATAAGTTGCTTCTGAGATGTGAATTTTCATGGATTCGCCAGTACTTTCCATACGGGAAGCTGTATTCACAGTATCACCAAATAGGCAATATCGTGGCATCTTGATATATAAATTAATTAAAAAACTAGAAAGATGGACTAACTTCGGCCGTGCCGAAGTTCGTATACCCTTGCAGATTTTCTCTATATAATTCACCGGAAGCATTATTGTAAATTAAACATACCAAATTTACAAATTCAATATTTTGAGCTTGAGGAAAAAAATTTTTCATACAAAATTTTTTTTTGTACCGATTGTTCCTATAGCAGCTATATGATATAGCCAACCGATTCTGATCAGACTTGGTTGAAGTATCAAGAAGCATATTAAACTCATAAATATCAAATTTCGTGGCATTCGGTTGAAAAACAACAGAGTTATTGAGGATAAGCCTTATTCATGACCGATCGTTCCTATGGCAGCTATATGATATAGTGTCCGATTCTGATCAAACTTGGTTGAAGTATGAAGCATATTAAACTCATAAATATCAATTTCGTGGCATTCGGTTGAAAAACAACAGTTATTGAGGATAATCCTTATTTATGACCGATCGTTCCTATTGTATAGTCGTCCGATTCTGATCAAACTTTACAAATTCTATATATAGTCGTCCGATTCTGATCAAATTTACAAATTCAATATTTTGAGCTTGAGGAAAAAAATTTTTCATACAAAATTTTTTTTTGTACCGATTGTTCCTATAGCAGCTATATGATATAGCCAACCGATTCTGATCAGACTTGGTTGAAGTATCAAGAAGCATATTAAACTCATAAATATCAAATTTCGTGGCATTCGGTTGAAAAACAACAGAGTTATTGAGGATAAGCCTTATTCATGACCGATCGTTCCTATGGGAGCTATATGATATAGTCGTCCGATTCTGATCAAACTTGGTTGAAGTATCAAGAAGCATATTAAACTCATAAATGTCAAATTTCGTGGCATTCGGTTAAAAAACAACAGAGTTATTGAGGATAAAGCTTATTCCTGACCGATCGTTCCTATGGGAGCTATATGATATAGTCGTCCGATCGGGATGATTCCGAGATATACAATGCCTGCAGCAAAAAGGAGCCTATGCTGAAAATCTCAGCTCTGTAGCTCTTATGGTCTCGGAGGAGAAGCTGTTGATCCAGACAGACGGACAGACGGACAGACGGACATGGTCATATCGACTCGGCTATTCATGCTGATCAAGAATATATATACTTTATATAGTCGGAGATGCTTCCTTCTGTGCGTTGCAAACTTCTGACCAAAATTAATATACCCTCTGCAAGGGTATAAAGATATCAAAAAATATATTTCAAAATCTACCTTTTGACCCACAACACCAGCTGCACATGGTCCGGAATGTATGCCAATACGTATCTGCATTGTCTCAGTTGGTTTATGTTGGATTTTCAGATTGCCCACATATTCAAGTAGATGTAGGGCAAGGGATGCAATTTCACCTGCATGACGATTGCCATTATGTAATGGTAATCCTGATACTACCATATACGCATCACCAATTGTTTCCACCTAAAAATTAGATGAAAATTTAGTGATAGCTAATCTTACTTTTATCTTACCTTATAAACATCATAATTGGATATGATAGAGTCACAGCAAGTGTACAAATCATTTAACATTTCTACAACCTCAAATGGTGTGCTCGTAGTGCAGAGACTATAAAAATAATAATATTACAATAACCCAATAATGAAATAGGATTCATTATTAAATATATACATACTGCGTAAATCCCACAATATCGCTAAAGAGAATGGTTACACAATCGAAGCATTCCGCTTCAACAGGATCACCACGTTTTAATAATTCGGCCACAGTTCTGCAATGTAATCATTTATGTTTATTATACTAAATAAAAATTATATATATGTAGAAAATTTATATATGTACTTGGGAAGCATTTGATATAGAAGCATATCTGTTTTCTTTTTCTCCTCATAAAGTAAATTGGTACGTTCCTGCACTAAACCTTCAAGATTATAAGCATATTTCTCCATTATAGCCAGCATATTATCAAATATATTTGGTTTTCTATAATTAGATATTATTTTTAAAATGTTTAAAGAAACAAACTACTTTTTAACTTACAGTCCAGCTTGAAGTTCTTTTAAACGCATTCGAACTAGCCTAATATCCGGACGACTCTCCGGATCTTCTTCCCAGCATTGACGTAAACATTGTCTTATATAATCGGGTATATTTAAATGTGTGTGTGTTAGTGCTGGTCGAAATATACCATGTTGCAATAATTCGGGGCACTTGACAAACTTGATAATTTCTAGAAATTTTTATTAGATCAGCAATTAAATGATTGTGACGTATACTATGGCATAACAAAGGTTTCTAAGTACCATCTTTTGTGTAAGTTGTCTCGCCCCAAGGTCCCTTGCGACCAATCATTTCATAAAGGAGTATTCCAAATGAATAGACGTCACCTTTTTGTGAGCCACGTGCTGGTCGATAGGAATCCCTTAAAAGCTCAGGCGCCATACAAAGAGCACGTTTCAATTCCAATTCAATTCTGTAGTTTATATTTACATATATAAAATATATATGTATATTTATGTACATTTATATATTTTGTCTTTTGTGGTTAACCATGCATATTTCTTACTTGTTTGGCTCTTCTTCGCCTGACTTCAGTTCGTGTAGGCCAAAGTCAGATATTTGGCATACCCAACGCGAATCGATAAGACAGTTGCTAGACCGCAAATTTCCATGCGATATAATCTCTGAGTCGTGAAGATATATCATACCTTTTAGTATGTCCGAAACGAGTGATGAAATAAACATATGGTCCAAGTGTAAATCTTCATTGGCTAGCACATCCTCCAAGCTGCCACGAGCACAGTATGTAGTAAAAATAATTACCGATCCATGTTCCACAGAAGCACCAATAAAATTAATTATATTTTCATGGCGCACCTAAAATAAAGGTTACAGAGTAGAGTATAGAGTAGCGATTTATTTGATTTGATTTGTCTTACCTCTCGCATTAGTTTAAGTTCTTTACGAATCGATCGAGTTATATCCACATTTTTTTTATGTACTTTTTTCATGGCCACAATATTGCCACGAAATAGTGCTTAGATAAAGAAGAGGTTAGAACATTAAATATATATAAGAAGATAAGAATATTAAAGATATATTAAAGATTTCTTAAACTTACCTATATTTGTAAAGGATCTCTTATTCGGCTCTCCTACTACAAGAATACTTTGACGGCATATTTGAAACTAGAACCAAGATAATCCAAATTTAAACATAATTCTTCTTATAATCTAATTAAAACTTACAATATTTTTATGGGAAGGATTATTATATTCGCCAAGATTGATAACTGTGACTTCCTTCATATCCACTTTCCACAATAGACCGGCTAAAGTTTGCTCATAACGATAATGCCTCAAAAAAAGAAAGAAAATTTTTAATTATTTAAAAGTTGAAGGTTTACTGAATATGTGGAAAACTTTACTTCACCGATAATGCGATAGCAACTATAAGAACCAATGCAAATAATGGACCAGTGACAAGATATCGCCAATCCAGTTTTTTTCTAGGGCATAATTCGCCATGGAAGCCGCATAGAGGTTCCGCCAATGGTGGACGACCATTTAGCCATTGTATAGGTCTATCGTTTTTTATATAACGAAATTCCTTGGATATAATTCAATCTCTTTTATTAATAAGTTTAAAAGGTGTATTATATATATAACAATTCTTACTGGTATTAGGGAATCCTTGTTGTAAACAAAATAACCAACTGGCAGCATAGACATTTTAGCCAAGGATCCGGTATTGCTTATATCATTCTGCAAAGTAATTACTGTGTAATTGCCCTCCGCATCGCCATTGGAATCGATGAATACCTGTTTTAAGGAAACAAATGAATTGAATTACCAAAAAGGAGGAAAAAGAGTTGTACGTAAGTACAAAAAGTTTGAAAAATTTAAAACATATACATATTTGAAAACAGATCTGCTGATTGTGTGATTAAAAATATAATTATCCTTCAATCATCCTCGCATCCACAATGCGTTTTAATGCATCAAATAAGCCATGATTTACATAAGAAAATCATATATTTCGCTTTTTGTTAAGATAATACCCAAAATACTTACACAATTGAATAAAAATTTTATAGTAATATCATTTATTTTGCAATATCAAGAAATTACATGTTAAGCATGTTGTAAAGTTTCTTACATCGAATCCCTGTATTGAATGATATGATCTGTTGAATATATGACTCATTATAAGATTTCCATCGTATATATCGCCACCAAGTTTAAGAACTTCAGAAACGGCCCTCACATAAATCATCACACTATCATATAAATGAAGGCCATGTATAGGAACCTAAAAAATATTAAAAGAAACTTGTTTATTGAATTCAGTTGATTAACTGAAGAGTTAGTTAAATTGTTATCGACTTAAGAAACTTTAAAGGGGGGGAACAACTGAATTTGAAACAGCTTAATTTAATACTTGTAGCTAAACTGATGAATCGTATAGTTATATCTTATAAAATTATACAATATAAGGCTTTTAACATCAGTTTCGAATCAAAACTTTATATACGTATTAATCAGGGTATTAAGGAATAACCTACCGATATGTTTTCGTAAACACGTTGATGATAAGGTAGAAAAAATGGAGCTTTCCGAGCATATTCCTTAATTTTGGTGCAGATATCGCTGTATAAGTAAAGAAGTAAAAACAAAAACACAAAGAAAAAGGACGAAGTAACGAAATAGCGATTAGTTGTGTCTATATTATATAATATTTTCAGTCATGCATATTGAATCCCATGCGATAGTCAAAACAAGTGCGTTAATTTAAACTAAATCAATAAATTTGAAAATAAATGAGAATCTACGATTATATGTATATTGGAACATGATTAACAGGAAATGTTACTACTTGATATAAAAGAGTTGTAAATTTGGTGTACAAAGGAACAGAACCACAAACAGTTAGTAACTGAGAGATAGATAGAATTACCGAATGTGGGGATTTTGTGGATATGTCATGCTTATTTTTATAACTGAACGAAATGAGATTTTATCCAGTGATTTGCTCTTTTCTTTTCTAATATAAGGATCTAAATAATCTGGAATAGATGGTGCATGCATTAGA
This sequence comes from Drosophila sturtevanti, assembly GCA_018150375.1. Lineage (NCBI taxonomy): Eukaryota > Metazoa > Arthropoda > Insecta > Diptera > Drosophilidae > Drosophila > Drosophila sturtevanti. The sequence continues at coordinate 3,194,352 of JAECWJ010000027.1, forward strand.
ATCATAGGCAAGACCATTATGGTCTAAGGATTTTACTTACTACGTTCCATTATGTTAACGCGACGATTTGAATCATAGATTTCATCATCTACCGATATTACAATATAGTCACCGCTTTCAAGTAGCCTTCGATTTTGTAAACCTCGAACAAAATCAACCATTGCTATATGTTCACCGATAAATACGTATACTATCAAAATATCAAAAAAATCCATATATATTTATTTATTCATATGTTATACTATTATCTATTGGTAATTCTTACTGCGTGTTGTTGTGTAAGTTTCTTCAATAATCTTCTCAATTTGTGAAAGTGTCTTCTTAATTGGTATATAGTCCGATATATACTTAAAATGATTTATTGTAAAATTCCGAGATTCAGCCAGTTCCTATCACCAAGATTTCATACTACAATTCCAACTATAATTAAGTTCTTATGGCTTACCTGTATAGCTCGGGCAACATCAGAACCCCAAATAGGCTTAGAGCTTACAACAATTGTGAATTTCTTCCAATGAAACGCATTCAGAAGGCTTATAACACTCTTTGAAACCTAAAAGCCATACATATATACATACATACATACATATGTAGGTACATAAATACATACATTTATGTAAATGCATATATATGTATATATACATATTTTTTAAAATGTAGTTACTTGTGCTTAAATGCATTTATATTAAGAATTACCTTTGAGGCAGGTGCAAGTGTTCGTGCAAAGGTGTGAAACGTGCTTTTGTTGGAGACAATGGAGTCGGAGCATTTCTAAATTGAAACATATGAAAGAGGAAAATACGAGAAAATAAAAAGTTTAATCAAAACTTAAGTGAAAATTGTGCACTTAAGCTTAGTTTCCTTGGGGATGTATCCACTTTTACTAGAATGAGTCAATTTCAATGACCTTTTATTTAAGTCTCTTTAAATAATTGAATATTGTCAAATGTTTACAAATACAAAAATGTTGCACAATTATTTCAAATCAATGACTAAGAAAACCCATAGGTCCAAATAAATTGTCAGAATGAATTAAAATGACTTACAAATGACAGCATGGGCATATTCCAAGCAGAAGCTAACAAAGCTTCGGTTGTGCAGCTCTCATCGGGTCCAATAAAGGCTGTCACTCCCGCATCCCTCATTTGTGTCATAAATCTGGAAAATTGACAAACAGTGACCATTGACAAGGAGCCTATTGACAAGCATATATTATTCATGTATGTATTATTATTACCTCAATGGTTTTACACGATAGGCGCTCATTTTGTGCCCTATATCGAATGGTTTAAAGGACAATGTTTTTCCTGGTAAAAGGTCAGGATTTTTGTTGACATCTTCAACAGCAAGGGGTAAACCACCCAGAGTTACCTATATAAAAGAGAAAATATATCTAAAGAGTGCTGATGCAGATACTAATATATAAACAAACGTTCATAATGTGTATAATTTATGCTCATAAACAATTAACTACATAATACATTTGTACACTTAAAGAAAATCCCTTCTAAAGTAACAAGTTAAATCCTGTTTAGCAAAACAATTAAATAATATGTTTCCCTTTTGCTCATTCAGGGGTGCATTAAAAAAATATTTTCTAAATTTTTGTAAAACTGCATCGATTATTTTAAAGTTTATTTATATTTACTATTTTTCATGCAACGCCTGTTTTTGTTTGTGTCTTAATTTATGTAGCTACTTCTCGTAGAGAAAATAATAAACAATCATATTGTCGGAATAACATGGCCAAATAATTTTCGAGCTGAAATGTTCATAGCGTAAATTTATAGTCGTATGTACATATGTACAATGTATACGTTTGTACATACATATGTTGCATTAATATTCCCCAAATTTGTCAACCGCAGAACCCAATCCAAATATTTTTGAACGTCCTGCCTTTAAGGGACAAGCAAAAAATTTGTGATGGGTCCCATTGAATGTAACATAAAGTGAGATAGTCCTGGCAGTATATTTAACAAAAACAAAATACTGCAATGCCAGTTTTAACAGATTTACACAATTCAATTTTCTGGCCAGTAGTTTCAAATAATAAAATAGCTTCACATGTCTTTAATGTAACGAGAAAAAAGAAATAAAAATTCAAGTGTTGTTTGAGTGTTTCGTCAACTGTTGGTTAACAACTTGTTTTTTTTTTGGTTTTGAAATTAATGATGCTGTTCATCAAAAATGGACAAATGGGTATTTTATTTCTATGGATTTTGATTTTGATTGGATTTTGATTTTTTTTTACAAAGCAAGTGCATACATTGTTAAGGCCTGGTTTTATTTTGTTGACTACGATGGGATTATTTAGTTATTCGGACAGGTAATTTTTTATCTTGACCCTTTTAAAATAAGGTTTTTGAAAAAATTGCGTTAGAGCCTGTGTACTCTTAGAAAAATGAGGAAGCCAATTCGTCCCCGCCGAATTTGGGAAAAGGAATTTTAAGTAGTGATACTTTAAAATAAAATCGTTTCTATAAAAACATTAAATAGCATGCAATTCTGTCAACCCGCCGCAAAAATTTGAGATATACTGTGAAACTTTAAAGTAGTGATTTTCACTTTATTTTAAAATAAAATCGATTTTCATATATTTAAATAACATTATTAATGATTATATAAGAAGCCAATTCGTCCCCGCCGCATTTGAGTATACTTTGCCATAAAATTTCATAGAAAATTTAAAATGAAATTCTGAAACTTGTACTGCTTGCAGAAACTTAAACTGCTTGCAGAACAAAGCATCTATTTCTTTGACTTATGTATAGCATATTAGCTTGCACTTTGCATTTTAGTACAAAACTTTTATTCGTTTATATCGGACATTTATTGTCCATTTTTGACGAAACTTGTCAACTGGCACATATTATTGAGTATATCAGAAAGAAATAAGATACCTTCAATACAAGTTTTCTATTTTGCGGGGGCGGAAGAAAGTGGATCTGATCTCTAACTCTTACAGTCCCTGAGATCTTGGTGTTTATACGGACAGGGAAGAGGGTCATGTCCATATCGAATCGACAATAATTTATAAACTTTATGGGGTCGGGTACAATTCCTTTTGCTTGTTACACACATTTTGGTGATTTTAAACTTTAAAAGCTTTATTAAATACCAAATAAATTACATTATTAGCCATTTCTTTTATTTCTTTTACCAGTTTGCGCCTCACACTACCATGTCAATCATTTCAAAACCTAATAAAAGATTTATGCTTCTTGCATAGGAATATAGTCCTTGATGATTTCGATCAATTTGACGGCCGAACATCAATTTCTGATGCAGTCTGAGGGCAATTAGTAGGCAAATACTTGTCACTATCATCAACCCAATGCCAAAAATGATACAGGGCAAAAGGGCCCAATTAAATTGTTTGGCATTGTAGTATGATTCGTTTGACATGTATTCGTAAAGCTGGTAAGCATTTTGCCAAATCCCCTGAAATGCTTTTAAGCACCATGGTAGGATCATTAACAAACTGCTTTCTTTCCAAACCATTATGCCAGCCATGCAAAGTTGTATTAATAAATCCCTTAAAAATCCACTTGTATTCAAACGCAAATACACCAAACCATATCCATATAGGAAACCGGTCATAGCAAAACTCGAGTACAAAAACGTACAGGCCAAGTCTAAAGGAGTCCATGAGTAGATAAGCTTTGCCGTTGGGCGTCGAAATAATGAACCATTTTCCAATTTAATGGCAGGCTGCACTATAGATAACATGAGACATATCTGCAGCAATGCGAATACCAAAAATAGGTGATTACCATGGGCCAGCAATGGATCAATGAAATGACTAATGATGCGGACCATATTCTTGAAAATTTTGATACAAAATTGACCGGAAAATAAAATGCTACTTAGCATAAAAGTCTATAATTCAAAAATAGAAACTATAGAGATAGTATATTGTCAAAGATACTTACACATCAATTATTAAAAAGGTCACAATAGAAACTGCTCACCCTACAATTTGATAAATATAGCAAAGAAAAAAATATGTTTTGACCAATGTCCAATGTCATAATATGCGCATTTTAAATAAAGACTAAAAATGGCAACTTGTTTTTATCGAAATTTGTCAAAAATCTTTCTTATTTACAAATTTTTTTCCTGTAACAAATATTTATCAACAGAGATATCCTTGAAAAGTAACTTTTTCTCATCCCCCAATCCTTTACACATGATTGATTAAGTGTATTTGCCTAAGGAATACGTGCTCTTTCAACACTTTTAAATATATAAAAATTTATTTCAGGAAGCGTTTATTTTGTATCCTATATCTTGGGTTTAAATATTAAAGTCGTATGTCAATAGCTTGGTGTAAATTTATAGGCCGCACTGTGTATCCTATCTCTTGAATTCATTTACCCAAAGCTTATGAAAACAACTGTCATGGCAACGTACCTCAATGAAGCTGTTAAAAATGTACAGAAAGTAGAATAAGTGGAGGCCCAATGTTAAAGCATAAAATGCTTTCGAATTATTTCATTTAAATTAGTACGGAAGAGCTTAAACAAGCTTCTCTCATACAGACAAAAAAACATTGCAAACAAATTAAATTTGTTATTTTTGTATTTTCGGTTGACCAGAGCAACCCACGAAAAAAAATCCATAGAATCATAAAATCCATTATCTTATTGTCTTCGTTTTTATGTTGATTTTTATTTATAATTTTCACCACAATTCATTTATTGTATTTATTTTTCTATAATCCATATCAATTTAAATACATATTGATAACTTTCATTCATGGATAAGTGAATATGTAACGAATAGTAACGAATAGTGTTAAATATTTATGCATTTATGTTAACAAATTGGTGAAAATTGATTTTAACTAAATCGTAATAAGCCAACTGGTTAACCGTTTATGCATTTAATTATAAATAAAAGAATGTATTATCCACTATCCTGGCTTTGCCTTGATTAGTTGGTTTAAAATATATATGTATGTATATCAAGTCGGATATCAGTGTTAAATATTTTTATTTCTAATTTGATTTTGTTGGATTGAGCATTGCTGAACTTTTCTTAAAGTGGTTCTAGCTAGAGAGATAATTAAATCAATTGCTGTTAGACAAGATAAGAAATGTAGGATATTTGTATACATAAATACAAGCAAAGATTTGGTTACCCACAATACACTTTTAGATATAATAGACGACCATCTCTCTTGGCAGGATAATTTAACAGGAGCCGTTTACTTTGTACGAGTATATATATAGGTACAATGCGTGAGTAAACATTTCACGTCACGAGTTTAACACGACCCTCCGCTTAACTCTATTCTATTCTCTATTCTTTTGTTCTATTTTTGGTTAATAAAAATACTAGTTTCCTGTTCCAAGTGTATTCCAATTTAAGAAAATCATATTTCTCAAATTTTAAGAAAATTACGATTAGTACAAATTACGAAATTAGTATGAAATTTCTAAATTTTCTAAATTTCGTTTTCCTATTTCATTATTTATTTACATGAAAATGTATTGACATTCAAGCGAGTAACAAAATATTGTCGTTTACAAGGAACAAACGGATATAAAAAGTTGAAATTTTAAAAATAGTTTTTAAATTCTTGCTGCTAATAAAAATATTAAGGCAAATGTATTGAACTTTTCTAACACGAACCAAAGGATAAAGACAAACTTTAATGTAGAACTTTTAGAAAAAAAAACGATTCTCAAACTTAATTAAAGGCAAGCCCTTTTTAAAAACTTGAAACACAAAACTGAAACCAAAAACAACAAAGAGAAACAAAAATGTTTCATTTTAATGAAATTGGTAGCTAACCTGTAAATAAATATAAGTATGTATACATAAATATAGCATATTACTACTTTATACTTCTTAGTATGTTTTCTTTCAATACTTTTAATAAACTATTTTGTATTATTTGTACAGTGTATTTAAATAGTCAAACCCTTTATTTAAGCATTCAAAGCTATTGGACTATTAATAGTCATACTATATTGTTCAAGATCAAGTTACCACACTTAACTAGAAAAGACGCAATTCATTCTTTTGTTTTAAAACAGGTTGACAATAGGATGTTTATCATTACGGTAATTTGTAGGCCTTTTGTTTATTTTGAATGAATCCCATTTAAATGGGGAAAATGTGCATACATACATACATACATAAGTATATAAATTTGAAGAGCACTTTTTAGCGCTAAAACAAGATAAATATAAAATAAAAGGGCACACACAGGATTAAAGATTAAATAAAGCTTAAAAATGCACGTGCCCAATTGTAGCCAACATAATTAAATTTATTTTTGAATTGTGTAAACCTTTTTAATAATTAAAAGCATTCGCTTTATAAAGTAAAATAATAAGATTAAAAATATTTTAATTGTGTTTTAGCCGTTTTAGCAATCAAACCTTTAATTTGAGCACTCTTTTACCGAAAGAAAAAAGTTCAATTTGTTCTTTTGTGTTTTTAAATATTGACACTTTAAAATGCTTTAAACTTTGTAAATGCTTAAAACTTTTTATCCTTTACGGCTTTGAAATAAATGGCTTTTTATTTCTTTTTTTCCTTTTATTTTTTTCTAAAACAGATTTGTAGAAGTTTTTTGTTTTTTTTGTCTATCCGGTGGTGTATTTGACATTTTGGTATTTCCTCATACTCAAACTTTAAATAAGTTCACGTAAAAGAATTTTGTCATTTTGATGAAATCCAAATTTATTTCATGTCAAAGCTTGTTTTAATTTAATTTTATTTAAATCAAAACATGATAGACTGACTCATTGATTGCCTATCAAGCAGGTAATTTACATAAATAGGTGGGTGAATACATATGTATGTAAGTACATATATACATATAAGTATGTGTACTTACACGCATTTGGGAATATTCTGCAAGGAATCCAATATTTATTGTATCGGATAGATGCCGTCGTGTAGATGCTGCTGCATCTGCTATTTGGCTCTCCTGGCATAATATAACAACGCTGACAATGGCAACGGGGATCAAGTGAATGCCAGGCATATTCCATCCGCGTCCAGAATGTGTTATAGCAACCAAGAAACCTCCTGACCCCATCAAACCGTGATACTAAGGGCAATAAAGTTTTCTTTTGCACAGAAACTGACACCGAATAGCGGACTTGACAGAAAACCGCATTAACGTACACACGGCTACAATATGCACTTCTGTTGGGTGGTTAGCATTTACGGAAAATCAACTGGGAAAAACTGTTGGAAAATCTTTTCTTTTTTTTTTAAATATTATGCTTTTACTTGTTGCTCGAGCGTGGTCCAATCTAGACTGTGGCAGCATATATAGAAGCGTTTGTCCTTTTATAGACGTAACGTTCGTGCCTGCTCTTGACTTCGGTTTATTTGGCGAGACAGCAGTCGTTATGAAAAGAAGGATGTGACCCGACAGTTGTTACGGCAGAGACAACAGCGCGCCAAAATTAAGTGGTCTATGAATGACTGCAGCAACAGGAGGAACCCACACTGAAAATGCTTCCCAGAAGTGGGTGGCTGCTGGACACGAACAGGGCCCAAACAATTTGTTTAGATAGGAATCCAAATCACATTTGTTGCCCGAAGTCGATTTTAGATTAAAGTGACCCAATGCTGATGCATATGGGGGGTATGTCATCAGGATACGAATATGTTGGCATGAATGTTCATTCGAATGCCCAAAAATAAATAAGATAACTTGTCAAAAAGTATCTGTGAGCGAAGTAGTCTTCATCGGAACTTGTTTTAGATACGTCGTAAGTTGTGTACCATTGAATAAAGGAATGGGTCTTGTTTTTACCGTAAACGAGACTAATGACTTGGACCAAGGTATAAGAAAGATAAATGATAAAAAATTGACAAACAAAATAAGGTCAAACTTCGAACGAAATTCTTTGAATGTTGACTTAACCCATGAGATCTCTATATTTAAAGAATGATACCAATGGTTAAAGCGTTCTTAATATGTAACCTATCAAGGGTCAAGGTCAACGTATGTATATGATGAACTGACACTGACCCTGCACTTGAAAACTTTTGTGAATGCTTTTAAATAATTAAAAATCACTAATACATTAGATTTAAAGTGACAGAATGCTGAACCCCACCCAACATGGATTACGTGGGTTTTACTTTAAAGCAAAATGTATACTTACATATTATACATATGTATGCAAGTATGTTTCAGTTAAGGTACCCATATATGTGGGTATGTAGGTGGACCCAAAGTTTCCATGGAAATATGTACAAGTTCAGAAAATGGACAGAGCTTCCTGTTCTCTATTGAGTGTGTGGGTAACAAAGTGAAGCTATTTGTGAGAAATGTGGTTTGTTTTTAGCAGTTAATTGCATCTCCAATTACCATTTTGGACAATATAACCAATTATGTATAAATGATTTCAGTATATGTAGATAATGTAATTGTCTAGTTGTCCTGAACAGATAGTCCTTAAGCATTAAAGAGAAGCACTTGAAATTCTTTGGCTCTTTTTTCAGATTCGTTTAGAGTCGTTAGTCAAAATCATTAATTAGGTAAGTGGTTTCTCTCTTACTTCCTTATAAAAATCTTCCTTTTTATCATATACACAAGTACTTTAAACATTCCCCTTAACTAAGTTACCATATTATAGACTTTTATGAGAACTTTTTATACCCTATAGTTATATATAATAGCTATACATGTATTAAATATTGAAATTTTACAGGCGGAAGTAAACATATAGAATAGATGCTTATACTCTATAAGAAAGAATAGACTAGAAAAACTAGAGCTACAAAGCTTAGAATTTTTACTAAATTTTTTAGCTAAATTTTATTAGTTAAAAAAATTTCGGACTTAAAATCGAAGAGACATATTTATAAATGTTTAGCATAAAAGTGAAGTAGTTCAGAGTTGGATCTCCAAGGTGCTAAAATGTTAATGTGCTAATAAAACTAATGTGAATATAAATTTAGTAATTAGTGATTTTTTAGATTCTGATTCAAATCTTTACTTCTCGCAAATAATGTTTTCATAGAATTATTTTATTATTTACAATATAATTTATGGATAAACTGAGTCCTTCTTGACGTCATTTCTTCTTTAAGTCATTTTACAACACTAATTCATTGATTCTTAGACAAAATTGCATATTTTAGATTGATGTCAATTTAATGAGCTTGATATTATGAAATTAATTGGCAACTCTATTTAATATAGGGTATATTCAAGTCGAGGGAATGTTTTTGTTGCGTCATTTCTTTCTTCCATGTAGCTCAACTTTCAATAAAACATTTCGATACCTTGCTTGAACTCAACATAAGAAATTTATATTTATGCTTATTTAATTACTGTCTTGTGCTCAATTTCAAAGGCTAATAGAATTGCCTAATGAGCATATGGTTATCCAATACGTGCCATTATTTATTGCGTTTTTTAATCAAATTTATTACGTTTGATAGCATTTGTTTACAAATTGCTTTTAGACAAAGTCAATAATTGTCTGATGATTAACAAGTGTGTAACAGTAGATATTACATATTTAATTTATATCCACATAAGCATATACATACATAAATCCACAAGTGCGTGTTGTGGGAGGTAATGAAAATATTGTCATTTAAAGCCAACATTATACATGTGTATGTAGGTATAAAATGTATGTACATACATATGTACGTAAATAAAACAATTAAACAAAATGAGAAAATTACTCCAATCAAGATACTGGTCTTAACTCCTGCAAATGTCTTGTATAACAAGCACTTTAATGGTTATTTGCATAGACGAATGGCAATCTCACTTAGCAAAATTTCCAAATTTGCTAAGCAATGCATTTTCTTTATAAAATATATTTGAAAAATTTTATTCGGTTTTTGGTCTGTAAATTTTGTCGGAGCATATACATATGTACATATCCCACAAGTAGATTTGCAAACTTTCGGAGATTTATTTCTACATATACCCACTAAATGAAAGGCAAATTTTAATTAGTTCTTAGTATCCATGAAATTGCATTTTACACTTACGTTTCATCCTTAATAGTCCTGTCTCTAAATGATAAAAAACTTGTAAAGTCATGCATCCTTTTTGCAAGATTTATAGCTCGAAATTTCCGGCCCTCCAATGATTATTATTAATGATTTAAATTATTTGATTTATGGATATGCTTTATGCTCTTATAACAGATCTAGGTAAAAGTTGTATAAATCATTTGAAAACATTTCCAATTTTATGTACATATTTTTTTTCCTTTTATTTATTTCAGATAATCAACTAAAATGTCAACAGTGGATACTACTTCAGTGAATGGGCGTAAGTGTCTTGATTATTATAACTGATGATTAAGTAATTGTTAAATGGCTGATAATTGACCCTGTTTTACTTGTAATGGGCGAGAGCTTCTTTATTAATAACGCCAGCATAGGTCGTGTATTTGGGTGATGTTCCATTGAGAGCAATAAATTGCTCAGCAACCTCAACAGCAACACGTACTTGAGCCTCTGAGGTGCTGGCACCCAAGTGGGGCGTAGCCACAACTTTCGGATGACTGATAAGAGCTTTTGTAACAGCGGATTTAGGTGGCTCTTCAGGATATACATCGAATGCTGCACCAGCTACTTTGCCACTCTCAAGAGCATCAAGGATGGCCTGCTCATCGACAATGCCGCCACGTGCAACATTAACCACCTTAACTCCTTTCTTGCATTTTGAAAGCGTTTCGGTAGATATAAGATCTGTGAATATGTAGAAGTGTGTGTACATATTAGTATATAAGTTATAACATTGACGATTATCCATACTTCTGGTTGCAGGTATAAGTGGTGTGTGTACTGTTATATAATCAGCCAGTGGCCAAATCTCTTCCAGTGTTAGTTTTTCAATGCCAGCCGCTTTGGCTTCTGCCTCGGTGGTAATGGGATCATAGCCAATTATCTACAAAGTGTTTAGTCTTAAGTTACGTTTACACTTGGCGATCTATTTTGGTCTCACCTTCATGCCCCAAGTCTTCATACGAATTGCCACCTCGCGACCAATGCGACCCAGACCAAGAACGGCTAGTGTCTTGCCATAGAGCTCGGTGCCACTGTAAAGCTTCCTGTCCCAGCGTCCCTCCTTCATACTTTGACCGGCGGGTACGACGGGACGGGCGAGAGCACCAATTAGGATGCATGTCAACTCACAAGCAGAAATCGAATTGCCACCCGGAGTGCTGAAAGCGAAAAATGTTTAGTTAAACATACCCAAATAACGGCGGAGCGGGGTCATTGTTGTGACTAGACAGCATTATGCAAATTATGTAACAGTAACAAAAACAACAAAAGAAACAGAAAAAAAAAACGCCTATCGTAAATATCGCGCTCGGCTCTGTACCCTTGGCGATGTGACAGCCACATTGACATTGATGCCACCATCCCAAAGGTTCTCTGAATATAGGATTCCTTTAATTATGCGCGTCAAGCGTCGTCAATTGACCCCGGTTACGGCTAAGACGATAGCGACAGCCAATTGGTTGCTGGTCCTCATCAAACATGGGTTTGAAAATGCGCATATTTGATTTTTTTTCTTTTAGAGTGGGGCCTACCGATTGAATTGCTGATTATGATGCTGTGCGAGCTTACAGACACTTACTCCTACCATTAACCGCAATGCAGACGCCTTTCGGAATAGTGTACTCACTTAAGTACAACAACATTGTGTGTTGTTGCTGCAGGAACATCGATGTTGTCAACTCCAGCTCCGGCACGTCCCACAACTTTTAGACTACCAGCTCCGGCTGCAAGCACTTCCGCCGTTATTTTCGTATCCGACCGAACAATGGCGGCGTCAAAGTTCTGGAATTTATTTAAAATAAATTATTCGACATGAATTAATTACAAATTATTTTAGCAATTCAATATTTTATATATGTAGTTGTTGGGTTTTGCTTGGGTTTCTTAACGAAATATAAATTAACTAGTTTAAACTGCTTAACTGTTTTCTAATCAGTGACTAATTAGAAGTGTTTTATCTTAAGCGATGTTTTCCTTTCGGCCTAAGATTGCGCGTGTCGGTTATATATTTTTGTACATACATATATGTATAGACCATTGTCTGGCCGGAAGTTGAATTGATAACATTTAATCGGTTTGACCAACTACCGATACCGAAACATAGTGCTTCCATCATTCATGCCAAGTTTGCATGTTGAATCTATCTAAAGCTCTTCGCTTTTATTCCCTTGCAGAGGGTATAACGAAATTGGTAAGATACATGTAACGTAAAATAAGAAAACTGCTCTAAGGCCATAAAATATTTACTTTATTGATCAGTATTAATGCGAGACGAGACGACCTAACCAAGTCAGTCTGTTTCTTCGCATCTTTTACACATTCATTTTGGAGCTACGTAAGTGAAAGTCGGTGTAAAAGCTATTTAGTTGTGTGGGTAGCTTAGGTTGGTCAAAATAGGTCGAAGCACTATATCACGTTTAACCAAAATTAGGGTTTTTGTATAAACCTTTTTGCTCACCAAACTAACCAAAGAAATATATTAATCTTCAGTTTGGATTGCCACATCGCTAAAGTAATGTTTTTGTCGTATCACAATCAAAATTGGCAGCGATAAGATATCAGTATACCATTGTCGGCTTAAAATAAAGGTTTGGTTTGACTTTTTTAATTTAACAGATGGAAGGGTATACAATAGTGACATACAGTATTATTACTAGAAATTTGAGCTACGAGAAAAATACATTTATTTTAATGGATGGCTTATGCAATTCTTAGAAATTGCATTAAGAATAAACAATCTATTTAAGTATAAGTTTCCACTGAATAAAATTCACTTTTCAAATGAAAAAATTTGATATCAATAACTTCAAGTTTCCGGAAGAAAGTTATTATTATATGGCTATGCGATAGCCTGTTCTTTTTGTCTTGGTCATTTTCAAATTTAAGTAAGTTGAGACCGAAAGGCAGTTTCTTAAGGAATAAAGTCTTTAAGCAACACTAATAAATTCAAAGTTATACATTAAGTATTAAGTACAAATAAATTCGATCGGCATATATATGTATTTCTTTGAACCTGCATCAATTGTAATCGTTTTAATACAGAACTGCTCTAGCAATAACTGATAATAAATGCGGACAAATCCATACGTATGTACGCATTGATATAGTATATGCGTACATAAGTATGTATATGTAAAATGTACAAACATATCTACATAATTAAATACATATATTTTCGAAAAAGTGTTTGCGTTTTTTACGTAATAATCTAGCTGTAAATAATACTTGTTTTGTTTGCAACTGCATACTCGTGAATGCATATACATATGCATTGTACTTGTATATGTGCGCATTGTCCATATGTAATATATATATATATATATATATATACATGCATCAAGTGTCTCTAGCCCTTAATAAAATCACTCAAGAGACAATTTAATTACTTAGTACTTTATTTAACAAACAACATTCACTTACCTTAACTTCCTTGCAGAGTTCATCCACGGGGAGCTTTAACTTGTATGTAACCTAGGAAAATAAGAGAGAAATTGTTCATGCATATGTTAATATAAGTAGATGTACATATATATAAGTAACTTCTAATGAAAGAAAGAATGCAGCGAAGAGCTAAATTGAGTGCAAGTGAGAGACACATAATCAAAAGCATGTACATGTGTATATGTATAAACGTACATACATACATACATACATATAAAAAGAACTGACTTACTTTAATACCATGCTCCTCTAAAAGCTCCACACATGACTTATCGACTGCATCGCAGACCAAAACATTTTTAATGCTAATAGGCATATTGGCAATTTTTATAAAAACAACAATTTAACGAATTTAAGCGAATTGGGTGCGGGCTCCAGGCACCTTTACAGCGACCACTTGTTTCAAAGGGAATACAAATTCAACTGAGTCCAAGCGAGAGAACAACCGGCTAACGAACCTGCCTTGTTTAACAGAGATACCGACTACCCCTCCACTTCCCACACAGTCAAGGGTACCGCGTCCATCAATTCCAGACGCTGTTATTCGGATTGCAATGCGATCGTTTTCGATCGTGGTTGTTTATCAGTGGAGCTGGGGACGTTGCCAGAGCGCCCATTCTGTCAGTTGGGGAGCTCTTAGCTTTCGCTCTTTCGCACATACATACATATGTACATATACATTCAAATTAAAGCTCAAAAGAGTGTCAGTTAAATGTGAATGTGTGCGAATATTTTTTAACCCATTACGAATTTCTTGGTTAGATTTTTCGAACTTGATACAAGTATTGCAGTTAAATGGGGAGAAGTATAAAAATTGATTATGCATATTAAAGACCTGCAAGTTTACTAAAGAGTATCAACAACATTCGATTATAACCGGCTTAAAATTCTTGTTTTCTATTTGCAAACGAATCGTAGTTTTTTGAAATGAAGTAGAACTTTCTTAATTCTTTTTCGGATTATTATTTAGTTATACATATTAGTTTTAATACCACGGAATGTTTTTATTAAAGCATTTTCTCAAAGTAATTTGACAATATTGACATTGCTAATTTCACTTTACGTATACTAAGGATATGTAACCGCATTTAATATTTGATAGTCGATTTTTTTTGCCAACAAAGGAAATTAACTAATTTAATCATTTAGTTTACATTATATTAATTTCATAGCCAATTTAAATGCTGTTTATGATTTTAATAAGGTGATACTTTAAATTTTGTTTACTATTGGCAGAGTATATAATCTTTCTGGACTATATTTTTTTGCATGAATGTTAATATAGAAAATGCAAATTTACGAATTGATAAATTTTGTTTTATTATTAAATATTAACAGCATTTTTAAGGACCAAAAACTAATCTTTGCTTTTATAATATAATTTTCGAAATTATTTAAATTTTATATTATTTTGTACATAAAAAAAGTTCAGTGATAGTTTTCAAAAAGTCTAAGTCATTTTCAAAAAAGTTTTGTCGTCCAATTTCTGTATGGTAAGTACTTACGTGATCTTTGAAAACACCAAAATCAATTGAAAAACGACGAAATTAATTTTTTAAATATTTTTATTGTATTTTGCTTTTATTTGCAATTTAGCGTTCATTTAACTACGTATTTTCAAAACATATTTTGAAGTATTCATATTGAAAATAAAGGCAAACTTTCAAACCTGGATCGTATGATCGTTAATCTTTAAATTTTCCCATAACAACGAAAAATGTATAAATAAAACAAGAACAATGTAAAATAATTGAACTAATTTTTAAGTCAAATATCATATACTATTTACATAAAAGATTGTTAAATGGTATTTGGGTTTTCCTTATTTTCTGCTTCATTTGTTTTTTTTTTTGTTTTTGCACGTATAAAATATTTTCATATATTTGCACAATTAGTTTTATATATGTAATCTGTGTGTGTTTGGGGACAATTTTCGGATTTGCTTTTATTAGAATTATTCCATACTGAATAGGGAAATTTCAGGCGTGCATTCATATTCAAATTTTTATCATTTTCCATTTTTATTAATTTTTGTTTTTAGTTATTTGTAATTTATTATACAATAGTTTAAACAACTCTCTACTATCATCATTTGCTCTATCTCTCTCACACCATACATACATTTCTCTTTATGCTAAAAAAAATAATAGTCTTTGGCTTAAAAAGAAGGAAGTGATTATTGCTAAATTTACCTATATATATATATATATATAAACATATGTATATATATATATATGTATTTATGTATGTTTGTATTCATGTATGTATGTGGGTAATTAGTTTACGCGTGTTTTTCCTTTTTTGTTTTTGTTTTTGTTTTTTTGGATTGCTTTTTGAAACATGTGAAATATGCAGCTCAAGAAATCGCGAAACATTAAAGTTTCTATGTTATTTTCAATATATATTTTTTTCTTTAATATTTTCCATTTTTTTTTTTTTTTTTTTTTTGGTATGTGGGAGTAAAATTGAAAAATTGTTTGCATATTGAATAGCTGTTTAGATAATATTAAGTGAAAATATAGAAAGTTATTGAAAACGTATTTTGCAAAATTTTTTTTTAGTTTAAGTTTTCTTGTTTTGCACTATTAATTCCGCTGATCAGGTATGGGGATAAGGTTGTAATTACAAAATTGTTTTCGTTTTTATTTATTTATTTATTTTTTGAAATGATTACACATTTCGATTGACAACAAAAAAATAAAAATAAAATGGGGAGGAAAAAGCAAATTTGTTTATATTTGTCTATATGTTTTGCGGTTAGCAACTATTTATTAGATGGGTTTTTAGACGATAACCTCGTTCCGATCAAATTTCAAACGATTTGTGTTGTGTTTTTTAGTTGTTCCGATGTATTGTATTTAATTTCGTGTGTGTGTGTCTGTGTGTATTGTTGTTTTTAAATTTTGTTAATTATAGTAAGACAATAAATACATTGTATTCTTTGACCAGTTCTGTGAATTACATAAGTGCAATATACATACTTACATATGCCTATACATGCATTTATGTATGTATGTATGTACATACATATGTAATATTTGTTTTTTTTTTTTTTTTTTTGATTTATATTTAAATTTTATTTATTTCTTTTGTTGTTGTTGGAAATTATTAATTTAATTAGTTCATCTCTGTTCATGGTCGTACCTAGTGGTATTAATTAATAGTATTATTTGTTTTTTATTTTTTGTTTCTTTCCAATTTTAGCTAACACATTGATTAATTTGTTTCCACTTTTTACAAGAAATGCTTGTGTAAATGTATTATTATTAGTACGGTCTATCGTTTCACCCACTGTGATAAAGACCTACACATATACACATAGTAGATATACACATATATGTACATAAATTGTACAACATATAAGTATATATACAATTGGATATGGGTACTTAATATACAGTTCGATCTAGTAGATAGTATCAATTATAGAATCGATATACGTCAAACTATTTTAATCATCCAACCACACATCACCTAAAATGTTTATTTAAGCTGTCTTAACCGATTGGTTAATAGAAATTGCAAAATGTTCTTTCTGTCTTACTAGATTTTTAATCGTAATGAAATATGTACTTATGTAAGGTATGTATGTATATATATATATATGTATATATAAATTTATCGCTTGCTATTCACCTGGAAAAAGCTCTTAATTTCCATAATTTTTCATCCATCCCCTAGCATATGAACTACTATATAGGAGTGCGGCTATAAATCAATGCCCCGCTGTCACCAGATCTTACTTACGGTTTTACTATTAGTCTTCAATTACAGCTATATTTAGCAGTATATATATATATACATATATATATATGTATATATATATATATATTTATACTAGCAGTACGAATTATGAATTTACTGGGGATTTCTTCAAAAAATTGTTTGGAAACAAATGATATACATTTTACATTTTACAGGTGGTTGGAATTGTAAAAGGAGTGCTCGTTCGGAATGGGCCAGATCAATATTAATAAATATATTATTAATTTCTTTTCATTTTGTTTTTTTTTTTTTTTGGTTTCTTGCAATAGTTTTAACAATAATTTTGACGCAAAATGTGGCTAAGTATGATTGAATGGTACGCATTGATGTAATAATTAAATTGGTAAGGGGAAGGGAACAATGGTGGGGTTTTATGACTGGCACTAAGCATTGAAAATGCTAGTGAGATGTGCGTTCATTTTTGCAGATTATTAAACCTCTTAGTGGTGGTGGTGGTTGTTGTGGTTGTGGTGACTCTTTGTGTTACTTGTTTTGATAGTAAGGCACTGGTAGTTTAAATCGCTATACCCAACCATTAAGGGTATTCACGCAAAGATGTGGGCAATAAAAAAAAAAAGAAAAAAGAAATCAAAACTAAAAAAAACTAAACAAACGAAAAGAAATCTAGTTGAAGAATTTGCGAAAGTGACTGCATTTTGGTTTGCATTATAGATAGGTGTGTTAGTTGTGTGTATGGTTGTATTTATTTATGTATATAAGTATTAAGGATATAGGGTGTTAATCGATTCGAGTGCCTTACGCATTATTAAAGAGATTTCATACCATTTAATGTCGTTACTGTGTGGATTTTCTTTTATGTGTGTGTGTTGGTGTGTGTGTGTGTGTGTCTGTGTATGTGTGGGTGTGTGCTGTATGTGAAGTTAGATTTACATACTTAGATTTAATTCACATTCATTAAATTATTAAAGCTGACACCTATGTATACATGTACTTAATCAATCGATTGCATAACAGATACATCATATACATATACAAATACATACAAATGTATGCATGTTTGTGTATATACATACATAATGTATGTATGTACATACACATACATGGTTAATTATAACTATTACAATACATGCATTCTACTCGTATTCGACTTTGTTTTAGAGCTGATGAAATGCGTAAACTAATTTCTCTAGCTGAAGTCGTTTTTGTTTGTTTTTCTTTTGTTTTTTTTTTTTTCTCATTTAAATTCATATTAAATAAAATTTCAATCTCATTATATGTATGTATATACTATAGCATTTTAAGACACATAAGGCTCCACATGGCATTGTGCTTTTCTCTGTAACTGTAACTAGCTTTAATTTATATATGTATTCTGTCTGTCTGTCGCATTTACCATGTATGTATGTGTATGTATGTTTCTTTGTGTATGTGTGTGTATGTATATTTGTTTGTGTGTCTGTCCTAACTCTTTTCCAAATGGCAGGGAAAATTCAAATGCGATTTGAATGAAAATTTACAAATGTGTCTGTGTGTGTGTGTGTGTCTGTGTGAGTTTGTGTTTATGTTTGTGTGTGTGTCTCTGTGTCTGTTTGGCACTGCAAAATGTTCACCTCTTAACGTGGTGGCCTCCACAGAAGCATGACGTAAACTAGTTGAAATCTCTTTAATAAAACGTATCCGTACTTTGTATATCTTCCTCATCCTCTTCGACAATGATCTTATTACGTATTGCATGAGTAACCGCCTCGGCCTGGTTAAAGGATGGATTCATGATGGCTGTTGTTGATGTGGGTCGGTTAATGCTGCGCGATATATGCGGGTGGGCGAAGGAGGTGTCTTGGATCGAATGCCTAGAGCTGGAGCTGGACCGAAACGGGGGGGCATCGTGCGAATAGTAATGACTTTGACTGTGCGGACGTGCCTGTGGATATGATTGGGGCTGATGTCGCAACGGATATTGTTCACGGCGTGGTCTCGGCTGGCTAAAAGCTGTCGTCTGTGATATGGAAGAGGACGAAGAGGATAACCACTGGCCGCTTCGTTGCCTGGATAGGAATGGCATTGGTGGATGAGGCTGTGATTGTGGTTGTGGCTGTGGCTGTGGCTGTGGCTGTTGAATGAACTGTCTGGATGTAGTTGGTCCTTGGGGACATGGCATGGTTAACGGTTTGGACTTCGGTTTGTGTATTATGTCAAGATCAAAACTATTGTCGCGTGCTTCCATCAAACCTGGCGCTCTTGCATCGATCTGATCCCACCCCTATATCCACGATTCCTACATGGCATTCAGCATTCTCCTACTACTCCCACCACCTCTGTGCGGGCTGTATTCATCGCGATCGACCACAGAGGCACCGCGTGGCAAATCGCGCGGATCATCAATACGCGTACTTGGACCATAACGTGAGCTGGTCATACGCATCTGTGGATCATCACGTTCAAATTCCTGATCGTCGATAAGACGTCCACCTCGAGATAAATGCCCATGATGTGATGCTCCGCTTGGGCCGCTTCTCATTGCCGGATATTCAAAATTGCGCTCCTCGAGCAGCTCATCGCTATTGAGGTCATAGTGCATAAGGTCCCTCTCACGTCGATCATATCGTTCTCTTTCCCGTTCTCTCTCAGTGTAACCGGCCCCAACTCCAACGCCGCCTCCACGCTCATGACGTCCCGTTGTTTGACGTCTGCTGTGATGGTACGAGGTTCCTCCTGAAAAATGGCCAACACACACGATTATTAATAATAAAAGTCTTTACATAAAGATAAAGGTCAAGTGTAACGAAAAAAATAAGAAATCAAACAAAACCAAAAGAAAAGCATTCAAACGTTTTAAGAGGCAAGGTGGTCAAGAACGAATGCTATTAGGGGAATCCTTTAATTCTGCTTTGGTATATATATACATATGTATATGTATATTGGGAGTGTGTCTGTTTGACCTTTATTATCCCAAAGCACTAACAAATAGCTATAACTAACTGAAGGATCATCAAAAAGATTGGATATCATAATTTTAGCTAAATTGTAATGGGAAATTAGTGATATTTCTTTTTTGATAATATAATTAAAGTATTGCCAATTATAGATTTCATATTAATTATAAATTTCATGTTAATAATTGAGTCTTAACTAAATTTTACTGATATAATCAATTGTATTACAAATTTAAATAAAGAAACTAATATCTAATAATTATTTTTCTTCACTTTTGTTCAGTTCTTAACCATTATGTAAGGGATGTGGGGTGTATATTAAAGTACAAAATAAATAAATAAATAAATGCAAATATCTTCAAATACTTAGGATATTATGTTATATTGCACAATTAAATGGAACACAACGTCTTGGGGAGTTGTACTCACTAAACCGATTTTGTCTAAACAACAATTGCAACATAGGATGAAGTTGATGCTAATTTTTCAAATTGAGGTGTACCACAAATAAATATGTAGGTATATAAAACAAACAAAAACCAACAACTGAAGATACATTTTAAGCTTTTGACCTGAGCTGAGCTCAGCTGATCTGATATTTGAGACCCAGCTCGTTAGTTGGATCTTTAGAATGTACCCAAGTAATGTAGGAATCAAGTAGAAGGACGAGGACATTAGAGGCGGACGACGCCAGGTGTAACTAGAAACGAGTATAAAATTTCCACAGATAAAAACATACAAAACATGATATGAAAACATATTTATACTAAAAATGATCTATAACATATACTATATGTATATTAAATATGATATAGTGATGTGAAAGATACGCAGATAGTTTGGTTTTTCAAATAGGAATACGATTTCAATAATTGGAGTGGCGCAAATGATGGTTGTAAATGGGTTTCAAGATTGCGTTTAGTTGGTTAATAGAAACTCAAAAGCAAAATCTTCAAATCTTATTAACTATAGTTAGTATTGAAATTCAAATACAATTGGATAGTTCGAAATGCATCCTATATGAAAGGAAGGTTAAGCAAAAGGGTTTTTATTTTTTTTTTTGGTTTGGGTTTTCAATTTTGGATAAAAGACAAACTTTTGGAAGATAGTTCAGTTTTGGTCTTGTACAGCCTTGGAGACGGAGAGTATTTGTCTGAGAATTTGTACTGTTGATATCGCAATGGTGATGGTCTTTGGTAATTGGATATATTTATGGCTTATAGCATTGTTGTAAAGGGACCGGGTATATCACGTGCTGTGAATGCTGCAAAGTGTTGGCATAAAAGAAAAATTTATAAAAGGGATTTAATGGATTTGGAAAACAAAAGATATAAAATAAGAAAAGTCCAAGGAAATGCTTAAATGATATACATATAGCAATGAATCAGCAGAACTGTATATATATATATACTATATAAACAGATAGTGATTCTTCAAATGAAACTTCTGAATGATTCACTCAGTCGTTTATGCAAATTAGAAAACAAAAATAAAAAGAAGAAAAATTAAAAAAAATGTTTAAATGGAATTAAGCAATGAATCAGAACTGTATAAATATACTATATATGTATATATGTACAGATTCATTAAAAAGGCAACTGATATATATGTATGTTTGTATGTATTTGTATAACAGGATCAACGGGTCTTAATAATCTATATGTATGAGCAGTATGAAGGAGATATCTAAATATCTGATGATATTAATACGAATACAATAGTTGATATTCACTATGATAGTTTGGAACCTATTTAGATATATATATTATTATTATTATTTTATTTATTTTTTTTTTTTTTTGGGTTTTTTTTTGTGGAATTTGCTGTGTTGTTCTTTACGGTACTTATTACAATTACATATTTGGAAAACGAAACGAAAAATAAATAGTTGAATTTACCTTGGTCCCAATCGAACTCTCTATTCCAATCTCTTTCTCGCTCTCTTTCCCATTCACGAGCTCTCTCACGCTCCCATTCCAAATCCCTTTGTCTCTCCTTAGAACTTCGTTCCCTGTTGAATTCTCTGTCCCAATAATTACGTTCAGATTCACGTTCTCTTTCCCTACTATCGCGTTCCCGGCTACCTTCACGCTCCATACTGGTCATACCCATACCCATTCTTGTATCCTGATCCTGTTCATTGATAAACTCATCGCCATCGACTAGATCTACAAAATGCCCCCCCACCCACCATGTGAATGTGGAGAGAGAGCAAGAATGAGCATCGATTGGTTTTTCGGTACAGTCATGGGAATTTGAATTTAAGAAAGACAAATTTTTTAGAATTGTATTGTAGTATAATTGTGGATTTTGTGGATATCGTGTATGCGCGCGATATATATATATATATGTTGAGAAGCAAATGAAAACAGTGGTCACTGAATATATATATGAAGGTATATTATGTGTAATAAGGCCAGAAATGGACCAATAATAATCATAATCTTGTTAATTGTCGAAAAATGGATGAAATTGATTTTGAATTCGGTTAGCATTTTTTTTTTTTTTTTTTTTTATCTTTTTTGTTCTCTTTTTTTGATAGATTTATATATATTTATATATAGGGGGTGGGTTGGGAGGGGGGTAATCGCGTATGAGAATGAATATGCTGTCGTAAAATGAGTTTACATTAGGGCAGCTGTGGCTTTACCTGGTGGAGTGGGGCCCAGTCGTGCTTGATCCGCTGAAGGTGATATCTCTTGAGATGGCAATGGTCTGGCTATAGCCGGTACAGTTCTAATGTCTGGATGCGTGGCTTTCCAATACGTCTAAAAAATGTGGATAGATAAATAAATGTGATTCTGGATAATCAATCATATAATTAACCTCTAAATATTCGGCGATGTGTTCGCACGCATCTTCCAATTGGTTCTCATCTAAAATTACATCGAACATTTCCGGTGGACATTGGGCTAATTTTTCAGCGGCAACCATTTGCACGGAGAGATTCTTCGCCTGTGACTTGCCACGCGATTTGATTAAACGCTGTAAAACCTTTTGAACAATAATGCAATAAGATATTAGTTAGTATTAAAGATTATTGGATTGATGATTGGATTAGACCTTACCTTACTACTACTAATTTTTAAGTATACTATTGTTGGCGCTAATGAAGTTTTCGCTAATTGTGACGGATGATTGATTGTATCACAATCGAGTACGACTAGTTGCAGTGATCGGGCTAGCTCAAAAATTCGCTCGATCTCTTCCTGAACTTTGCCGAGGCAATCGGAGCGGCTGCTAGATCGCTCCATAATAGCGCGCTTCGATGGATTGTTCATAATGGAACGTTTGGCCAATGAAATATCCGCCATAACACGCGTTATAATAATGCGTCCTTCAAATCGATGCTTAAGGAAATCGAAGAGAGCCTTTTGCATCATATCGGTTACTTCGTAACCCTTAAGGCTTGGACCCACTAAAACGACAGGACGCATCGATGGTACCACATCATATGGACTAGCGGTCTCCTGTTTCTTAAAGAACGGCTTCCGCTTCTCCTTGTTGGGTGGTGTCGCCAGCGGTGTTTTCCCATGACGTCCTGGTCCCATAGAATCTGATTCGTCACCTGATTGTTAGTATTATGGCAAATAGGGCAAAAAGAAAAGATAATGGCAAAAGATGAGCGAATTTATGATTTGAGTGAACCGACGATCGAGCATTACGAATTGCTAAGCCAATTTATAACTTTAAATCGATATTTTTGTTTTTGAAAATGATTGCTATACAAATAATTGTTGGTGTCGTTTTGGTGTTGGTGGTTCTTGTAGGTTGTGTGGGTTGTGTGGGTTGGGTGGTTGCTGGTTGTATAACAGTGTCTAATTAATTCGATGGCATTGAAATTTGAATTTTGCCGTTTTACGCACCGTTGGAAAAATGCAGTTAAAATGTCAACTCGAGGGTGAAAATTGTTTCCTAAATTATCGCTTAAGTCTACATATGCATGATGTGCATCCGGGTCATATAAATGTTATACCAATTGATATCTAATTGATTCTAAATACTTATATATAAATATATACATATATGTACATATATAGCTTACGAATTCGCTTTAGCTTGTCTTTAGAGGTCTTTAGTTTCATTTTTATTTTTTTTTTGTTTGGTTTCAAAACTTTAGACGAGCGACTGAAATGGCTGATTATCTGTTTAGAAAACTTGGACAAACCTTGTTTTTTTTTGCGCGGTGTTGTACTATAGGGATCTGTGGGAACACGTTATATCAACGGTCATGCAGTTGTGATTGTCGTGGTATCGATGTTATTGTTGTTGTTGTCGTTATTATTATTTTTATTGTTGTTCAACGATTTGTGTTGGATAAAAGAGAGTTGAGTGCAGTTAATAGTGTTCATTTTGGTCTAAAAACAAGCACTTCTATATATAGAGCAAGGAATAGGAATATATATGTGAAACATATCAAATGTACGAAAATGTATTAAAAAGCTGCGGAATGCGTTTGTGTGTGTGTGTGTGTATGCGACCGATTTGTAATACATGCAGAATATTGTTCATATATGTATGTAAGTAGGTATAGTAAAAGTCTAGGTCTAGGTCTAAGGGTCAATTGCAATGGATTGAATAATAATATTTCCGTTACGAGAATTGTTTGATTCTTGCAACGGAATGCTAGTGACTTTTTTTAAGCATACAAATTGCAAAAATAATTTTTTTATGAATGTCGCATGATATAATTGATAATAAATAATATAAAAAATTACAATAATTCGTTTGATAGCCTGATTTTGGTCTGATTTGAATTAAGTAGAAAAGTTTATATTTGATATTAAAATTTTTGACGTAAGTTTTGAACTCTTTTTGCTTTAATGAAATCCTTTTCCTGAGTTTAGGCATGGATCAGTCCGGTTTTATTATGTACACTGTGATATAATATATCAGTTGATTGTGGCACAGATTAATATAATGTGTGTATAATCAGGATTTTCTCGAATGTATTTTGAATAGTAATTTTGTTCTTTTTTTATTTTTTTGTTTTTATTTTTCTGTTTGAACGAAATGTATTTCGGCAAAATATTCGCAAAAAACCGAACAAGACGACGAAGACGACGACGATGACAATTATCGTATAGGTACGATATATTGTATTAAAAGTCAACTTTATATAGAAAATATAACAAAGGGTCAGATTAAAATAAATTCGTTTTACAATATACGAAATGAAACCTCAACAAAAGAAACCAAGGAGAATGAAATGTGTGTCATACCAGGTGTGGGGGGTGTGCTACCTCGAGATGGCTCCGCACCTGCTTGTCCCGCGCCAAGATTACCGCTAGACGAGCCCTTTGTGCCATACAGTCTTGAGGGTCTGGTTTGATTCTGTATTGGATTCAAATATGGAAATTAATAAAACACAAACCAATTGAATTTTTTTTTAAAGGAAAACCTAATACGTTGGATAACTGACCTGCATGCGAATGTTGTCTAGCTTAGCGGGGCTGGGTATGAAGCCCACATCGCAGCCTTCCTTAACCAGCCTGCCGATCCACCAGTTATTGTCATATTTCTCTTTAATGTGCAGAAACTCCCTAATATCAAATGAAACAGCGCCACCCTGCACGGGTGAATCGTCATCGATGGCTCCATCGTAGGATACGTTGGTTCGCACAGCGAACGCCACTGGTTTGCTCTACAGAAATAAAAGATCATCCATTAAAAATTGAATTGAATAATATTGATAATAATAAAGATCTATAACTTACTCTCGCTTTATCCAACTGGCTTAAGGCCTGACGTTCCTTTTCTCGCCGAAGCGATTCCTTTTCCTCGTCTAGCGACAGATCGGATGACGGTTGTGAATAGTTTGAGTCGGCAGAACCCTATATATATAGAAAAACAAATAGAAATTAATAAGAAATCAATGAATCTACAAATTTATATATATACTTTCATTAGGAAATTTCTATTTATGTTTATAATTAAAAATGTTTTTAGTACATAAAACAAGATTCAAAAATCAATGGTAAATAAACAAATTGATGGTGATCTCAGTTGTTTGTTACCAAGAATTAATTAAAATGTCGATTAATAAGTACAAATAAATTAAATATATACACATAGGTGCTTAGTAATAGTTGAGATATGCACCTGTGTAAACAGTTTGTTATATCCACTTTGATATGATGTATATCCAAGGCCAAATCGAGATTCTCGATGTTGGCCACCCTGAACGGAGGGAGCATCAGAGGACGATGCGCGTTGCACCATGGGCCTATCAGCCCTATAGTCTTCTTCGAATGAAGATATTTTGACAATATATTCGACGACACGGTGCAAAAATAATGGCAATAGCCAATGCCGGAATTCCTGATTGGCACAGCTGTTAGCTAAAAGGCGCGATGACGCGGTGACTGTGACAACGACCCCAATGATTGCCAATAAAGTCCAATAAAACCAACTAGTTGCAAGTGATGCGAATTGTGTGCAATAAATGCTAACTACTCCAAATTTTATACCCTTCCTCAGTGAATTTCCCAACTGGCAGTGAACTATAATGTGCATCAGATCAGATCAAAATTGTTCGATATCGTTAAAACTTTTTACAAAACAAAATTTCCAAAGGAATTTCAATGATGCACAAGAGCAACTCCGATTCCGTGTTCGATAATGTCCTTTTTGGGCAAATTGAACTTGACGTACTGTATATTTTGTAATATATTTATTTCCGCCTGGCGAATATATTAGCGTTTTTATATGCTTGGCCAAGTTAAAAATAGAAATTTAAGTCAGTCGAGCCGCAATGTGCCGATACTCTGCTCACATCATTTTTCTAGTATTCAGTTACTGGAAAACGCAAACGCAAAGCCAAATGGTATGGAATAAAGGTGGAGGTGGGGATATCATTTATTGGCAGAGAGGGAGTAGCGAAAATTGGTTTTTATTTTGATTTGCTTTTGCTATAAATTCTTTTTGTTGTTTCACTTTGGATTCCTAGAGCATTTGCAACTGGTATAATTTGTCTTTGGACCAGATAATAATTTGTGCATTCAATTGAACTTTTTTCATATTTCAAACTTTAATTCACACTCCACATTTTTCCTTTTCATCGACATTCACTCGATTCTACTCCGCACGCAAAACTGAATCGTGTCTGTATTTAAAAAGCGAAAAATGTTGATGGGATGCCTATATTGCCATGTTTCGTGAAAATGTGTGTAGACTTTTCCTTCATTCCAGTGCGTAAATATTGGGCCACATTGGAAATGGGCGGCTAACAGAATGGGGAGAAAGGTGAATGGTTGGGTCGTTGGGTCGGTTTGGCTATGATACGAGTATATCGTATATAAAGAGACAGACGCAAGTACGCGCCAACTACAACTACAAGTGTCAGCAAATACCAAATGTAAACAAAATGCCTTTGTTACAAATTGGCATATGTACAAAACAGTTTCTGCCTTTGACCCACCGTGCAACAATTGTTTTTACTTTGAATTTTCCAAAAATAAATACTAAATACTAAAACAAAATTGAATTTGTTAAATGCGCATGTTTTGCTTTAGCATCGCTTGAGTGCATCCACATACATATATATCAATACACTAAACAGTATCTGGAAAATCAATAGATCTAATTAATATCCACCTGTTGGTAACCCTTTGAAATTTGTAAAAGGGTGGCATATATACCTTCCTCTAATTTAGACAGATTCTGCTGGAAATAGTATTTGTATGCAATTTAGCATTTAAAATACATAACGACTACTTATAGCATATTGTAAGATGAGTTAAACAATGGAATACCAGATTTTAAAAGATCAGAAATATTTTTTATTATCAACTTTAATAAGCTATTTAATAAGCTAGAAATTATGACTAGGTTCAACATCTCCATATAAATTAAATAATACCTCCTTTGATTCTAGTTAATCTTTGATTTTTATTATGATCATTTCACTTAATGACTAAGATATTAATGTTTTCTTGAAATGTATTAGCTTTTTTTTAATAATAATAAGAGTCCAATTATTTTTCCACCATATTGTATTTAACAATAAATTATCCAGTTAAATACAATGTTTTTCAACATACTTGTTTTTTAAATATTACATAACTAGTTTATTAATTTAAAAACTTAGTCTATATAAAATTTAAAATTTGAAATCTTTTACTTTTAATTAAGATTAAAGTTTAATCAACTGTCTTTTAGCAGTGTTTAGATATACAATTTGATAATTGTATTATATACTATTTATGCAAAACATTGGATTGTAAAAATTTTGAATAAAAAAAAAAACACCTGTAACTTTCAACAGACTGTGCGACTAAGCTTATTTTCCTCACCAGTGGAATTTCAAGTACTTTTGGACACTGTGCAATATTAACGTAAACATTCCGCGTTCTTTTTCCATTTCCAAGAACAATGAAAAACAAAATATATTTTCCAAATCGTACAAAGAGATACATAGGTAGAGAATGGGGAGGAAAGAGAGCGTTCGGTTTTTTCTCCAAACTATTTTTGCGCATGCGTTAGTTTTTTATGTTATCTACTCTTTTTGTTTCCCGATTTGAATGTTGATAGATTTCTGATTTGGCGTTTACACGATGCCAAAGAGAATTTGGAAAATGATTTTGTATCGATGTATTCTAGTTATCGATATGTATGCACTTTTGCAGCATGACAGGTGATAATATTTGATAACAGTGAACATATGATTATCTTATCAGCAGTTTAGAGTCCGTTAACACTGTTAGTAAACACCCCCAGAATGAGTTACTGTTAAGTCGATTAAAATGTAATCTTGAACATGCATCTTATGTGTCACAACGATAAAGAGACCAAAGTGCTATCCGCAATGATCAATGCGAGCCACAAGATGTGACACATATGTACATATACATATATACATACATACATACATACATACATACATACATACATACATACATAGATACATTCATATACTTATGTATGTATGTACGAGTATATAAATATATACATATATTTATATATATTCTAGATCTGGTTGACAAGCTGTTGAGCACTAAGAGAACGAGTGGATAAAAATATACAAATGGTGGCCCGGGCCCAGGGGCAGAGGATCATCTTAATTGCACGGCAATCACATCTCACTCATTCTTACCCGACGATTTTTATTCCTAAAGGGCTTATAGGATTTGCCCTTGTGCTTGGCTCCCAAATGCAGTTTCTTCATATTGCCGTTAATCTAAATACAGTTTATACCGAACTACTTTAATGATGAGGTGGGGGAGATCACTTTTCACTTTGTCCCCAAAAAATAAAAAAGAAGAAATTATGCAATCATTTCTTTTTTAGTTCGTTGAACCATTTAACAAGAACAACAATAACAACTTAAACAAACACTTCATTTATGATCATATTATGATTATTGTAAAACGAGAGATATCCAATCAAATTGGGTCACGGTGCGGCATGGACAGCGCTGCCAGGCGAGGAACACATGTTTAATATTAAGTGCTAAGTACTAAAAGCACTTAATTGATTTAATATTAACAAGTAATATTAATCACTAAGTCAAGATTGTGACTTGTTTTAGATATGATCATATGTGTAGATAGGATACATATATGTATATGCATATAGTTCACTTTAGAAGAAAAATAAACTGAATTCGACCGACCACAAAAGACAACAATTCCGACTGACAATATTTTTGGCATCCGACGCATCAGCAGCCCATTGACAAAAACATTTCGAGAGAACCACATAAATATCTTTGCCTCTTTAGATTCATATATACAAATATATATAAATATATATGTACATATACATACATATATACATATGAACTAACGTATTTAGACACATACATACGTATATACAAATATCTGCCGGCTATAGAATTTAATATAAAACAACTGTGAATTTGCTTATGTTCCTTGTTTTATATTATAGTAGTAATAAAATTCATGTTCGTTTTGTGGCATCACCTTAAAATTATTTAAAGTAAATATTAATGTTTTTTCGCATCATCGCCTTCACTTGCATCGGCTGCTATTCATAGCCGGAGAACTCGTAAAACCCACCCTGTGGTGCATATCGAACGTAAGTGGGCACATGTTCAGTGTAGGCACCAGAAGAACCATATGATGAGGCAGAGGGTGCGGGCTGGGCGCATGGAGCAGGACTCAAATTTGGTTGGCAGCTGAACAAATAACTTGTAGGGCACGGCGGGGAATTGATCTTGGCTGCTCCATAACTGCTGGAACTGCAGCTAGCATGGGCCAATGCCAGAAACACGGGGATAAGCAAAACGGCGATCTTCATTGTCAACTGATAACTGATGTTGAATTCAATCCATCACGAACTCTTTATAAAAAAAATTAATTGGTTCAAACCATGTAACTGCAATTTTGCATTTTCTGTTTATTAATTGTTGCTGAGGGGGGCAATATTTATAACCAAATTAACTAGTGGAGTTCATATTTAGAATAATTTGTGGTAGTTAGTCAGCTAAATAATTACGACCAAAGTTCATTTGGAGACCTAATATAATAGACTTTTAGTCTACTTTTCAAAATGTGTATTAAAAGTGTTTTAAGCTGGGAAACAGATGTAGATCATTGCTTAAATCAGCAAAATATGAGCAGTTAAATTATGTTTTAATGGTTGTTAACACATTTCTTTCCACTTTCTCAAACATAATGAATATAACACTAAATCTGTAGGAATCAAATTTGTTAAGGCCATCAATGCAGGTAATTTATAATAATCTTATCATTTTTATTAAATATCTTGGAAACCAATAAATTTTCTTTTTTGTTTCAGGAAATGAAAAACTGAGTTATTTCTCCAATATTGTTGAGACAATTTTATATTTGAACTACGCGCGCATAGGCGGTGGCGCCATCTAACTCTAGAGTTATGTTGCTTGTTATCCGAATGCGCTGTTTTGTCTCAATGTGAGTTGTTTTGTAATTTAAAAACTAAATCCGAAATAAAAAAACCCGTTGAATTGTTTTCAATACATAATTACCATAGTTAGTTAGTAATTACTGAATCGGTTTTTATTAATCGTTACCATTTAATTATATTTTTGATTAAATTCAATGAGATAAGCTTCATGCTTCAGACTCCCTAGAAATTTCTTAAATAAATTTTAAAGAACATAAAAAGTATTGAATCGCATTTCATAGGTTCAATAATTTAAATATATATAAGTTAACGGAATACATTTTAAATCAGTTACCTTTAGAACCTAACCATTTTAACTTAAATTTTATTTTGAAACATTGGTAATAAGTAGAGTAAGAAAATGTAAAAAATAAGTTAATTACTTTTCATTAGTTTTCGTAAAGTATACCTAATATACTAATGGACAATTAGCTACCTAACTTTCTTTATTAAATGTAACTTTTCGTTAGTGTTAACTTTCAATTTTCCAGTATTTAAAAACGTAGTCCTGTGTGGTATCTTTTTGTAATAAACAATAATCAAATAAAGATATAATTATTCAATTTGGAAAATATTTAGAGTGCTTCTTTGCAATTTTTAGACTATATGCAAAAAACATGCAAATTCTATAGATTTATGATATTTCACTGTCATAACTCGATTCTGTTTGTGGACTTGGACATATTTAATTGATGTCGAAAAATTGTAATCGTAAATTACCTTTTGTAGTGCATAAATCGAAAGAAGTTGACCTTAACAAAGGGAAGATAAAGAAAAAATATAATTATAATTGTACTGGTTTTGTGTTTTCTTTCTGTTTGTTTGGTTTTGTTTCTTTCTTTCTTTTTTTCTGATATTGCATACCAATAAACTAATCTGTATAAAAGCCCCTCTCATCTACCTCATCATCAACATGCTGTGTTGTATGTTGTGTTTTAGATCTAAGCTTCAGAAACCGAATTTAATTTGAGAAGGATCGGCATCGATCGGTTTGGGTTAGCAATTATGCACATGCATAGTCCGTCAGTCCAGTCAGCCCTTGTCTGTCCCAGACTCGAGCCATCATTGAGACTTAAATTTTAATAATAGGTTTCGTGTTGACCCAACTGCCGCTGGCCTTCGAATTGGGGCAAAGCTCGATATCTAACGGTAAACAATTATTATAGAAGTATCTGTGTGTGAAAACCAGACACGATATCGCCTCAAGAGAATTATGATGTATGTGTGTACGTACCAATGTGTGTATGTGCATACACAATTGCTAACAATGTTTGTAAGAGCTTTATTGGAAATCGTAAAGTTTTTGCTTGTCCTAGCCATGGGCATCTTTTGTACTTATAAAGGGACTCTTCAGGTACCTAATCGGTCATGGCGCGCGCCACCTGCATCAAATGCAATGAACAAAACATCGCAATTCTGGACCAGCTGCTTTTGTTGCCCAAAAAAAAAAAAGGTGAACAGAAACAGCACACTCCAAAAAAAGCAAAACAAATAATGTCCAGAAGTTTGTATGCTCTTTAAAATCTACGTTAAAGGATTTGGGACAAGACTTTTTAATTAAAGTCTTGGTCCAAAGATCCAAGTTTCCATTTATCCAAATAGAAAATTTTAAAGTTCCTAGCAAAAATATACAGAAATATTAGATTCGATTTGATTGAAACTTTAATAAATTCTTTAAAAGTTGATATGGAACTAATAACAATGCGAAACAACAGTACTTCCAAAATTTAAATAATTTGATTACTAGGCGTTTTTTAAACTTTTTTTTTTTGTTTGGCAAAAAATAAATACATATATGTTTAAGTGTATGTTTTATTTTGAGGGTATATAAGAAAACATCGTGTTTGCATCGGTACTTAGTCATCGTTCTTGGTTGGCCGTGGGTCTAACATTTTTATTGCTTCTAATTTGACCAAAAATTTTGCCAATGTGTTAGTAGCCAGTATCTGTTGTATGTATCTGTATCTGGTAATTTGAAACATTGTTCGATTGCCAACAGCAGCAAACCAATTATAAGGTTTTGCGAGAAGAAAAAAAGAAGGGACATGCGTCCAAACTGTGCATTAAATTAAATTTAATTAGTTTATTGTTACGCTGAAAGGTGACGGATATTGTAATAATATTAACTTTTGCACCTTTGTATTGTGATATCAAAAGGGAAAGGGTTGAGAATATCTGCAGCTGTCAAGTAAACTAACTAATAATAAATATAAATTACAATTAATTAAACTTACCTGTTGGTTCCGCAATTCTCTCAGTGTAAAAGTATACTGTAGTTAGCTGCAATGCTGCTATATATTATTTGTTTTAATAATTTCTAGAACATCTTATGGGCTCATTTCGGTATCTTTAGTTTATTGATAGTGCATCTGAAAGGATAAAAAGTAAGAATTTTTGAATATTTATATAAAGATACATACATACATATATATGAATTTATATATACACATATGTGTACATACTACATATTTATAAGTATATGTACATCATTTTCGCTTTGCAATGAGAATTTCAAAGTCAAGGTTATAAAAAAAATACACAGACATATTTGCTGTTGCTGTTGTTATTGTTGTTGTTTTTGTATTCTTCATTTCGGGCTCTTTTTCTTGCCTTTTCGTTTGCTTCGCTGCTCCTGCCCCCAGGCAGTGCACGTGCTTTTGTATCTGTATCTGTATCTAACAGCTACATACATTCATGTGTATGTATGTATGTGTTAGGCAGTCCACAGTGGAGTTGTAGTTGTTGTTGTTGTTGTTCCCGTCATTCTTCTGGCCAGACAATGTCCGTCCGTTCCGTCAATTCGGTCCCTTGCGATGTCTTCTGTTCACTTGCAAGTACAAATCGCTGGACTTGTGCTTTAGCTACTGTTACTGCTAAAAATTAATGTGTTTGGCGAGGAATTCACTTTTCTTTTGAATGAAGGGAAACGGACTAAGAAGAAGAGGACCCTTCCGTTTTTTTTTTTTGTTTTTGGTTGTTCGAAACTCCTGCAGACAAGCTTCAGACAATTTGAAATACTCCGGTTGCATTGAAACCGAATTGTAAATGGCATTAACCGGTAAACCAGTACTTAATATTTATATCTACACATATAAAAATAAATAATAGTATATTGATAATTTAGTTTCGATTCACTTTTTTTAAGTTCTCAAACATTATTCTGTAGAATTTACTAAATAATATACTGTAAAAGATTATTAAGATTTTGTATATTTTGTTTTTAGTATTTGTTCTAATATCTTTAATTTCTTATTATTAATTCGTATTTAGTAGATTTAATTATTACCTTTTTTCCCAAGTCTACAAAAATGGTAATATTCGTATACGAAAACCAATTATGTATATTTTTAAATTTCACGAAAATAATGTACCAAAATTTTATTGCAAAAAATAATTAGTGACGATCAGAACAGGAGAAGTAAAAGCAATTGGCCCAGAGTTATTGTTATCTTCTCCATTTCTACATCCGTGAGTCAGAGCTGGTTCAGAGAGTGCCCCCAAGTGCAGCTCAAATGGATGGATGGACGTGGACTTGGACTTGGCTTGCACTTATTAATGCTTAATAAATGGCATTTCATTTCTTATTATTCTCGGGCAAAACGTGTCGGAAGATTTTATTGCGGCTGCGCTTGTTGTTGTTAATGCGAGTCGATATATTGGCCATGACTAAGGATGCAGATGTAGGCACACACACAGACATACACACCCAGGAACCAGAACAGCCCAGCCCAGTCCAGTCCAGGTCCAGACAGAGACAGTTGGTCAGTCGATGTATGCTAAAGTAATTATTTCATTTGAGCCAACAATGAGGCTGCAACTCTTTCTGATGCTCACTGGCTTTGGCTGACTATGGCTGGGATGGATGATTGACGAGTGGAAATTAAAGGAGCTGACGGCAGGACAGCCATCGCTATAGCAGTCGCAATCGCACACCGAACACCGTTGCGGGATCATCATCTTTTAACGACTCGACTTTGGGTTTGGAGTTGTCTGCCGATTTTTAAAGTACTTGGAATGTAAATGAAGCGGGTGTCGTCTTGCACCTCGTTCGAGGTCATTTCTGGTCATTGCACCCACACGCCGCCGATAAGATGCAGCATGAGTGAGCAATGTTTTGCAGCATGTGAGACGTTCACGTATTCAATTTTTAAATGGAGCTACCTAATTAAAAATGACAGTATTCAGTAAAACTGTAAAACGTGTACTTAATTAAAATTAATTTTAAAGTTCGACGGAAATGTGGCAAGTTATTGAAGCAATATGAAAATTTTAAAATTTTGGCGCTCAATCAGTGATATATCGATAACAACCTTAATTAAACAATCGTTTTGATGGGATTTTTGTATGCGTTAGGTCGTTTTGCCTATCAGTGGCGATTTTCTCGTGAACAAGTTTTAAAATTCGCTCACGATAAATTTCTTCACCTTTTGTTTGGATAACCGCTCAAATAAAATATATAATTTCTGAAGGAATTTATTTAATAATAATTAACTTCGTAGTTTTTACTCAAAGGCATTAGCAAATTTTGATATTCAAACATACAAACGAAATTAGAAAGCAAGTCACGGTTTATTTTGACTCACGCACATGCGCATCTCTAGCCTTATGTGAAAAACGACGGTCACATTGCAAACAAACAATATTGATTTAAACAACAAACATCATCCGGGATTTGTAAATTTTTTATATTCGAAGGCATAAAAGTATGGCCACAACAAGTTCCACTACCATCGCTCCAACTACCGTGTGCTCCACCGCCGGCAGTAATGATACGTCGGGGACGCCATCACTACAGGCGTGCAAAAGCAGTGGATGCAAAGTTGGAAGTTTTGTTGAAAAGACCAAACGCAAGTGCTCACAGTTTGTGTCAACTCCGTATATCATGCCGAAACCCTTGGTGGTCAACGGTACGACTGCAATATTTCAAATGGGTGGCCAAATGGCCAAAATTGGGGATATTCCCGGACTGGCAGCATCGACCGGCAATAATGGCGGCAAAGCCATTTATCGCATCAAGCCCGGCACACATGCTCATGTAATCAACTATGTGCTTGTTGATGAGGGTTCAGACTCTATGGAAAAAGCGAGGTCTGGCGACCAGGAAACAATGAGAATGCTCTTGGACTCCCAGCGAGAGAGCGCAGTTACAAAGCTACAAAAATTTATTTCCAATCATCGCGGTTCAACCACAAATAGCTCTGTTACTGCACCCATAGTTCAAGCCGCTGCCACAGTTCCAGCTTCAGCCCCAGCACCATCTCCAGCTGCATTAGTTACCCCGGTACAAACTCCTCCTGCCTCCGTACCGTCTAGCACTGCCAATGTCCATGTGACAACGCCACAAATTCATCCGGACTTTTCAATTGCCAGTGTGGAGGGGTCAGTTCAGTTTGCATCACCTGCATTAGCAACGGGTATACCGGCACCTACATCAACCGCCAGCAGTTTCAACAAAGATGCTGAGCGTCTGCAGGCTGAGATTCAAGAACTACGGCGTACAGTGGCACGGCTTCAGGCAGAAACA
This sequence comes from Drosophila sturtevanti, assembly GCA_018150375.1. Lineage (NCBI taxonomy): Eukaryota > Metazoa > Arthropoda > Insecta > Diptera > Drosophilidae > Drosophila > Drosophila sturtevanti. The sequence continues at coordinate 3,230,883 of JAECWJ010000027.1, forward strand.
CATTAATTGTCTTTTAATATTCATAGTTTCTACAATACAACCAAAAAATGCTGTGCTAAACAACAAACTAAATTTATATATATACAAACATGTTTTCTATATAATATATAGTACAAACCCAATGTGTAATGATTGGGATACTTAATCTCTGACATTTTTCGCTAATGCAAAAAAGAATGTTGTGAAAAATCTTATCAAATTTATGAAGTACAATTTTTTTTTAATTTTTGATTCTTTAAAACTATTAATAAAAAAGAGTTTACCAAAAATGTTTGTAAGTGGACAAAATACTCGGAAATTGTTATAGAATTACTTTTGTATGCATAAATATTATATTCATATTACATAAACAAACTTTTCATGGGTTCTGATTAAAGAAAAATATATGTATATTTTTTGTATAATTTTCTGTAAACTTTAAGTAATTGCCCTTGGGAATCGTAGAATTGTAGTTAAAGCCGCAAGCAAAATAACGTCTGTAAATTTGTCACCTTGGCTAACAAGCGCCATTTTATGCCGTAGTCGGTGAACCAGTCTGAATTGGATATGGCCAACGAATACAAGTGTCGACTCTTAAGGGGCACTAAATGTGGCATTTTATGTGTCATCAGTGGTTGGTATTGGAGACGAATCGTCCACCGCAACGAAAATTTCGCAACCGAGCGTAAACTAATTTTTATTGGATTGAAAATGATAGGATAATGCAACGCTTTGAGACAGGGAAGAACATAGTCTTATATTTAATTCGGTATCGATGATATATGTACATATAGTGAATCGAAATTAATCCATACAATAGACGTTATATGGATGTGGATATCTAGGATAACAAAGACTGCTCCTGTTGTTGTCAAGTAAGTAAAAAGTAATTTGCATAAGTATGTAGATGAACTAATCTAATTACTAATAATAATAATAATTTATAGATAATCTTCTCTGGCAATTGGTATTGCAATCACAACGATCAGAAAATATATGCATTTGAGGACACGGTGGTAGCAGCAACAGCATCATCAGAAATGTTTAAACTGATCCTCTCGGATGTAGTATAAAAAGTAACGAATGTGCACAATAATAAAAATCATTAAAATAAAAATGTTTATGAGAAGGCATAAACACGACTTTATGGAAGGAGCGACGCGGGGCAGCATTTGGACCGAGGCCAAGCACTTGATGGCGATGGCTGCGCCAAAACTCACAGTCGCATCTTAGGTATGGTCAGTGGTGATGGTGTGATCAAGGGAGAGAAGAGTGTCAATGGTTAAAAAAGTTTCTGCGCATTTGTTTCGGTTGTGCGGGCACTCAGCCCAGGGGACAGGGAGCAAGACAGAGAGAGAGAAAGAGAGCGAGAGAATGAGAGATCTTCACACAGACACTCCAACGATGCGACCGAAGCAGACGTAGTTTGGATTGGGATGCTAACTCATTTTGGCGGCGGTTGTTGCTGCTGCGCCAGTTGCGACAACAGCAAACCGATGGAATGGGATAGTCATGTGACGAGAACACTGGCTGGCTCTCTGCTTCAGGTTTGGGTTCAGGCTCCGGCACAGGCGCAGGCGCTCGGCTCAAAAATAATTTGCAATTTCTTGGAAATACTCACATTTGTGCTGCTAAAGCTGACTTCATGCGCTGCCCGCCGCCAGCTCAGCTTCTCAAGAACCTTCTGCGGCCGCGAAGGTGGCCGTAATGAAAATTAAAATACGAAACACTCAAAGGTCGGTAAGGAGCAGGAGCCAATGAGTGGTATACCCCCTCCCGCAATTGCCGGTCCATCGAAATGTGGTTCGCTCGGTTGGTCATTCGCTTGGTCGGATTGCTTGTCGTTATCTTGTCATGTCAAAATGGTCTTACGAAAATGTATCTTTTGTATTCCAAGTGCAAATGAGCAGCACAGATACAAAATAACATACTCCAGCACCAGTGTACAAACCCCTGGCTCAGCCTCTTTCTCTCTTGGGGTAACAAACCCGCCGCCATACGTTTTGTTGCCTTTTAATTTTTATACCCTATACCACGAAAAGATCAAAAGGGTATATACTTAAGTCCTCAATAAAATGGATAAGACATTTCTGACCCCCATAAAAGGATTTCTTTTGCTTGAATTAAATTACACTTGACATGGTCTAGCCAGTTTATCTGTGATAAAGAATAGTATATTGTAGTAAATTTTTTGCGATATTATACTCGTATATAGGGTATTTGTTTTGTCGGTGGTATGACTTAAAGTATGGAATTTTTATTTTTATTTGTTTGCTCACTCGCAATTTTTATGCCTTTATTGTGTTTACTTTTTGCCTTCGTTTCTGCAAATGCTTTTAAGACTTTAAGACTTTTTAGTTTGTAGTGAGCGTACAAATTTGTGCCTTTCGTGTATGTACGAGGGGAGCAGGAGCAGGCAGCAGGCATCAGGAGCAGAACAGGATCGCCGAAGTGTATGTACATATCTGCGTGTTTATGATGTTGTGTGTTGCTGAATCTACTTTACCGTCGACGACGACTCTGAGTGCGACTGTTGTTGTTGCTGTTGCTGTTGCTGATGCTGATGCTGATGATGACACAACATGAAAAGGTAAAACACGCTGAAAAATATTAAATACGCTACGTCGCTGCCTTTTGACAGCGGACGTAAATTTGCTTTTGCCTGCTCCCCTATTCCATGACTCCCTTTACTCTCGCCCCATTTACCTGGGACTGTTTAATTGCACGTAAGATCGGACCGTGAGTGTGGGACTGCAACGTGGACAGTCACTGCGATTGTGAGGATTTCTTGGCAATTAAAATAGAGTGTAAGTTAAGGATGCATAAAACGCTCATCTTTATGGAAGCTCTGTTCTCAATTCTCGTATTTGTTGGTTAATCTCATTTCTGTTTAGGTCTTGCTAATGGAAATTGATGCAATTGTTATGAGTGAGACTGTACCTCCTATCCATATATACAAATCTTGACGATTTTATAAAGTCAAAATTTCAAAGTAAAATTTGATTTTAACGTTACATCATCGATTTTTAAACTATTACAAAATTCTAGGGTTATTTACTTTTTAATCTTAATGTTAAATGCAGTAAATCTGTTAAGTCAAATCTCAATAGTTTGAAAAATAGAAAGATAATTTTTTTCAAATTGCAGCATTTTTATAGAGAAGTTTATTTTTTTATCACTAAGTAAGATTTTATAAGGGTTATGGAGCTATTCGAATTTGGTTTTGTAACGAAATCTTAAATATTTAATATAATATTTATAGCTATGGTCACAAAATTTTCGCAGAAAACATAATATTTTTAAGGTAAATTTATAAACGCTATACCCATAGGGTAAAAGGTATACCCTTTTAAAGTCTCTAAAATGTATGTAACAGGCAGAAGGAATTTTCCGACCCCATAAAGTATATACATATATTCTTGATCAGCATCAACAGCCGAGTCGATATAGCCATGTCCGTCTGTATGAACACCTAGATTTCAGAGACTATAAGAGCTGGAGTAACCAAACTTGGTGTCAACATCCATCTAGTGTTGTTTTAAATTTTTGCCACGCCCACTTCCGCAGTGAAAACTATACTAGAGTTGTATTAAAGCTACAGTATTTCTTGCCATGGGCAGCAGCATTGGTAGAACATTGGTAAAATCCTTCAAAAGAAGGACAAATCCTTCGAAAGAATCTCTACTTCGGAGGGCTCCAATTCAGTCAAATCTCGTCTGATTTTGAAAAACTATGTCTTTATTTGCATTTTAGAATCGCCATTTTTAATTAACATAAAAATCTGGAAAACTAATTTTGAACTCGATTTTCGCAAATTTTGACGATGGTTACACTGCAAAAATTCACGAAAATCCATTCAAAATTTTTTTTCCAACTTTTTTCAACTTTTAATGTAGTTTGTTAATACGGAAATTATCCAGAAGATTGATGTAAAACTTTTCAAAATCGGCCAAAAAATGGCCAACTTAGAGCCTATAAACCATTGGTAAAATCCAATAAAAGGCAACGAACCAATCCTTCGAAGGAACCTCTACTTCAGAGGGCTCCAATTCAGTCAAATCTCGTCTGATTTTGGAAAACTATGTCTTTATTTGACTTTTAGAATCGCCTTTTTTAATTAGCATAAAAATCTGGAAAACTAATTTTCAACTCGATTTTCGCAAATTTTAACGATGGTTACACTGCAAAAATTTACGAAAATACGGTCAAAAATTTTTTTCCAACTTTTTCAACTTTTAATGCAGTTTTTTAATACGGAAATTATCCAGAAAATTGATGTAAAATTTTTCCAAATCGGCCAAAAAGATGGCCAACTTAGAGCCTATAGAACATTGGTAAAATCCTTCAAAAGAAGGACAACGGACATATCCTTCGAAGGAATCTCCACTTCAGAGGGCTCCAATTCAGTCAAAATGTCTATTTGAATTTTAAAATCGCCATTTTTAATTAGCATAAAATCTGAAAACCAATTTAAATATAAGAAAATTCATTTAATATAAAGAAAATATAATTTAATATAAAGAAAATTTCTTATATTCAAGAGGTTTGAAGGAGTTGTTTTATGAAATATCTCTTATTAGTACAGGGTATACTCCATGTCGGCAGGGACGACTTGCTTACTTCATTTTTTATTAAATAATAATAATAATAAGGAACATATGTATCACGGCATTTTCTAGAAAAAAATTGTAAAGACAAAAATATTTTATACCATAGGTGCATTTAGATAATTCAATATAATATTGATATAATATTTAAATATAGAATATATATTTATTTATTATAATACTTGCACTTTGCGAATTTAATTAAATTAATTTTTCTTAAAGAATTCCCCTAAGATAAAACTGTTTCTAAGTAGTTTTCAGTAACAGATATCTTTTTTCAAATACATATTTTCGAGTAAGTACTTGAGTGTTTCTTCTTTACTACCTACTTCAAAATATCCATGTATATCATTTCTTTATTAAAATGTGTTGAAGTTGTGTGTGGCAAGATTAATTTTGGTGTTTTTTATTTATTTTTTTTTATTGTTTTGAATCAATCCAAATCTTGCATATCGCCGCCTTGCCGGAGGCTTAACAACAACACATGGGAGTGAGTTTAGATCAACTTGCTTCCATTTTGCGGCAATGCCCAAGGGTGTGGGAGGGTAGGAAGCAACGATTCTGTTTCCTGCGATGTCTCACAGCGAAACAACAATAACAACTTGCTGCCGTCGCCGTCTTCGTCGTCGTCGTCGTTGTCGTTGTTATGGTCGTCCTACCGCATTCTAAGTTCTATTGGCACAAAGACCGACTTTTGCTTTTGCGGTTCCATTCCATGTTTTTTCGATTTTCTCAGGCGAAATTCGCCTGTGCATGTGTGTGTGTTTGTGTATCTGTTAGATACTCTTTGACTTCATACTCAAATACAGATGCAGATTGTTTGGTAGCTAAACTTGTTTTGATCGTGGCATACGGCGGACTACTGATATGTAGGATCTTGGCTCCATATAGTCGTGGTAGCTGTTCCCGTTTCCATTCTCTTCTCTTCAACTTGAGGCACAACTCTGTGTCTGAGTGTATGTGTCTGTGTGTGTGTGTGTGTGTGTAGCGCCTTCCTGTCATAGTTTTGCATTTTCAAGGTCGCACTGCTGTCTGCACTCAGAGCAATCTTTGCCATCGCCTCGTCTCCTCATCGTGCCTTTTCTTTTTCTTTTCTACAGAATCGGTTAAATGTGTTGCCATATCTCTTGGTCTAACGACTTGATGCAGTGTATACATATATGTACATACATATGTATGTATGTATGTACATAGGTATGTATATATATATATTTTACCGATGTTGTAATCTGCTGCCAGATTATCTGCCGTTTCCATCACATTCTCATTACAACCAAAATTTGTTCTGACATTTACGCGGTGGCGGTGCATGCAATGCCAGATATAAAATATCGTTTTTATGACTATACCTTTGCCTGCGGCTTGGAATTCGCATTGAAATCCCTGAGATATGCGCTGTTATGCTTCATCATCTTATATATACACATACTATATATATATATATATATAAATATACATACATATGTATATTTGCACTGTTCTTTAGTTTACTTGGTGCAACATTTCACGCTGCAGGCTCATACATACGAAATGTACCTTAACTTCTCCCCCGCCACATCTCCACTCTTTCCAATTGCTTCTTCTCTTGGCAATTTCCTGTTTGCCGGTTTGCAGTCAAGCTGACTCACCATCAATGAATGTCTGCGCCTGGTCCATTGAAATCCTGGCCAAAGGGCTTATACTTTTGTTCTTTCAGTAGTTAACAGTTTTCCCGATTGTGCTTTAAAAAGCCAAATAAAATGAAATGAAATTTTCGGTTGTGTTCATACTTAAATTAAAATCAATGTTTTGTTTTCCTTTAAAACTTTAAAATGATTTATTGGTTTTCAAGTAATGGAATTACTATATTTTCTCATAATATCAGAGTGGAAAAGTGGATAGAAAGTTCGTGAAATAATTTTACAGTGGAAACTCAAACCGAGTGAGGAAGGATAAAAAGCGAAATGCCTATCAAGTCATTTCGAAATTGTATCTTGTTTTGAGAAAATCATGTCAAACGATGTTAGAATTTTGTTAAAAAGTATGTATTTATATTTGATGTTTAAAAGGATAGTTTCTTACGTTTTCCCATCAAATTATCCTTAGAGATAACCCAAATGCATTTACATTTTCTTAGTGATGAAAAGTTTTGAAAGATATACATACTTATAGATTATTATAGATCGTATATATATATCGTAAAATATTGTAAGAAAATCCGCAGTCATTATGGACAAAAATTTTTGAAATTATAGTGCATTGAAAATGGAGTTTAGGGTTTCCTCGATCTGGATAATCAAGTTTAAATCGTTTATTTTTTAAAAATTTTTCTAAAAATCTTGAGATGGCAAATCTATCGACTGATTTTCCATACACCATTTAAAATAATGAATTATAAAGTTAAAAAAAAAGAAATTAATAATAAATAATATATTTTTTCCATTTCTTTAACTTAATTTTATACACATGGTCTTTCAAATATTAAAGAAACCTAATAGGAATTTTATATAAATTTACAAGTACAGCTTCGATATACATAGAAATAGTATTTCTATAGCTTGTTGGGGTTTAAATTATTTCAGATGATTTATATGTTTATGTATACTTTGGCAAACATTTTCATTTCTAATGGGCAAAAGGGATAAAGAGAATGAATTTATGTAGGTGCCACTTAATGTCCTCATGTATGTATAAATTTAACTGGAAAATCAATGCACATGCATAATAACAATGATAGATAGTTATCTAGGAAAAGGAATTTAGGCCAATTCAATAACAATCACATTATCTGAAAATCTATTTGGCTAACAAGATATGGGGCACACACTCACGTTCCCGTGGCCCTTTTTGCACATTGGCAACAGTTTAGTAGTGCAATTTCCATTTGTCAGAACGTGTTCCGAACAAAAAAGAAGAAAAATAAGAAAAATAAATATAAATGAGTTGGCTATATGGGTAACTTGAACAATTGTCATTCCCAGAAATCCTGGAATCAGACTAGAGCAACGTTGCATTTATCTTGAGTGCGAAATCACGTACACGTGGATAGAGAGAAAGAGAGTGAGAGATAGAGAGAGAGAAAATAAGCGACACCTGCATCAAGTACTTTTTCAATTTTCTACCACATACACACACACACACATATATAATATAAAAAGAAATCCCATCAATAGCAAATCCTTTCAATTTCCTAGAACTCATTGCTCATTGAGATGGAAACTGATGTCATTCAAGATGGTGGCCAGAGCAATGAACTTTTGAAAAACTAACCAAATTCTTAGCTTTTATTTAAATTTGTTTCTTTTTATTAAATGAAAAGGAATAATAAGCAAAATAAGAAGTTTATATTGATATAGGAATAATGCTGTTTGGCCACGACAAAGCCAATCAAATGAGATTTAATTTTATACAGAGAACATGTCTCTAGCATCGTCAAGTCCCCTCCCTCCCCCATTCACTCCCTTCATCATCGTGTATTTGGATTGGTTTTTGGCCTCCGCTCTCTGCAGAAGACGTATCTAGTGATTAGCATAACATAAACTGGAATTGGAAATGGGAATGACCGCAAAGACACCATAGACAGACTTAGACGGACAGTTCAACCATTTGGTGAAGATGAACATATATATATATATATATATATGTTTTTCTCTTTAGCCATAAACCTTCAACCAACAAAATTTTAACTTGAGTTGCGTACATTAATTAATAACTTCTTTAAAATTAGCGACAGGGCATTATTTATTTTGTTGTTGTTCGTATTGCTGTTGTTATTGTATAGTTAGTAGTTTATGTCCCACCCCGGGCAATCAGAGTTTGTCCCATAAATGGTAATATGTATTTACCTTTACTATAAAAAGAGACTAAAATGTAAGTTCGTAGGTAGTAAATTGGTTTCAAATATCTTAACGTTCATATTTATATGTACATATGTACATATATGTTGAAATGGAATCAATCTAGAACGATTTAAAGAAAAATGAATTTCAGCCACAATCGTTTTAAAGTATGATTCAATGAAAATTAGAACCAATTCGATTAGATATTTTAAAATCACAAAATTTTAATTGAAATATTTTCCATTTATTGAATTTGAGTCCATTGTACTAAGGATACACCTTTTGAGGATTTAAACGTATTAAAAATGTATAAATTTAGCTATACATAAAAAAAGATTAACACATTATTTATTTATTTATTAAAAACAAAAATCTTTTTCTTAAGAAAATCCAAACTTTGATATCATGTCTTATGCCTTAGATACTAAGTTCTTTTTAGTGTTTTCCAGAAACTAATTTGGTACAATTATTTTAAGATTTGTGTAATAGAAAACTCAGATATATAAATCAAAATTAAGTTGACCTTGTAGATAGAATATTTGTGAAATCAAGTTAGATGAAAATACCCAATACAAATTCATAGTATTTTTAAATCATTTTTTATAAAAATTGCAATATATTAACAATTAAAATTGAAAAATATAGTAATATATGTACCTACTCAATGAACTAGAAACCAAAATTAAACTTTCTATATTAAAAATGTAATTTGTTTTAAGAAGGAACCCCCAACTGAATAGAAACTTATGTATATCTATCTATTAAAGGTTATTACTAAGTTATTACCTACGTATATAATATAAAATTCTAACATTTGAATAAATTACATGAAAATTAAATTATAATTTTTGAATAATCATCTATTAGAATAATATATAAATCACATAAGTTATAATAATGTATATAGTATATATATACAAATATGGAATCTCTATGTTCCAAATAAATATAATGCTTTCTCTTATATTAGCTTGATGTTAGAAATCCATATAAATAGAACTAGCTCAAACGATTAGAAAGAATATTACATATTTATACTTATATGTATGTATAATAGGTGTATGGATAGAGACCTAGATGGTACTTCCCATCATCAATAAAATGTCGCCGCATGCAGAAACGTGGCGTAATTTCAGGGGTCTATGGATACACTTGGAATCGTTACCCCATCCCAAAATGACGGCAATGCCAGCAAAGGCATCTCCATTTCGAGAATTTGAAAAGCTAAAGCTAACTATGTCTGATCCATTCAAATGAATCAGAACTCGAAATACGAGCAATAGGGCGGCTACGTATATAAATGGTACATACATATGTATGTAAGTGTGTATGTATGTATGTATGTATGTATGGATATATGTATGTATGTATGTATATCTAGCTGACATAAAAACTACTAAAAATAATACAAATACAAAGCGATAAATCTTGTAGGTGAAAGAAAGCCAAAAAAGAAAGACGTGGAAACGGTGAAATGGAAGAGAGCTCGATATGCTGGATGCTAGTCTATGGGCAAGGAGATGGAAGGGGACGCTTAGGGTCGCAGCGGCTATTCTCCAAAGTACTTTCCTCTAATGGCAGTCACACATATTACCATTACCTACATATATGTATATATGTATATACATAGTATATAGAATATCCATATCTATTGTTAATTAATGTATCTGTGTGTGTGTGTGTAGAAATTAACGAAGAAAGGGGAGAACAACGGAGACGTTTTTGAAATCGCTTTTGAATAAATTTAGTCACAGATCTTTGGGGTTCGGTTCGTTGTCTTCTTTTTGGTAATAACATTTGTCTAGCTGGTTGTGTGTGTATGTCCGTGTGTGTATGTGCGTATGTGCTAGTGCTGAAGCATAAGTATAATTCAGAGATCCTCCTTCCCGATAGAGATGAAGAAGAAAGCATCTTGTTCATTATTACTCTTGCACAAGGGAAAGGTATCGTTTTCCATGTAATAATTTCCCATCCCGTCCAGCGGGTATGGCCATAAAAAATGCACCGCTGTCACTGCTTGGTCGGAGCGGCAAACCGCTCGATCAAATTATGTTAATTCGAATTTAGTGCGAGTATTAAACATTTTTTTTTTGGTTTTTTTTTCTTCCTCCTATTATTATTCTTCTTCTCTTTCCCAATAGCAATGACAACTAACAAAATCAATAAAACCGACAGACAACAACAAAAAAAAGAAGAAAAAACTAACTTGAAACACTGCGGCAATGTTTAATAAAAATTTCTATACATAGGGGAGCTATAAATAATTAATATGTGGTTTATATGTTTTTTTTTTTAACATTTCTTTGCTTTCATTCAATCCATATTATGAGGAAATTTTGCAAAAGATGTGGTTAAACGGTAAATAAACGATAAAACTATATATATATATATATATATATATATATATATATGCAGATATACTTTATAAAACTATATTTATACAAGTTAAAACGTTTATTTCTTTACAGTAAACGATTTCTACACTAAGAATGTAATACAATTGATTTACACTTATTCAGTATATATTATATATTATTTATTATATTATTAAATAAAAAATATTCCTATTTCCTATTCCAAATGACATCTCCAAATAGACTTAAAACAAGAAATTTATTAAAAATTAAAACTCATAAAAGTTAACAAAAGACACATTAGGTAAAGACAACATAAAGCATAGTCAAATTCGATTTTCCGAACTTTCAGTATTTTCAATATTAGATCCACGTTTCAATGGGATTCAACTTCTTGTAACTTTAATCAGATAATTTAAAAATCTTTCTGAAGAAATGTTCTTCAAAGATGAGACATATTAAACATTAGTTGGTAATAATCATTTTACAGAGCCACCTAATATTGATATTTATAATAACTAACGTTTAGTCAAACATCTAATTGAAGCTTTCTTTTGTAATCAGTACATACCTATATATAAATATATATTTATATTATCAGATGAAATAAGACACCACTAATATGTACTTTTATCGTCTAATCAAACTAAGCAAAATGTTGTAGGAGAAGTTTTTAAGATGTTGTTTAATCTCAATTAATGTGATTATAGGACTAATTCATGTTTAAAGCCTAAGAAAATAAAACTGTTCAATAAATTTTTTAAATATTTAAAAAAACATTTATATAATTAAATAGTTCCAAATGAGTATGGAAAAGTTGAGACATGAAATCGAAAACGACAGAAAGTTGCAAATACTTTTTTGTAGTCTTTGTGATACCTTCTCATTAATAATTACATCATATTTGATTGAATAGTATATCTAGAATATTCTAGCTACTGATATATACCAGTAGTCTTAATTTTGTCAAAATCGGGCTATAAATGTTGAAGATTTACGTATAAACGATTTGTAGTGAAATGGCAAGCGCAAAATTGTTTGGCTGCAAGCAGTATAATTTTCTGCAAGCAGTATAAGTTTTACTTAATGACGATTATTGGCGAAGCAGTTTCATATATAGGAAAATTCTATCTAATTTCACATAAAGTTCTTCAATAACTTGCCAAAATTTGGGACCTTTCAGATCTGGCTCTGTTTGCTTATAGACATTGGAAAATTACTGTATTATGTTGAAATGTGATAAAATAATTTTTATAGTTCCCTTAATATAATTTACTACAACTTCCAATCCACAATATTTATAAGAGAAAGCTAAATGAAAAAAAATTTGTCTCTGAAATCGATTTAAGTATTTGTAAAGACCATTGATTTAGACCGAAATTATAGATGGGTCATAAAGGAGACAGTATTTAACACAGTACACATACCAACATATTTATACATACATACATGCACATACATATATGTATATACATACATACATATGTACAAAGTCCATAAAGCGCAACATGTATCCAAGTTTTAAATTTTGGTTTTGTTATTTTCTTACTTGGGTTGGTGTGTACTCTTATATTATTTCTCATCTCTTGTGTGTGTGTATGTATGCACATACTTATGTATGTGTTTGGATATCTCCTACACACACAATAAGGCAGACAAAACTATAAAACTTGAATCAAATCGGATACAAAACAAAAAGAATTTTATTGCATTCCAGCACTAAAAATCGTCCGATCGTGTGATGTCCAAGCTGGTTCTAAAAAACAACAACAACAAAATAAAACATACATACATACATACATACATACATTCAAAAAAAAGAAAAAAAAATACTGTGCAAAGAGAAGAGTAACAGCCAAAAACACCAAAGACAAACAGCATCAGTATCCGATAATTTCAGGTCGTCTATAGCCACATATATACATACATACATATACATATGTATGAATAAGTGTATGTATGTATGTATGTAGATACATACATACATATATATAAATTGTATCTGTCCCTTGTCTTGTCCCAGTGTGTCGCCATGAACGACTGGAAATGCGTATGCGTATTGACTGTCCCCCCGTCCAGGGTGCGGGCAAATGAAACTCTTTGCCTAATATTCCATTAACGGGCATATTAAGGCAGCACGTAGTGCTCTGATCGCAAAGACCCACACACACACACACACACACACAGAGACTGACAGTTGGAGAAGAAGAGTATATTATATTATACACAGACTCACACACAAACTCTTAGTTTAATAAAAGGTACTGATGCATAAATGGGTGTTTGTATCTAAATTGATCGAATTTGGGGACACACACACACAGACACATACATATACATATATACAGAGAGTATGTGTATAAGACATCGTGCCCGCTGTTGTTCAGGTAGAAATTCCCCCCAAGCGGCAATGGCAACGGCAACGGCAACAGCGATCGCAACTTGGTCAGCGGCTGCTAAAGCAGGTACAATTTTATAATTTCGTTTCGTGTTTAATTAAAGGTGAAGTTTTAGAGAAATAATAAAGAATTATCGAGAGCTGACTAAAGCCAGATGATGGCCATGCCCGACAACTTCGAGGTCGATACATATACACAGACATATACATACACACACACGCACATTGAACATTGATCGTAAAACGATGAGACGGATCGGGGTATTGGTCTGTTATAACCCAGACCCAGCGGTTTTCCATCTCTGCATATACTAGCATCATCTATGTATATATGGTATGTATGTATGTATGTATGTGTATCATCTTTGATATTGTTGTGGATATGGCGGCTACTTGGATTTGGGTGCCCAACGATCATTATGCCATAAATAAAGATTCGTTCCGTGCAACGACTAGCTATGGGAAAAATAAAAATTATATATAAAGCATTTTTATTGTAGGTATGTACATACATATCTGTATATATTAAGCATGTATCTGTACCTATGGCCTAGTCACTTTGATCATGGGATAGCCATAATTACATATCGATGCCGATGTTATAACCCAAAGTCCAGTTATATTGTCTTGGCCGACTTTTTTGTACAAATCAAAAACAAAACAAAATAAAGAAAAAATTGTTAAATTACCCAAGATTTTAATGCCCCACAGCCAAGTTGGAAAGAAACTGTCGAATATTTTTTTATTATTTTTTTTGAAATTCTGATTACTTCTGACATTTTACATTGGGAATGGGCAAATAAAACACGTCAAGTGCTTTGGTCTAGCTGCTGGCTTTAATAATCAATCAAAAGGCCAATATTAATTAAAACGATGGGAAATGAATGATCACTGATCAGCTATCTGATAAGAAATACAAATTCTTAAAAATTCATTTATCTAATTTTACTATCTATTTCATTTAAGTAAATGTGAAAACTATTTTGAAAATAATCGAAAACGTTAGACTTATTTCTTAGTAAAGAAATTGATATAGAATCCTTTTTTTTTGATGTGGAACTCTATACTCGTATGTATGTAGATGTAGAACGACTTTCACAAATCAAAAAACTATTAGGCAAATTTTTAAATTCGTCAATTTTTCATTTTGAAAAAGAAACCGAAAACTGAAAATGTTTGACAAGCCAAATGACAACGCTTGTCAAAATCAGACAACCCAAACTAATCATTTCAATTTGAAACTGCGGTCTGTCTCGTTCACCAACCAGATCGGCACAGAAAACGCGTGCCAAACAGTAAACGAAACGAAAACGATTCCCCACCCGTTCGGCAATCCCCTCATGGAGCAGCACAATGATGGCATATGGGGTATGGCGGGGGTGATGGCGATGACGTAGCATTTGATGCTAGTGTTCACTCTTTTGTTAAATTCTTGTGCGTTAGTTGTATGTATTTGTTTAGCAATATTTTGACAAATTTTCTATAAACTCACACACACATTGGCTGGGATTAGGTCTGTAACTAAGTAACTACATCAAGATGGGGTAAACTGGCATGGCATGTGCATGGGCACGGGCACGGGCCTTCGCTTATCGTACATCGACACATCGTCATCGCATTGACCATTGCCTGGGTAATACTTGTATTTTGAGTGTGTGTGCACTTACTCTTACGGTTTTATCGCTTGGCCTTTCACCCAATGACGACCCCGTGCCCCGAGGCAGCAAAACCATTTTTATGACATTGACAACAGCTACAAAAACAAGAAACAATAACACCAAACACCAAGATACACTGTACCCAACCCAAGTGTGCCTTTTCCATGGCCCGTAGTAGTAAAATCAAGCGTAATAAAAATTCTCTAATTGTTTTCGCCAAAGCAAACAATTGAGATTGAGCCTCGCCTCGAGTCTCGAGGCTAATTGATTCACACTTTCTTTTTGGTTGTAAAACAAGATGTATTCTGGCTGGTTGGCTGGTTGGTTGGATGGATGGATGGATGGATGGCATGATGTGCTACGAGTTGAGTTTGCTTTAGGTTTATGGCATTCTCAGTTTTACGTTAGATTAACAACTGTCGATGACGTCGAGTGTATGCAATGATTAAATCTTTACTGCTGCGGTCCGACAGTGACATCTAATTGGATTTATATTTATGTCAGCTTTTAATATCCTCCCACCACAAATGACTGAGAGCCAAATATAATCAGACTCTATAGTTACACTGAATCTGGCAGCATAATTGGCTCAATTCAACTTGTTTGGGTCATATCAAATACATATATACAAAGAAAAGACAACAAAATAGAAGATATAGAAAACAAAACGTCCAGTAACTGTCTAATTATGATGGAATGATCGGTACACTTTGTAAGTGCCTAATTACTACGGATCGGTACCAACGAGAACCCCTCCATGAAGATGATGAGGCATATTCAAACTGACTGTGTGTGTGTATGTGTGTGAGGGGAGCGATCATGGACAAGTGGAGAGCAGTTAGACGAGTAGATAATGATGTTGTGATGTCAAAACATCAACATCATGTTGATGGCTGTCAAGCAACGAATGGCGCGTGAGGATCACAGTCGGAGGGAGCAAAACTCACACGCCGCTACCAACCACTGAATGTTTCTCCGAATGTATGTATGTATGTATGTATGTATGTAGGCATGTATAAACGTGTATTGTTTGGCCTCCCATTTAGCTAAGACCATTATTCAAATGGCAAAAAACATCAGTCACAATCTTGGCACACTTGCCACAAATCGCAGCAGATCACTCTATTAAGCCCAGAATCATTTGGTATGCACAAGTTGTTGCACCGTGAAAGGATTAGTTGCATTTAATAACTGCGGCAACGGGTGCTAATGACGGATTGATCTTTTAAGAGCTGCCGCTGTTACCATGGCACTTATGTATGTATGTACATATATATGTGCCATGAGCAAACAATGGTAACGATAACGAAACGACACGGTAGCTGTTGACTTTCGGCACCCGCAAAGAGAGACGGTCATGACCCGCGGGACCTGTGAACATTGTGTGCGGTTATACCTACCTACATACTAAAATGTTACGGCCGTACTTACTCGTAAAATGCCACAAATACATTATTCAAATCGGTTGGGCAAATTGAGCAATTTATGACACAATGTTTCATTGTTATTTTTTGCAATGCCTAAAAAGCCAACTTAAAGGAATAACAAGGCTATATGAATGATAAGGGAAAATTAAAATCATTGAAGGACAATTGAGTATTGAAAGTATTTTAAAAAGTAAAATCAACTGGTCTTGATGAACATATTACAATTTCTATTGTTCCATCAATAGTCCTCCAACAAGCATGTTTGACTAGACTACAATTATAGAAACCTTTTGGAGATCAGAGTTTATAACCCTTACATCGCTTGGCATTCCTTTCCAGAATTGAACAAGAAGGTTACCTGGTTCAAAATTACGTTTTAAAGCTTATTTGAATCTCTGAAAACTATTGAAAACGCAGAGAAAACACCATTTCAAAAACATTTAATACTGACATTCTTTAAACAAAATAAATTCGATATACTATATATAATAAGGAATTTAATTTCGTAATCGTTATGCAATATTATTCAAAAAATGACAATGTTTCGTTTACATGAAATTAATTAACTTTTGTTTGTGTTTTTTTTTTTTTTTTTTTTTGTTTTTGGTGGCTGATCAGGTAGGGGTCATTTCAGTTCCCGTCATTTGAATGTCGGTAGGAAGAGTCGTCACATAAACACCCATTACTCATGTGCCGTCGGGGATGGACTGCCGACAAATCCATCAGCACAATTGAGAACAAGTCCAAACCAAGTGAATTACCCAAGACAATGAGCCTAAATGCGAAGGCGGACTTCTGGGTTAAGACAACTAATAATGAACAAATTACGGGTATGTAGTAAACGTAAAATAATTTATTTAAAATTAAATTTTGGTAGCCTCAAGCTTCGCTTTTGTTGTGGCTGCAGTGTGATACGATGCGATGCGATGGTAAATGCGTCTGTTTTCCACTGAATTTAATTAGCGACCTCGACAAATAAACGGAGGTGGATGCGGTCACTTCGACGCTTCGCTGAGTTTTCTTCGTCTTCAGTACCATGCGTTGATGAAAGTCGTTCCCGACGTTTCGTCACTGATCGTTGACCATACGCGTATTTCCTTACATACATACATAGATCCCCGCTACCGACTTGAAAATTCCTCTGCCTACCCTTTTCTCCTATTTGTATATTTTGGCTTATCGTAGCGCTCACATCAGCCGACCGAAGTGAACGAAGTGAATTATTTAAATTAATAAAATATGCTAAAATGTGTTACAAGTGTGCGAGAAATATGTATGTCTATGTAATAGATCATATAATTAAAAGAATTATGGTGGAAACCCAAAACAAGAGAAGCAAGAGCCATACAATGACAACAATTGCTTCAAAGGCAAACAAAACAATGGCAAATAATTTTTCAAAACTTGGAAACCGTCCCCCTTCCTACCACTGCCAGTCTAGCTTTTCCGTTGCAGACATTGGGGTTAAGGGTCAGAAAGAGTAAGTCTGATGATTTAAGGGGGTATAACTGAGCGCGTTGGCCGAACGTTTTTTGGAAAGTGCCTTCAACTTTTAGAGTCTTATTGCACAGCATTTGCATAATTTTGAAATGTTTCGAATGATGAATGTGGGGCGAATAAAATGGAATGGAGTTTTGGAAAGCAAATACCAGACAATTAAATTTTTTCCAACTTACTATATGTACGTATGTATGTACATAAGCATTTTAGGGTGGCTCAACGTAAATTTGTTTTCTAACTGAGCCAATTAAAGCTACGCCTTTATGGTCATTGATCAAGGCTAAAATCCAACAAAAGTAAATTAGAATTACAGGTAAGTAATAGAGGTATTTAATGATAGCTAGATTTGATTATCGGTTTTCTGAAATAAATATAAAATGTAAAATTGATTCAATTAATTACATTTTTTTATATGTGTGATTAAATTCAAAGTCTCAATTACAATGTTATAAAGTCATGTAATTTTCGGACTTCTAAAAGATTTGACTTTAACATTAGCACAGCTTTTAACATGTGTACACATACATATGCACAATTGTATGTCTGTAAATTAACATTGATCTGTAAGCGGGAAATCAAACAGAAAACCTTAATGTAATTGAAATTTAAATCAAACACGTTACGTTTACTTCTCCTTTGAATAAACAGATATATTTTGACTTTTGTTGTAATATTTTACATATTTTTTAAATTAATTTAATTAATTTAGATTAGGCATAAATATTTCCCAATGTTGTTTAAAGACAGTTATACGACACAGTTGTCAGATTATCATTAGTTTATTTCTTAAGGTTGCCTTTACTTCGCTTAGTTTATATAAAATAAAACTAAGGCAATTTATTTATTTTTTTTAAACATAATGTATTAATAATTTGTTTTCAAATGTAGCCTAACTATATATGAACTTCATTTATATTGATTTCAGGATTATTTAGGATATTAAAGTGGATTTTATGTAGCTGTCACCTAATTTAAATTTTAAACTATTCTTTTATTTTATTTAAAATATGAAATTATTGCAAACTGATTTCGTATGTCGTAGAGCCAGTGGAATATTACTAAAATATTTTCAGAATTTTTACTTATCAAGGTGTTATTAATAAGGTATGCATTTGTTTAGACGGAAAAGTAACCATCGAGGAAAATCTTCACAATATCTAAGATATATATACATAGGTTGAAATTGAAATTGTATGAATTCATTTAATTGTGTTAAATGAATTATTTTTTAGCAGTTTCCATTATATACCCAATAAAACTTAATCATTTTACTCAAAACAGATGTCGGATTTATGTATAGAACACCATAAATATTAAAAATATTGGGTTGAGCATTAATTTACTAATTTAAATTCACGTTAAACAAATTGATTTCAAATGCCAGCATATCAATTTGAACCACCCTAATGGTGTTTAGATTTGCATACATCTATATATGTATATATATATATATATATATACATTCCAGCCAAGTAAAGAGAAGGGATTCAAAAAAAAGCATTTATTGTTCTCATCTAGCCATGTGCTCCTTGTGCAAACTTTATACATAATATACATATATAAATGTAAGTATATATAGTTATCATATCAACCAAGCAACATGTATGTATATTTTCCATGTCATTCTCATAACGTTCTCTTTTTACATATTTGCCGTGCATATTTGCAGGGCTGCCACCACCCGCAATCTTTACTGTCAAGTGTCAGCAAACAAAGCAACTGCAACTTGGGAAAGTGCCACTAATTACAATTCCCACACACATACAGCACACACTCATAGAGACACACACACACACAGTCTAACATGTCCTGTAGGCCTAAAACTGCCGCATTTGCATCTGCTGCAAAATGACAACCAAGGTGGGGGAGGGAATGGTGCTGATGTTGGATTGGGGGTTGGGGGCAGGGACATTTGCTAACTTGTTGACCGGTCCTTGTTCAGCCCTCCGGCTGCCGGTGCTTCTGCCTTGACTAAGGACCTTCTTCTCATGTGCAAATATGCACGTCCTTGCAGCTGGGCAAGTGGACCAAAGGATGTTTGCCTTGCGTTATACGATACGGAAGAGCGACCGCTCATTCAATAAGTGAGATTTCCGATATTGAATTTCTATCCATTTATATGCATAGGCGCAATGCATTTGACCTTTTTCATATACATACATACATACATACATACGTACATACATAGATACAAACATACTTATGTTAGATATAGATGAGGTTGTCGGTGGAAAATCGATTGAACTCAATTGGGCTTAGCCTCGATGTGACATTGTGGATCGCGACCACATTCGATGTGTCTGTTTCTAGCTAGCTCGATGATTTCATTTGCTGGCTAAGCTACCTGTCCTCTCCTATCAAATAGACAATTGTGTCAACATCTGTGCGTGTAGACAAGGGTGCCTCTGCATCGGAGGGGGAACTCGATGTGCCCAAAATCGAATTCGGGCACAGAGGACAAACGAAAATTTTACCATTCACACGCACTCACAGGGACAACGGATAGAGGTAGAGTAGAGGTCTATGTCGCTCAATTTTCACCTGTCAACCTGGTGGTCAACGTCATCACCGAATTCGGTTAAAACAGGTGAAAAACAAGCGTCACCGACGCGAGACAAATACAGTTCCAGCAAAGACTCAATTTTAAGGTCGCTTGTCTAATTAATTTCTACTATAGTTGCTACCATTAACTGTCTCTGTCACGACAATTATTGCTTTTAAGCAAAAAAAAAAAAAAACAAAAAAAACACAAAAAATTAAATAAAATAGCATAAATTATTTAAGTAAAATCCATGAATTAGTCTTTTTAAGTTGTTGATTTATACATTAGAAGAATATAAAATATGCAACTACTTAGTAAGATAATTGCCTCATAAAAAAACGGAATATAAGTATATTGACCATGAAAAAGACATCATTAAACTTCTATCAGATTGAAAATAATCTTTAAGCGACATAAATGATAAAGGTTTCGTTTAGTTTAACAGATCAATAATAATATTTTTTATTGGAATCACATCTAAAATATTTAGGGTTAAAAGGATTTTTTGATATTCAAAATCCTTTAACATTTAAAGCTGTACAGTGAAACAAGTTGACTATACAATACAAAACACCTTAAAAATGTGTTTCGTTTTTTAAAACGAGGTTTTTTTTCCAAAAATTTCAGCTTATTATTGGAAGATTATTACAAAATATGACAACTATTTTAACTAGATTTTTCTAGTAGTTTTTGAATTTCATTCACTTTGTCATGTAAGAAACTAAGGAAACATAATGAACTATAAAATTAATATATATATTTGAGTAATAATAATGAAGCCATATTTATAAATTTATAATAAATTGTGTTCTTACACTACAAGATATTCAAGTACAACTACTAAAATGGCAATCCCAACAGTGATTAAACTAACATTGCAGTTAATTACTTGTTTCTAGCATACTTTAGGGAACTACAAAGCCAAGTTATGTACCTAACCGAGTAATGAATTAATTCAAAGGTTGGACTAGATTATATACCCTTAAGAAATATGCCGTGATTGTTGGAATTGTGTAACATTATTAATTACTATTTAAGATTTTGTTGGATATAACAAACTTACTACATTATCTTTAATTTAGGAAAGTCTTAAAACTTTTTATAAGTCAATTTCTGGGAAGCATTCCTTGAAAATGATATTATTGCACTTAGAACGCACTTTTTAAGATTGATGGCTTAGAGAACTGGGAGAACCTACGTTCAGCAGAATTTTATATATATATATGTATATAAGGAAATATAATTTGCCATGCAAGAAAACAATTAACTTAAAAATTGGTGCGCTTGCAATTCGTGATTTCTGGCACCGAGTACAATATTACGTATGTATATACCGCCTGTGCCAACACAATGGACGCTGGGCGACGGTCAATTAATCTCTTTGCCAAAAGCCGACCTCATCTTCAGGCTCAGCTGCAGGCTGCTGGAAACGTCACACTTCAATCAGACAATAAAAAATATTGAAATGAGCCTGAGAAGAGCAAGAGAGCAACCAGAGTATTGGGCGGCGAAATGAAAACGAATTTCGCAGAATCATTTTAAATAAAGTTCATTTTTATCTTCTTTTTTTTTTTTTTTTTTTTTTTTTGGTTTCGTTTTGTTTGTTGCGTTTCCATCGTCATTGCCATCGTCATTCTGTTCTTCTCAGGTAATCTGGCAAATGAATAATTGATCGCACTCTATAATTAACGGGCTCACTCAATTGCCAACTTTTAAATACACCGCGGAAAACAAAGCGTCAAAAGAAATGAAATAACATCAAGTAAAATCGTACATATGTACATACATACATACATACATACTACATAGGTTCATATATGTATACCTCTGTACATACATACTATGCATACATATAGTTAACTTGATTCATGGTCACTATAAAATTCATGTGCCATTTTTTTGCTATTCGTTTATTTTGCATTTGATTCTGACGGAAGTCATGAAGGTTGATTTCTTCCATGAAATCATTTGAATATTTTTGGCTGCTTAGAGTCAATTTTCACAACGTTTGCAATTTATATTTCTGGGAATTATTTTTCCCGGGTAACTCTAAAAACAAACATAAGCCCATAATTGCTATTGACACCTAATTATAGTGATAAGAAGCAAATTTGTTTATGAATCCAACAGAATGTTTGCATTAGAAAATTTATCCTCAAATCATTTGTCATAAAAAGAAGAAACTTTATTACCAGTACTCAAATACATTGAATTAAAGAGTACTTTCAGTTATTTGATACCTTATTTTAAACTAAAGTATTAAGTTTATTTAATTAAGTGGTTAAAGGAAAACAGTTGGAACCTTGAACATTATGAAACAAGTATCCGATGTGCTAAAATTATTATATACTACTTATATTTATATGTTTGGAAGTTTTAAATTAACAATTTCAAGCTGAAACTCTTGTTGCCATATACCAAATTGGATATACATATGGTACATATATGACAACGAGATAAATATATTCATATATGTGTCAGTTTTTGCGAGCCTTCATATCTTAAGGTTTTAAAATTTTGGGTTCATTTTTTTGTTCTTATAAATCTTCTGGTAGCCAGGGTCTCGAGCGGGAAAAAAATGTTGAATACTTCAACAAATATTTAGAACATGGAATATGTTCAATTTTAAATAAATTTGATAGAATAAATATTCAGTGTTTGAAATTTGTATTGTAAAAGTTCTAAAATTCTACATGATTTATAATAGAAAATAGAAATTCAAAGTTTCTACTGATCAGGTTCAACTTTTTTGGTTTATTCAAAAATTAAATAGTTGAAAAACAATGTTTTTAAATTGATTAAATCTATTTGAATAATAGTTACTTCTCTCATTGTTGAATTAATGGCAATATCATATTAAAACAAGATTTCGAAATTTATTTACAATAAATTTAAAACCAGTAGAGAATCTTCTCCGCATTTAAGAACTAGTTCTTGCTAAATCTATTGTATATATATATATATATATATATATATGTATATGAATATACATACATACATATATTAGTTTAAATATGTATTATAGTTGCAAACATAAATACTTTTGTATGTATGTAGGTATATATCTTTGCTAATTATGTTAGTTAGGAAATTTTTTAACCCCTTCCAAAAATATCAACGATAATTTATTCAAATAACCCGAAATGTAATTTTCAAACCATTATTAAATCGATTACACAGAGTTGCCGATATAATGCCGATGGCATTTCACTAAAGTTAAAGACACGGATCTGTCTTTAAAAAAAGTAGTTAGTACCTTAAGGCAATTACATAGAAAAACCATGCGACTAATTTGAATGTTATGTGAGTATATATTCATTTAATTTGTTTAGTTTTAGTTTGTTTTTGTTTTTTTTTTCTTCCTTGTTTGTTCTTTGTTATCTAGGCTTAATTTTCAATTTGAACTAAATCTTTGTCATAAATTTTGGTAATCGTTAAATAACTTTAGTTCGACAATGACAATGCGCAGTAAGCGATCAAATTAAACTGGTTTAGTGTCGACCCAAAAATACAATCCACACCTCGGGCGGTATTTTTGAATATATGTATATCGTATAGTATGTATATAGTACGAGTATATGTTAAGTGATGCCTCGATTATTTGTTTCATGTATGTTTTAATGTATGTATACACATATATATGTACATATATGTATATATAGTGGATATATGTACTGGTTTTTTGCGTATTTACGGAAGTGTTTAATATCGATCTGCTTCTTGTCCCGCCCCACGCAACAATTACTGTTAAAATATATGTAGATATGTATGAACTGAGAACCAGTTATCGGAAATTTAACATCATTAGTCAGTCCTCCACTTTTGTGTTACTTTTCATTTTTTTTTTTTTGGATCATCATCATCTAATTTTGTCACTTAAACCAACATATATAATGCTTGTTTTCAGATTTATTCAAAAAAAAAAAAAAAAAACTTTTAAATTAAGAAGAGAGAGAATATTAAATTAAGACAATTTGAATACTTTTATAAGTTGGTTCTTTCAAACAATTACAATTCGATAATGTGTTAATGAATACTGGTTATTAAGCAAGTTGCTCCGTTTTGCCAAAGCGTTTGTGCTGTTGGATATTGAAGTTTAAAATAGATCATGATATCATAATATCTTTGGTTATAAATTGGTATAGCCAGTGTCCAGTTCAACACTACCTCGGATCGGCAATGGCGGCACATAAACCTTAAACACAATCATAGTAAGTAGCTTCAGTTGCCAATAAAGACAATAAAAAAATTTAAATATTTTTATTTAAATTGTTAGCCGCCTTGAGCTCGCACAAGCACACAACTTGTTGCTGATCTAACATAAGCCAAAATAGTAAAACCTATTAAAAATTATTATTGTCCCAACTTCATTAAGAGAATTCAACAAAAAAAAAAAACAAAAAATAAAAAAAAAGAAACGAAGCAATATGAATCGAGGCAAAAATACGATTTCATATGCATAAATTTGCGGTCAGAGAGCCAAAAGCCAATGACAAACCCAACACAAAGCGGGATGTACATGCTACATACGAGGTGTGGTCAAGAAGTTGTCGATTAACCACTTGTACTATGTTACAGTATGTATTTCTGTTTTTAAATTACGAATTAATTAAATTAGAGTTATAACTTCAGTTATGAATTGAGTTTATAAGGAACATTTACGGAATAGCTGACTGAAGAGCTGATTAAATAGTTAATTAATTTGGAGATTTAATATTTTCAGAAATATTCAAATGGTTCATATACCAATATATATCATTTGATTAAAAATATCCATTGTAACAAACCAATTTATCATTAGATATTCCATTTAGTTTTCAAATGACTCTCGCATTCCCATATATATATACACATGTTTGTACATATATGTGTATAGGCTAAATTTGCTTTAAAATTTGTACTTTTCTACAAATTTGTTGCCATGACTGCGGCATAACTAAATTCCAAACTAAATACATGGCAAAAAAAAAAATTAAGTAAGCATGTCATCCCTCCCGACTTGGAGTATACCCTGTACCAATAAGAGATATTTCATAAAATCAGGCTCCGTCGAAATCCTCATTAATTGAATATACATATGTAAATTTTCTTTTTATTAAATTATATTATCATTCATTAAATTAATTTTCTTATATTTAAATTAGTTTTCCAGATTTGTATGCTAATTAAAAAAGACGATTCTAAAAAACAAATTTTGGAGCCCTCTGAAGTGGAGATTCCTTCGAAGAATTTGTCCGTTGTCCTTCTTTTAAAAGATTTTACCAATGTTCTAAAAGCTCTAAGTTGGCCATCTTTTGGCCGACTTAAAAAAGTTTTACATTAATCTTCTGGATAATTTCCGTATTCAAAAACTGCATTAAAAGTTGAAAAAAGTTGTAAAAAAAAATTTTGACCGGATTTTCGTAAATTTTTTCAGTGTAACCATCGTTAAAATTTGCGAAAATCGAGTTGAAAATTAGTTTTCCAGATTTTTATGTTAATTAAAAATGGCGATTCTAAAATGCAAATAAAGACATAGTTTTTCAAAATCAGACGAGATTTGACTGAATTGGAGCCCTCTGAAGTAGAGATTCCTTCGAAGGATTTGTCCTTCTTTTGAAGGATTTTACCAATGTTCTACAGGCTCTAAGTTGGCCATGAAGCAAAACTTCAGCTGCTGCCCATGGCAAGAAATACTGTAGCTTTAATACAACTCTGGTTATAGTTTTCACTGCGGAAGTGGGCGTGGCAATAATAGTCTCTTATAGTCTCTGAGATCTAGGTGTTCATACAGACGGACTGACGTACATGGCTATATCGACTTGGCTGTTGCTACTGATCAAGAATATATATACTTTATGGGGTCGGAAAATTTTCCTTCTGCCTGTTACATACATTTTAGCGACTTTAATATACCCTTTTACCCCATGGGAACAGGGTGTGAAAAGAAAAAAAAAACCGTTCTCATTTACATACATAGAAATCTCTTAAAATAAGCCAATTCAGCAAGTATTTAAATCAATCGGTATAGTCCGATTATACAAATACACATACATATACATATACTTACAAATTTATATATGTATATGTATGTATGTACATACATATAGAAAAGTATATAAACTATTTAACTATATAGACTGCTTACCTGCCAACTGTATAATAATGATTCCAATTTCTTGAAGACTTGGCAGACTTGATTCACATTCAAATTATATTAACATTTGTGAGTCTTTTTTTTCTTTTTCACACGATTCGAAACGATAGTTGACGTTTTGTGGTATAACTTGTTTATTTTCTTTAAAACTTTGTCTCCAATTAAAAACTATTTTGTATTCACTTTAAGTAAAAAGAATTGTGAGTAATGATGAGGTAAAATAAATATTTTAAATATTAGCATATTGTTAATTTTTGTAAAATTAAAATTTGAACTTAAAAATGTATTTTATGTATTAGGTCATTGTCTTTGATTGGAATGCTTAACATTATTTTAGACGATCTCAAGCTAATCATACCAAAATTCTCATAAAGATTAAAGTGAAATGTCTAGAAAACGAAGAAAACTTAGTAAACCGAAACATTAAACGCCTTATACAGTAATTGATCTACCTTGTTTCTAATTCGAATCCCATATATGTAAATCTACTAATTTAATTAATTTGAAATATATATCTAGATCAGAATGAGCAATGTAATAAACAAACTTTTTATTCATGAACAACAAGTTTTGCTAAAAGGTACCTCGATGACAGCATATCAAACGAAAGGACGAAATTAAAGTTTCTATATTGTGAAAATCTGCGTTGAAAAGTTTTTACTTTATGGCATAGTAATTTTGAAAGAGCTCTTCCTTGTCCTAACTAACATGGTTGACATCAGCATCACAACACTGCAAAAAAAAAGACAAAAAAAAAAAAACGGAAGATGGAAGCAAAAAAGAAAAGAACTTATGTATGTACACTAAGTGCGAACACCGTCAACGACAAGTTGTCAGTTGCCGGAAAGTGCAACTAGAAGCGACACTAACCCAATTTCTGTAGGGCCCAATGAAATTATAAACTTCTTACAAGAAGCAGCCATCTCGCGAGTGTAAAACACAAAGTAAACTATACATACATATATATACATGTATATGTACATGCTATGGGCGGGTATGGTGGCGGTGATGAAGAGAGGTCTGATGGGTGGGTGAACTGTTGTAATTGCTTTGCTGTAAAAGTGTAGACTCCTGTTTTTTTTTTTTACCGCAGTCATGGACTGGGCCGGCACTCGAGGTTGTTAGACGAAACACCAGGACGCCACGACATCAGCAACTTGGGTACTAGAAGACAACTACATAGCAGTGCCTACTACAACATGCGAGCACAACAACAACAACAACAAAAACAACATGTTGTATCTAACTCTAGAGGAGTTGGTAAAGGGGTAAAGAAGCAATGTTGAAACAATGGGCATATTGTACTCCTTACATATGCATGTGGATTGACTACATCATAAAAATGGGGTTAATAAAGTTGCGCATGGCAGAGCTTTGGTAAAAAAAAAAAGAAGAAAAAAAGAGAGATTACAGGATTGCAGGCAGGATAGCTCCCGATTGCATGTAATTTTGCAACCTGCAGGTGACAATGCCTGCAATGAACTAATTTTATATTATATTTTGGCTGGCATTTGAACGTTATCTGGAATGCTGTGCTCTCTGGCAATGTGCCCGCATCAGTTATGGTCATTTGTAAACTTTTGATTTCGAAATCAATGCCATATCGTGAATTATAGTCGGCCAAGCTGCGTTCAAGGATAACTAAATAGGATAACTCGACCTATTTGGCATTGTTGCATTTTATAGAAGCTTTTTTAATGTAATTCTATACTTGAATGAAGGAAACATTTACTATACAGATTTCGTATGTAAAAATCGTTACAAAAAGTGCTTTATTTTCAAAGATATGGAATTCTAATAGCAATTTTTATTGTATATCTACCATTATTATTTTATTGTTTTTATTATCTGTAAAATACAAGCAATTTGTTTTTTATTATTTTGGCAACTAATTTTATTATGGTTTTTTTTTTGTTTTCTAAGCGTTTTTTAAAATTAGCCCATTGTACAACATGTCGTATACGTGATATTATAAATAAACCATTTTGATTGCATTTGATAATGGATTTTCTTAGAATTTTTAATAAATTTAGTTTTCAGTGAATTTTCAAGATTATTTCTATTAATTCCTATATTGAGTCAAACTAAGTATTAGGGAACAGTCACAGAATTTAATCATTTAATGAAAAAGTTATCGAAAATAAATTTTATTTTTCTGCCAGCACTATAAAGACTATATGTTCATATGTGATATTGATAAAAATAAATTAGCTCTTATAATAACAGTAATTTAAATAGGATTAATCATTTAATATTGGATATTGTATCTATTGTAGGAAAAACGTAGAAATTAAGGTTCATTTTCAGTGCATAAAATAAAATCCTTTTTACTTAACCTTAATTTATCCAAAATTATGTTTATTCTACCGTTTAAATTAAACTAAATCGTAATAATTGAAAATCTCCCTTTTTATTTAATTGGCTTATAATGCGAAATAGTTAAAACAACTAACTGATCTGAATAGTTAAAATTGCAAGTGACACATTTTGTTTATTTATGTATGAATTTCCCAAAAAAAAAAAAATTCAACAAAAAGTATCGATACGAAAAAAAAGGGCCTACAAAAAGTATATCAACTTTATTTCAATGTGGTTTGAGTTATGGCCTTCAAAAGGCAAATAAAACCATCGCATGACGGCCGCAAAGGGCTTTGTGGTTTATTTTTTTTCCTTTTTTTTTGGCCCATTCCCAGGAACTCAGTTCAATTGCCTTACACTGTCTGGATTTTGAATTGATATCCTGAAAATCGAAATTGACACAATTTATGTAAGCGTAATTACTAATAAGCTATTAAAAATTGAATATTGGCATTGCTAATACTGAACACACACACCCGCCCACCCAAACACACATACAGAGAGAGAGAGAGAAAGAGAGAGAGGAGCACAACACAAATAAATATTTATAGCGCTGTATTTAACGAGGTTCGTGGGATTGCTAGGCTCCACATCCACACACACACACACATACACATACCACACGAATGCCACTTGGCAGCATCATTGATTTTTCTTTCCTCTCGTCCCTGTTTTTCTTTCGTTCTTTTCTTTTTTCCTTTTGCGCTGGTCTTGCTCTGAAATTACTTTGCTTGGCAAGCACGTGCATGCATACCATGCTCATACATATAAACAAACATATATACATATGTATGTATATATATGCATGTATATAAACTTTGCATGTGTGCGTGCTTGTCAGTGTCTGTGTGTGTGTTAGCATGTGTCTATATGTCGCGTGCTTGATAGAACAACGACAACAACAACAACAATTATATTAAGGACCGGCATAGTTCGCATGTAATGCCCCTCCCCCTTGATCCAATCACTCCCTCTCCCACACCACAATCCAACTGAAAAAAGACAACTGTTTAAATTGAACTGCAGCACTTTTCATTATTATTGATCAGCAAAGATATATACATATATATATATATATATAAATATTGCGTATACGCTGACAAAAGATAACATGAAAAATCGGTATCAAAAGTGAAAATGAACACCAAAAAAAAAAAAAAAATAAGAGAAAACAAAAACAAACGCATAAAAATGAAAAATACGGAAGCAAAAAAACAAAAAAAGGAAAGAAAAATAAGAAAAATAAAATAGAATTTTTGAAGCAGACATGAAAAATCAATTTGTATTAGGAATGAATTTTCGATTTGTGGTCACTCGTTTGTTTGTTGTTTAACCACCAGTAAAACGCACGACTATTAAAATTTTAGATACTTTTGACCCTTTGCATGTATGTATGTGTGTATGTAAGTGTGTGTATGTATGTAGTATGTATGTGTGCGTATGGTTTGTATGTGTGTGAGTGTGTATGTGTGTAAGTCCTTTAGCTTTTATATAATTAAACGAGGGAATCGCGTTATGCTTTCTTTTAAATAGTTAAATCAGCTTTAAGGATTTGAGAATATATATATGCTTAGACTGAAGGACGTTGGCACTTTGCAATGATTTCCCTTGGGCTTAGTAACATTCACTTATCACCACACTATTAAGGGCTGGGGCCAAGCCAGCAAAAAGCTTGAGCTTGAATTGAAGCCACTTATAGGCGCACTCACACTTGTAATATTTCCTTCTTCTTCTTTTTCTCTCTTATTTTTTTTTTCTTCTTTTGGAACGAAACACCTTGCCACCGTCACTGGACACCACCACGGAAACGCGGCCACGCAGCTCGGCGTGTTGGGTGTGCTCGAAACCGCTGGGACGCGCCGCGTTAAAACTTTTCTTTATGTCTTCGACTTGGACCAGGGAGAACTCTACATTTGAGGCTAAATAGTGTAGCTAACACACACATACACACTCACACACACACACACATACAGGCATACACACATACACACTTCAATACACTCACAGTGACTGACATACAGACAAACACACACACATAGAATGCGGATACTAGTACACGAGACACAATTGCGATGGCGAAACGCTGGCAACTAATTTGGGTGACGGCAACGACTCTGACTGATTCTGGTGCTGCACTCTTGGTGGCAGCTGTATCTCTGCTGCTTGCGTTCCACCAATTCACCGATACTATTTCCAGTTCCAGGCACCCGGGTTTGCCACCATGAGTGGCACAAAAGCTTCTTCCGCTTGGCTATTAAGTCCGCCTCGAGGTCGTAAGCTTGGAGCGCGACCTATCCTAAAGCTTTCACGTGTCCATATCCGTACACGGATTCCACATTGGCGCGTCTTCCATTGCGCAGTGTTGACTATGCGCAGAGTTGGCGCCAGCACGTGCCACGCCGCAATCCAGCTGTTGTGTACCAATTCCGCCTTTCACAATACCATCACCTTCACACACCACACCACCTTCTTCCCTTCTTCCCCTCGAATTGTAGTTACCCATTCCCCAAAAATCGGTCGCAATCCAAGTGTTATTTAAATCACTAGTCGCAGTGGGTTGACTCTTGACCACTGATGTTGGTGATGGTGAATCCACACAATGCGCGATTATGGGTATGGTGGAAGAGTGCAGCTCTGCAACCAGAGGGTATCCGTGTTCACGTTTAGCCACGGGTCTACTTCAGGTTGATTATATGCCTTGACACCTTAGTGCGAATGCACTGATATTACCCCTTCGAGGCAGAAACTCCATTTTCGGGTCGTCGTTTTTCATTCTTTTTTTTTCGTTTCGTTTCGTTGTTGTCTACTGCATGTGTGCGTGTCTGAGCCGAAGTCAAACCGCTCTTATTGACTTTAACTTTCCATTTGGGTTTCTGGGTCATCCTTAAACACACACACTTACACACAACGATGCACCCAAGCTTCAAAATGATTTCCACAGCAAGCAATTTGAATATAAAAAAGTAAATAATTGTAAATACTTTTTGGGACTCCACATTTTAAATCGGAAATGTTGGTTATTATTAAGTTTTCCCATATTTACATTAATAGCAAAAAGGTGAGGAATACTATGGGGGAGTTAGATAGGTTTAAGATATAATAATCCAAATGTTCCAAGACCCCATATAGTAGGGATTAGTTTTATGAAACGAAAACTTTGTCTTTCCTCTAGAAATTAACTTCAAACTTTTCTAAATGAATTACATACATATGTAGATATATAGGTATGTATGAATGTATCTGTTGCCAAATATCTATCTATCCATAGCTTAGCAATAAACTATTTATATAATATATATATATAATGATTTCAGAGATTGTCATTCTATGACATTTCAACATAAAAGAGTCTAGCAAAGAATTCCATCTCTTGGTAGTATAAACTTGAATCTCACTTCCAGCAAGAAAAACTTGGTAAAACTAAACTCTCTATTTAAAAGCTTAAGACATTCGATTTGCATGGTTCTTAACCACTTGAACATTGATCATCAAGTTCTATTGTTCTCATCTACAAAAATACATTATTGACTTTCCATCTTATCAAATTATATGCCGCATTCTTACACAATTGCTAAGTTTTATTTTGACATAACTATATCTAAGCTATATCTAGAAATCATAGATACTAGAGGTACAAAAGGGAGCTGAGTAACTTACTCAGCCAAACATATACTTATAAGTATATATGCGTGTATGTTTATGTTAGATATATTTCTCTAGTCAAAAATATCTTTTTGCTATTTTAGTAGTTTAGATTAGATTGATTTCGTAAGTAATGCATATTAAATATATATGTGGAGTATATAAATATAAAAGTATTTTTTAAATAGTAACCGAAGAAAGGGCTTTCTAAGCTCTGAATCTAACTTAAAATGTGTAGATACAGACTGTACCAAAAGTGGGTAAGAATAAAATCAAAAAAAGAATTTTTTTAATTACCATCGTTAAAAATTTGCGAAAATCGAGTTTTCCAGATTTTTATGTTAATTAAAAATGGCGATTCCAAAATGCAAATAAAGACATAGTTTTCCAAAATCAGACGAGCGTTGCTGAATTGGAGCCCTCTGAAGTAGAGGTTCCTTCGAAGGATTGGTTCGTTGCCTTTTATTGGATTTTACCAATGGTTATAGGCTCTAAGTTGGTCATTTTTTGGCCGATTTTGAAAAGTTTTACATCAATCTTCTGGATAATTTCCGTATTAACAAACTACATTAAAAGTTGAAAAAAAGTTGGAAAAAAATTTTTTAATGGATTTTCGTGAATTTTTGCAGTGTAACCATCGTTAAAATTTGCGAAAATCGAGTTGAAAATTAGTTTTCCATATTTTTATGCTAATTAAAAATGGCGATTCTAAAATGTAAATAAAGACATAGTTTTTCAAAATCAGACGAGATTTGACTGAATTGGAGCCCTTTGAAGTAGCGATTCCTTCGAAGGATTTGTCCTTCTTTTGAAGGATGTTACCAATGTTCTACAGGCTCTAAGTTGGCCATCTTTTGCTTCAGCTGCTGCCCATGGCAAAAAATACTGCAGCTTTAATACAACTCTAGTTATAGTGTTTTCTAATTTGCGGGGGCGAAAGTGGGCGTGGCAAATATTTGAAACAAACTTGATCTGTATAAGCACTACACGGATGTTGACACCAAATTTAGTTACTCTAACTTTTATAGTTTCCGAGATCTAGATGTTCATGATGTGTATGACATGGCTATATCGACTCTGCTGTTAATGCTGATCAAGAATATATATGCTTTATTGGGTCGGAAATGTTTCCTTCTCCTTGTTACATACATTTTAGCGACTTTAGCATACCCTTTTACCCTATTGGTGCAGGGTATAAAAGTGAATGTATGTAAATAAAATCAATGAATAAATGTAGATCAAATGTTAAATAAACCAGCTAGATTTCAAATAGAATATATGAACAAGAGAAACCAAAAATCTCTATTTACAGATTGTCATGAAAATATATAAATAATTGCAGACATTTGCAATTTTATTGTGCCACTTGACGCATTTTGTTATGGCATTAAGTATTGTTTAAAGTTTCGGGCCTTGAGCGGCTCTCATCGGCCCTCAACGTGCAATCGCTGCATTGGGGAATCCATTGACTATAATTCGTTTGAATGCGGATCACAAAAGGATGGCGATGTCATCTGTGAAAATGCGGCAAGAGTGTATGTAGAATCGGGTCGGCTAAAGAGGCAAAAGACATACTACATATAGACATAGGAGGGAATGAGTCCTCCATGCCTAAATCTAAACAATGCCCACAAATTCTGAAAAACAATGTCAGCGTGCGCAATTTTAATGATTGCAGATACTTTAATGCGGCAGCAAAGTTATTGTTCTCATGTTGATGCTGCTGCAACGTCAGCGCAATCCTTCAAAGGACGCTTGGGGTGGCCCTGTTTATTTGTATAATGGAAAATTTGCAGCTTTGCTTGGGGTCCTCATACTGATTTCATCGACGATTGGCAAAATGGTTACGAAAACGAATATGAATAAGAATGATTCGACGAGGGCCAAGTAAATAACTTCACGAATAAGTGTTTTGCACTTTGAAACTATTTTTCTTTTTGGTTTTTTTTTTGGTTTTTTCCTCTCTTTGCCAAAATGCAAAATGATTGATTGATTTTAACAATCATTATTATTCTCTTGTTTTTTTTTTTTATTTTTATCTTTTAACCTGGCTGGCTGGTCCTCAGTTTTTGGCTGCGTTCTGTTTTTGGGGGGTAATTAACAGAGTCTTGACGGTTCATTCAACTTTGGCGCTGACGGGTGAAGTACAACCGTTGGACGCGGCAGGCGCTCCACTAATTGTAGCCAAAGAATTACTAAATAATTTTAATGTGTTACGGTAGCTCAACATTAGCATACATCGGTATACATATATATATATATATTATATTTTTATATATATTTATGTTTGGAAAATAATTTGCTAGTTGGCACAGAGAAACTTTTGGCTGAAGATCATGTGAATTAATACAAAGATATTTGTTCTTTGTCTAATAATACAATTTTTCTTAAATTTTAACAGTTAAATATGTTAAATTTATCAAGCTATATTTACTCTAGTATTAAAAGGAACAAAATATTATACCTACACCGATTTTGCCTTAACTTTTTCCTCTACAAACAATCTAATAAATAATTAGAAGAATAATACATGTTTTATTACTACATATATCTTCCAATTGAAATAATTATCTAAAGTTTGGCATGTTCTTTAACACTTTGTTTAGTTCTTCTTAATTATTAAGTATTCTTAGAAAAAATTTACAAATTAGTGGCAAAAAATTAACTATTGTTTACATTATATCATATATAAAACTAATTTATATTAAAAATAAAAATAAATATTTGAATATTTGTTATCGGTATTAAATTAGTTAAATTCTTTGAAAACTCTTAAGTTTTACTCCTGCATTAATTTCTATAGGATTTATTGCAAGAATAAAATTCATTTTTTAACTTACTTAAATAGTTAACCCAGTTATTATTAAATCTTATTCCTTGTTAATATGAATTACATTAAACATAAAACAAATCAATGATCATAGTTCAAAAGCTGTGAATTTAATTTCGTACTAACTAAAATTTTTAAAAGAAACGAGTAAATAAACTAGTAATATTTCAAATATAACATACACCATATACCAATGTAACTTGATGTGTTATATACTTGGACTGGCATTATAATTGGTATAATGATAAGTCAATTTAGCTGGGTACTGTCGGGTAATGATGGATGAAGGCGTTAGTTACCAACACGCGCTTATTACTCACATAATATAAATATTTTCATTTAAAAGAATGTAAAAGAGAGATTTCAAATACATTATTCTAAAAACTAAAGTTACAATTTAAAGTGTTATGTTATGTCAAGAAGGTCTGCTCTGATAAGTTTTGAAAGTTTTTTAAACTTTAAATAACTTTCATTTTCACACAATGGGTAGTTTTTTTTTTACTAACTATTAGTTAAATATATTGAAATACTTTATTATACTGAAACAAAGATAAGTTTGAAATGGTTAATAGGCCATGAAATAGTTATGTATGATAAATGTGCAATACTACATAATATCTAGTCAGATGCATTGTACATACACATACATATCTGTATATATATGTAAGTACATACATATATATGTAGTAACAGTATGATCGGCACCATTTTGAAAAGCTAGCCGAACTAGCGGCACTTAATTCGTCGGTAGTCGGTATGTATTTACATACATGTACATGCTTAAAGTAAATATATACGTATGTATGTATAGGTAGGTATGTACATCAATAGACAGACAGAGAGACAGGCAAACACTCTAACAATGGGATCAGCGAGTACTCATTTGTATCTGACGAGCATCTTTCCAGTCTCTTACTTGAATATTTTACATAATAAACATATGTACATATGTTCATAAATACACACACACACATACTATTTATATGCAGATACATACATATGCACATACATAAACGGGAACACATGTACACAGCACACTAATATATGTATTAGTGTCTATTTGCGTGCGTTTTGTTGGAAATAAAATTTAATCATAATTAAATTCATGGTTCGTGTATCATCAAATAAAAAATGAAACTCTCTCGATATCTCTATCTCTCTTTCTCACTCACTCTCTTTCTCTTTCTCTCTCTCTCTCTCTTTGTCTCTCTCTCTCTCTCTCTCTCTCTTTCTTTCTTTCTTTCTTTCTATCTTTAATTTTGTTTCTACATAGTACATAGTTTGTGAGAGCAAGTTTCTATATGTGTGTGTGTGTGTGTCTCTGTGTGTGTGTGAGTACATACATACAATGTAAATACGCTGCGATCGCCGCAAGGTGAGTTGCCGTCGTTTTCAAATACATATACAGATGCTCGTACATAGTAAATGCGATGTGTGTAAATGTATGTCTGTGTGAATGCCTCGATTATTTCTATTGTCCACACACACACACACACACACACACACACTGAAACGAGCATACTCACTTGGACAGGTTGATAGGTGGAAGAGGTAAAGCAAATGAAGAGATACAAACTTAGGTATATATGTATATACATAAGTATTTATGTGTGCATTAGGAGACAACTACATACATACATATGTATGTAGGTGTATATATGTACATATGTATGTATGTACATATGTTCAACTTAATTGCGCCTCTGTTGGCTGATCGTTCGTGTACACGATCATACATATTTCCATCCAATCTAATGCCGTGGGGTAAATCTAATTTCGGACCGAAAGCGCCACCCATTTGTAATCACATTCCATACTCAGTACATTGTTTTTTTTTCCACAATATTATTAACGTTTCATTTTTATATACATATATGTATGTATATATTTCTGGTTTTTGATAATTTCATAATCATGTCTCTATTTTTCACATTGATAACTTATGGCATACCGGAACTGAAAGCTTTATGCTCCATACATTGACATGGACCTGGACCGTTGTTGCCTAGCCTCAATAATTCATCGGTGACATCGGTACGATGCTGGCCGCCTCCGCTCCGGGAAAAAAACAATGCACCCAAGACAAATGAAGTGCCATTTGGTTGCATCTATGAAATCGTGTACACAGCGATGTCTTCTTCATTAATGCCGCGTGCCTTTATATATGTATATATATATATATATATGTATATATATATATAGATAGACATTTCCCTATTAGGCACTTTAATATTTCTATACAGACATCACCAAAGAAAATATCAAAACTTGTTTAATTGAGCATCATTATTATAACATTGGATAACTAAATCTTTGTTAATGGTTAACTTAGTATAAAGGGGCTAGTATGAAAGAAGAAATTTTTTTTCACAACAGATATGGCTTATAGCTTGGTTAAGAACTAAGATTTAGTCTATTGATTTTCTTACCGAAGTGAACTAAAAGACTTTACTCCAAAAATCAATAGCAATATAAATAATTTATTTGGAAAAAAATAAAGATATAGTTTTTCAAAATTGTTCGAAATTAGACTGAATTGAAGCCGTGTGTAGTAGAGACTCCTTAACGGAATATGTCCGATATCCGGCAACACACTTGTTTAACTGATCTTTTAAATGATTTCAAAATCTTTAACTTCAATTCCCTCACTGATTTTAATAATAAAAGATAAAATTAATACTTTCAAATTATTAAAAACTAATTTCTAACTAATTTTAATGAAATTTCAAGAACAAAATAGTACCAAAATGAAAGAAAATTTGAGTTCTTTACTTTTTGATACTCCTTTGTTCTTTAATTAAAGTATATTTTGATTTTAAAAGTTTTCCAAATTTGAAACTACATTTATAGCAATGACTTGAATTAGCTAAACATATTTGAAATGCTGTAAGAAGTCTTAAGACACAGCTCTATTTTGGGGAATAACATTATTAAACAGTTTGTGATCCAAAATCGAGATATTTAAAATACTTTTATCTTCCACTAATTGCTAAAATCAATTAAGGGTTTTCCAAAATATTTGAATATAGAATAATAAATTAACTTTTTGATTATTGTGACTATACGAAAAGTTGAAAAAAAATGTGTACTAGAAAGTACTGCAGAATATATTTCGTTGATCCTCGGATTACTGTGCAATCTATAAGTAAAACTTATTAAATTATACATAGACTGAAAAGATGAGAAATCATATGAAAAACTTCAAAATAATGATGCAGCAGGAAGTCATAAAGCTCGCTATAACATTTGGACTTTTTATAAGTATTTGCAGGGGCATGCCGAGGGCCCTTCCCGTCCGGAAAGCTATAAGGTGGGAAGCATCCGATGGCAAATGCATCTGCATCTTTATTAAACGCGACAAAACAAAATAAATTTACGTGTAAAAACACTCGAAACAAAAACATCAAATTGTCGCCGCGGTGGCTATAAACATGGACACAGGGACAACTCAAGCAGACGAGGAACTCAGGCAGCGGCTAATGTATCTAATAGATACACGACAGCATGTCAAACGCTTCCAGCCAAGCATTAAGCAAGTATGTATATATGTATGTATGTATATTTGTATGTGGAGTGAAGATGGCAACGGTAAGGCAACTAGCTGGGCGAGATTCCGTTCCGGTCTCAACCGAGACCAGTTGCTACCAAAGAGGGGGAGTGCGAAGTAGAAAAGGGAGGCGTTTTGGGCGTTTGGAAATTGGGAACGGAATGCATACAGCAGCAGCAGCAACAGCAGCAGCAGCTTCTCCACCTCGTGAGTTTCTAATTAACATTGGGATTGTAGTACACTTTTAATTTATATCTTATTGATGCCGGCGACATTTGTATTTATTTTTACCCACAGCATCTTCCCGGTATAGGGCGTTCTTATATCTTCATTTCGATATTATTACGCTAACCGGAGGGCCAGCATATAATGCAGAAGAAATACAGAGAAGATCGAGGAAAGATGAAGGAAGAGGAAAATAAGGAAGGGGGGGTTGAGGTGTTAGTAGTAGTGCTAGTAGTGAAGAATGGGAATGCGTAAGCGTTCTCCTCTGGCTTCTATTGAGTGGAATGTTATTTTTATCAAAATTATATAAATCTAGAATTTATATGGAATAGGTGTCGCATTTGTTGTTCCTGTTCTTCTTGTTGTTGTTTTTATTTCGGGTATAATTATTGTTAATATTTGTTGCTATTGCTGCCACATTTCTGTATGTGGGCTCTTCTATCTGCTATTTGTTTCTGCTGTTGTTTTTCTTGTTGTTATTTTTTATCTATATTCTAATTAAAATATTCGTACGATTACCACATTTCCCCCAGCGTCTCTTATTTTTCTATGTTTCAATGAAACACAAACACACACACTCACAAAAAAACACGCACACATACAGACACATTAAAATTGTATTCTGTACACATTTTTTTCTTTTAATTCTCAAAAGAAATTGCTAAAAAAAAAAACAACAACTAAACTCGTGGGCGGTTAAGTTTATTTTTAATATAAAAAGTATTTCAATTTTCTGTTTTTTGTTCGCATTTTTGATGCTATTGGGCTATTTGCGTATTAATTTTTCAATCATTTTGAAGAGCAAACAATTTGAAAATTATGATAATGCAATGAAGATGCCAAATAGATCGTTTATGAAATCAATTCAAAATGTGATATCATATATATGTAAGTTTCCATCGATAACCAATCTACAATATTTATATTATTGCTAATTATTTAAGCAAATAATATGTACACATAATATAATTTAATTATAGTTTCTATATAAATTATATATGTGTATACAAATACATACCTTTAAGTGATCTAAAGTGAGATTAAGG
Organism: Drosophila sturtevanti; assembly: GCA_018150375.1. Classification (NCBI taxonomy): domain Eukaryota; kingdom Metazoa; phylum Arthropoda; class Insecta; order Diptera; family Drosophilidae; genus Drosophila; species Drosophila sturtevanti. The sequence continues at coordinate 3,270,950 of JAECWJ010000027.1, forward strand.
CCTTGGAATAGAATCTATTTAAGTGAAACAAGTTATTTTCTTAATCAATGAATCGATTCACTCTTTGAAGAGTTTTTATTACTTTGATAACTTTTTTCTTTTAGCTTTTATTATATATATATAGTATATTTTATATGTATGTATAGTATATAGTATAGTATTATCATATTCTAACAGCTATTTTTTACTTTGTTAAGTAAATCACTAGGGATTTGATGACTTTCTTTCTATAATAATTTGTTTGAAATATATTCTTTGCAAAATATTTTTGTTCACCAACGATATAATACAAAATATAAATAATTCAAATATTTATTGGATGAATTTTATTTATATGTTTTAATATTGTTTGAGTTCACCAATTTAGTAATTTATCTTGGAACTCATTTTTATAACATTCTGAAGAAAAAAAATACCATAGGATTTCTAAATTGTAATTAGATTTATTTTTAATTTCAAAAATATCTCTGCAAAAAGTTAACGTTTATCCGTAGCTTAATTATATAGCTACCCAATTTTTATCTCTAATGACATAATTTTCGGTTTTTTTTATTAAATTTTTTTGAGAGTTCATTTTATTTATTATAGTCATTAAACACCATATTTAGAAAATATTTTAATATTTAATTCAATCTTCACTGACAGAAATTTAACTAAATTTATTTTTTATTCCAATTTTAGCAGGTAACATAAAAGTGTAAATAATATTTTTAATATCCTGCTGCCAAACTTACATTTTATGCTTTTCCACAGGCAATTAGAGTACCTAGCAAGTACAAACACGCATATATGTATATATTAGATATTAATTTAAATTTAAATTGATTCTGATCAAAAAAAGACTAAAGTTACTCAAAACTGTCAGAATTCATTTCCATTTGATTGCAATTTAATCAGTGTCACTTTTTGGTTATATTTAAATATTTGTGTATCAAATCACAACATAAAATGGTACAGAAAAGTTTTAAAAATAAACGTATAAAACGCACATATCAAACTACATTAATAATTAAGGATTTCCTATTGGAAACAGATCATAAAATTATAAATTTTATGTGTGAGTGGAAAGAATATGGCCAAAAACAATTTTTATTAACAATGGAAACGTTGAGAATAACAGCAAATTGGCTTCGTTATATTGTCATATTTATATAAATAAATTGTATATACTACATAGTAATCCACACCTAGTTAATATCTATACAGGTATTAAATTAAAAACTACTTCTACTTCGACAAGTTACGAGTAGATTAACTAAAAACAAACTTATTTAGAAAAAAGTTACCAACTTTACATCAGTTCATATACGTTTGTATGTGATGTACATAAGTATGTATGTACATATATGTACATAATGTGGGTGGCCAACGAACCGAATGTCTAGCGAACATGTTTGATCGAACATGTATGTAGAGCTATCGACAAACGAATCGTTTGCAACGCAACTAGCACGAATGTATTTGTATCTTTCGGATATGTTGTTTTGTTATAGTAGTTGTTGTTGCCTGATTGTGTGTTGTTGTTGCTGCCGCTTTGCGTTGTCGGTAAGAAATGTGTTTTAACAGTACATTTTCAGCAATCAGGCGGGCAGCAAGTGTCGTGGTTCAAGTGCGGCTAAATCTCTGATTTGCCTGACTTTTGTGATTTGTTTTGGTTTTTAGACTCTGCGGCCTGGCAAATAAGAGACAATTGCAACAAACGAGTGAGAAGTGAGAAACGGTAAAAAGAGTGCAACAAAATGTAGCAAATCCAAATGCGAATCCATAACAAAACAAAGAAGAAAATGAATATGAAAAAATATATGAAAGCAAATTTAATAACAATTTTTGTGTGCAATGACAATTAACTAAATCAGTGACAATTTACCTCCTGTGGCTAACATACAAACAACATACACCAATATTAATAACAATTGCAAATAGCAAAAGCAACAATAGCAACAACAGTCACAGCAGCAGTAGTAGTAGTAGCAGCAACAACAACAACAGCAACAACAATTTACGCGGCGGCAATTTGGCTTAATGTGTAAATAAATTCAGTGTTTGCTTTGGTTTTGTTGTTGTTTTCCTTTCGTTGTTTTTTTTATTTTTGTCTTTCGTTTTTTTTTATTTTTTTTTTTTTTTTTGTTGGCTTTGGTTTTGTTTTACAACCTGATTTTTTATGAATGAATGCAGCAGCCGTCATCGTCATCATTGCAGGCATTGGGGAGAGGCGGGGGGCTGGGCTGAGCTGGTCTGGTCTGTTATATTGGCTAGAAGTGTGCTGAGCTGAACGGGAATCGCGTGCACAGGAGCGAAATCTGAAACTGCCGACGCCAATTTATTGTTAGCTTTTGCTCTTGGATTTCCCTCTTTTATGGATATCAAATTTGAGTTTATTTTTATTTTGATTTCCATGTCCAAATAGAACAATACTTTGCCTTCATTCGTTACTCCGCCCCCCCCCCACACCAGTGGTGCTCCATTCCGTTGGCGCTGCTCAACGCTTGTCACTGCTTGTCGTTGCTGTTGCTGTTGTTATTGTTGTTATTGTCGTTGTTGTCGCTGTTGTCAGCGGCTGTCGTCGTTTGCCGCGACTACAATTGTTGTCGTTGCAAAATTAATAACGGAAGTTGTGCATTTTATTAATAAAAAACGAAATTCACACAGATTCAGAACCCGAATCAGAATCAGAACACAAGCAAAAGCAAAGCGAAAAATCAACATACACAAAACAAAAAACGAAAAGAAACAGAAAAAAGAAAAAACCAACAAAAAGAAAAGGCAACATAAAATCACAGCGCGCATAAAGTGCAATTGCCTCGCCAAACCAACCCCCTCCCCCATTCACCATACCATGTGTTGTTGTGCTGTCGTTGTTGTCGCCTGTCTCTGTCGTCCGTGTTGCATTGGACGTGCATTTGGAAAATCCACAAACTGATTCACAATTTATTGCTCGCATCTTTTCATTGCGTTGCGTTACGTGTGCATTACGTCTTCCCCCACCCCCTCTCTCACAATATCGGAACTCAATTTTCTTCTCTCTATTACAGAATTGGGTGTTCCACAAAGTGATTTGTTTAGCTCGAAAAGAACTTTGAAATTCGTGCAAAAATCCTATTAAAATTAAAAAAAAAAAAAAGAAGAAAAAAGTAAAATCCTATTGCACACCAATAATAAATTCAAGAAGTAAAATCAGCTCGAATAGAAGCAAAAATATTATTAATCCATTAAAACGTTTGTGTTTCTAAAAAGTGATCTAAAATTATATTTAAAAAAAAGTACTGCATTAAACTTGCAATCGGACTATATACACTATAAAAAAAAAACACATCTACAATAACACGGAACTTGAACATCTTCAATAAAAGACAAAGATCAGTGGTAAGTTTGGAGATTAAGAAAAAAGAAAACCCTTATTGTAGAATCCAATACAGCAATAGAAGATTAGAAACTTCTTTTTGAATATCTTTCTAACTAGATTAGAAACAATATTAAAATTGTTTAAAAGTAAATAAAATAAATAATGCAAAAATTACTTTTGCTTAAATTTACTTAATAACAAAGTCAAAGTTTTAAATTTCCTAATTTCGATTATAGTTTTTTTTTTTTGTTTTCTGCTGATCAACACATAGATTTAATGATATTTTAACGAAAATTTGATGACACTAAATTTTACTTTAAAATTCAGTTGGTTAGCTATTTTATATTTTTTTTGTTTTTTATTTTATAAATTAAACCGGAAGCTAACCTAAGCGAGCTGCTTTTTATACCGCCAAATACAAAATAGATGATATATAGATGATGTTGGAAATATGCCAACGTTTTCAAAATAATTTTTAAACGATTTTAAAGTTTAATCTGAATAAATATACTTTGAAAATATTCAAATTTAGTTCTATTTAAATTAGTTTTCGTGCCCTGGAATGACACCTCAATATGATGAAAACTTTATAAAATAATGCAGGCTAAAATCATTCTTTGCCTATTCTATTTAGAGAAAAGCATGAACATATTAATAGTATTAACTTTAGAAAAGGAATATTTTGTTTAATTAAAAAATTATAGCAAATTTTAAGATTTTTAAATTTTGTCCAATTTGTCATTATCTATTTTAAACACTCAACTTCAGTATGGTATATCGATTCTTTTCATTAACATTAATATGTATATATGGTTTGAATATGATGAAAGAAACTTTGGTTTATGTCTATGTTAGTTTACACCCTTATGGTGTAACCTTTTTGGCCACAATTCATAAATCAAAATTGCCAAACATGTGCAGTAATTGTCTACAAATAGCATAAATGTAAAGGCCAATACCAAATAGTAATGGAAGCTAATGAACGGAGCAATCTTCAAAACCCAAAGCACACTATGCGTAAGTGTAGTTTCCTCGCCTCGACTAATGTTGTTTTTCGGGTGGCTATCGACTCCCAGCATCCAAAACAAATACGGATAGACCTATACACATTTGTATCTACATACATATGTATATATGTACATAATATATGTAGGTACATATTGAAACAAAGAGTGGAAAGAATGCAGGAGAGGTGAACAATTAACGCGTTGCTGTAATTACACTCTGTATGTTGGAGTAGAAAAATGTTTGAGAAACACACAGGTACACACAGGCCACACACACTTACACAGATGGACACACTTAGAAAACTTACCAAAACGAAACGAAAAAGAAAAAAAAATTTTAATAATCAATAACCCGCTAAAAGGTGATGCTTGGAGAATTGAGTTTAGCGAGTTGGTTGAGTTGGGCGCTTTGGTTGAGGCAATTTTATCGGTCATTGAACGAAATAAGAGAACATCCACAAAACAGTCCATGTCTTCGGTCAATGCCAAAAACAATTTTGGGTTAGATGTGATCGGTTTTTGGTTAATTACCAAGACCATGTTGCCCAGTCAAGCCGTTAACCGTTGCCAAAGATTGTATAGCTAATTACATGAAAACAAGTGATTTGCGTGTGCTTTGCCTCTAGCTTTAGCATTAGCATTAGCTTCAACTCCAAACTCCAACTCCAACTCCCAATTGCTAGTTGCCAGTTCCGTTTTGCGCGTTCCCGCGTTCCTTGTATAATTTTCAACTCGCCAACTTGCGGGCGCGCTACCCATTACAGGCTAATTAGCAGAGCAAGAAAGATAGATAGAGAGAGAGAGAGAGAGAGAGTGAAAGAGAGAGACGACCAAATCTTTGATAGAAAAGAAAACTGGCATTGCTTTACCGTCTTGGCTGCAGCTCTTCTTCTCTCATTGATTTTGCCATAAAAGATGTGGGGATGCGTGTCCATGCCAAGTGACCTTTAGCTGGCGCCTTCTTTTGCTTTCTCCGGCACACAATTTATCATAAAAATAAAAGTTTTTGGCTTTTTTACGAACCCTTTCATTGGACATCTCCATCTCCCTCGACATCTTTCCGTTCCCCCCTGTGGTCAAAAGGGGAGCCTGGACAATTGGCGCCGCTGCCGCCGCTGCTATGCGTTCTAGATAAATAAGCATTCTTAATTATCCCTTTGCCTTCTCTCGGGTTGCCCCCCACCCCCGACACCCAACGCACCAAAAACAGAAAAAGAAGAATGTTATAAACAATGGAAACCGCGCACTTAATGCGTTTTCTGTTTTTGAAAAAAAAGAAGAAAAACAGCAACAACAATGTGAATGGGCAAGTATTTTTCTTAATTTTTTTCAGTATTTCATTTTTTTGCGCGTCCGGGTGAAAAAGAAAATGTTTTTATTGCCTGCGAAAAAGGGTATAAAATGGTCCGTCGTCGTCGTCCACCATTAGTCGCAATGCGGTGGGTAACCACCGCTTCAAGATGAAGATCTAAAAGGTCCCACTGACTCATAAAATGTTGACCGAAAATAAGGGAATCAAATACAAGTATGAAATATTCAAAGTAGCCAACAAAAAGTGGCCATCCGAATCACCATGAAAGTGCCAAAGAAGGATTGCCGCTACATACATATGTATGTACATCTGTTTGAATGTATTCGCAAGTGCCGTCGGTAGAGAAAATGTTGATATGCCGATGACAGGTCATGACAGGCGAGTGACTTTTCATTTTTTTTTTCTTCTGTTTTCTTCTTATGCCATATGTGATTCTAGTAAATTGTGCTGAGCCAATGTCTAATTGCAGGTCCGTTGGCTAGGACTCGAAGGACACATTCAATTTCAATTGTTTTCTTTATGCACAATTGTTTTCTTACTGGCGCCTGATTTTTTGGGTTCATGAGTTGGCACAAATTCTATAATCCCCATGGCCTCTGCAAATAATATAAGACTGAAAAATGCACTCAATTCGAGTGTATGGAAGTCCCTCATATAGTACTTTTAGTACCTACATTTACTTACCAACATTCGTAAAATACTATATACATTATTTTATGAAATGATTCGACAATTTTTCGTTTGTACCCGTCTTTGTAAATTTAATGTATGCTTAAAAAGTATTCAATGCATAAAAGAAATCGGAATGGGATTTATATAAACATACACACAGATGATTTCAAGTAAATAAAAACATAGGCAATAATTTTTCAGAAATCTTATTTATTGGTTTGTCAAAGGTTTCTCTCAAAGTGGAACAATTTATCTATTTCTAGAAACTAATTGATCTTATTTGAAGAAAATTCAAATTGATAATTCGTTAAATATATTTTATAGAAAGAACATTTTTTTGTTGCATACATTTGGGAGCTCTGAAGTTACTTTTTGAGACTATTCCAAAAAACAATTCTACTTTCTCGTCAAGGAAAGAAATACATATAATATATTTTTATAACGGTAAATACTGCCAACGTTTTCACTTCAAATCCAAAAAAAATTGATTGCACTGTATCTTTGTATGTGTGTGAGTGTGCCTTATGCTGCTTAGTTTTATCAAATGCAATTTTCTAACGCAGTCGCACTTTCAACAGCAGAGACAGCAACGGAGGCGCCAACGTTGGCAGCAGTGGCAACGGCGACAGCAGCAGCAGGGATGCCAACAACAATTGCAATTTTAAGTGAAAATAAAATGCCTGACAACAACAACAAACAACGGCAACAACAGCAACAATAAAAGCCTAAAACCTAATAAAAATTCAAATTAACATTTGAAAGAGCAAGCCAGCGAATGGGCTAGCAGCAAGTGAGTGTGTGATATGATAGAAAGAGAAAGAAAGAGTCCGAATGAGTGTGAGAGAATGCAAGAGAAAGAGTGCATTTTTGTTGTTGTTAAAACGAGAGAGCGAGTCTTAAAAATCAAAAGAGAGCGAGAGCGAACACATGAATGCGACAGACAGAGCCCGAAAAAGCTTATGAAATTCTATTAATTTTTGAACAAAACTGAATGTAATCCCCCACCATCTCCCCCCACACACACACTGACCCCAGACCCAGACCGCCCACTCACCGCCATAGCCTGCAGTTTTCTAATCGCCCATCGACCGAATATCAGCAGCAATGGCAGCAGCGGCAGCAACCAACAGCAATAGCAGCAGCAACGGCAAATGCATGGAGCCCTATGAAATTTGTTGTTTTTGTTTTGCGTATATTTTGTTGCATTTTGTTTGTGCATTTATTTTTTTTTTTTTTTTGTTTTTTTGCTTTGTATTTTCTCTTTCCGACTGAACAGAACTGTTGTTGTTGGCGTTGTTGTTGTTATTGGTGCTGTTACGGTTGTTCTGTGAGTGCAGATTGCAGACACTCGCATAATAATGCAATTTGCCAGCTGCCAGCAGACCGAACCCCAAGCCCCCACACACATTGATGCCATCATGGTTGTTGAGTGGAGTCGACGTCACGCGCCAAAAAGACGTTGTCGACGGTCGTTGACGATGTCCGTCGGTCTGACTCGCTGTCTGACTGTCACGCATACATATACACGAACAAAACTTGCAATGCTGCTGCCACCTGCAGGCAGCCTACACAAAACACACAGACAAAACTTTTGCTGTTCTCTTCTGTGCTCTCTTATGCTCCCATTTTGGATTGCATTTTGCTCGTTTACTCTTCGTCCCCCTTCTACATTCGCGCATCTGTTGTTGACGCCGTTACGTGCGGGTTTTGATTTTTTTTGCTGCTATTTTTTTTCTTTTGGTCTTTTTTTGCGATTTTTGTTTTTGTCCTTTTTTTCGCGCAGTTGCGAGTTTTCCACATACACACACACACACACACACATGCTACACAAAACAGCTGAAAAAAGCACGTGTCATCGTCGACATTGTCTGCGTTTTCTGCTGTTTTTCTTTCCACGCTCTTACACCTACCCAACCCCTCTCCACCCATTATCATGGTCGCCTGCTTTACACAGCATTTCTCGCTGTTTTATTTGAATTGTTTTTGATTTGTGCAGAACGTAATGGGGAATACCGCCATTGGAGAAGACACTCCCCATCCCCATTGGATGTTAAATTGTCCTGTACTGTGTGTCTGTATTGGTATTGCTAGTGGTGCAATGTTTCTTTGAAATAATTCGTGATTTTCTTCTTATTCCATCACTGCATTGGCAAAAATATTGATTTGATTCTTCGATTTGGCCGCGAGCCAAGCTCAAAGCCGTTTTAATGGCAACGAAAAGACAGCAAGTAGACAGCAAAGACTTCTTAAGCTAAACACAAATACGAGCATACACAGAGACACATATACACAGGCACATGGAGACAGTCATTACACCTTTCCATTACCAAACTTGGGCGTTTTGTTCAATTGTGCAACTTATTACTGCAGTCTCACTTCTTTTTGTAACTCTCTCTCTCTCGGCCAAGAATTCGTATCTCTTTCTCATACTCTTAACTCGCTTTTTCTCTTAAGAATTTGCCAATTTTCTCAGCTGAGGTTTGTTATTGTTTTTCTTACCATTTGCCGGCTGGTGAATGAAATGGATATGAATATGAACGTTCTCCCAACGCCTGTTACCCCCACACGCCCCTACCCCACCCAACAACAACAACAGCAACAAAAACTGAAGCAAAAAGTTCGCTCACTTGCCGGTCGGGTTGGACACGATTGCAATGCACTTCGTGTTGCTTCAAACCTGTTCGTTTGAACAGCGTCTGAGCTTAGAACTAGAGTATGAAGGAAGCGGTCGGTAGGATAGGAGGCTAGTGGGGGGTGTGTCATATAGTGGAATGGCAATAACCGGAAACGGAAATCATATTTGGGCAAGTTCTATTTGTGCGGGTTAGAAATACCAGTAAATGACTGAATCACTGACTTTCAATTGCTCTGCATTTACGCCACCTACCAACACGGATCCGATTTAGCCACAATACCGATTCCTTCGTTAATGCATACCATCAAGAAATCAACAGAGAGATCGTAAATCGTATAAGAAGGTGTGTCATTGTGAGTTATAAATAAAATTAACAACAAACAGCAAAGCGGAAATATTTGCGCTTCGAATTGGGGGTCTCTTTTTTCATTGTCGCTGTTGTTGTTGTTGTTGTTGTTCTTGCTGTAATTAATGGCAAACAATTACAAAAAAAAAAAAGAAAAACGAAAGAAGAAGCATAAAAGAAGAGAACCCAAAAAAAACAAACCCAAGCCAAAGTGGAATTACAAAATAAAATGTGAAGAGCAAGTTAAAAAGTGAATTACCTGATAAAGGACAAAATGCGATTTGAGGTGTGTTTTTTTGCGTTTGCCTCCAATTCTGACGGTGATTCCTCACCCTTCCTTGCCACCAACCTTCACCATTACCTGACCAATTCAATGCGTGTGTCTCTGTCTCAATGTGCTCGCTGGACAGGTTAAAAGCCTTTGCCCAGCATGACACTTAGACTTGACTGTGCACAGTGGGTCCAATAAGAAATCATAACAACAAATAATATTAAGAATTAAATAAAAAGTATTGGTGATAAATAATTTAATCTGCAATAACTAACTGAATCTGATTGAAATAATCTGAATCTTGAGCTATTATTGATTATCTTAGGATGGTTTATTGTAATATCCCACTGTTCCTATCCTTTTATGGTGGGATGGGAGGGGGAGCGAGGGAGTTGGGGGGGTGGCAGTGTCCAGCTGACGCGCTTAATTAATTACGCGATTGTATTTGTGACTAACTGCCCACTCAACCTATACTCCGTAATCCACAACCTCCCACTCTCCGTTTGGCCGACTACGAATTTCTGATACCCTCCTTAACCCCCTTTGAACGCTTTCCACACAGTTGCGTATCGATGAGTTGCGCAAAGTTTTGTGGTAATGCAATCGCATTGGCTTGGCCGTAAGGACGCGTCACTGGGGAGAAATTAATACCTACTTAAGCTTAACTGGACAGTTGGTTCAATGTTTCTTGTTCTTGCTTATTTTTTTTTTTGGCATCGTTCTTTGTTTTGTATTTTTTTTTTTTTTCTGTTTCGCTGTAACTCGAATGTGATTCACGGTACGCATAAATAAAAACATTCGTGAATATTCAAATGGAACACTGTGTGGGGCCATGCAATTATCTTACTGAGGGTTTGGCTAGTTACGTGTATTAGAGTTAGAGCCTTTCGAAATTATGAAGTAAGAAAATTTTTATTACCAAAAATTACAATGTGCGATGCATTGTAAACGGAAGTTAGGGAAGGGTTGGCTGCTGACCAACGTTTTTAGCGGTTGACTTGAGGCAAGGCAAGGCGAGGTCAACGGCAGGCTAATACAGCCCTTAGCTATTTTTGTGTATACATGTGTGTGTGCGAGTCTGAATATGTGTGCGTTAGTTCCCTTCCATTTACATACACCGATATCAGCAGCTGTCTCTATGTTTCGTGCTCGTGATTCGTGGGTTAGTCGTGTAACGTCCATCGACAAATAAACACCCTTGACCAAGTGCTCGCTGGGGGGTTCATTTGCCCCCACCATTATGGTTAATTTCATTAGAAATTCATAATTTCGTCCCGGTATTAACCCATATGTATATATGTATGTATATATGTTAGTATGTAGGCAAAATGTAGGGGCTGGGGCGGTACGGTGTGGGCGTGACTTTTACATGTGTAAATGTGAGCAATAAAAAATATATTTTGCTTTCGCTGTCGTTGTTGTTGTTGGTGCTGCTCCCGTTATCCTGATAGACCCTTTTATTTTGGGGTCTTCGTAGTTATTTATTCCATGCTAAGGTAGTTGTAGTTGTTGTTATTGTTGTTATTGTTGCCGTTGTGCCCTTATTATTGTCGTAATTTGTTTATAACGGTATTTATGAAATGGTCACAAGTCAACGCTTTCAACGCTGTTGCTTTGGCCTAAACATTTCACTCCACACAACTCCACTCTTCATCCTTCTGCACATTGTCCACTCTGGCAAAATAGTCTGTTGTCCAGTGACACGCATTTGTACTCCCCCAGCACCCCCTCCTTTTGCCAACCATCTCTGCCGACCCGGGACCTCTATCACCAATTATTCTTATTACGCCTATTACTTTTTAACCACTTTTCCTCGTTGTTGTTGTTGATGTTGTTGTTGCTGTTGTTGTTGGTTGTGCTGCTGCTGGAGTTGCTGCCCTTTTATGTTAATCGCGTTGTTTGGTTGGAAAACTCTTGTAACTGTAATTGATATGCGTCCTTATCATGCAATCCATTGTTTGTTGCTCCCCCTCCCCTCTTCTAGCTTAAAACCAAACAAAAAAGCAAGCTTAACTTGGCTTACTTTGACAATTCTCGTTAGTTACCCATAGGACAAATGATGTAAGAGCTTTCCCCGTACATAGATTCTGGAATCATAGATGTGTCTAGAGGGACTAAATGTAATCTGAATATGATTATTTGGTATAAATATTATTTCAAAATAATTACGAATATTTTAACTTGGTATAAAATTATTATAACCTGGGATAATGATATTTTAAATCACAAAATGTCGATTTCTAGAGAAATGATTTCCAAAAGGAAAACAAAAAATTAAAATTAGTCAGAATAGGAATCTTATAAGAATTCTCTAAGACACTAGATATACCAACTTAAGGCTTAATCGTTTCGTTAACCCCCTTTGCTACGCCCATGATCTATGATATCTACTTGTTACATCTCTCGAAACCACAAAAAAATAATACAAGTGACCAATGGATTGTCTTTGCCTTGTCTCACAGCCGCACAACCACCTAAGCATCTCTCATCTCTTTTCATGTCTAATTAATAAACTTTCACATATCTAATTTCCAAATAAAAAAACTAAATAAAAACCAAAAAACAAAAAAAAACCTTTTCACTTGCATACAACTTAAATTCGTTTTTAGGTTTTATGTAAATTATCATAGAAAAAATGTCGACAAAAAAAATACATAGCAGCCGAGCCATACGATCAATTAAATGACCAACAAACTTGAAACTCTAACTTGGTCGATGTGGAATCCAATAGAGATATGCCGCCGGCGGACCAAAGGGGGTTGCTGGCGGACCAAAGGGGCTGTTGCTGGTGCTGGTGCTGCTGCTCCTATAGAGGGCGTGCTGCGAATTGTATGAATAATTTATTGCATTTTGACAGTTGGACTTTAATTACAGCATTTCTATTGGAGAAAGTGCACATGGCTCTATGTCTATGTATGATAATCCAATCTCTAGCTATTTGTATTACAATAATAGTATTTAATTTGCTTGTTGACCTTTGACTTTTTGCCGCGCAGGTAGAAAACAATTGCAGTAAATGGGGGAATTTAGGGACAGTGTCCATATCTCTTACACCCCCTCCCGCTTACACTCTTGAAATCATAAAACAATAAATCTTTTTAATATATCTCGTTGTTCTTTTGCTGCTGTTCCTCCTGCTGCTGCTGCTGCTGCTGTGTTGTGTGTGTGTGTACGTGTATCTTCTTCTACATTTTCTTTTGTGGGCGTACATTTTCCCTTTTTAGTTAAGAATTTCTCACGTCCTGGGGACGAGATGTAGCAGATGCGGTAGAATGGTAGCAATGCTAAAGGCGTTGGTGGTGGCATTACTCAAGTTTGTGGATTTGAAGTAATAACTCAGTGCGTCATAAAAATTTTAATTGCTTTGGGTTTTTTTTGGTTTTGTTTTTTTTTTTTTGTTTTTATTTTTGTCGGTCAGCCCAAGTGCCAAAGCAGTTTTTGGTAATTAACATTAACCCGAAAACGTCCAAACAAAGCGCAAACAACAGCAATGGCAACAACAACAACAACAATTACAACCGGCCCAGGAGGAGCACCCAAGAACAATGAAGCAATAAAAATTGCAGCGCATAATTTTCATCTGCCCATACACTTTCAACCTCCCCCCTCCTCTCCACACAACCACAAACTCTCCCCACCCTTTTTCAGCTACCCCCTAGTCAATGCATAAATATGGGTCTGGCCCTTTGAATTAACCCTTTTTTATGCTTTTTTTTTGGTTGTGTCTCGTTCTGGATTTTTGAAATTTTCACGCGTATAAGTAATTAGCTGGCTTATTGTTTTTGCCTTAATTTTATTACACATTTTTTATACATTTTCTTTGGCAAAAGTTATTATAAATACAAATGTATATACATCTTTATGTTGGTATACATATATATACATATATATGTATATACTGACTCATATCGATTGTATATGTTGCCCAAGTCACAATAATTGCAATCTCTGAGAATTGTTTCATACGTCTTGGCATTAGAAGATCAGAGATTTAGTTAAAAAATGCCGCTGTCATGCACGAAAATTTATTTTTAGGATTATCAAAGAAGAAGAAAAATAGAAAACCAGAAACGAATCTTTGGAAAAATCAACACAAATTTTGTCTATATACTTTTATATTGGTCAGATGCATAGCCAAAGGTTGAGTCAAGTGCTAAGTGGATGCAATTAGAAGGATACTTGGACAGGTACATTGTGAGGGTGCAGGGGTCAGTGTGCAGGATAGTTGCAGGTAGTCAACGTCAGTGCGGTAGCCTTTCAAAACAAAAAAAAAAAAAAGAAAAGGCCAACTGCATTTGTGTAAATCTCTATTGAATTCGAATCGGTTTTTGGATCGAATTGAAGAGAGAAGAAAATAAAAGTAACACAATCGAAGGGGCGGCAATAAATTGTATGGCATTCGACACTTTTATCACCAGGTGTCTTTCCGTGTCACGCCGGTTTATAAAACCAAAAAAAAAAAAAAAAAAAATACTTCAACGATTGCGTTTTTAAAAGGCCTGCTTCTTCTTCTTCTTCTTGTTCTTCTTCTAACTGTGATTACAAATCAGTTCTCTAATTGAATGTCATGCAATTGAAATGCTTGAGATGGAGATTGAAAGTCTCGGTTACCCCTTGGCACATGGGGGTCCCCCCGCCAGTTAATATGCTTAATAGAAACAAAGAGCGCGACGGAATATAGATTTTAATTTGGCATAATTGTGATGGGTCCTCAACTCAAATGTGATGGTAGCGAATTCGAACACAGATTTCATACAGCAGACGAGGGCCAATCGAGAAGTATATAGAGAAAATATAATGCATACTATCTAAAAGTAAGTTGTGAAAAAGCCTATGAACATAGTTAGCTATTTTAGCCCTAACTTATAACCAAGTTAATATTTTAACAATACATTTATATCAATAAATAGTTTAAGGCCTTAGCTAACTAATAATTACTTAATATGTATTTTGGTTGTGGGAAAAAAACATATTAATATTTTTCTGAACAAGTCACAAGTTTGTTTTGAGACTCCCTGGAAATCAAATCTCTGTCAACTAAATTTTGAATAAAATTAAACACTCAACCCCTTAGCTAAACATATAGGGAAAAGATATGATCTATATTAACTTTAGAGTTAACCCTCTTTTATTTATTTATATATATACATTTATTATTGTACAATGAAAAACAATTGAAATTGGTCAAAGCAATCGCCTGTCTAAGCTTTAGCAGGATGGCGGAACTTTAGCCAAATAGAAGAAGGAAGAGATGGCGGAGGAGGAGGAGGGGAGATGAAAGCAGCATCACGAAAAATGATGATGAAATCAATTAACCAAATGGCGCAAGTACTCGACTGACCACCATCTGATCGGTGACTATATAGTTTGCCATCGTTTTTTTTTTTTTTTTGGGCAAAAAAAAGTACACACAGACATATATAGCAAATAGAAAATCAAAAAATAAAAAAAAGAGGCAAAACCAAAGCACTTTATATCAAAGGGGTGCGTCATATGACCGCCTTGTATGTATGTATGTATGTATGTATATATAGAGATATATGTATGTAGTACAGACGCAGACCACCCTTCCACCCTCAATTTGGGACCAGCCCCATTGACTTTAGTTCTGAGGAGCTTCAATTGTCTGCACTTGAGTTCAATTTCTTCTTCGTTGTTGGAACGTTCGACCAGCAACAACAACCATGAAAATGCTTTTAAAGCTTATACACATACTCACACACACACCCACAAAAAGAGAGAGAGAGAGAGAGTCTGATATTTGTCATAACTATAAATTTTATTAAGATTCAAATGTTCTGCGTACAAATTTAGATACAATTATTACTTACTTCAATGATGCCGAGAGAATGAAACACAAAGGCAAAGAATCACTCAGAAACATTTCCATTGCTCCCTGCGGAAGGGTCGTCGTCGTCGTCGTGTTCATATTGTCGCTATACTGCGGATGAAACATTAAATTCATGACATGGGGTCTATTTTACTAGAGGGGAATGTTATATCTATATGAGAATTGATTTAGCTTTGCTTGACTCTTTGTAGGTGGTTTATGTATATAGATAAAATAGTTGAAGTGTCATAATTTTATGATCGAGAAATTTTGGAATATGAAAAAATGGGAGATTACCTTAACATGTTATAATATATAATATTTTGGAATTTAAGAAAAACAAATTTTTAGGCTGTGTATATTATATATGTATATTTATATATTTAAATATGTATATATATTTTTTTAAAAATTTCTAAATTATATTAAGGTTATCTTAACTCTTTTAAATTATAAAACTTTAGGAATATAAATATATATATATGCGTTTATCTAAGAGGAAATTCATTCCTTTAGTTTTATTATAAACAAATCAAAAATTATATTTTATATTAGATATAACATACAGAAAGTTATATTAAGCTTATATATAGATGACAATTTTGGACTTTCATTTGCTTATAATATATCTGTATATATAAATACAGTGATGGCCACGAATATAGTACACCATTATGTACCATTCTAGTTTTCCAAATAATTTTATGAAACATCAATTTCATGTTTAATTTATTTGTGACGATTTAGTCATCTAGGCATTTGCCGTGTCTTTTTCCTTTTGTTTTTTAAAGGTGATTTGGAACTGAGATCCCTCAGAGTATGTATGTATGTATATGTGTGTGGGGTGTGTGTGTGTGCGTAAGTATGTATTTATATGTAGATATCATACCACATTGACACACTGTTATTAGGTTGCCTCACATGATGCTATGGCATCCGCACCCCAATCCCAATTGGCAGTATGTTTGACAAATGAAAATTACAGCGACTTAATTACTTTTAATAAAGACAACCGTATATAGAAAATTTTCCTCTTCATTAGCAAAAAAAAAAAAAAAATTATACTTTTTTGCATAATGTCTCATTATGCGATGGAAGGCAGACAGGCGGACGGTCAGTCATTCGGTTGTTCAGTTGGTCGGTCGGTCGGTCGGTCAGTCATTCGTTTGGTTTGCCTTAATACATTCAAATTGAAAATTGATGAATTTTTCCGGTGGGGCTGCATCTGCCTGGCCAAGGCAAGTACTATGGCACAATCTAAAAACTACTATAGATGCCCCCGGATAGTGTCTCGTAGTTGAATATCAATTAGTCTTGAGGAGCGCCATGGCGCTGGTTGCCCGATTATCGATCACCCCTGATCGATATGCAACGTGGTACAATCAATGGCAATCAGACTCAGTCGTCGATGCTTGGGCCTTATTTGAGGAAATTACATAATAATAATGATTTTAATTGAATATTGCGCACTTCATTCATTTCTCTTGTTCTAAATTTGAATTTGAAAAAAAAGGGGGGCATCCATAGACCATCCATCCAGCCATCTACCAATCCGCCAATGAGAGCAGCACATTATCCATTATAAACTTCCAATCGACCATAAACACTTGGGAGCGCACACACGCAAGCACAGTGTCTGACGGACTGACTGACTGACTGACTGTCGGACGAATGGACAGGCAGACAGGCAGGCAGGCAGGCAGACAACTGAGCTAGACCTGGAGCCGGTGATCGATTCAGAAATGAGAAGGTATGAACTTTATATTTGGATACTGGGGGTAATGAAATCGGCTCCACATGCCAAAGATTCGCAGCGTACTTGCGTTGCTGTTGTCCGCGTTGGCCCTGTACGGGTACGAGTAAGGGTAAGGGTAAGAGTACCACTCTCTCCACTCTCCACTCCCCTCTCTCTCTCTCTCTCTCTCACTCTCTTGTTCCCATCGAACAATTCAAGCATGAAAGCAATTTTTAATTTATTTTGGTTGAGCGCTTTATTTTCCTAAAATTATGACATAATAACAACAGCAACAACACCGCCAACAGCAACAACAAGAATAAAAAACCTAATAATGTCATATGAAATTTATCGTACCCCAAACGAGTACCAAACGATGAGTTGATGAAAAGAAGGGTGTTGAGGGAGAGTGGATCGGGATAAGGAAAGGGGGGGAGGCAACAACACAGTCAAAGCGATGACATGGGCAACGCCTCCATATAGGATGTATAGAATAGAATAGATAGATAGATACATAGGTATATTTGGATGCCGCAAACACCTTCCGCTTCACAAATCAGCGCATGTGAAAACGAGTGATGATGATGAACTGAAAGCTACTGACCGACCGACCAGTTTTGCGTTCGTTTAATGTTATAATTAACTTATTAAACGACACAAACAAAAAATCGAAAGAAAACAAAACCAAACTATATAGTACAATAATATCGATTTAATAATTTGCAGACCATTATATAGTTATATGAAATGGATAATTGTACAATTTGATCAAAATTATTAGATTTCATTTTAATTATTTTTATTCAAATAAAAACAGAAAAAAATTAAACAGAAAAACTTTATCTTAAATAAAATAAACAACGTTTAAAAAGAAATACATAACATTTTTTAACTGAAAATCTTTTCTATTGAAAATTCTACAATACAATAATTTTTTACTAAAAATAATTGTTTACTGAATCACCACAATTAACCAAATATTAATAGTTAGAATTCAAACTTAAAATACAAAATATAAAGTCAGAAATTACAAAATATTTTAAAACTCTTAGAACTAATAAGATCGATCTATAAGTGAAATTAGTTTCTATCAATAGATCTCATTAGACAGTATCTATGGAAATTATTCACATAATTATTTCATGCAAACAGCTTCAAAAACCTTTATTTCTAATATTCTTTAAAAAATTCCTTTAGATCTAACAATAGTTTAAACTCGTTTTACATATGTTTCTACTATTCTGTATATATATACATGTACATATACATATATATGTATAACATTTGTAGATGATAAATGTATATTTCGATATGTACAATCCCATTTTGCGAATCTTTTATAATTACCATATACACACATCTGTATATACATATATAGATACATATTACTCCGTGGGCGAAAAAGATGGTCTAAGTATGTAAACACGATCATTAAATAAAACAATTTAAATAACGAAACAGTACAGCAACAACAAAAATGAAGAAGAAAAAAAACAACACCACATACACACTGAGAGAGGGCTAGTAAGAGAGACAGAGAGAGAGAAAGAAAGAAAAAAACACAGAGACGAGCCAAACAAACAAATAGAAATAGCAAAAAAGAAAACAAGTTAACCAATGAAATAAACGCAAATTTAATGACAAAAACGCGAGCGCCACAACTTTTGGCCAATACGCGTTTTCCATTGTGCCGCAACGGCCACAAAGAGAAGAAGAAATAAAAAAAAACATAACATTTGGCTATGTACTTTACATACAACAACCAACAACTTGAAGCGGTAAGAGATCGGGGCACAAACGACACCAAAACGAAAACTACAAAATGGAATACAAATACACATAATGAATAAAAAGATATAAAAACCAAAAAAAAAAAAAAAAAACACTTTTATAAGTTTTAGACATGATGGCAGTTTATGGGAGAAAGAGCGAGAGCGAGGTACTTACAGCTCTTCTTGAGATACATATGTATCTATTGTACGTATCTTTTATACATACATATGTATATATTTATATATATTAAGTTGCTACGATCGCTAGAAAAAAGGTACAGGTATAGGTAACACTATCTACATATGTATATATATGTATATACATATATATATTTAGTTATACGAACTGTGCGCTCCACTCCGACTCGTTTTTATTGCTTTTCGATACTTGCGTCAACGAATTTAGTAGTTTAGTTTTCGAATACCAAAGGGAAAATTAATGCCAGTGGTATGTATGTATCTTAAAGATGCGATACATTGTTGTTGTTGTTGTAGTATTAGTAGTTATATATTGTATTTGTTGTTGCAGTTGGCTTTCTCTTTGTGTTAATTGTATTCAAATAATGATGATGCTGTCTGCTGCGTGGTCGTGTGATGATAGTTAGTTGGCATCTTCTTATACATCCATACATCCATACATACATACATACATACATACATACATACATACATACATACTACTACTTCTTTCTTTCTACCGCTTTGGCTAATTTAATTTATGGCCAGTTTATGTTAATTTCAATACCATTTAGTTTTCAGTTGTTTTCTTACTCTAGGCTACTTTTTTCTTTACCCCCTCCTCTCCAAAAAAAAAAAAAAAACTAAAATGCGTTGATAAAAATTCACATTTCATTGGCGATCAATTTCTGTATCTCTCTTCTTTACTTCGTTTTTTATATTATTTTAGCTTATTTTTATTTTTTCTTTTTTTTTTGTGCTGTGACACCGTCTTGGTTTCTGTTTTCAAAGTTGTTTTATTTATCTTTTTGGTATTTTTTTTTTCGGTCGTTTTTCGGTTATTTCTCTTCTCAATATTAACAATTTATTTTTTTTTTTTTTTTATTGTAAGACAGTTCATTGACATTCTGTGTGTCTCTATGTGTATCTTCTGTATTTTGGTCAAAGAAAGTTTGAAACTCTTTTTTTTTTTAATTTTATTTTTGTTTTATTTTTTTTTTCTTATTTTTAAGTGCCTCAACGGCATTTGCATAAATTTGGCCACACATTTCTTGCGCATGCGAAACCGTTCACATAGCTTCAATTCCATGGACCCAGTTAACATAACAACGCCAGCTAATTGCGGACCATTCAGATGCCTATCTGTGCCCGACCCGCCCCATTAAGAGCGTCATTTGGTTTAAGTTGGAAATTAATTAGGACAGGTTGGTGGTCATCATGGCCAAAACTGCGTGTTGTGGGTGCCCATAAAGAGTCTTGAAAAATAAATAAATAAAAACTAACATTGACATTGAGTGATTTCTTTTACTTAAGTAGTGCAACTAAAAATTGTAACTACGCAATAAGAACTGGATTGAATTTATCTTTCTATAGGTTTAAATGCGATCGTTTCTTAAACTTCAACTTTATAATTAAGGGAAAGATATATCTCTAAGATACAAAGCATTTATTTTATAACAATTTTTAATTTCTTCATTTCATATAGTAGATAAATATCTTAACCGATCTTTTTATTTGTTAATGATTAGCTTATTGCAAGTAAAAATGATTTAAACAGAATTGTTATCATAGCTAGATGGGTTTTATAGCTTTTGGATATAGTTTCGTATCATTTCTGGATTATAGTGTTTTCATTTAATACAATAGACGCTTAATCTTACTGATTTTGAAGCCATCTTTAGTTAACTAACTGGAAAAATATCTTTACTTTTGGTTAAATCTATAAGATACAATAAATTGAACTAAAATGCATAAGTCAATTGAGAAATGCATTTAGATAATTGAAATTGAATCTTTGGCAAGGGGTAACTCTATGATTTAAGAAGCTTATTTTAATCCATGGTTCAAACGTTTTATTAATTTAATTTAGCCAATTGAGCCAAAATCAATTTTTAGCATCGTTCAGTTCAACTAATTTAAAATAAATTAAAAATTTTATCCACAACTAAATAATTGTGTATAATATTTAAATCCAAGATTCAAAAAGATTGACAAAATCAGAAAAAATATTAATCTTTATTAAACTGAAGTATTAAAAGAATATCCTTCTTTTTGTATATATTTCAGCTTAACTAGATCTAAAAAATATTGAGATAGAATCGGAGAATTGTACTAATTGTTAAATAAGATACAATTCATTATTATATTCCTTGATTGATTCGAATATGTCTTGAGTGTGGGAAAGAAGATTTTTACTACTCATTTTAAAGTTAAACTCATTTTAAAGTCAAGTTTAAGTTTATGTTAAATGATTTAAGTTATCTCCTTATCATTCGATTGGATTCACCGAATTATTACCAAATGTACATAGGTTTTTTTCCATTAGTAGGAACTAAAACCAATCGCTCACGCATCTAGTGAATGAATGTTTTTTTTTTTCCTTCCTCCGCCTGCTCCTCATCCACCAATTTTCCTTCCATGTCAGGTTTAAAAATTTTTAGTTTGCTTGTTTTGATTTTTTGTGTTTTTTGTGTTTTTTTATTTTTATTATTTCTCACTTTTATCACCCCATCAATGGCTTGAGGGTCTAGTCGGGGCAGTTGGTATTAGTATCTACGCGTATCTACTATTTGCTCATTTAATTTCGTACTTTGATGCTCGGCTTTGAAATTACTCAATTAGTTTAATTAGCAGCTAGCTGGCTGACTTGATTTGCGGTTTATATGTATTTTGCTATGACTATGACAATCGAAATGGATCGGATGAAATGTCTCAGCCTCGACCTCCTCATCATCATCGCATCAACATTATCATCTTCGATAGCCTTGATCATTGTTTTCGTAGACAAAGTGACGGTAATAATGTGTTTTGTCTTTTTTAGTTTTTTTTAAATGGTAACAAAATTTTCATCAATTATCTGAGAAATATTTGATTGAACAAATTTTGTGTTCTTTAATACAATACAGTAAAATGATATAGTTGATGGTATTTTGAGTATAGTATAGACTGCATCAATGACAGAAGACTAAAACTGGCAATGGTCATTTGTCAAAATCATTAATGCAATTACGCGACCCTGCCAGTTGGAGACGGAGATGAAGTCAAATGGCAGCAGGAGGATGGAGGATGAATGATGGAGGATGGAGAATTGAAGCTTCTTGTCTTCTTGCTTGCTAATTATTTTGAATTATTCAATTTCATGTCTCAATTTAAATTCTCCAAGGCAATTAGGAAAGTCGTCTCTGTGTTCTCTCTATCTCACTCTCTCTCTCCTTCTCTTTCTCACTGCCTCTTTCTGTGTCTTGTCTATGTGTCCCATCTCATTTTAGTTTTTGCTGCCCACTGAGTGCCACTTTGATGCGTATTGACGGGCCCCAGGTTCCACAAATGCAAATGAGAATGCGTATGTGTGTGTGTGTGTGACAGTGTGTGTGGGACCAAAAATAAAACCATTTAAATAATTAAAAATCGAACAAATCGCAAAGATGACCAAACCAAAGAAAAAACGAAAAAGAATTTAGAAAATTTAGATGAATGAAAAATGCTGGGAAAATTTTAATCCAACAGATATCAAAGGCTGGCAAGGTAGATTTGTTGGTAGGGGTGTGAGCGAGGGTTCCAAAAAACAAAATGCGCCGAAAATCAAACATTATGGTCATCACATGTGAGTATGTGTGAGTTTGTCTGTGTGTGTGTGTGTATCTATGTGGTTGGAAAATGCGTGTTCGGTTGTTGATGTGCAAAATCTAATTAATTATTTC
Source organism: Drosophila sturtevanti (assembly GCA_018150375.1). Taxonomy (NCBI): domain Eukaryota; kingdom Metazoa; phylum Arthropoda; class Insecta; order Diptera; family Drosophilidae; genus Drosophila; species Drosophila sturtevanti. Next base: position 3,293,751 of record JAECWJ010000027.1, read on the forward strand.
ATTAAAAAAACTATTTTATTGACATTCTAATTTAGATTTTTCAAATATTTTCAACTGTGTGACTGTATGTGTGTGCGTATGTGTGTGTGTGCTTGTATGTGGATGGGTGTATGTATAAGAGAAATAGATGTGAGATGTTTGTATGCTCACATTTTATATATCCCCACCTGTAAATAGAGAATTCATCTAACTATATTGGATATACACGTACATACGTATTCTATATGTATATGCATATATATGGGAGCCATGTGCGACCTACATGGCGTATGAGCAATTTTAATTGGTTTTTAAATAATTTGCCTGCAATTTGGCCTCCCATTTGAAGTCTGGTTACGAGTGCCAATCATAATGTACATATTTTGTGCCCCTCTTTAGATATACATATGATATGGTATCATCATTATCATTCATGAATAATAGCCGATTTCTCATCTTGATTTGCTTTGACAAAGTTTTGAAAAATGAAAAGTTCTAAAAATGTGAAGACAGTAATTAAGCTTGATTAATTACCCAATAAAGTATGTATTAATAAAACAAAATAGTTCTATAAAGTTTTTTTTTAAGTTTTACATTACTTTCATTTCTTTGTTAATATATCTTTCTTTCTGAGTGATTTTTTTTTAATAAGAGAAATGTTTTTTTTTTCATTGATAATCGAACCTTAATCATATTTCAATCCTTTTATTTTTTTATACATTTTTTCGTTTAATTTTTATGCAATTTCTAAGTTTCAATTCAAAACAATTTAACCCATAAATAGTTTTCCCTCTTATTTCTACCGAAATTTATTTAGTACAAATAAATTATATAGTAGAAACTATTCTTTAGTTGGAGTTTTATGTTTTGTAAATATACTTTTCATATATCAGTTAAAATCATTAGCTGAAACATTCATATTAGATAATTATTAGTGAGAACTATTTTCAGAATGAACCATAATATAAGTACATATATACCTAAATATGTATAAACATAACCACTTTTTATATCTCTTAATTTACAAGGTATCGAAAAAATTAGAATGTCATAATATTCACGCCTTGCTTCAGTAACTTTATCTATCTTTTATCCAAGTATATATGTATTTTTCCAAATTTATTAAATTACACTTATATGTTTGTATCTATGTATGTATGTTTATATGTTGTCACTTATGTTTATGATGACGACCCAATATCAATGACAATAAGTACATAAACATAACAGTAAAAGTAATAAAAAAAAAAGAAAGAAATATACAGAAAACAACAGAGAGTGAGAGGTAGAGGGAAAAACTACTTGTACAATGAAAATATTTTTGGGATATCATTCTCCAATTGACAACAACTCAAATGCAAATCGTAAAAACAATAATCATTATCATCAACATAACAAACGCTTTCAGTTTGGTTCCATTTCACAATTCACCTACTTAGCATTTCTCTGTAATCAACAGGACTCGCTAGGAGGGCGTTCCATTGAGTGATAGGTGGTGGAGTTGCTGGTGGCACCAGTTAGGGGATGAGGGGAACTTACCCATGGAATTGGAGTTGAAGATGGAAATGGGAAATGTAAGATGGGGTGGGCGGCCTAAGATATCAAACAAGGCGCCGTATCAATTTAACCCCCCAACCAAAAAAAAGAAAAAAAAAATAAATAGTTAGTACAAAAAAAAATATATATTAGATTCGAGACCCAGAAATGTATGTACCAGTTGTTGTTGTTATTGCGATTTCCGCTAGAATGTCTAACCCCTGACCCCATCCCCATTTCCATCGACCATTCCCCCAACCCCAACTCTTTTTGTACTCGACCAAGTATGCGTGTTTATACATGTCGTTCTATATATACAAATATGTATATATATATACACTATATACATATATATCTATATCTGTGTGTTTGCGGATGATTGTGTGTTGTTTAGTAATTCGTTTTTTATTTACTATTATCATTTACATTTATTTGTTATTATGCTATGCTCCCTTCCTAGTCCTTATTCTAACCCCTCCCTCTACCATCAAACAAATATACAGCGAAAGACACAATCTCAACCCACATATTTTCCTGCATTTTCACAGTAGTCCTTTCAATTACACATGCCAGCCGGTACGTGTGTGTGCATGTGAGTGTGTGTCTGTGTGTGTGTGTGTGGATGTGTGTACTTTGTTTTGGCCCTTTTTTTTCATTTCAACTGATTTTTGTTGCTTCACGCAAATTTGAAATGTTTTGTTTAGGCAGACACTAGAGTTTTGATATTCGGTTCCGCATTAGCTCTGTCTACCATTTTCAGTTGCACATTTGAAACGGTGTTGCACAGCCATTGTTTTACGCTGTCAGTTGCACTTTTCAACACATACATACATACATAAATACTGCTACACTGAGAAAAAAAGTTTTCCCAATATTAGCAAGCAATAAATTGGCTCACACCGTTTACCGAAAAGTACTCATACACTGAAACTCATATAAGATTTCGAAAAGAAGCGAAAGAGTTCGAACTTTAATTTAATTTAATTTAATTTTTCTACTTTGAATTAAAATTTGATGTAAAAGATTCGAGTTTGAATTTATTTCATATTTTAATTGCAAAAGTTTCTATTTGAAATGAAATTTAATGTAAAAGATTAAAGTTCAAGTTCATAATTTGGAAAATTGTTTGAAATATTATTTCTTCTACGGTTCGAACTCGTTTTCCTTTTATGCTTTATAACCTGATATCATTTACTAAATGATTAGCAAAGTTATTGTAGGGTATTATTACGTTCCGAGATTGCTTGAGTTAAATCTGAGACTTATTGTAACTCGAAGAACCGTTTCGGTTTCTTTCGAGTGTAGCGCAAATTTCAATTGCGTTGCACACACCCGTAATCATAGATTATATTCTAATATAAATATATATAGTATATATATATATATATATATATATATATATATATGTATGTATAAATAAACGTGCACCACTAACTAACATCCTGCTGCTGATCATAATAATAACTTTTTTTCATTTACATATTTTTTGGTTACCAACCAGGGGCTGGGGCGGAGTCATACAGTTGTTGTAGGGTTGTTGTTTTACTTCTGTGTGTGTGTGTGTGTGTGTGTCTGCCACTTGCCAGTTCGCTTTCGAATTTATGCGATACGACGCGAATGTTTGTTCAATAAACGAAATAATTGCTGGCAAATGTGTTATGATGAAATTGTTTTGGGTTACTTCATAAATTACCGCACACATACACCTCTCTCTTTATATATATATATATATATATATATATATATATATATATACATATATTTATATGCTGCACGCATAGAAAGTCACGTTTACCTTTTACAAGAAATATAACCCATTATACTTGGTTTACTTTGTGTTCTAACATTTTGAATAGTTCAATAATTGTAATTTTTACTTTTACCTCAATTCTCAAGTAATTTGGGTGCACTGGCATCTGAGATTTTTACTCGTAATCGAATTTAAAACGCCATATCATTAATCAAAATTCGAGTACCCAAAGGAAATTATAAACACGCACACACAGTACCACCGATCTACCTACATACATACATACATATTCCTCCTCTCCGATAATGAAAAATTATCCAAAACTGCAAATGCCGGCGCCAATTGCAATTGGAAAGTTTTTTCTTAATCATTTGATTTCTTTGGTTATTTTCATTAACAAAACCATATTCTGCCACTGTTCCTGTTCTTGGCCTAGCCAAAGAAATCCCAATGGCCAAAAGTGATTCCCCTTCATGCTCTCAATGAAACTTTCCCATAGTTTCAGTAGCCGCAGGCAGGACCGCAATAAAAAGAATATTATAATATCTCAATATTTATTTAAATAGTTTGATTATACTTGAAAATGATTCGAAAAGTAATTGATAACTTTAATAATATCAGAAATTGATAGAGTACTTCAAGACCTAGTGAGCTATCTTCATATAATATGCCAATATCAGCACTTTTAAAATAATATTCATTGCCCTTAACTATCATAATCCGCTCCTGTTTGTAATACAATATCAACAATAAACTGAGATGAATGCGTTTATAAATATTTTGATGGCAGTACATCGATCAGGTTGTATACACATACACAAACGCTCGTTCACATAGGTGAGGTAAGGGGGGGGAAACCGCGAGTACTCCTCGACTGTCTTGGAAGATGGATGGTTCATCGTTTTTACAGCCGCCTCTATATATCTATCTATCTATCTATCTATCTATCTGTCTGTCCGTTTGTCCGTTTGTCTATTTGTCTGCTTGCCAACCATCTAATGATCTTTCTGTAGACAATTATTTTGGCTTGTAACTGAAAGATCATTGGACGCTGGAAGCTGATGATGGTGGGGGCATCCATAGATCCATTGTTGGCTGCTTGTAAACGGTTAAATTAAATTGATTTGCGTCTAATACTCATACCCTCGAACAAGTGGCCCGCTCAGTGCGTTCAATGTAATTAATGATTTCATTAGACACCGCGGTGAGCCGCATACAACCACCGCCAGCGTGGTCTTCATCTTCATAGCCATCACGGTCTCGGTGCTTATGTATGAATAATTGGTAATAATATTTAATGATTTCGTTTCGTATGTTTGGAACATTGGTGGGGGACTGGGTTAAGCCACCTGTCGGTGGCAACAATTGAATCTAGAATTAGCCCACAAAAATAAAAACAAAACCAAAACCAAAAAAAAAAACAACCAACGAAAAAAAAAAAAAATTTTCATGATTTCTTATTTCAATTTTAGCTCCGTCCATTGGCCAAGGCTCCATCAGTCCGATAAAAATGGACAAAGGCCGCCAGAGGTTGCCGCAACTTTCGCCAAATTAGCGCTGGGTGCCCAAACAAAAAAAAAATATATATATATATATATACGATAGATTGGCGGAACGGCAGAATAAATATTTGCGAATCTCAACACAAAAGAGGAAGAATACAAAAAAAGAAAGAAAAAAAATAGAAAAAATATATACGGAAAACCAAGAATTTGTTCAACACAAAAAGCAATTGAAAACGGGTCAAGGAATTAACAACAAAAGGCTGCGGATCAAGTCCATTAAGGGCAAACCAAACACGCATAGAAGAAGTCTATAGGACCACTTAAATGACCGAGTCCACCCAGTTGCAAACGGCGGAGAATAACAGTGCGGGAGTGGTTAAAATGGAGCCACCCCAACCGGCAACCCATTCCGCCCATTCGCATTCGCTATCCTCAGCCGCTATGGCGGCTAGTGCCGGTTCGGCGCTCTCACCAGCAACGCCGCCGCCACCGCCATCATCATCGTCGTCCACATCTTTGGGACAGCAACAGCAACAGCAACAACAACAGCAACACTACGCTCTGAAATGGAACGACTTTCAAACTTCGATACTTAGCTCGTTTCGACATTTACGGGATGAAGAGGATTTTGTTGATGTGACGCTTGCCTGTGACGAGCGTTCATTTACCGCACACAAGGTTGTGCTTAGCGCGTGTAGTCCTTATTTTCGTAAATTGCTCAAGGCAAATCCCTGCGAGCATCCCATTGTCATATTGCGTGATGTCCGCAGCGATGATGTCGAGAATCTATTGAGGTAAGTCCCCATTATCAATTAGGATAGGATAGACATTTATTGTTTACTATCATCACTGTATTCCAGCTTCATGTATAATGGCGAAGTTAATGTAAGCCATGAACAGTTACCCGACTTTCTAAAGACCGCCCATTTGCTGCAGATACGAGGATTAGCGGATGTCAATGGCGGCTATCCTTATGCTAAGGCATTGTCCGCTGCCCTCAGTCACAACAACAATAATAATCACAATAACAATAATAATGCAGAAAGTAGTAACCATAACAAGATCAGTAACTATCTGCCCACAGCATTGGGCAACACTGGTAACAGCAGCAACAGCAACAGCAGCAACATCATTGGCAGCAGCAGCAGCGGCAGCAATAATCACAGTTCCCGTTCTCCGTTCAGCACGCCACAGGCTCCAGTTGTGGTGCCGACTAGTGCCAGTGCAGCAGCAGCCGCTGCAGCATCTTTAACGGCCGCTGTTGCTGCCGCAGCCGCTGCAACTGCCGCCTCAAGTCTTCCCTCGAGCAGCAGCGGTAATAACGTTAGTAGCCAGGGTCAAGGTCACAGCGGTTCAACAAGTGGAACCAGTGCCAGCGGCACACCCGCTATTCAGGAATTGAAGGCCTCTGCAGCGTCGCCCGTAAGAAAATCCAATCCAAATCCCAGCAAAGTAAAGTGTTAAGTTCCTCTAGCTTGCACTCGATCCATCATTTTTGCACATATCGTTTCCCTAATTTAAAAATAATCTTTTGTTTCCATGCAGGCAAATAGCAATCACTGGGACTTGAGTGAAATGGAGAGTGGACGTAAAAGTCATCTTACGCCGCCGCCACAGAAGCGCATCAAAAGTGCCGATCTGTTCCGTGCCCAGCACGGAATCAGTCCGGAAAGACTGCTAATTGATCGCGATTTTCCTGTGGCAGGACAACATCCATTGACACGCAATCGTAGTGGGCGGGACACTTCAAAGGATCGTGAGCGTAATCTAGAACTGCGTGAATCACTACTTGGACAAGCACTGGAGAACAGCAATGGACAACAGGTTAATCCGGTGGGTAGTCCGTGCAAAATGAGTATTTCAAAGTATTTTTTGAATAACAATTAAATTTGTGGTACTCTACAGAAACACGAACTTGGCCAGAGTGCCGGCGAGGACTCAAATAGCAGCGATACAGAGCCATCTGATCGCGGTGATGGCCAACATGATGGTACACTCGATGGCATGGATAATCAACGTTCACACTCTTTTCCCAATGCATTCCTTGGCCTACAGGGCATACCGGGATTGCTGCCAGGACCATCCGGCATGGGTGGCAATGATTTCGGTGAGTGATTTGCATATTTATCCTTTTTTTTATACATATTTAGTATACAAGCTTGCGATTCGTTTAAACTTTCTTATCATATATTTGCCTCTTGTGTATGATTTATCGATCGATCGGAACGACTATTAAAAAAATATATACATACATACATATATAAACAATTTTGCATATGATTTGCATTCGCTAAACCAAATTGTAGCTAACTATATACTAGATAAACCGATAAAAACAACAAAACAAATCAGAACGAAAATATTACAAAAATAATTGGCACACAAAATATTAAGAGAAATCTGTTAAATTTTTAAGAAAACTTTTAGAAATCAGGCTTAAGGATATTGAGATGATGTTACTACATTAGTTAATGATTTTATCGGCATATAACAAAATTTATATAATCGGAAAACCATAAATTATTAAATAAGTTCTTAAAACTAATGTAGTATCAAATAATTCTTACTAATTGTAAGGCAATCAAAAAAACAAGCTGTAACAATTGAAAATATTAAAAGTAAAAATTTATCGGTTTATTATAACAATTATTTATTTTGCATATAATTTACATATCTACATACATATATTTATATTCCTACATATTAAATTATATATACATATATACAGAGATAAGTAGTTTACCAGAGATAAAAAAAACAAGTTAAGCAGTGAAATTCACAAAAGGACACCGAGAACAATTTATCGATAACACTTCAACTTATCGTCGCCTAATTATGGTCACACAATTTGCTTTAATGCTCTCTGATCCTAACGAGCTATAGGGGTAATCATTAGGCCCATAAGCAAGCTTATTTTTTTTCGGGGGACTTTAAGGAGAGTGTGAAAAAATATGCGCGAAGCACGTGTCGCATTAGGCACTACTAAAACGACAAAAGTTGAGTCTAGTGACCAACTGCTGGTCAGAACATTTGGATTATGATTATAAACACATTCCGGGCTATGTAATATGCTGAAGAGAGAAGGGATTTTGGGTATAGTAATGGACATACACGTATGTACAAATGTTCTAAATAACGGATGGAAGAAAAAAATGATTATTACCATTACTACTATTGCCATTACTATTATTGTGATTATGATTACCATTCGATATTACGGTCCAAGGATGCGTTGATGTGCTAGTGGCGAACCCGTTATCGATAGAATTTCACGTTACCTCTCGCTCCTTCTCTCTCTTACTCTTACCGTCTGTCTGTCTTTAAGCACATTACACGCACTTTGTATAACGTCACAAATGTCGTATTTATCGCGCATTAAAATGATAATAGGTTCGTTTGGTTCGGTTCAGACCAGGCCCTTGTCCCGGCTTTACTTTGTTCTGTCAGATGGAGCATGTCTGTCCAAGATTCGACTGAGTCGCTGGGATGCCGGACGTTGCCATTTAATATTCAGCGCACATAGATCATTGCAACAAATGTTGTTGGGCAGTTCTGGGGCTCGTTTTCTGGGGTTCAGAAAGTCCAGCTGCCAGGACTCAAAACGGCCGGCCAGCCAGCAAAGAAATCAAATTTAATAAAGCATAAACATTCAATAAGCCTCGCCTCAACTTCCCTCGCCATCATCTTTTGACCATAGAGTGATGGAAAGGGAATGGTGGAAAGGGTGGTGGGGCAAGAAAGTCATTTGAAATTCTGAACGGCAACGGTAAACGTACTAACTGTGTATGTGGGCCGGGACTTGGAAATCGGAATCGAAAATATTAACGGCCAAAGCAAAAAGGATAAAGTTTTGCGCAATGATAAAAATGATAAGTTTTTTCTTGTTCTCTCTCAAGTCCTAACTGCCTCTTTGCTACCCCTATACCCCCTCCCCCTCCACATCCTCGTTTCGTTCGACTTCGACAGCTCCTAGCCAAAGGACGCAAAAGAGAAAAAAAAATAAAGAAAAAGGGCGACACTCAACACATACACAGACACACACACACACATAGACACATAGACACATACAGACATACATATTTAGATTTTATTTCGTTTTATTGCTTTTTTGTGCATTCGATTTATTTGAAGGCATTGGCAATGGCCGAAACGGACTTGGAAATTGCGCACATGTGTGCGCAAGGACTCAAGAACTAAGACCAAGACGATTCAGCCTTCAACCGCCCTCCCACCCTATAGACCAGTAATATGAGTTGGGTTTGCATTTTAATATATTTGTTGTACCCCCTCTTTGACTTTTTCTCGCTCTCTATCATTTCCTCTCCCTCTTTCTGCTCCCTGACGCCCACACAAATGTCACACACTCGCAATCAGATGCGGGCCAAAGTGGAAGAGAGCAAAAACTACAAAGGCGAAAAAGTTTACTTTGCAAAAATCCGTTGCAGAAACATTTATAAAGTGTCCATCTCCAAAAACCCCCACAACCCAAACCCGCCCCACTTCTCTCCCCGCTCTAAACGACTTGAAGAAGCAGCCAACTTGGTTGAAAAAAAAGGTTGCCGGACTAACAAGGCAAAGCGTAGGAGCAGCAGCCGCTGACCTTTGGAAGGAGGAGTCATCGTCGTCGTCTAAGAGAAATGCGGACGACATTTTAAAATGAAAATGATAGCAGCAAGGACACAAGAAAAAAAATGGCGAATATTAAGTTGATGGTCTCGACTTTTAAATACCCTTTCCTTGTTGTATATTAGCAAAACATTTTCAAACACTTTGTAGAAAGGAATGTTTTAGAGTCTTTTAGCTTAAGGACCTTCTTTTGGTAATAATTCAAGGCATTGATATCTGATTGGAATCATTTAGAATTTGTTTCGATATTGCAAAGTCTAGATAAAAAAAATTGCCTAGTATGAAAATAAAGCATTTCCAGTTGGTAAAGTCCAATCACATAAATGGATATACTTTAAAGGATTCCATTTATTTAATTCTGTCAGTCTAGTTTAATATACCCATTTTTTTTTTACTTATGGTATATATAGGATATGAAAAACGAACATCTAACATAGCCCCAGGCGGACGTGTATATGGACGAGGACTATTTGAGGTGGAGACCGACCGGCCGGCAGCCGAAAACATTGACAGCAAATAAATGGCAGCAAAAATAATAACAGCAAAGAGGAGGTGCATAGTCATGTGTTTGTTTCCCTATCTCTATCTCTATCTCTATCTCTATCTCTCTTTCTCTCCCTCTTTCTCTCCCTCTCTGTGTGTGTGTGTGTGTGTATGTATAGGATCACTTCAAATGAGCAAAAAACAAACAACAATATTCAAAAAGTATTTGGCGAATATCTTGGCAGGAATTGCAACTGTCAGCTTTTGGCCACCGATAGGTGCAAGGCGTCGAAAGGAGACCTAATGTTGCCAATGCATTTGGCGCCATCGTTTTGTGGGCGAAGCAAAATCATTGACATATGAAGCTACTTGCTCATTTCTGGGCCAAAATCCAAATGCAATGCAGAGTGTTTGACTAGAATGTTATTGGATCAGAGTAGTTTGGGTGAGAGGGGGAGGGGGAGGGGGAGGGTCACTTGGCTGGACCGTCTGGCGCTGGCTCTAAAGTTAATGCATAAAGTTTCTTTTAGTTTTTATTTGCCAGATGCTCACAAAAACAGAGAAATGAATGCTTTTAAATGCGTTGAAGGCCTCGTCCTATAGTAAAGCGATTCTCATTCTTTACTCCATTGTAGTTATACAGAGTTTTAGATATGTATATACATAAATAACTATATATGTAATAAAAACTGTTCACATTATTACTCATTATATAGATCAGTCCAACCAAAATGATTTGGACTTAAAAGACCAAAAGACCTTAAAACCCAACTATTTCTATACAACTTTTAGCCAAATTAAAATTTAGCTGTTGATTCCTTACGCAACTGTCAGATTTACTATATTTGATAGATACTATAGAAGATTCCATGGATCCATATATAGACATATATATAGCCGTCCAGTTGGCCAGAAAATAGAGACATTTCATGAACTGTTCTTACCTTATGCGTCTGTGTGAAATGCGTAAAATTAGCAGGCAACAATAATCATGCTAGAATAATTTCTCAAGCCAAACAAAACGCGCCCAGAATAAGTGAAGGAGGGGGGGTTGAGGGATTGACAGTATGGTGGTTGGTGTGTTAGTAGTTGTTGTAGTTGGAGGAGTCAATGTGCGTGTATATATGTATATGAAAGTCTTCTATTTGTTAGCGTGTTTGCATTTAATAAATTCGATTAACAACGGAATAAATACGCTTAAATGCGGAAAATAATGAAAACTAACGAAAAGCGTTTTGTTAGCCCTTGTTGTTGGTATTGCCCTTGGCGTTGCCGTGGCCGTTGCCATTGCCGTAGCTGTAGCTGTAGCTATTGCCGTCTCCTGGGCGCCGCTTTCATTCCATCCGGCATTCAATCATTCCATTCAGTTATTCATTCATTTTACGAGCTGTGTTATTATTGTAAATATGTATGCCGCTGTTGTTGTTGTTGTTGTTATCGTTGTTAATGTTGTTGTTGTTGCTGCTGCTGCTGTAACAAATACAAATACATTACGTGAATAAACGCACCCATTATTTCATTTCATCAAGAACCATTAACGCCAACACGCTTGCAAGCCGACTCATACCCAGACCCCATCCTTATCCCCATACCAAATCCCTCCCACACATAATACGGGCACACACACACACATACGTTTTCTGGTAACGCACCGCGCCTAGTGGTACTCACTTGGCCAGCTTGTCCTCTTTGCGTCTGCCACTACCTCTCACCTCTTCATACGTTGCAAATGAGGGAAGGACATGAAAATGTTCAAGTAGTCTCTCTCACACTCACACACATTGGCATAAAACTTTTGCCAGGATAATGAGTAAAATGATTGGAAATACATTTGCAGTGCGTGCGTTACTCGCATGTATCTGAAGGTTTTTGTCTATCTCTGCGCTTCCAGCCCTCTCCTTCTCATCGCTCTTTGGCATCATGTCGAAATATATCCATGTCCGTTGGCAATGTCACTTAACAAATGGTTTACAATGAAACTTTCACATTTCATTAGCATCCATCAACGATGCGAAAACTATGGCAACTCTTTGTCCGTTTCGATCAATTCAAATAATGGTATATTATTTAGAGAACAACTTTTCCATTTACAAGATTTTAAAGTATTGATTCATTTTACACTATCAAAGAAATAGGCAACAAATAGTTAATTATACAAACAAAATGTATTGCCATCTTTTTTGGGCACTTGTATCTACACATATATTTACACACGTAGATGAGAATCCATTAGTGTAAATGAACACACGCGTTTGTCGGTGGATCATTGGCCGTTTTTCTTAGTAAAAGATCTCAATATTATTTACACACATTGGAAATATTCATAATTCTATATAAAAAAAAATAATTTATTATATTTGATTAGAAGATTGAAAAACATTCGTTGAATATTCAAAAACATTTATTACTATCAAAAAATGATTTTGTTCGATTGTAAAATTTATATTAAATTATTTCTTCAACAATATGATTTACCTACAATATTATGTAAATCAATGCCTATATTTATACGTATCTAATTCACAACCTGGGTGGCAGTTATAAAAATCGCTTTTTCTGTAGTTTTTAATTAATTTATCAAATACAAGAAAAATATGTTGTTAAATTAATTTGAAAAACTACATCTGCCACACGTCAGATACAAACATCACCTTTTTCCTTCTACACGTGTATGTAGATGTGTGTGTGTGTGTGTGTGTGTGTGTGAATGTATGCATGTGTGTCGCTTTCAATATACAATATATGTATAGGGACAATGTCTCTTGCCTATATGTATATATAAATACATATAAATATATACATACATATATGTGCATACACTGAACACTTGGGCATAAAGTAGCAAAGTGGCAAAAGTGCCAACACTGGAGACACTTTGGGGCCCACACATATATACACACAATACACACATACCTACAGTTGGCGCAAGATGAGTTAGCGGAGATGGGGGGATACGTTAGCTTATATGGGTATGGACCAAAAAACGAAACCGAAACTAAAAACTTTTGAGTTAAACTCTCGCTCTAATGTTTATGTAGATGAGGGATTATGTCATTGTGCGCACAATAGCAAGAAAAGCCACCCAACGCACAGGAACCAATGGACAAAGTGGGATAGTAAGGTGACAAGGAAGGAGGAATGAATAGTGGATAGGATGGACAGGTTGGGCTAAAACTGGAAAAACCCATTGCAACACTTGAAAATTCTAATTTTCTGCTTAAACTTCAAATGAAATTGTTTTGCACACACACACACACACACATACACACAAAAATATTTTGTATAGAAATAGATGCGAAAAATGGAAATGGAAAAACATTATTATTATATGTATATGTATATATATACAATACATTCATCTATGTCTCTGTCTCATTCTCACTCGTTCTCTGATTCTCCATTTCTCTCACTCTCTGTCTCTTTATGATGAAGTAGGTATTTGTTGGTGTGGGCGAGGGCTAAAGGACTGGACAAGTGTTTGCCATAGAAAATACATTAAATTTAAACAAAATTTGTAGTTGCTTCTACTTTTGTTGTTTTTGTTGTGCTACTTGAGCTTAACTGACATACAGACATATATACAAGCATATACAATATGTATATACATATATACATATATGTATATATATATATATATATATACAAACATTCATACACATACAACAGCACAAGGCCCAGGCCAAATGCAAAAGTTTTCCCAAAACTATTTGGTGTTTGGGCCCAGGGTTGGATTGAGTTTTGGGCTTCAGCTTGGGTTCGAGTTCGGTTTTTGGGTTTTGGGTTGAAGTTTTTTTTTTTTACAGGGGTTGGGCAGGCAGCAGCCCTTTTTGCCACGTTGTATTTTAAATTTAAGTGGTCGTATATAACTACAAAGCATACATGCATACATACATACATATGTACATAGATATAGACATATGTATATATGTATGTACGTATGTACGTACATAGATATATACCTCTATGTACAAACATATACGCCTGTGTTCAAGTCGTTGTGTGCTTAAGGATTTCGTTTACGAATCCGTATCCGAATCCGTTTCAAATGCGAATTTATTTCTCCAAAATATTACAAAAGTCAAAGACACATCCCATGCTCAAGCCCATGCCCCATGCCCATACCGATGCCCACTCCCAATGCCAGCCGCTTGGAAAAAGGTCATTTTTGGGCATAGAATTTACATAAATCCATATGGATGCCTGGTGCCGTCTGTCCATGTGTGCCAGGTCCGTCTATTCGCCTTAGAAAATGTGTGTGTGCTTTTGTATATTACTATGTGTGTGTGTGTGTGTGTGTGTGTGCTAAAGGGAGCAAGTGTAGATGTTGCCTAGTCCATTTGAAGTTGTACTCTTAAAGGCAGGCCATCATCGTCTTCTTCGGCCGCACGAGAAACGAGCGAAACGAATGCATTCACTCGTCATTTTTACACCCTGTGGCCATAGGACAAAATAGGCATATTAAACATAAATATAAAAAAGCACTTGTCAGTCGATAATGTATACATTTATATATGTTCTTGATCAACATTTTTATTATAGTACCTACACATATTTGAAATTATTTGAAAGTAAGCTAAAACGTTGACTAAATCATTGCATACTTTTCGGATGTTTATTCCTTTTCACCAATCAGGTAACAAGCTCAGAAGTCACCTGATCTCAGGGACCAGGACATCCTTTTTAAATATATATCGGGTACAGAGTATATAGATGTAGTTGTTGTTGCAATATTTTTACTTATCACACACGCTTCTGAAATTGTGCTCCTTCGGTTTCTTATTCGAACCCATTGATAAGGGGGAAGAGGTAACCGAACCGCCCAGCGATTGTGTTACATGTGCGTGTATTTGTAGTGTGAGTGTGTGTGTGTTTAGTATATATATGCGTGTGTGTGTGTGTGTGTCTGTGCCTGCCTTTGCGTGCGGTTTTCAAAACGGAAGCTGAACGTAGGACAACGACGACTCTTCGTTCGGTCTTTTCCATTTGACCCCGTTGCTACATCTTCGTCTTCTCATCTCCACCATCCCATTCATTTCCACATTCATCTCCTTCTCCATTCTTGAGCTTTTTCTGCCTTTGTCGAGGTCTGTTTATCCCCACACTGTTCCCCCCTGCTTTCTCTTTACCCTACCCTGCCACTGACGCATTGATATCCCTTTTAATGGATGAATTATTGCCGCACATGCGAAAGTAGTTGCTGCCCTTAACCCTCCATCTCCATTTCCATTTTCGTTCTACTCATTCTTATGCTTGAAGTGGGCGGTCGCCCTAAGGGGCGGGTGTTGAAATTCGTTGCCGCTTCTTACGGTTTCTATCCTTTGGCCACACACACACACACTCACACATCAAACTCACATACTCACAGCATTTGTTTGCATTTCATTTCCTTCAGATCTTTGTCCCAACCCAAAATGGGTTACTTAGAGTTGACAGGGCGCTTGGGGTTTAAGCTTGGGTCAGTTAATTAAGGGTTGCCGCATATGCTTT
Source organism: Drosophila sturtevanti (assembly GCA_018150375.1). Taxonomy (NCBI): domain Eukaryota; kingdom Metazoa; phylum Arthropoda; class Insecta; order Diptera; family Drosophilidae; genus Drosophila; species Drosophila sturtevanti. The sequence goes on from JAECWJ010000027.1 coordinate 3,309,117, forward strand.
CCATTAATATGTATTCCTTACCTGGTCGCAACTCTTTTACCACTTTACCTCTTTGCCCGCTCTCTTAGTCAGGACAAACAACAACGACGACAAAACAGGATATATATCAAAATGCGGATGCGCGGGAATGCGCCAAATATCCATAATAATTGGAGGATATTACATCAATAAACCACCACGACCCATCTACAGAATACAGGATTGCGTTCCATATCCATATATATATATATCTGTATGTTTGTTTGTTTGTATGTATGTATGTGTACTGTGTGTGTTTGTGTGCATGTGTATATTAAACATACGTGTGTATGTATAAGCGAAATGACCAATGTGTTTAGATGACGGGGAGGTGAAGAGAATTGGGTTTGCTGTCAGGGTAAGGGCTGCATTTTAATATTTCTAAGTATCCACGCACATTCGCATATAATTTAGGCATTGACAGGCCACCTTCATTGAGGTTAAGGGGGCATATTGGGGGGAGGGGATTAGGACAGGGTGCGAGTTGCTGGGACTGGCTGAGTGCTTAGGTGAATGCGTATACGTATACGTATGGGATGTGGGTGTGGGTGTCAGTCAGGCGCCCATTCGACCGCCAACAACCGACGCCATAAACTAAATTTATTGCAAATATTTCCTCAGCAATGAGCAATTTGTGCGATCGAGTCCTTTCCCCCGCACCGGCCCGCAATCGCTCATTGTGTATGAGTGTGCGTGTGTGTGCATGTTGGAGTTCGTTATTCCGCCTAGCAAACATGTCGATGATGTATTTCGACCTCTATACCAATTCTATTGCCCATTTGACCAACATGTACAATGTTGCAAATTATTTTGCCTTCTTTCTAAATGCTTGATGGTCCTTCAAGTGGTTAATATATTAAGAAAAACTAGCCCAACTGACCTAGCCAGAAGCCAATTCAAAAGAGACTATGAAATAAACTACGATAACTGACATAAACAATAAGAAATGCAACCAAAATAAGTTTAATGATAAACTTTGATAGAATTTTCTTCGTAAGATTTAGAATAGATGGCAGCAATAACTAATTTTAATGCTCAGAGAAAGTACTGTATGTATCCAAAGCATTTTATGAACTTTTTCCTAATCGGTAATTAAAATAAAAATAATTATGGAACAAACTGTTACCTTACCACAATTAACGAACTGAACTGTAAAGTTAATTTTCTATTTGAAATAATGGCAAAAGCCTTCGTATAAATGATGGCTTACATTACATTCCAGTGATTGAACATGAAAGAAGTAAAAGAGAGAGAGAGAGAGAGAGAGAGAGAGAGAGAAAGAAAGAGAGAGAGACCGGCTAAATGAAGTTTTTCAGTGTATTTATTGATTTATTGTTGTCGTATTTATTTTGGGTGTACGATTTGTATCCGTTACCGTTACCCTTTTTGTTATACCGTTATGCTTGCCCAATACCCCATCTAAACAGAAGCCGAAAATTCACATAGATACGAGTTTTTAGTTGTATTACCAGAAAATTACGCGCACACTCATACAGGCAGTAAAATAAAATTACTCATACGCTCATATATATATATATATATATATATATATGTATATATATACACACACACACACTAATACGCATGAAATTTGCACACTCATACAGACACAGAAGCTGGCTGACAAAATGGTTGGCCAACGACAACTTAACAACAACAGCAGCAACAACAGGAACAACAACAACAACAGCAGCAATAACAAACATGAATTTTAACAAAATACAATTTCAATACAATTCAAACTTTCACACACACACACACACACACACACATAGTCATACACAGCCAAACACCAATAGAGATAGAAAATATCAGGCATTTTAAATATAATGCTAAAAAGAGATAGCAATAAAGCATTCTTTCCTCTCCCACCCCCCACCACCAACCCCTCACATTTGAACGCAGTGCCAACATAGCCATCGCAATGACTCCACCCTTTCTTCCAAAAACTAACTGAAACCATCGCAACCCAATCCAAGTCCAGTCACATTGCCCCCGAACCAACTCTCCCTTACCCCCAACGCCGTGCGAATATGGAAACTAAAACTTCCTCTACTCATTTCCTAAACCTTACCCCATCTACCGCTTCCCACCCCCCCCTCACCCACACCCCTTCTCCACCGACTACCACTACTGATAGTCGGTACATTGGGTTGGGGAGGCAACACACAAAAAAAGAAGCAACAACAACAAAAAAAGACAAAAAAAAAACTATCTCTCGCCCGACTGTCTCGCCAGTTTTCAGTTGCTGTTGCTGCTGCGTTCTAAATTCATACATTCATTACCATCGCATTCCATTCACACCCATTCATTGCCCCTGGGCCGCCCACTTTGGCAAAGTTAAATACAATCGTTGGTCCGTAAACAAAGCATCGCCCACCAGGATGTGGATGTGGATGAGAATGAGGATGTGAATCTGGATGTGGATATGGATGTGGATGGATGGCACGACTAGGTCGATGCTCATAAAGTAATAAATTGTACCGTAAATAGTGCGGCGCAAGTGTTCGACGGACGAGCTGCCGACATGAGACTGCGGCTATAGTTGTAGAGGGGTAAGGGGGGAGGGGAGCGCTAGGGATTGGCAGCTCTCTCACCGACAGGTTTGGGTGTATTTTGATGCTGTATTTTTATGTGTGTGTGTGTGTGTGTGTGTATGTATGTGCATGTGTGTGTTTGTGTGCGGTTTTGGAAACGCCCCAACTGACAACTGACTTAAGTAGCCGTGTAGCAATTCATCTTTGGGCTATTTTCGCTGTTTCTCATCTTCAAACTAAAACAGGGGCCTAATCTACGCGAACTAGTTCCAAAGAAGCTTGGCATACGTCTACCATCAAATCCCCAATCAAAGCATGAACAGTGCCTATCAAAGCTACACAGAGAAAAATTGTATAAGCTTTTCTTTACAAACTAAATATATAACAAAAAGTACAAAGGCAAAAAATCAGAGTGTTAAAATAAAAATTTAAATATTTTTTATTTCATATTGAATCAGCAGAAAGGAAGCCAGATAAATATATCTAAGAATTTATTTTAATTTTATAAAGAACCTTTCTTTTTATTGTAATTTCGTGTATATAGTAAGCTATTTATCGGAATGCTTTGATCAATAAATACATACATATAGTAGATCACTTACAGAATACACAATTGAAAAACAAATAATCAGCACTTTCAAAAATTGTATATTTAAGATATGATTGTTTACACAATTTCGGCATGAATTATTTAAAGTAATGTTTAACTTAGCTTATTGCAATTACTCTACATAAAGAAAAAAATGCTTGATCAGATTGATTGAAAATTTTTGTGGAATATATTTCAAATGTTCACCTATTGAGTCAACCTTCAATCCTTACCAATTCTAACTACTTCCAACATTTTTAAATGCCGCTATAAGAAGTACCAGCATCCGTTTTATTTTTCTCAGTGTTTCAAAACAAATTCCTTGCTCCCTGTTACCCTTTTTTCGCCCCCAAATTCTAATCCCCGCAACGTTAACCACATACGACCACATCGTTCATCATTGCCCCGTGCGTGCTGACGGTTTGCCCAAAGATGTATGATGGGAAGGGGGGATGGTAGCTAGTAGTAGAACAATGGAATGGGGGAGGGGGGGGGGGGAGTGTGGGGAATGGTGGTTGCTAGAATATTGGGCATCATGCTGCCTGTACTAATGAATTACGCAATCTAAAACTATGTACATTTAATTCAAATTCACAAAACTGTACGCCAAACTAGCATACACACACACATACAGAGAGACACACACACACACAGACGCACACCGCTATGGACAACCCACCCTCCAGCAAAACCAACAAAAACAACAACAACCTAACTTTTGGGCAAACTTTTTTGCAGCCGTTTATGCTGCCAACGTTGACGTCTACGCTGCCGTTGTTTCTGCTGTTTCTGCTGTCGCTGCTGCTGCTGCTGATGCTGATGCTGATGCTGCTGATGTTGCTGTGTATATTTTGGAATAATTCAAAGCGAATATATTTCGGTCGTCGTCCAAACTCCGACATTCATCTTCTCTCTCTTGCCCAACCAAATAGCAACCCCATCAGCAGATGGCCGAACCGTTGCCACCATTCCACCACCCCTGGTCACCAACATGCTCCTTTTCGATCGGCCTAAGCATTGCCCTTGCCCCATTGCCATACCATTACCAACACCATTGGCGTCAACGTCAGCATCAGCATCCATCGCACATGTCCTTGCAATTGTTCTTGCCCAGTGTCCCACTCCAAAATCATGCCCCGCTGCTCCCGCGCATACCCAATCTATCGCTCATCTATCCCCCTTTTCGGTCACCTCATACGTCCCTTTCTATTCAGCTTCCATTCTTATCGCAGAGTCAGAACCAAACACGAGAGCGAAAGCGTGCGCAAAAAGCAACACCAACAAAAACAAAAATAACAACAACAAAACAACAACAACAGCAACAACAGCAACAGCAGCAACAACAGTTATATTCCCATATAATATTCGTACACACTTTGCAAACATGTTTGTCGATGATGTATTATACAAAATGCCCATAAAAAGGCCCGCATGAGCGAGACGGCGCGACAGTCAAGTTAGAAGGGCGAAGAAAGGGAAAAAGGATGTACTTATATGTATATGTGTATTTGTATGTGTCTGTGTGTGTGTGTCTGTGCGAGAATGAGAGCATCCGATGGCGTAATCATCGTTTGTCTCTGTGTGTTGTTGTCTATGTCTACGTGTGTGTGTGTGTGTGTGCGGAATATATATACATATATATAAATATGTATGCATGTGTATGTCTGTGTGTGAGCTACTAAATCGAAATGCCAAAATGCCCATTTCTATTCTGAGTTAGCCCCGCATAAGCGATACAGACATTTCGTTTTTTGGGGTAATACATCAAACTAGCCGCATCAATAGCACACACACATACACAGACGAACACACACATACACACACACACACACACACACACACATGTACACATAGCCGCACACCCAGGATTTGTACCCCAACCCCCTAAAGTTGGGGTTAGTTGGGTTGCATGCGGCGTGTTAAAATAAAAGCAACAACGACAACAAAAACAATAGCCAAGTTAATATCTTTGTATGAGTGTGTGCGTGTGAGTGTGTATGTTTGTGTGTGATTGTGTACGAGTAGTATATGGAAAAAGAGTAAAATACTTCATGCAGAACCGAACCCAAAAACCGAATCGAATAAAATAGTATAGAAACTGGGCAGAAACGACGACAACACAAGGACGAGAAAGATGCTGGGCAAAAAGTTCTGCTTGCCACCAAAAGTAAAGGAGATAATCTTGGACAAAGACGAAGAGCAAAATGCTTTGCCAGAACCGACGAAGATGATGAACAAGGAGAAGAAGAAGAAGAAGAAGAAATGAGTGTGCCCAAAAGGATAGAGCAGTGGTTTGTGGCAAAGGGGGATGGAAAAGGGGGGGGACTGTTGGGCTGGAACTCAGTTCTAATGACCGCCAAGATAGAATGACATTTGGGGCTGTCAGCTCTCATTGTTGGCCCCTTTTTGTTGTATTGTGTCTCTGCATGTGTAGCCTTTAGTGATCCCAGACCCAAACCCATACAGAAATACAAACTAGTACACACATACATAAACACACACATACGTTAAAATGTATATATGTTTGAGGTGTGTGTGTCTGCGGATGTTAAGAAGAAAACTTTAAGTACACTGTTCATAGAATTGGGTTTAAAACTCGGTATAACACAGTGTCCTGCATAAAAATGAACATAAGAATGACAATTTAAGAATATAAGAAAGAGATAGAATTGAAATATCGAATGTTACGAGCATAATTTCAGGAATGCATTAAATTTTAAAAGATTTATTAATCAAATTCAAAATTAAAGTCAATCGCATACTTAAAATAAACCTTTTTCATTATTCTTATTTATACAATCTAAGTAATATTTTTTAGCAGTTTAAATATATAATATCTTGGTCTAAAATTGAGTTAAAAAAGAATTTAAATCAAGATGAATTAATATATTGAAAATTCGACTGGACAGACTGTTAAGAAAACTATTTTATATTTGTTTTAAGAAATTGATTCTCGAAATTTTGCATACAACTTTGACAGAAACAATCAAAGTTTTTAATTCAGAATTTAGAATCTCAATAATACGAAATTATATAGATAGATCTATTTAAAGTATTTTCAAATATCCGTCAATTATCAAATATTTTAAAATCAGAAAACACGGTCACTTAAACCTATTAAATTTTGACAGAAACAATCTAATTTTTTAATTCTGTATTTAGAAACTCAATAATACGAAATTATATTGATAGATCTATTTAAAGTATTTGCAAATATCCGTCAATTATCAAATATTTTAAAATCAGAAAACACGGTCACTTAAACCTATTAAATTTTTAATAACATCATTGGGTTACATTCGTTTTGCCCCACTATGCCGGGTATGGGAAGAGAAAAAAGCAAAAGGCTACATTTTGGCAATAAGACAGGGTAGACGCCTCTCGGTCCAAAAGCAATCCCTGGACCCAAACACAAGACTCGAATCCAACAACTGTGGTCCAAGTACGTGAAAATTGATAGATGAGTTATGCTCGAGGGTGGGGTGTGGAATGGCAAAAGTAAAGACGATGGCGAAGGGTTTGCATGCATATGTCCTTGCAAATACACACACACACTCACACACACATACACAAAGACATAAGCATAAGAAGCTCCCCCTGTGCGGCTTTGTATGACTTGTAGTGTGAGTGTTTCTCTGTGTGTGGATATATGTGTGTGTGTGTGTGTGAGTGTGTACAATATGTGTATGTAGTTGAATGCCTGTTTGTATGTAGTTGAGTTTTGCAAGTGGCAATGAGTCCGAAGACGTTACCGTTACCATCCTTTCGTCTTGCCGCCACGACTGTCCGTCCGTCCGTTTATACATCTCTGTATGAGGGTCTGTCTGTGTGTGTATGTATGTATGTATGTAACTCTGAGCGTGTGTGTGTGTGTGAAAGCGAAGCATTTTTCAACGTTTGCGACGGCAGCCGGGGGCATTAAAAGTTTTCGTATTTATTTTGTAGTCGGTTAACAATATTCCTTCGCCTTTGCTGTCTCCTCCATTTGCTTTGCCCTTCCACCCATACGTGTGTGTGTGTGTGTGTGTATGTCTCTGTCTCTGCTTTTGGCTCTCTGTCTCTGTCTCTATCTCTGTCTTGTGCCGACCGACTCCAACTCCCAGACACTCACTCATGGGGCATACGTGTAACAGTTTTGTAATTGTATGCGTGCGTTTTGTTTGCGGACGTGGTCGTGGGATGTCTTGGACGTCTTGTAGGAACACATGCGAGTAGATAGATAATACATACTATACATTTATTCATATATACATACATATGAGTAGGAATACAAGTACATGGAATTTCTGAACGTGTCTGTATGTGTGTGTGTGTCTCGTGTGTGCGGGTCGAGCTGAAAACTTTTATGTGTAATACATCAATTGCAAAAAGATAGCCAAATGCTGTTAAGTTTATATACAGCATATACACATACATTTGCAAATACATATAGACATGAGCATCCTATACTATCTATATATATATATATATATATATATATATACATATATAAATATATGTATATATATATATATGTCTGTGTCTGTGTGGGTAGTTCAGTTAGGGGGCGGTGAAGTTACTTACGCCAAGTAAAAGATACATTTATTATGTGCGAAGAGCGATGAACACAAGCGATTTATCCTTTTTAACTTTTTCCCTTTGGCCCCCCAGACCTCTTTAGTTGTCCACCCATTATACTGTCTGTGCATGTGGTTGGGTATAAATGGGTGTGTGTGTGTGTGTGTGTATATATGTGTTTGGAGCTTTTGTTGTCTCGACTGGACCCCACTGGCCACCCACGTCTTGGCCGTGACTAATTTATTACCACAAGCGGGCGCAATAGTTTAAATTTCTGGCTAATTTCGTTTCGCCCGCAAAAGTATGCAACATTTTTCTTATATGAAAAATACACTAATATAACAATACATACATACATACATACATACATATATATGTTGGTACATATTTAGATGGGATACTTATGCAATTTTTCAATAGTAAACACATGAAATACATTAAAAACACATTCGTTGCCGGTCGAAAACTTTTCTCATTTCAAAGTTGGAACAACAAACAGCATTATCGCCAGCCTCCATCAGCATTCGTCAAGCAGCCGGCCAAGGGTTGTGTCAAATCGAATCGGCAAAAAAAAAAAACCCAACCAAAAAGCCAACAAACAAAAAGACGGCCCAAATGTGTACACAAAACTTCTCCATCCGCCAGTTTGGCATGTGTCCGACTTGAATATGCATTTGGCGTCATTTACAATTTAGGTACGTTCATCTTCAACGATGCTCCGCTCTTTGGAAGTCCTACTGACGCCAGTTCATATATCACTCGTTCTCCCTCGTTGCCCTTGCCATCTTCTATGGCTGTCGTCACACATGTTCAACGGCAATTTCGCTTTCAATTTCGAATGCTATCTATGAGAATGTGAGACAAAGGCGACCGTTGCCGCCGCCCACACGTCGCAGGGACAAGAGCAAAACGAACGAGGACCAAAAAAAAAAAAAAAACAGAAAATAAAAATAAAAAATAAGAAGAAAACGAAAAAGAAAATACCGGCCCAAGACCTAACACAAAAGAGCAGGGCACAAAAAACAAGCAAACTTGTTTGCAAAGTTTAAACAACATTTCGTTTGGCTTGTATGTACGTGCCCGCCCGTCGCCCTCGTCAATGGGCGAAACTTTCCTGAGCCCGGCCATTTCTTTCTGGGCTTTTTTTTTTTTTTTGGTTTCCTTTCTATTTTTTGTTTTCTTTTTTTTTTGGTTTTTCTTGCGTATATTTATAAGATAAACAAATACAGAGACAGATTGTCCTGGCGTGTGTGTCAGATGACATCTGGGCAGCGTTTCAATCTAAAGTGGGTTTTCGATAAATCTTACCAAAAGTCAGGCAATGCTATGCCACGACACAACACTCATTCCACGCCACTCCAAGCCAAGCTATGGCAAGCCACTAAGGTTACTCCCATCTTCATGAAACCACCAGTCCTGCTCCCTCTAATTAACTTGACCGAATCTAATGAATTTAGCCAGCGGTTTTTACGACACTTCAACTCGAATATGAAATCGCTTGTCGGGGGGTCACTTTATCAATAATTCAATCACAACTACTTGGACCAATGCTCGTAAAACTGCAGACTGCAAGACGACGCAGTCTAATTTGTATCCGTCAGATACTTTCGAATTGAGCCGACACACATGTGTGTATGTATTACCCATTTTATTACACAAAAATTCTCGGATAAACTTGCTAGCAAATAAAATGGCCAATAAAAATTAATAAAAGCCCAAATTTTCTTTCCACTGGACCAGGATCTTTTGCCTTTTTATAGTTTTATTATCTGCTAGATTTCTGATTGGAATAATGCTGCCGGACAGTGACACTCGTTCACTGGACGGGGTCACCAAGTCTTAAAATTCAAAAAAAAAAAATCAACAACAACAACAACAAAGTTTCTGAACGCGCGCTCGTAAAAATCTGAAGGAAAAGAGAACACCCCACACACATACTGAGAGATTTAGATGGGGTTGGGAAGAGGTTGGGCGAGTTGGCTTGGGTTGCGGCGCCGACCCATAAAAACATTGACCGCAAAAACAGAGAACCGCCCAAGACCATTTCCAACTTATTAAGTAATAAATTCCAATAAGAACAAAGGCTCTCAAAATTACAAGAGGCCCAAAAAATATGCATAATAATAATAATAATAATAATAATAACGGAGGTGATAATGATCGGCAAGACATCGAAAAATGACCGTTAAACACACCTACGAGGACGACGCACCCAACGCAACCCTTTCGATGGCAAGTCATAAAGCAGACAAACGGACCACAAAGACAAAACACCGTTGAAATGTTTACATATTGGTTGGTGGTATAAGAACCTTTACCACTTACCCCATACCAAACCAAACCAAAAAAAAAAAAAAAGAGAAAAAACCATATTCCGGACTCTAGATATCAATGGGCCTTGCCCATTGACGCGAGTGATTTATATAGAAAAATTCATTATTTGTTCTCCTCGTCATCCTTCCACCTCCAATTCCACTTCCACTTGCACGACCAAAGTCCATTTCTTGAAATGCAAAACGCAAGGAATCGGTAAAAACCTTGCTATAATGGCCTCATGGCGCGAAAGGAAATGTTACATTTGCTTGACTCTATCTTTAATAAAGCTAATTTCTATTGCCGCTAACAGTGGCGCGACATGCGAATCGAAACTGAGAATCGCAGTTCGAGTTTAAATAACCATTATGGGGGAGGACTTGAAACCATTTCGGATTGAGCGCTTCACATTGTAATTGATGTACAATGAGGTGTGTGTGTGTGTGTGTGTGTGTGAGTGTGTGTCTGCTTGTGTCTATATATGTGCCACACATTCTGATGTCTTGCATAACTTGGACAACTTAAAGAAACGCGTTCGCATGCGGTGAACATAATTGATGAGGCACACCACCAAGCCCACTAAAGTTTCTTAACGTTTCGGTTATACACACCCTCGTCGCCTATATCTATTAGAAAGGGGAATGCTAATATAGGATAGGATCTTATTTATTATATGCCCAGTCAAAACGAAAGAAAAGAAAAACCTTGTTTTATCATTAATGAATGTTGTAAGAGAAAGAAAAATATTATTATTTTGCATGATATGATCGGGAAAGAGGTAATAACCCAATGGCACATGTTATTGTACACCGATTTTCTATTATTCAGATTTCTTAAAATGCATCAATCGAAACTGTTTTCACTCATTGAAATTCTTTTAATAGAAATCCAGAGATCCAAAGGAATCTACATATCACTTCTAATACCTGAAGAATCGCTACTAATTCCCAGTTACATAACACAAGAATTTTGTAAAAAAAAATGCATAATCAAACTAAATATTCTTTATTGATATTTTTACGATTTATTGAGGGCAAAAATAGCTTGATATATTCATAATTATTTAGCAAATTGAGTTTGCATTTTATAATTCATTAATTATGCACAGCAAAAGATGCAGCTAGTGGGAAATTACGCACAGACCAACGCACACTGAGCAGGAGAATAGAAATACTAGTCCTCTCCCTATACCTACACTCACACACCCACATACACACACACAAGCATTAAACACCTGTGCAACTGGCAAAAGATTCAAAGCATCTTTTGAGAGGCAACCATAGATAAAAATGCAACCAGAACGGCTATTGAGAGGAAAACTTACGGCTGATTTGACCCGGCCACACAATGTTGGTAACTTGGCCCTTGCCCCTGTCATTGGCAGCCGGTACACATAACACACTCGCTCACACACTCGCACTCTCACACACTCGCACACACACACACACGCATTTGGTCCAGGCGGCCCTTTCGGTTTCCTTAAATGTGACAAATTTAAAATCTGCTTCGTTGGTCAAAGGAGAACTCGAACCCAGAAACCATTCTTCTGACTGCACTTTCAACATTGGCCAATCGAGGAGAAGCTCGACTAAAGAAAAGTCGAATGTGCATTTTACATATACATACAATATGTACATAAACAGGAACATATATACATATATGTCTATATACATCATAGTATATGCATATATATATATATATATACATATTTACATATGTATGTATGTATAACAGAGGTATATAAGAGACTAGAGCATATTAGATTTTCAATTTTATTTTATTCGTTTTTATTGTATTTTTCACTTGATATATTTATGCAACGAAATTGTTTGCATTCTCCCTTGAGTTGTCACGCACAAAGGCAGAAAGTAAATTGTTTAATTTGATTTCATTTTGGGGGCCTCTTACGTCATGGCCACAGTCATCTATATATGAATATATATATATATATATATATATATATACATATATATATGCATAGATATTTAGTATATATACTATAGTTATAGTTATCCATGCCATGAACTAAAAAACACACCCCTGACACGGACATGTCTTTACGTGTGTGTGTGTGTGTGTACACATATATACATTCATATGTATATTTGGGTGTGCAATGCAAATCAAATCTTTGGCCATCAAATGACTCAATATGATCCACTGCCACTCCGTTTCTTTTGGCAATTTTCTCTACATTAAATTACGTTTTATTTTTACCAATATTTAGTAAATTCATTTATTCAAAACGAAACTATGCGATATGAATGTGAATGCAGAAGGTTAAATTCTATAAAGTCTATAACCCATTCCCAGGTGTGCCAGCCATTCAATATAGTCACTTATAGAGTTGTTCTGTTCTATCAAAAATGGTTTCATGGCACGCGATTCGAATTCCATTTGATTTTCACATCGTCGAAAAAGATAATTAGTTTGAATTCATATTAGATAAACCATATACATACTTGAATATGGTTATGAATATATTTGGTAAAACAATAGAAGATTGGGAGTTTGGCGAGGCATTTCATTTTTAAATTTTAACTTATCTGAATTTGATATATTTTGTGAAAATACGAAAATCCTTAGCCTTAATTTACGCTTCCTGGCAGCAGTTACTGGTTCTAAAATTTTAACTAAAGTTTTTGCAAATAGAAAAGAACTTTTCATTATGCAATACAACTAATCTGATTAGCAATGAATATAACATATCTTATATCCAATTTATAAAATTTAAATTCAGGCATCGAAGTCTTTTGTAAAGCTCCTTTTTTGTGTTGAAAATGTATTCTCGTTTTGTGAATTTCACCGCTTTAGATTCGAAATTGTGCCTACCAATATGTATATCTGTATTTTATATTTGTATATTTAGAACATTCATATCTACATATATTATTTAAATGTTGTAAATAAAAATGATTTATCATCAATATATTTTTTAATTCATGTATATGCACTTTAGTTGAAAATAATTATTGCTTGCCTGCCTGATTTAAAAATATATATATAAATATTCTTATATATCTATATAAACGCATATATGCATAAAGATCTTTCCTTACAACTCTGTTCTTTTTAATTTAATGTTTGTTTATCTATAAATAATATATATATAATTTGCAATCAGTCTGAGTTAAGAAATATGAATTGGCTAAATCCTGTATTTGGGTATTTCAATTCACAATGCTGGAATCATGTCGATTCATGGTTCTAGAAATTGTGAATATATACATACTTATATACATACATATGTATGTATGTGAAATACGGGTATGTTGAAACAATGTTAACCGTTAGAACTGAATGTATTCCCGCTGATTATGATAAATAGAAACTAAATTTAACCACCCTGAAATTGATTAAAACAAATTGGCAAACTAAAAAGATATATGAAAACAATATTAATATCAGAAGAAAAATCATATTGAAAATTGGAATCTAAACGAAATAAGTTCGAGGAGTATTCAGTTCTGCTGTTGTTGTTGTTGTCGTTGTTGTTGCTGCTGCTATAATTTGGAAGCTGCGTGGGTTACACACGCAGAGCAACAAACAGTCTATAACACACACACACACACAGACACACCCACACATTCACATCAAAATTGGATCAGACGAAAAGCAATAGCAAAGTGTAAAAAATCGTTCTTATTCATGATTTCAAATTGACTTCCTTCTTCCCCCTGCCCTCCACCACCGTTTCCTTATTGAATAAACCTGCTCTGGACCAATGAAACAATCAACCAACCAACCAATCAACCAAAAATTACAGGAACATTTCTCAATGCCCAACCTACTACCATAAAACAGGAGAATGTTGAGCCAACTGTCACCGAGGAGCAGCCACATGAGGCGCATGCCGCGGATCGCCGACCATCTGCTAGCAAGTTGGCCAAGTTAATGCAAAGGCCGCAATTATCACAACTCTTTGACCGTCGGAGCAATAATAATAATAATAACAACAATAACATCATCACTCCGCTGTTTAAAAAGAATCGTTCGACGAATTCATCACCAACACCATCCGCGCGCTCTTGGAATGATAGCGAGGATGAGATTGCCGATCACGATGATCGATCTTCATCGGCATCTTCGGCCATTTCTTTGACCATGAAGCGTTCATGTCAGGCCAGTGAATCGACGCTATACCAAACGTTGCTAATGAAACAGGAACACCAACAGCAGCAACAACACCAGCAACTACAGCAGCAACCGCAGCAGCAAAGCGATCAGGCCCCGTTGCACCGACAGCAGCAACAGCAACAGCAGCAGCAGCAACAACAACAGCAGCAGCAGCAGCAATACCTAGATGAGTTGCAGCAATCTGTGTCTGTGTCCCATCAGCAACAATTGACGGCCAATTTATTTATGGCACGCACCATTGCCTTGAGCCGTTCCGTGACTTTCCTGAGCTTTTTCAAAACACTTCGACAGCAGCTGCAGTGGCTGCAGCAGCAGCAGCCGCTGCCAATGCCTCGGCATCTGCCTCAGCATCGGTCACAGCCAGCACCGGTCCTGCTCCTGGTCCTGGTCCAGGTCCTGGCAACAATAGCAGCAACTATATGCTGCCCTGCCCTCTGTGCGAAACACCTCTGGAGCAACGTGTCTTCCGACAGCATCTAGATCGTCACTATCCGCGCGACAGTCCAGTCTGTCCGGTTATCGAATGCGGACGACGTTTTGCACATCCCAACTCTGTGCGAAATCATATGCGCATCAAGCACACGCTGCAGTGGGCAAAAATGAAGGCAATGCGCTCCTCAGGCGCCCCTTTGCCGGTGGGCCAGACTTCAAATGAAACTGTGAGACGGCTAACTAGTGCCGAGGGCGTCGACGCCATCTAATACTCGTATACTCGTGCCGCGCAAAAGCTTTCTAGGTTGCTGCTTTCAGTCACTGGCGACAATAAATCTAAATCTAGCACCCAATCTCAGAGACACTCGCATCTATCGTAGATAGCCAAAAGTAGGAAAACCCAAAAATCCCCCCCCAAAAAAAAATAAAATAAAACAAAAAAAATGTTAAAAAAAAAAAGAAAAGAAAAACACAAATCAAGTCCATTATTGAATATGTAATTGTAAGTGCCACAATCTTCCCAATCAAAGTTCAAATTTATCCACAAAAAAACAACAAATAAATGAAATTGGAAAGGTAAAAAATAAATTTCAATTTTCCGTTTTTTAGTTTACTGTTTTTATGCCCTGTACCCATAGGGTACAAGGGTATATTAAAGTCGCTAAAATGTATGTAACAGGCAGAAGGAAAATTTTCCGACCCTATAAAGTATATATATTCTTGATCCAGCATCAACAGCCGAGTCGATATGACCATGTCCGTCTGTCCGTCTGTCCGTCTGTCCGTCCGTCCGTATGAAAATCGAGATCTCAGAGACTATAAGAGCTAGAGCAACCAAATTTGGTGTCAACATGCGTCTAGTGTCTACGCAGATCAAGTTTGTTTCAAATTTTTGCCACGCCCACTTCCCCGCCCCGCAAATTAGAAAAAACTATAACTAGAGTACTATTAGAGCTACAGTAATTATTTTTAGTAGACTCAATTATATAGCCAATATGTACCATCTGACCGAATTTGACCGAAATCGGACAATAATTATCGGAGATATACGTATATATGTTTTGTACTGAAATTCTATGGGCAGCAGCAACTGAAATGTGTGAGCGAGATAGCATGCGCATGTTGCTTTGTACCGAATGACGCATTAGTTTCGTTCACTGATGTGAATGAGCGAGAAAGCATGCATTTTGTGTTGCGGTTTGTTAAGAGAATTTTATGAAAAATTTTATTCAATTAATGAGGATTGCGGAGGAGTCTGTTTAAATGAAATATCCTTTTTTGGTACAGGGCATACTCCAAGTCGGCATGGACGACTTGCTTACTTCATTTAGTTAACTGAATGAGAATATTCAGTTGGATATGTTTTCATTTTTAGGCCGCTTTCCAAATTTTAACATTAATTTAATTACGGTGCTAGAAGTTTTCAAAAAATCATTCCAAAATTTTATAATATTCAAGTTAAAGTGTTCAAACTAGGATTTAAAACGCTCTTCGGCTAGTAGCTGTAACTAGGGAAAAAAATGGATCCATTAATTTTGAAGGCATTGACATTGGTTTCATTTAAAATAAAACGCACACTTCAAAAACAAAAGAAACTTTAAAAATTTTCGAACGAATTTCATCGGTTTTAATATTGACTTTCAGAATTATTAGTTCCATCGTATAAAAAATGAATATATTTAAATTATAAACAAACGTTTAGCATTTGAATTTCAATATTTGTGTTGCCGTATGATATGTCCTTAATCTGATAATAAAGTTTCATACATTTGGTTGCAAAAGTGGATAAAGAATTGGGAAGATGTTTTTTAGGAAACACTTACAACAATTATTACGTTCCTATACTCGATATATATATATACATATATATATATATATATATCTATATATACATATGTAACTTTAACAACAACGGAAAACTAAATAACTAAAAAAAGAAATGTAAAGAAGCAACTATAAAAAAATGACAAAAAAAAATGAATGGAAAATTTAAGTATAATATTTAATTAATATCAACTATAAGCGACGTTCAACTTATGAGGCGCAGAATGTAGCAGAGCTGCAACTTTAGCTGTAATTAAGAGACAGAGGCAGAGATAGAGTTAGAGATAGAGATAGAGTGGAAGCTGGAGAATTATACATAAGTATTCGTAATCGTACAACAGACGTTTACTACATAGTAATATATACATAAATATATATATATATATATATATATATATATATACATAGTTTGTCCAGTTAGTGTGCGCTTTACTCTAATGAACTCCAGCAAAAGTCATAAAACTCCAATAAAATGCGTGCAATAACTAAGTGCAGTATTACAAAAAACAAATGATTAATAGAATTCTAGAATTACATAAGCAAACCAATACTATACATTATATATAGACATGCACACAATATGTATATATGTATGTATATATCTATATATGTACATATATATTTGTGTGTTTGTTTATAAGCCATCAGAGGTAACTATGTATATGTACATGTAGATAATGGCTAAAAAACCAAGCAAACAAACAAAAAAAATTATAAAAAAAGTAAATTATAATTATATAGTTATTATTACTAATGATACTGAAACAAAATAGAATGTGCCTGCGTAATATATTTTTAGCCAAAAACAAACAACAAGAAAAACAAAAAAAATAAAAACCTAAAACTTACCTAAACTGAAAATTTAATGGATAAAAACACACAGAGAATTAAAAAACGAAAAAGTAAAAAGAGTTTTTATTATAGAAAATTCGTGAGAGGGAAAAAACACGCTCAAAAAAATAAAAAGAAAGAAATTTGAAATATATTTGAATACATATGTATATGTATTATTATTTTTAAAATACTTATTATTTCAATTTGGCGGCCGACAGAATAGAACAAAGAGCAAATGGAAAACATACGTAAAAAGGTTCCTATAATGTTAATCAAAACTGAAAACAAAAACAAAAAAAAAAAAACCAAAAGAAAACTAATGTATAACGAATAATGAAATTTCACAACAGATCGTACAATCGAAACAATGAGACGATTGATCTATTAATTATACATACTAAATTGTATTTCGATGCGGACAATTTTACAAAACTGTAGTCTATATAATGAAAAAACAGCATATATACTACATACATAGAATGTATGATTTAATAGCATTTTAGTTTGCCAATGTTGCGAAATGGAATGAGAACAATGTCCTGGTATATCTTGTATTATCTTGTATCTTTGTAATTTTGTGTGCGAGTCGCCGAAACAACGATTTTGTGTGAGATGGCAAATATATTTTGATGAATAATAAAGAGCAAACGAAGATCTGACTTGACTTTTTTACTTCTTGCCGCTGAATTGCCAGAAAATTGATAAATAAAACTAATTTTCTCCCATTTTCATTTTATCTTTGATCATAGTTTCGCGACGTTCGCTGGAAATGCGTGTCCGCGCTACCGATCCCCGTCCGTGTCCCCAAATGTGGTAAAATCTATCGTTCGGCCCATACACTGCGCACCCATCTGGAGGATAAGCATACGGTGTGTCCCGGCTACCGTTGTGTCCTATGCGGCACAGTGGCAAAATCTCGCAATTCACTCCATTCGCATATGTCACGCCAGCATCGAGGTATTTCGACCAAGGATCTGCCTGTTTTGCCCATGCCCAGCGCCTTTGATCCGGATCTAGCTTCCCGACTCCTCGCCAAGGCTGGCGTAAAAATCTCTCCAGCTGAGTTGCGTGCACGAGCCTCTCCAACTGGGGGGCAGTGGCAGTAGCGGAGGTGGTGGTGGTGGTGGTAGCGGTCAACAGAAATTGGATTTGAGCAATACCAGCGGCGGACCTTTAGATGATGCCGAGGACTCGGACGATGATCCCGAAGATTTGACCACAGGCAATGGTCTGTATGGCATGGGTGGCAGTGCCAGCGATTTGAGCCGCTATCACGAGAGTTTGCTTAGTAACTTTGGTCATGCCAATACAACCATCTCAAGGATGCGCAATGAGGCGGCCGCAGCAGCAGCAACTGCAGCTGCATTGGGTCAAACAAAAGATTTACAAATACCCACAAGCAATGCCGCTGGCCAATCCCTGCTAGACACATACTTGCAATTTATCACAGAGAACACCTTTGGTAAGTCTGTTATTTTGATTATATTAAAGTTCACCTTACTAATTGTTATGTATCTGCTAAATAGGAATGGGAATGTCCCAAGAGCATGCTGCTGCAGCTGCTTTACATGCTGCCAAAATGGCCCAATTGAATGCCATGGGTCATAGTCTTGACAAGCTTCCACCCGGTTTGCTTCCCGGACAATTTGATTTGAGTAAATTGGCTGGCGGTGGCAGTCCAGCAGCTAATACCAGTTTTGGTAGCTCTCAGAGTGGAGCAGGTCTAACAATTGAACCCATTCTGCGGCATGATCAACAGCAGTCCAGCAGTCTTTCTCCCGATGCCCACGGTCCACTGGCGTTAAGTTCCGTCGCTCGTGGCATGCAACGCGGCGGCGATATTGATGATCCTGAAGATGGTGATGGTGAGCCAGCGGAGATTAGGCGAGATGGTTCAGAGCCCATGGATTTAGGACTTGATCATAATAATCAGTCGGGTAGTATCAATGAGGTGGCCAATTCTGATGCCGAGGAGAATTACTCCGAAGACGAGGGTGTGCACAACACATAGATAAGTGAAACAAATTACAGCATTACAACATTTTGATGAGTTGTCAACAATTGTATACCCAAAATCATGGAACATATGTAACGAGTAGCCTTATCCTCATGTATACCAGTTTACCGTGTACATTAAGAAAATGCACGTTAGTTACCTAGGACTAGTAGAATTTTATGTTGTGTTTCTAAAAGCACATACCTACTTAAATAGATATACACAATATATGTATGTATATGTATGTACCTGTTGTATATCTATATATATATATATATATATATACATATATATAAATTTACTTATTCATGACAAAGGAGAGAAAAGAGGTGAAATGATTCAAATTTTTGATTCACATACACACAAGGGCGTTGAGAACATTTGAAAACATTTACGCCTAACCGTCAAACTAAAATCTAGTATAAGTTTAGATCTAATGTTAAAAAATTCAGCCTGTAAATACATACAATAATGTTGTACGATCCCCTAGCATTCGATCATATACCGTACTATGCAAACGATCCGTCTTCATAGCATATACATACATATATATGTATGTACGTATATGTATATAATTATACTGTTGTAACTCTAACTGTATCCGGACAGAAGCAAATTCAGATGTGCCATGCCACCACAGCTAGCATAAGATACGATATATGTACATATGCGTTACCTTCCAAGTCGCCGCCTAGCTAGACAATTTGATTCATAGTGCTTACCATATCTCAGGAATACTCGCGGACACAAAACTTTCACTGTCCAGCACTGGACAGTTGAAATAAACTACCAAACTACCTCAGAGAACATCATCCCATGCAATATCTGCAAACTTCCATATGTTATGACTGGTCCCCAAAAATATATATACATACATCAACAACATACAAACATATAGATACATACTATAGTACTACTATATACTACTATCTCCATTATACAAATGCGTTCGCTCGTACTTAAAATGTTGAAAGAAAATCGGAAACTTGCCAACGATCTTTTACAGATCGGTATAATAATAATATTGATAATAATCATAATTGACAACCTTTACAATTACGATATACAGGCATATATGCATATATGCACGCACACATATAAGCATATACATATTTAGATATACATACATATAAATAAACCTAAATGAAAAATATACATACATAGATTACATAAGATTACATTATTGTTCACACATGGAAAATACATGGTCGGTCAGATATTGAAATACCTCAAGTATACATATTATAACATTTAAACACTGCACTCAGAGAAAACCGGAAATCCGGTTAACCGGTAACTCATTTTATATATTTTTCGTACAAAATGTTTAAGAATTAGTTGGCTAGGACTCATTTTGTGCCCGTTTTTCCTGTATGTATAATTTTAGTTATTCGTAAATATGCCTCATTTATTCTAGGTTTTATTGTTAGTTTCAATCGATGATGAGCACAGACTCTACAAGAGTAAAACCACTTGCCTTATTACAACATATGTGTTACACTTTAGTAATTTTCTACCTCAATTAATTTAATTGTATAATTAATATTGAATATTTATTTGTAAGACTTGCAATTTGCAATTTTGAGTGTGTATTTCTTTTTCACATTATAATAATATTTAAACACGAGTCACCTAGCATACTTACAATACATAAGATTGCCTCAAATCTAAATAAAACCCGATATCAACAAAATACTTAACTTAAATACATAATACAAGCATGTATGTTTAATTTTATGCTGGTTAATTACTATGTATGTATGTATCTTGAATATTGCATTTGGCTTGCTTAAAGTTTCTCCCTAGCAAATGCGGGGAGAGTGCAATATACAATATATAGATGGCATTTCCTTAAAAATCGGTATCCATACAAGGCTAATGCAATCATCCAGTTAAAGGCGATAGAATAAAGTGAATTAGTTAAATAAAAGTCGTTATATAAGCAATATAAGTAGAGATCCATGTGCTTAGAAAGTTAAACAAATATTTATTAAAATTACAATAAAGTCGCGTTATGATGAATAAACAATGTATTTTCATTATATGTACATATATCATTATTTTTTTAGCCAGATTATTATTTTATGTGCAAACAAAAAGTTTAATCACGATCGAGTGTGTAATCAGTAAACTTTAACTTCCTCTTTAAAACACGGAGATCTTGGAAGCTTTGTTTATATCTATATATGGATATGTATAAATATATTGTCACTTACTGTACACCGGAAACTGGTACTGGAAAACGATAAAATTTAACCGTTTGTTTCTAAAGTTTGAGAGATTTTACTGAGTATAAATTTTTAAAACTTTTGTAAAATGTCGCAAAGCATAGCCACCGTTAGTCTAAATTCTTTCACATGAGACAAAAGAGAAAGACAAGGGTATAAAAATATCGGCGCCACCAAAATTGTAATTATTGTCGTTTCGTAGAGATGGACATTGCCCGCATTTAAACCAAATTAAAATATCAGTACGATGTGTCGATACTATCGATTGTTTTCTCACTTCTGCCACCTACAAACACGCCTGTTTTACTTATTATCAAAAATTTTGAAACTTAAATATTTAATAATTAAAAAATGGCAAAAACAAAGCGGAACATACGGGCTAAAGCCAAACTTGGCATTGGGGTGGCGAAACAAAAGGCTCAAGATGTGCAAGCGCAGATCAAGAAAGCAACCCGGCAAGAGCAGTTGCTGCACAAGACCCTAACACCCAAGAAGACAACCACAAAAAAGGAAAAGTCTGTCATAAAGCACAAGAAACTGCTGAAGCGCTTTTCCGATGCCCGAAAGGAACGCAAGGAGGATACGGCACGTAAGAATCGAGAGAAAACTAAGGTCATTGGAGACCTTAAGCCACTTCGTGATGCCCTGCCCTCTCTTCAGGATATTTATAAACAGGTTAAAAACAAATCGAAAGATGCTGCTGAAGTAAAACCGCTGGCAGAACCAGAGGAAATTTTAAGTGTTAAACAAAAAATAAAAAAGAAGCGATCGGAAATGGTGAACCGCGTGCAGTCTTTTGAAAAACTTTTAAAAGACAAATGTTTCAGGATGAACCCACGTGAAGTGGTTTCCACATATGTGCGCGAAAAGTATCAAATCATGGACGAAAACGACGACGACTAATGGATGAAAAATAATAATTGTAAATACTATGAAATGGCTAAATGAATACCATTTTTTTGACTGCTCATAGACGATTAAAACCTAAGGCTATTATCCCTCTAACAATTAAGAAATTAGTGTAAAACTGTTTGAAGTTCAAACTTTGAACAGAATGCAAATAAAAGTGCTACTTATACGTTTTACTCGAATCAACCATGCTAAATCTGTTAAATTATGTTAGTGTACATGCAAGTTATTTTGCGTATATACTGTGTGCATTGCTTGAATCTGTAAGGCCAGTAACTAGTTGGGTTTGTTGAAATTGGGTAGAAATCTTGCCACATCTGAGGACAACTATGCTAGGATATCTGATATTCCTCCATTTGGTGTATATGTCGTTGGCAAAAGTTCACTACTGCCTCCATATACCAATTCCATACTATTCCAATCATTTCTCTGCAATCGATTTATTGGGCTTGTCGGATGTATCGATAAATAAACTGACTGTGTATCGCTACTTGGTGTTCATTATTTACTCATCTCTATGAAGCGGCATCTTGTTCGAATTAACTGTAGATTCCTACTTTGAGTTATTTGTAAAAAGTGTTTTTTGTTTGTAATTTGAAAAAATATATGTTAACTGTAACAGCGAGTTTCAAAATAATATACTGTTGTTAGTACAAGGACCTGGCGCAATGTCTGCAAAAAGTTCAATTCAGGTTTGCATTAAAGTTCGCCCATGCGAGCCGGGGCAAACCTCGCTTTGGCAGGTGAAGGACGAACGTGCCATCCACCTTATAGATAGCCAAGCTGATCCATGTATTCTTGGTAAGAAAAGTTATAAATTAATCAACGACCGTGCGAATAAATATATATATCCACTTTGTTTACAGACCACGTATTTGATCAGGATGCCAATAATCACAAAGTATTCGATCGGATGGCAAAGCATATCGTCCAATCTTGCATGCAAGGTTTTAATGGAACGATTTTTGCCTACGGTCAAACGTCTTCAGGTATGCGGTTGAAGAATGTTCATGTTATGTCCAGATCGCAATGATCATTCTCTTGCCTTTTGACTAGGTAAAACCTATACCATGATGGGTGACAATAGAAATCCTGGAGTAATGATATTAGCAGCAAAGGAAATCTTTAAGCAGATAGCCAAAAACAATGATCGGGACTTTTTATTGAGAGTGGGCTATATAGAGATATACAATGAGAAAATCTTCGACCTTCTGTGTAAGAAGAACCAGGACCTTAAGATACACGAGGCCGCAAATGGCGTTGTAAATGTTAATTGTGAAGAACAGATAATAACCTGCGAGGACGATCTTTTGCAGTTCCTTAGCATGGGCAACAAAGAGCGAACGGTTGGTGAAACCAATATGAACGAGCGCTCAAGTCGATCACACGCTATTTTTCGTATAGTAGGTCAACTTTCAAATCCTGTCTAGAAACTTTTATCTGGACTTTCATTTTATTTTTAGATCATTGAGTCGCGAAAAACTGATCGTAGTGAGGAGGACGCTGTCATACAGAGTGTCCTGAATTTAGTTGACTTGGCAGGATCCGAACGTGCCGACCAAACAGGTGCCACAGGAGCACGTCTTAAGGAGGGCGCGCATATCAATAAGAGTCTGCTATTTCTAAGCAATGTCATCAACAGTTTGGCTGAAAATGAGGATAAAAAGTATATTAGTTTCCGCGACTCTAAACTTACTCGAATACTGCAAGCATCACTGGTAGGAAACGCATTTACCTCGATAATATGCACCATTAAACCCTCCATTTATGATGAGTCCCAGTCCACCTTGAACTTCGCCATGCGAGCAAAAAAGGTTCGCATAAAGCCACAAGTCAATGAAATGGTCTCAGACGCAACAATGATGAAGCGTCTAGAGCGTGAAATCAAGGAACTTAAAGGCAGACTTGCCGAAGCAGAGCGCAAGAATGAGAGTCAAATCCAAGTAAATCAGCTGCAGCAAAGAATCAAAGCCGATATGCTCAAGATCATTACCAGCGACTCTGTAAATAACGACAAACGATTTGAAAAGCGTCGTCGCACTTGGTGCAATTTCACCCCAGCACCTGAAACTACATCCACCTCAGCAATCCCTCGTTTAGGATTAAAGTATTCAGGTCTACCAAAGCCAAGTTTTTTTCCAACTACTCACCTTAGCCACCGACCAGATAATGTCCCAAAAACTGAAAGAATTTTCAAGTCGTTGGATATAGGCTTAGCAGACGTTAAGGATATGTTTACTTCCAATGATTTAGGGTTGGCCCCTTCAGATATCACGGCCATAAAGCTACAAGGACAAACTAAGATATTACCACCAATTGCCTTGACGCCCAACGCACTGCATATGGGAAACGCAAAGTAAGTACACCTTATTTTATTTTACTCTCATTTGGTATAGCGGGACATAATTTTAAATCATTCTTCATTTCCATAACATTCCATATCATGGATCCATATTTATCTATATCATTCACATCAAATACTTCATCATACGTATCATGCATGCCCACAGTAAGGAAAATATTGAAAGGGATCTTTTGGAGCTTCAAACTTTTACCAAATTGGAAAAACAATTTGATGGCGAATGGGAAAAGTGTCAAGAACTGAATAAAAAGTTGGATGACATGACTGCCCAACGCGATTCTTTAGAGGCAGAAAGTTTAAGCCACAAACAGCGGTGAGTCAAAAAATTCTGTTAGCGGATCTAATTTGGGATTTTAATAATTTAAATCAAAACGAGTACAAAAATGTTGAATTTTATGGTATTGGTATTAATAATACAATGGACACCCGATATATTGTTGAGCTTTCTAGTTGTATTTCATTAACCAAAACTTTGCCTTTGGCATTCCTGCCAATTCGATGATCATTATCTTATAACCCAATATAAAATTATATTATACAATTCTTTGCTATCCTCTTCATATGATTTTAAAAGTTCAGTTTATCCAGCGCGCCCAGCAAATCAACTCATGGTGAATATTGTTGCGTTGATTTTTTTCTAAGTTGTTGTCGTTTCATAGCGCGCAATGTTTGTCTATTAACACTGATCTCTCAGTCGTTGGGAATAATGTGAACAAGCCCCACTCGACGGTGTACGCGAACACCAGGTTAAAAAGAAATTGAAAAGAAAAACAAACGCCAACGCCAACAAATACATGCATGCATGTGTATGTATTGGTCGGTGGAGTCTTCGTCGTAGTTGGGTGCGGGCATTCAAGGGAATCGAGAAGGGAGTGCAAAGTTATTCTGAGCCAGTTTCGGCAAGAGAATACGACGAAGACGTCAACGACGACAAGCACGAAGTTCTTGTCTAGCGATATGCCGGGGGAACCAATCTGCGAATGCGATATAAAAAACGTTCAAATATGAGGCTACGACACTAACCGGCCAAGTTTCTGATTAATTTCCTATTCCAAAATGTATAAATGGTTAACCATTATTTTGGACACAACTACACAAGAGCCAACAACTTTCTGTTCTAGCAGATAATTGATCGGTGACGTCGTTATTGTTACTATCGTCGTCTCGGCCTTGATTCTGATGTAACATACATATATGTACATTTATACATATGTATATGTGCATAAATTCGAACTGATATCAGTGAGTACACATGGATACATGCATGCATACATACACACATACATACATACAGACAGACATACATACATACATACATACATACATACTTACCTATGCATAGGTGCAAACGCAAGTTAAAATGCGTTTTTTGTATTGTTTAGTAGGTGAGAGAGCTGCAATGTAAAACTTCCAACTGGAATGTTGTCAGCGATCAGCTGCGGCTGTTTCTATTTTTAGTACGCTCTAGATATAAATGGTGTTGATGCACCAAGGGACAACTAAATAAAGAGTTTTGAACAGTAAACAAATGCAGTGAAAAGAAACATACATACATATTAATGGAAAAAGGGCTAAGCATACATATTTTAATTGTTTAATCAGGTAAAAGGATATTTTTGAAATTCCTTTTAAATCACAGAATCCAAATCTATTGCGAATGTATAATCGACTTCATACATATGTATCTATATAGACACATTTTTTATAGAATCTTAGTCAAATTTAATAACATGGAAGAAAACCATTTATTTTAAAAGTCACAAAATCACTTTCATAATTTTGTTATATAATTTCATTGCAGTTGCGATAATTTGCAGAATGAAGTTGCTGTGCTCACCTTATCAAATGAAACTGCCAATAAAAAGATAGAGGAATACGAGGCTAAATTAAAGCAACTGAATCAAAGGATTGAGAAGCTTGAAATGGAGAATTGTTCAGTAGTGAATCTGGAGTTTGAATATAAAGCACACAAAACCAAATCACAGATACGAGAAAATGATTTGCTATCGGTACTTAATGAGAAAGAGATGACAATTAAAAATTTGCAAAAAGTCTCGACGAACTATCACGGGATGTGCTGCGCAACAGCAAGGAAGATCAAATGCTATCCATGTGTCCCGATTTGGAAACGAATTGTGAAAGAATTTGCAACAATTGCCAAGAGTTAGAGCGTCTTTTAAGTGAGTGTAAAACTGATTCTAAAAGCGTCGAGTCAATCAATTGCGAATGTGAGAAACTTCGGCTTGAAATTGCTCATACCCGGGCTAAATTGGAAACTGTCCAAACTGCCCTCGAACAGGCGACCACGGAGGTGGCTCATAAAGAAGAACACTGTGATCGCCTTTCTCGTGAGGTGGTGACTGCATGCGAAGGCATGACTCTTTTGCAAACAAAGTATGATAGCTTGGAGCAATTGTGGCAATCCCAGCAACAAGCACTACAGGACTTGCAAACGGACTACGAAGTCATCCAGAAGAAGTATGCAGAACTTCAAGAGGCCTATGAAAATCTGGGACAGACATCGTCTGCCTCGGAAGATCAGCGTCTTCAGATTCAAACTGAAAATGAGAGATTACAGACCGAAATTGGTCACCTTAAGGAGCGTGTTGAGGAAGCCCAAAGAAAACTTATAGAAGCAACTAATTCCGAAGCGCTTGAACTTCAATTTAAAGCTCAAACTGAGAAGCTTCAATCAAAATTATTAAAAATGGAGAATGACTTTAATGAAATTCAAAGAGAATATGATTGTCTTTCGAATGAACTAATGGAGAGTGTCCAGGATGGTGACGCTCTTCGTAAGCAGTGTAACGCGCTGCAGGAGGAATTAAAACAACACCAGCGACAAATACAGAGCGGCGATGCCGAGTCAATGAAGAGTTCTGGTGTGGGAACCGAATGTAGCGAAACTGAAGCTGATTTGGATAATGAATCATTGCAGCAATTTGCCAGGCTGTCGGAATCGGTACATGAGATAGAGCTGCAGCATCTGTCAGGGCATAGTCGCATCTATAGAGCGATTAAAGTCGAGAAATCAAGTAAAGTTCCCGCACTTAAACTCTGTTTCGAATGTACTCAAGAAACCGACCTTGTAGCTCATCAATTCGGAGAGAATGTAGATGTCGAAGCAGCACCTGGTGTGTATCTCACAGGCATTTTAAAACAGCATCGTTTTCAGATCACTCGGTTAGGCAACAATTTAATGGAAGACGAGCGACACTTACATAACCACATTGCCCAGTTGGAAAATGAGATTGCCGAGAAAAATGCCCTTATAGACGCCACCGAACGTACCATCAATGATATGCGTGAACAGATGACGATCCTTGAATCGGAGCTACTAGAGAAATCAGTTATAGTCAATAAAGTTGAACATTATCAACGGCAAATCGAATCTCTTGAAAAGCAGAATGCCGAAATGACAATAGTGTGCGAAGAGCTGCAGGTGAAAGTAAAGGAAAATACTCTAAGCGAGAGTTTTCCGGTATCCTTTGTTGACGAAACCAATAATTTTGATTCTAACCCACCTGAGCAGAATTTAAGCGAAATCATTTCACAGCAGTTGCAGACTCAAATTGAAGGACATCAAAAACAAATAGCGCTTAGGGACGAAACTATCAAACAATTACAAAGTGAGATCCAAGATTTAAATGAAAGATGCTTATCTATGGACGTTCAACAAGTAGAATTGCGTTCGACTATTGATCAAAAGCAACAGCTGCTAGACCGGCAAATGGACAAATCGGTTAACGATGCTCAACGTATCGATCAGTTGCAGTTGTTGAATGCGGATCTGGTTGAACGTTGCACCAAAACTGAGAAATCATTGATGGAAATGAAAGAATCCATTAAAAAATCTGAACTAGATGATAGCAATTATATGCAACGGACGACGAGTTTCTGGTAGAAATTAAAAAACTTCAAGCCGATCTCAAAGTAGCCCAAGATAATCTAGAGAATATAGAGAAGCGTAAAGATAGTGAAATCAATGAATTAAAGCTGGAATTCCTTAACAAGATAGAGATAAGCGAGAGTGATTACCGTTTCAATTTACGTAAATACAATATTGATTGGGAAAAGAGCAAAGATCAGTATGAATCCAACTTGACTCAACTGAAGGAGAGCCTGTCGTCTGCTGAAGAAAAACTTAAAAAGTGTCAGTGCACAACAGCAGATCGATCTGAAAGCCCTAAATGAGTTAAAATTAAAATTGGACCAGACAATGCAAGAGAAAAATGAACTTGAGTCTCTTTATGACGAAAGCCAGAAAATTGTGGAGAATTTAAAAGAACAACTCGATGCGAAATCCGAAGATCAAGTAAATGGTAAAAAACAACATGAGCTAATAGCGTCTTTAAGTAAGTCGATCAAAGAAGTTGAGGATAAGGAATCGCAACAATTGTTAGAATATGAAAAACTTAACAGTCAGTATCATAATAGTCTGGATAAACTTCGATTGGAAAAACAAGCATTGCAATCAGATTTCGATGCCGCCAAAACGGAAACTCAAATGTTAACCAATCTGGTAGTCCAAAAATCAGAGGCTTTGAAGCATTTGGAACTAGAGATGGAAACTTTTATTAAAGAAAAGAGGAAATTATGAAAAAGTCTTTACATTTGGAAAAGGAGTTGGCTGTCGCTAATGGCGAAAAGGCTCACGAGAATGCCAAAATGGAACAAATAAAAGAGACTTTTACTTCCAAGATGAAAGATCTTCAGGATGAGTTGGATCATGCTAAGCAGCAAAAACAAGAATTGGAAACTGCTATTAAAGAAAAAGATGCGGCTTTGGAAAATCTTCACAATTAGAGAAAAATTGGAAGTCGCTATTCGAGAAAAGGTTGATGAGAAAAAGGAAATGGAGAACAAAATTGAGAACTTGAATGGTAAACTAAAAGATCTTCAGAATGAGTTGGGTCAGGCGATGCAGTGGAAGCAAGAATTAGAAACTGCTATTAGACAGAAGGATGCGGCTTTGGAAAACTCTTCACAATTAGAGCAAAAATTGAAAGTCGCTATTCGAGAAAAGGCTGATGAGAAAAGCGAAATGGAGAAAAAAATTGAGAGTTTTAATGTTAAACTTAAAGATCTTCAGGATGAGTTGGGTCGGGCGATGCAGTGGAAGCAAGAATTAGAAACTGCTATTAGACAGAAGGATGCGGCTTTGGAAAACTCTTCACAATTAGAGCAAAATTGAACGTCGCTATTCGGGAAAAAGGCTGATGAGAAAAGCGAAATGGAGAAAAAAATTGATAGTTTTAATGTTAAACTAAAAGATCTTCAGGATGAGTTGCGTCAAGCGAAGCAAATGGAACAAAAACTAGAAACTGCTATTAGGGACAAAGATGCTGCTTTAAAACACTTGCAACAGAAATTGGATGCAGCTACCTGCACATATAATAATGAAAAAGCCGAAATAGAGGAAAAAACCGAGACCTTTGAGGCCAAGCTAAAAGATCTGAAAGATGAGTTATGCCAAGCAAGAGAAAAGGTGGTGTCCTTTGATGATCTATTGAAGGAGCACGAACAATTAAAGAGTCATGTCTCAGAGCTAACAGAATCTAAGCAGAGATTAGAAGAAAAGACCGAGAGTCTAACAAGTAACTTGTCCCAAGCCCAAAGAAATATCGAAGCATCTAACGCAAAGTTATCCCAATTGCGCTCTGAATTAAAATGTGCTAATGAGGCAAAAAAAGTTGCTTCCGAAGGAGAGATATTGTTAAGTAATCAGTTGAAAAACTTGAAGAGAAAATGTCAAATGAAGGACGACAGTTGCAGCGACAGGTAGAAGAGCTGCAGGGCGCCATAAATGAATTACAAATTAAACTGAGCTCCATGCATTCGAGAAAATTGGAACTGGAGAAGAATAATAAAGAGTTGGCAAATCTACTGGAAGAGCAGCGTAAAACTGGTAGTTCCTTAAATGATGATAACTTTAAACTAAAAGCTCTTACCGATCAACTAGTTAATGAATTGAAAGATGCTAATAATTCTACCACAGAGCTTAAGTGTCGCTTGACTGCGAAAACTGGAAGAAGTCAATGGAAAGTGTATGGACCTAAGTAAGGAACTTGATCAGTCAAAAGACAGTTAAAGAACTGACCCACGAATGCGATAAACTGCGCTGCATGATAGTAAGTTTGATTATAGAATAATAGTTTTTTTGCCACACGGTAACAAAACAATTGGTTTTTTTTTAGAAAACAAAAAGTGCTAATTTAAAGGCAGATGATCAACAGAAGGATGCAACCATTTCCAGTTTGCTGGATGATAAGCGCGATTTGGAGGAGAAGCTTTGCACTGTTAACGAGATTGTCGATAAACTGGAGACGGAATTGAGTGCCTATCAAAGAAATAAAACTAATGGAAGCAATGTGTCTATGGATTCAAATGCATCAATTAAGTCCCCCAGATCCCAAAGAAGTTTGGATCGCAATATTTCTCTGCCACGGGTAAGTAAACGAAACAGTATTTTTATGAAATTATTTTTTACACTTTGCCAATTTATAGAAGTCAATTAATTTTGAATCTGAGGTGCGAAATCGAAGAATAAGTGCTCACGATGAGCGTCGTCAGTCTTATTGGGCCAAGTTCAAAGATGCTGAATGCATGACTGATCACCTTGGTAAGTGACATTTGTTGTCCTTTTCATTGATATGTACATGATAATGTACATATGTATTTGAATATCCAGATAATAGGGACAACTACGAACTGCTGGAACGGCAACTTAAGCAGTGTCAGCGTGATTTATTCATTCGCGAAAGCCAAGTAACCGCCTTGAACATTGAACTTAAAAATCATCCACTAAAAATCGAGAATGCTCAACTGAAGCAGAAACTTCAGGAAGAGTTGGAGAGAGCACGCCATGAAGTTAAGCGTTTCAAACAAAAGAACCAAGATTTAATAAGCAAGGTCAACTCTCTTACTGCATCAGCAAAATCGGATAAAATGGATAATGCCTGTTCTGCATC
Organism: Drosophila sturtevanti; assembly: GCA_018150375.1. Classification (NCBI taxonomy): domain Eukaryota; kingdom Metazoa; phylum Arthropoda; class Insecta; order Diptera; family Drosophilidae; genus Drosophila; species Drosophila sturtevanti. The sequence continues at coordinate 3,340,824 of JAECWJ010000027.1, forward strand.
TCCAAAGCCCAAAATATATTGTAAAGAGACTCAAACAGAATCTGATTTGGAAGCTAATTTAAAGAAAGCCAATGCAAAGTTAAAAGATGCATTAAATTTGTGTCGCTCACGCTCACAACCAAATCAAAGATCTGGAAAGAAAAATTGCAACACAATGAGAATAGCGACACTTCCAACATAAGTTCCCTTACTGCTGGTCAAATTTCCTAAAGGTTCGTAAAAAAAACAATCGTTGCAATTAGGTGAGTCATTTTAACTGTTTATTCTTTCAGGCCCAATGTCGAGTCACAAAAGAAAGAACGATGCTCCTCCCATGATAATAAAATGGCCAAAGAGCGCTTCAATTATGTAAAGAAGAGACAAATGAACTGAACGCGCCTTTCTCGCTAGTGAGAATCCATGAAATAAACCATAAAAAATTTATAATTTAAGTTCGAGTTATCTTGTTTTAACTGTATATATCTATATTTTGTATTTATTTATGATTTCTATGTATGTATGTTCATTTAAAACCTCCAAAAGTGTCACAACAACTTCAATCTCAAATGTATTATGTTAATTAAACTTCAGACTTTATTAAAAACAAAAACTAGTGTTCGAGTTACAAATTTGAAAATTGATATACTATTATATCTGTGTGTTATTGAAATTATTCATAATGAATGTTCTTAAAAATTATTTTAAATTACGATTTGTTTACATTTTGGGTGTAAACGACATTACTTTAGTGGTAAATTTTTTTGAAATTAGCGATAAGGCTGGGCTGGTTAACATAGCGAAATTTCGGATTGGGGAGACCTTTGTCCCGGCTCAGTTGGTATATGCTTAGCCTATATCAAATGTAATATAAATTAAATTGTCCGATTTTTATTAATTATATCGTTTTGGCATGTTTTCGTTTTTTCTGTCCCTTTTTGTCATCTGCAGCATATGAAAATCAGTGATGCCAATATCAATGGACAAGTACTACTTCTGGCAACACTGATGCTAAAAACAGAAAATTATTACAAAAAGTAGTTTAATTCATTTGAAACGCAATGAATTCGGCTACTAAGGTACGTGCAGAGCATTCTTGCAGTCATCTACCTTGGTGGATCCAAATATACCATGCCTTTTGCGAAATTCGGTTTGTGCGGGAAAGTGAAGTGGCGCGAGGGGAGTTGAGTCTCGCTCCTTCGAGTAACAGCAACAGCAATTTGTTGTTCCACGATGTTAGAGAAGTGGGTGGTGGCGGTTGGGGAGAGGGGGCGCGTTTGTTTGGAATTTGCAAGGCAAGCGGCAAAAAGGCAAAAACAAAAAATAAGGAAGTAAACCTGATCTTCCAATTTCTTTGTTTCGCTTTTCCACAGGTTGGGGGAGGATTTTTCACGGCCGCCGGGCAGGCCTTCTCAGTAGATTGGGAGATTTAACAATGCAGTTACATCCCAATGCCGAATCGCCGTCTGGGTAAGTAATGGAACCGAATTAAAAGTATAGCCTATCCAGGCTTTGGACCTAATTCTAAAGTGTTTTGCTTTCATGTTCCTCGCTATGCCGCGCCCAGTAAGTGGACGGACGAGGAAATCGACATGTTGCACTCGTCTATAATGCGATTTTCGGATGACCTTAATAAAATCAGTCTTAGTATTAAGAACCGCACAGTGTAAGTGTGTCATAGCGAGCGAACATGGATATATTCTAAAGCTGAGCGCATGCTAATACCTGTCCAATTGCAGTTCTCCAAATACGCCAAGCTCTGAAAAAGAAGGCCTTTGAAGATGCCGGAATTCCCGCCAAACAGGTACCCGTGCAGCAGGTGCAGCATGTGATCCAAACAGTCCAACAGTTGCCCATCATCCAGCAGCAGCCACAAGTAACAACACACCAACAGCAGCACCAAGTATTCCAAACTCAGGTACCGCAACCGCAGAATTCAACGATTCAGCATGTGCAACTGGTAACGCATCCAAAACAGATAGTTCTGCAACAACCACAGGCAACGACGACAACATCCACTACCTTCACAATTAAGCAGTTACATCAAATGACGCAACAGAAGGCAGCCCTTGCCGCTGCGACAGCGGCTGCCAATAACTTTACGCCAACGATCACAGAGAACATTTATTATCCAGCACCCACCACAGACCACATCACCAACGGCGGTCACCACTAACTCAACACAGAGCACTGTAGTAATTTCCGATGGGAAGTCGTTAGCACCACGTCCACCACAATACCAACAACTTCAACCACAGCAGCTAACTCCGCCCTTAAGTGCGGTCCTGATGTATCGATGACTCTCAATCGGATAAATGTCCAGGAAAACGAAGTGGACGTGGAGGAGTGCCTGCCCGCTGAGGTAGTCAAACTGGACTTTGTTGTGAGGAGGTAGCCGGGTGAAGTTTTCTCCCGGCTGCCATATCCGATCGTGTTGAGGATTTCATTATTAAAAATTGTAATATTTAAGCAGCAGAGTGAATCACACATAACACGTAATTACCCAAACTCGATAAAACGAGCATTTTAGTTTTAAGTGTAAATTGTTAAGTGTTGTCATATTTGATATACAAAAGTGAAAATTAATTCTGTTCGCAACTATTTAAGGACAAACAAACAATCATCAAACCATGAGAAAGTCTTATTCGTAGATATTAAAAGTGTATATACAGCACCTAGTTTTAAGTAAACGCAAGTTACAATAGTGCAAAGTACATAAGAAATGTAGGATTTAAAGTGAAATAAAGAAGCATTATTTAAAAAAATTGATTCCGCGGTTTGATGATGTATTCCAATTTTTCAAACATAAGCCTCGTTGTAATAAATAGTGGGAACTTCTACCGGACTAATACAGTTTATTGCTAAAATCGGGTTGAGTCCAAATTTACTAAAATTTCGCTTTCAAAGTTTAGTTGCTCATCGTTATTGCTTCAATTCAGTTGAATGGATTTTACAGCAAAGTTTTTTAAAAATCTGAAACATGAAGTGACAGTATATCGGTGGCTGTTCTTTAAAATACAATCTACCAAAAAATGTAGCATGCTTATCGGCACTTTTACTTTCTGGCAGCACTGTCACTTATTCCGAATGTAGCGAGAAAGACGTAGTGTTGTGTAATATCTATAGTGTCATACCAAATCTGTTTCTCTGCCCTGTGTCACCGTCGCTCACATTATTTTTTATTGTGGATTTTTCTGGTTGTCAAAAAGTTTAGTTTTTGGTGAAAACAATTTGCATAGGGTAAGATTACATTGCATTGTCGAGGCATTTGTCAGGTGCAATTGATATTATTCTAAAATTTCACAATTTATTGAAATCAGTTTGCAATGTGGTGAAAAAAACAAAATGGCGACAAGTATGCGTATGTACGCCGGCTTTTCACCGCTTTTTTTTTGAGGCCAGACATGACCATATGTATGTATGTGTAATTTTTCTACCTTTATAGCAGCCACAGCATCCTTGTTGTCCAAGTTATAAACTACAAAAAAGAAAAAAAAATAACAATGGCTGATAATGACGATCTTCTCGACTACGAGGATGAGGAGCAGACCGAGACTACTGCGGCAGAGAATCGGGAGGCTCCAAAAAAAGACGTAAAGGGTACATATGTATCTATACACAGCTCCGGATTTCGTGACTTCTTGCTAAAGCCGGAAATATTACGTGCAATTGTTGACTGCGGCTTTGAGCATCCGTCCGAAGGTATGTTAATCATCGTTTACTGTTTCATTATACGACGTGTACAGTTATTCCCAATTATCACGTGCTCTTGCAGTTCAGCATGAATGCATTCCGCAGGCTGTACTCGGTATGGACATTCTATGCCAGGCAAAATCTGGTATGGGCAAGACGGCTGTCTTTGTGTTAGCGACACTGCAGCAGCTTGAACCTTCCGATAGTAATACCTGTCATGTATTGGTAATGTGTCACACCCGTGAGCTGGCATTCCAAATTAGCAAAGAGTATGAACGATTCTCCAAATATATGCCCACAGTTAAGGTTAGTTAATCTAATTGAAAGTGCTTTATTCTGTAGATAAAATTCATAATAATTATAATTATTATCAATTACAGGTTGCTGTCTTCTTTGGAGGTCTGGCAATACAAAAAGATGAAGAAACTCTAAAGAATGGTACACCTCATGTTGTCGTTGGCACACCTGGACGTATTTTAGCTTTGATACGTAACAAAAAGCTGAATTTAAAGCATTTAAAGCATTTTGTTCTGGATGAGTGTGACAAGATGTTGGAGCAGCTAGGTAGGCTTTGTTATAAATCCATGTAGGAATGCTTGACATATATGACTTGATTTTTAACATTTGCTTAAACCAACTGGTTGAGGAGCATTATTTCTTTAGAAAATGTTACTAAGTTTATTTAAGAGTAAATAAGAAAATGACTGAATTTAAATTTTTCTTTGTATGTTTTTAGATATGCGACGCGACGTTCAAGAGATATTCCGCAGCACACCTCATGGCAAACAAGTTATGATGTTCTCTGCCACATTGAGCAAAGACATACGTCCCGTATGCAAAAAGTTTATGCAAGATGTAAATATCAACGTGTCCATATCCACAATTCTCGTACTCGTACTCCTCGTACAATTACTACAAGCACGACCACTAGTTATTACTAATTTCAAAATGACTTACCGCCCATATAACCGTGAATCTATTAAATCGTATAATAATTGCCACCATTTGCATTACATTGCAAATGGTTAAACGCGTCAAAATCAAACGAATGTGCTCTATGAAGGGTCTGAAATGAAATTAAACCCATGAATTGAATGCCAGAACCCATTTTCTAAATGGTTAAACGCGTCAGATGTAAACGTAAATGTCAAATAAACATGAAATAAAATCGTTTTCCCGCATCATATTCAATCGCAATGATTTAACCAACTGATTTTCGATATTTTGAAGTCGAAAAAAAATTATTTAAACCAATAACGAAAATACCATATTAAAATTAAAACAATATAATTGTGTTAACTAAAGAAACGAGACAACTTGTCAAGAGGTTGAAGAAGCAATAGTATCGTCGGCCTGCGGCTGCTCAATTCAACTCCAGCTCAACTTCATCTGCACACACACTGCACTGACACAATTCTGATTGAGAAAACATTTCTGGTCCAAGGGGTACTAGTTGCGATGATCAGACAATGATATACGTGTTATATATCATTCATGGTGGTAGCGTGTGGCCGTATGTAGAGTTTGTAGGCGAGCATAGTTATAGATTTGTTTCACTGTTTTTAACTCTTTTTCCTTAAAATTAACTTATATTCTATTCCCAAATCATATATAAAATAGCCCATGGAGGTGTATGTGGATGATGAAGCCAAATTAACTCTACACGGTCTGCAGCAGCACTACATCAATCTTAAGGAGAACGAGAAGAACAAAAAGCTGTTCGAATTGCTCGACGTACTCGAGTTTAATCAGGTAATATGATAATGATCAAAGATTATTTATGAAACCATTGTTCATCCAATAGAAAAATCTATTTAGGTTGTCATTTTTGTCAAGTCCGTTCAGCGGTGTGTGGCCTTGGCACAACTGCTCACTGAGCAAAATTTCCCAGCCATTGGTATTCACCGTGGCATGACACAAGAGGAGAGATTGAACCGGTATCAACAATTTAAAGACTTCCAGAAACGTATTCTGGTGGCCACCAATCTTTTTGGCCGTGGCATGGATATAGAGCGTGTCAACATTGTGTTCAATTATGATATGCCCGAGGACTCTGATACCTATTTGCATCGTGTGGCTCGTGCTGGTCGTTTCGGTACCAAGGGTCTCGCCATCACATTTGTTTCCGACGAGAACGATGCCAAGATACTCAACGAAGTACAGGATCGATTCGATGTCAATATAACTGAGCTACCGGAGGAAATTGATTTGTCCACTTACAGTAAGTTTAATTATATTGTTATTCCCTAATTGATACTCAAATATTGGTCTTCTCTATCGTTGCAGTTGAAGGACGCTAGAGAGGAGGAGGAGTTAATTAACAATATACTGAATAAATGCACTCTAATTAGATGAAAAGCTACCATTTTTATAAATTCTACTTTATAACTAATAAAATAAAACAATCAGACAATGTGTACAAAACAAAATATATTTAGTTTCAATTTTATCTAAATTCAAATTTATCAAATTAAAATGTAATCAGAAACCGAAGGTTAAGAAATTGCTCTTTAGACGCATTCCACGGTTACTAACTTTAAGAGTCCGAGAATCACAAATGAAACAATGATGTCAAAAGTCTTAGATTAGAATAAGAAACGCTAACTAACGTAAACTAGAGATGACCATCTGGCATATCCATTAAAATTGTTTTGACAGATATTGAGAAAGGGGATCATATGGTATCACTCCATGGAGTTCCTAAATATTGAACAAATATCAATATTTTGTCTTCAGTTTACTAAGCAATTTGGATAACAGAATTTTATTAGTTTGAATGTCCGTTCGGGGCATGCGCAATGGTTAAGGGCTTCCGGCAGCTTCAGGGATGGCCAACAAGGATATAAAACAAAGAGGGAAGCAGTAAGTAGAGAGAGAGGTGGGAGAAAATAGATTTAACTACCGAACAATGTAAGAAAAATGTTTGTAAAACAAAATGCTGCTTAAGAAGTATGTGAAAACACGGCGTAAGGTGAAAATATTTTTACTGTTGGCCATTGTCTGTCTACTGGTGGTCACCATCATAGTGCTGGGTTCCACGGGACATAGTGCAGCCATTGAGTTGCTATTGGATGAGCGCTTTATTGCACGGGCATATCGAGATGGTGACCAGCCGCAGCAGCAGCAGCAACGGCAACCTTCAGCTGTGGCTCTGTTGCAATCAAAGCGGGAACATGGCATTATTGTACCGGAGAAATATAATGAACAGCAGATCAAGGCACGCATTATTCAGAGTCGTCTTGACCACATGAGACAGCAGCAACAGCAACAACAACAGCGCGACAATGAGGCTGAGCATAGCCGCACAACACTCGACTTGGTAACCACTTCGGTCCATATATTCTACACAGCTCCTGTTCCCTGGTATAAGTCTAAGAAACCGTCAGGACCGCCCCCAGAACATCCCAATGATGTACCTTTAACCACATCGAAACCGGTTAAAATTCTCAACACAGCCTTTTATCCAGCTTTGGGTCTTTACAAGCCGAGCGCCCTCTCTCCTATCCCAACATTTTGAGAATATTCGTAGCTGCGGTATTGGTGTACTCATCTTGAGTTTTCTGGGTGGGTCCGGTAAGCCGGCAGAGACTGCTCTCCTCAATCAAATTATTGAATTGGCGCCTCAGCATAATCTCAGCGTCACCTTTGAATTGAGCGTTGCGGGCAATCAGAGTGTGGAGTTTGTGCGCCAACAGCTGCAGGACATTGCCATCTTTGCCCAGCTACCTGGTTTTTATCGGATATACAGTCAATCTTATCGAGCTCTTATGCCCGTTTTATATGTAAGCAATGCCTATAAACTCAGTGATAGTCTTGGACGTCTTCTATGCCGATCGCCAGCTCAATTGGATGATAGTGATGGCCTCCGACGGGTGCTTGATGCCTTCTTTATAGGCCACATTAGGTGAGAATACATCCCCGTAGAAATCTAATCACTTTTATTCCTGTTAAATCGAAGTTCGTACAAACTGCTGATTCCATAAAGAAATATCGTTAATTTCAAAGGTTTCGGTTCTCTCGGTAAATCATGAAGTTTTACATTACCGTTTTAAATCGAAATTATACTTATTTCAACACTTATTTGAAAAGATTCAGTTTAGCTACCGTTAGGGCTTGTAGAGAGTTGTCGCATCACATGCCTGAATTTTTCTAACCGCAATGTTAAAACCAAAATCCTTTCTTAATTTTGCATACTTTTTTTTGAATTACTTTTATTCGATTTTAGAGTATGTAAGATAAGGAAGTGAATGAATATTATGTGCTATGTGAGACATATATATGTATAATAGTGTTAATCAATCAACCTCAATAAAACTTTAACTTATACTTATATATAAATGTATATCAAATTAGGCGGAAAGTCTCGAAAACTAGCAATTGTTTATTCTTTTTAAATTAAATTCATATTTTCTCTTTCTACTGCTCTTGACAGATTAAAAAGCCATTTGGATGTCTTGCGACGTCTTTGTTTTGATGGCTTCTATTCGAAATTACCAAGCAATGGTGCCGTATTCGCCAGCACCTGGAAAAATTGGTCATATCTTAAATCGTACGCTTTGTCTTACAAAATGTTATTTGTTCCAACTGTTGGACCAGGTTTTGCGGAACGGAATAAATTTCCTCGACACGGAGATATACAAAGACATCGTAGCAATGGACGGGTAAGTGATGGCATTATAATTTGTATTTCTTTTTATAAAATGAAATCCAATTGAATTCTATTTGAAGTACTATGGAGTGGCATGGCGTACAGCAATACTTAATCATGTGGGATTTATCAATATCGCCAGTTACAATAATTGGCCTGATGGTAGCCAAATCGAAGAAGTGATTCCCCGTGCTGGCTTCCTTGATTACAATCCCGGCTCGAAAACCAAGTATTTAGATCTCACGGCGCACTGGGTCGGTAACTTCTTGAAAACGCGACAGGAGGCGGCAGCTGGTGCGACTATACAAAACTGTTATGAGCTGCTTAATCGGACAATTTGCTAGACAATGGGCATATCCAGGAATCGAATAGAATCGAATCGAACACAAATGCAAACAATTTCCATATATACTAGTTCAAAGTGTATTTACTTTATAAGCAATAGATTGCAGGCCATCAAAAATTACTTTCTAATTGTTACTACACAAGTCTTCTACACGTAAATACATATACATATATATTCTAATTATACAAAATATACTCCTATGTATTGTAGATCTGCCAAACTATATAAACAAAACTGCAAGCAATATATATACATATATTTAAGTAACGTTAACTCCAATTAATCAAATCTATATAGCAAAGCTAGAGGTCCGATCTCAATAGAGAGAGCAATTTTTGAAACTTTATTAGCTTTTTATTATTGAATAAATATAGAAAAAGAAGATAAACAACAACAAAAGCAACCAAATATCATAACATAATGCCATGCCATTACATAGAATCAATATAAATGTATGTTATACATAAGTATGTATGTACTAACACTTGTTAAACGAATGGTACTTAACAAATTTTAACTTTATTACAATTAAAAGAAAATATATATATATGAATTACTTTATCTAAGCTTTAATAGTTTAGTGCAAACACACAAAAAATTGAAATTGTCTTTTCTTTACTTTTTTTTACACAATATTCGTCTTCCGGTAATTTACATGTAATTTCCGAGGCAGTCGTTTTCACCGGAAACGGAAAAGCATAAAATTTCGCGGGCTTCCTTCCGTACAAGAAAATACGCTAGCAGAAATATTAAAGCGCTTTTCCGTACTCTTGCCAAGAAAGGCTATAAGGAAACGGGTGAGGTGCTTGTAACGTGAAAAAGGAGCATATGTGACCCGATGAAGTATGTATGTATATGAATATTACATGATACATGTACAATTTAAACTTTTTATGTATTAACAAACAATAGAAAGGCGAATTTCTCGGTACTCCAAAACATCGAAAATTAAGCTTGAAAAATAAAAGTTTTCATCAACTTTTTACGGATTACTAAATCACATACAAATCATAGGAAGGATCATACAAAGCTGACTTGAAGTAAATCACTGTCGCTGCTGCTTTTCGAAGTACATATGTGTGTTTAAACATACATACATAATTAAAATATCGAAAATTAAAACTCTTTATTTTAGTGACTAAAGTTTTTTTTACTTTAAGACTGTTTAACAGTTATCCATTAGTTCTTCAGCCCTGCTTTTCCAATTCTTGATTTAAACGTCATCTCATTGAAAGCTGTCAAATGTTTTGACATATTTTAATAGATTTTTCTAGGGACTTATGATGATAGGAAAAATGATGGAATCAGCAGCTCCAAGTAGTACAGGAAAACGCGCAGCGAGGGGACAAGCACAGCATTCGTCCATGAAAGGGTGCTCATGTAAACGTTCGCAATGCATAAAAAACTATTGCGATTGCTATCAATCAATGGCGGTTTGCACAAATCTCTGTCGTTGTATTGGTAAGTAAATTAGAAAATAAGCATGTTGTGGATTTTAGAAATTGTTTTCGATCTTAGGATGCCGCAACACAGAGGAGCGAAAGGCAGTAAATCCAACATCTTCATCGAAATCCTCAAATGCTAAACGTGAACGGGCCGCTGCTCTGAGTGCTAAAGCAGCAGCTGCTGCTGCCAAGGCCGGTAATATACAAGTCAAGTCATCCGTAAGCACAGCCGCAATGAAAGTCGGTGGCAATTCTGTTACCAGTATTCCCATACAGAAGCTACCAATGCCATCGCCAGCAGCGGTACCGATGATTAGCTCCGGCACTAAAATTCTACCATTGCAACAGCGACAGAATGGGACAAATGAACAAACTTCCATGATCGCCAACGCTCCTCCGTGTGTTATGCCTGAAGTAGCTGATTCAGTTAAGCCAGATCCATCAAAAGCGTCTCAAAGTCAGTCAAACCAAAAGGAATCAACCGGATCTAAAATCTTTACACGGGCAGTTAATGCTGCATTGCTTGACTGTATGATGGTCCAGGCAACAGAGGGAGAGAAACTGGGACTAAATGAGGTGCAGATCAGTCAACTGGTGATGCATGAGTTTATACGCGGCTTAAATAACATTTGTAGAGACGCTGGTATTGGTAACAATTAAGGTGTCCATAAAAAAGGATATATAATTGTTTATTTCAATCTGTGTTTCTGTTCCATTAAGTCAAGAAATTTTATAGATCTAATATCTAATCTAGAACCACATACATATGTAAGTAGTTTTACCAGTCGGGTGGCTGGAAGATTAGTTCCGTCACTAACATATCGCAGCTAGTTTTTCGCTGCACTACACGGGATTTGGATGGTGCTGTTTTGTGCCGTTCCAGTGGTAATTCATTATCGCTGTCACTATCACCATCAGCTGGTAAGGACTGGTCTGCAACTTCAGTTTCTGCATCTGGATCTAGATCTGGATCAGTATCATCATCGACGCGTGGAGCCCTTCGTTTCCTTTTTGGTGTCTTTGAGCCACCTCGATACTTTTGCCAAAACTGTGCTGGCTGAGCAAATTCAATATAGTTGGGAAAACGCATGACCAGGGCTCGGCACAGATTGTCAAAGGAATGTTGAAGTTTGGGATTCATCACAGACTGTAGATTCCTATATGTTTCTTCGACATAACGCAAACAACGCTCTAGTTGTTTCAACTTCAAGAGAATAAAAATTTGGTTAGTTAAGTTCCGAGACAATCATAAGACTTACTGGTTCCTCTAAAGCTTCCCGCTGCTTGGCTCCGCGTCCTCGACTCTTGGATGCAGTTTCCGGAGCCGCCGCTGCTGCTGGTGTTGATGGCGTAGGTGGTGGTGGTGGTGGAGCCGGTTCCTCTTCGCCCTCGTCACTATTTTCGCCATCGGCCCGTGTGCTTGCCTGTTTCTTGCCCCTCGTGCCATAACAAATGCGACGCATTATGAAAAACATATCCTGAACGATGGCCAAAGCGCCAGGGAATGTCACAAATGTTTTGTCCTTGGTCTTGTCTGAAAGTTTGTGTTTATATGCAAGTTTGTTTGCCTATTTGAAGTGTTCTCAAACTCACCTGCCAACAATTTAAGCTGTCCAAAATATAACAGCAATTTGTTGTCATCCATGGTGGCCATAATATGATTGTATAATAATCTGCGGCTTTTTATCATCTCTTCACCCTTTAATGGTGAGTGATAATTTGAGTCAAACTGCGCTCCTCTTAAGAAAGTCTGATCATTCAAATCGAACGGGCCCTCCTTGAGACAATGTTCAAACAGAAGCTTGTCGTACAATCGCTGGTAACGAATAAAAAACGCATCTGCTTCACGTGCCACCTCGGGACTTTCATCCACTAAACCTGCCAGTAGCGATATAAGGATTGGACCTTTTAGCTTAATATTGCCCGAAAGTATAACATCTTTTACACAGCGAAATGTCCTGACCCGAGTCATGGCAAAGTTGGAATTGAGCTTGCCCAGAATGCATTGGAAATTATTTTCCAAAATTGAAGGATGTTTCTTTCCGAGATCGTTAAGAGCTATCAGAGTTGTGTTAATAATTTGTGGGCGATCATTTTTTGTTAATATGACCTTATAAATGCGTGCCAAGCTATTGGCCCGGTGATTCTCACGCAGACAAAGTCGACCTGCTATAACAATCATCCAATTGGTCATTCGTTCGTTATCCGTATCGAACTGGGATTCACTGAGTTTGGTGCATTCTTGCAAATACTTAAATACAATGCCAATTACGCGCTCGTCCACTTCCTGCGGCAGCATCACAATTATTTCCGTGTAGGCGCCAAGCAGGCACTGTAGGCGTGTAAACTCCTCTTGGAAATTAGTGGCACATGAGAGAATCGCTGTTGTCAGATCTTCCACTAAGATTAACTGCCAATTCGGCCCATCCAAGCTCTTCGAAGGTGCCTGGCTGAGTGATAAGTTATGAATTTGATTCAGAAGATTTATCGCACTGGAAATGAGACCTAACCAAATGCTTCCAGATCGCAAGGCAGTAAGTAGTCGTTCAAACAATTGGTTTAATGCAGGCTTTGAAAAGTTTTTTAAACAGCTGATAATCAATTGAAGAGCCAATAGTTGATTGGACTTCATACTATACGAGGACAATCCATTAAAAATACTGATTAGTGAATCCAATTTGTTTGTTATGCGACTTGACAGGAAAAGCAAGAGAGCCCAAGCTTCCGTTGCGGTTGAAGTTGACAAATGAGATATAATAACATCAATCAGTTTGGGACTGTAAAAAAAACTTGATTGCTATAAAATTGAATTAAAACGATCTCACACGTTACATACGTGACTATCTGGTCTTTTTCGAGAAGTATAGCAAATCGTTCTTCCAAGTATGCTCGGGGTTGAGTCATTAACAACGTTCCTACAATTCTCCAAGGCATAAAATGTTTGGCTTCATTGGAATACTCTAGCGGTTGAATGTTTTTTAATACAACTTGATTAAAACTCTGCAAATTACATAAAATATAAATCATTCATTTAATGTTTCAACGATTAACTCACTTGCAAAGCTTGCCTTTGTAGGGCAACATCCTCATCACTGAGCAGACATGACCAGATTCGACAATATACACAAATTAAGGCAAAGCAATTGGAATACGTCTGCAAAGAGTTTCAATCATTTCGAGTGCCGATTTGCGTACTGAAGCCAATCTGTCCACAGCCAGCAATGAAGTCTCTCGCACAAAATTTGTATTGTAAATGATCAAAGGATTAATGAGAACCAGACGTTCCAGTAAGGCAATGCCGGAGGCACGTGCCAAGCCATTGTCGGAATTTAGAAAACGCTGATAGATAATTTGAGGTAAATTCTTGATTTCTGCCTCGAGATCTTCGTGACCCTCAAAACTGAAAGCATACTGAATAATACCCGGTTTTTCGAAACGGAGCTCATCTTGTTGGGCACTTGGTTCTGGAAGTGCTTCAACATCTTCATCCTCAAATTGAACAAATCGTATGCTCTCGTCGAGTATTTTATTGGTCATGGGTGAGCCCTGTTTAAGGGCCATAATTAGCACTTGGCATGCCTTGCGACGCACCGTAAAAGTTCTGTCATTAAGGGATCGAATTACTTCCCTTATAAGTCCCACCTCTCTTGGCACTTTAGAAACATCGTAACGAAAAATACTCCATTGGACTTCTGTTTGATGGAGCAGGATACGTTCAGTGAGATCGAGAGCGCGTGTTTGTATGGCAACTGCATCGTCTGCTTTGATGGCTTCTATAATGAAATCCGTACATGATTTATTACACTTGGCAAAAAGTGCTCCATCGTATTTGGCTGCATATCCAATGGCAACCTTCTCCTCCGCGCTTTTCCACTATAAGTACAAACAAATGAAAGTAAGTTTATTATTTCGTTTATTTCAATTACTTACCGCTTTGATAGGGTTCGTAACAACACACTCAATGTAGAAGTGCAAAATACGGGCCAGTATATCCGGATATTTTCCAATTAGATTGATAAAGCAATCGGAAATATGTTCACCACTTTTCATAGCACCGCCCCGTCGGCTACCACCCACAATCTGGGGGCTATCTGCATAAATGTGCATAGGAAAGGACTGTCGCAATATTAAGTGTAACGTCTCGTAAACATCGCCATTATGTTCGGTGGCTATTTCCTCGAAAAGCTCATAGCATTTAGTGTGCAACGTGGCGGCGCCTTTAAAATACAAAATGTGAAAAAGAATAAAGCATAACCGTTATTTCAGGTTTAAAGGTTCATAATTTACACATTTAAAAGTTGCAACCTAGCGATATATACTTATCGATAGACTAAGTGGTCAGTTATCTACATATGTAAATATCTACATGTGTGACGAAATTATTGCAAGACTATGAAATAATCAAATAAAACCATTAGATTATGTTTGTTTTATTGCGAAAAAATGGAGTGTTGGCGTCAACGCCTCAACTCCGAAGGATTGGTACCCGTTTGCTGTCCGCAACAGCTACAGACCGGCCAGAACATTTCGATATCATCATCGGAGGCGGCGGATTAGTGGGCACAACTTTGGCGGCAGCGCTGGCGAAGAATACAACACTTGCTAACAAGAGAGTGTTGCTATTAGAGGGAGCTCCAGAGTTTAAGGGCTTCGATTCAAGTGGCCCATACCAGAATCGAGTGTCCGCTATCAACAGAAACTCCATTGAACTGTTTAAGTCCATCGAGGCCTGGTCACTAATAGAGGCGGCACGCTTCAAACCAGTTAAACAGATGCAAGTTTGGGAGTCGCACAGTGATGCACTTATCCAATTCCAGCATGATAACTTTGCCAGTGATGTTGCCTGCATCATTGAAAATGATTTAATCCTGGATGCTGTATATGCACGTGTTAAAGATGCCGGCAATGTCCAAGTCCTGAATAAGGCGAGGATTGAGAGCGTGCAGTTGCCAAGAGATGCCACTGCTGAAGGCAATAAATCCCAACTCAAATTGCAAGACGGACGTACCTTCACATGTGACCTGCTCATTGGTGCCGATGGTGCCAATTCTATAGTTCGCAAGGAAATGGGTGTGGATGTATTCTCGTTGAACTATGAGAGCATGGGCTTGGTGGCTACTTTGGAGCTAAGCGAAGATGCCGGAGACAATACAGTGGCATGGCAGCGTTTCCTACCTAGTGGTCCAGTGGCAATGCTTCCGCTGAGCCCAAAGCAAAGTTCCTTGGTATGGAGTACATCAGTATCCCAAGCCAAACAACTGCAGGCTTTGCCGCCATCTGAGTTTGTGGATGCCTTGAACGAAGCCTTTTGCCAACAGTATCCGCGTGTCGAGTTGGCTGACAAGGCGCTGCAGGCACTCAACGCCTTCTTTGGCCACACATCAGCCCAACATCAGTTGCAGTATCCTCCTCGTGTTACTGATGTGCAGACTGGTTCTCGAGCCACCTTTCCACTTGGTTTTCTTCATGCATCTTCCTATGTTAGCAGCGGTGCTGCTTTAGTGGGTGATGCAGCTCATCGTATCCACCCACTAGCCGGTCAGGGAGTCAATTTGGGTTTCAGTGATGTGCGCTTTCTTGTTGACACACTGGCCACTGCTGTGTATGCTGGCTTTCGACTTGGTGACAAGCAACATTTGCTTAAATACGAACGAAAATGCCTGGCCAAGAATGTCCCCATTATGATTGGAGTACATGGTCTTCACTCGCTATATTCCACCGATTTTAGTCCTGTGGTTCTGCTTCGAAGTCTTGGTTTACAACTTACACAAAATTTACCACCCATCAAGAAAATGTTTATGAGAGGAGCCATGGGTTAATCACCAGCACATATTTAAATATTTATACAAATGGGGAATGTCAAGGTTATGAGTTAAATATTTTATAATCACGAGATAATATTAAAATTATCAATATCAATCAATATTGAATTAGACTTATTTATTTGTTCAGTCACACCGAAATGATCCTAATTTATATATAAATTAGGATTGCAGTTAGAATATCGAAAAGAAAACTTTGAGTTTTCAAGAGTTAAATCGAAAACATTATTCAAATCAAATGAAACGTTTCCTAAACTTCAATAGCTTTAGGTAACACAAAGGCTATACCGATTTTGCTCAATTTAGTGGAACCATTAAGAATCATATAAAATTGATTAAAAATCTTTATATTATATTTTGTCCTTCTGTTGATAACTAAGATCATAGTTATTAAAGTTATTATCAAAAAAATGGAACTATTTATTTAAAAAATCGTATAATTTTATATTGAATAAACATAAATTGCATTTTGTTAAATTTTTTAGGAATCTTGTATAGACATAGAATGTTATTGGTTCTTAGTATCAGTAAATGATAAGGAAAATTATTTGTAGAATTATTAAATTATGTGAATAACAATTTCACAATTTAGTCACAGTTTGTAAAAAAAAATGTGCTAGCGATTTAATGGGATTCTTATGGACTAGTTTGATCATTCGTTGCTTGGATTTGGTGGTTTCAAGCTTAACCTAAGCTTAACTTTGGGTAAGGCACATTTTGGCACATTTTGATGGATTAGAATCTAACCTAGGATTAGTTTACATTGATTTGGCATCATAAAAATTCATTCATTTAGCTTGGGATAAATGCTCAGAGCTCTTGATGGCTTTTTGGGCTAACCATAGAGGACAATTGGTCCAGCATATGGGCGCCTTCTTCACCGATAAAGATGTGCTCGCGATCGCTTTTTAGGCGGGCTTCGCTGTCACCAGTTGATGGTGTCTCAACATTGATTTGTTGCGAATCTTCCGTATCAGAAATGTAACCCGCTTCACCAGTATAGTGAATTGGATATAGTAAAAGAGGTGCGGCACTCAACGCGATTAGATTGCGTTGTTCGAAAGCAGAGCTCCAAGTCTTATTTGGATGCCGATCAAACATTAAGGGTAAAAATTCATCAACTGGAATGAGATTATTTAAGGGTTTAGCAGCGAGCAATTTGCGTGCACCCTCCAAGGAAATAACATAGCCCAGAGTCCAGTAGGAGTAGCCAGCGTGAACGAGACTATCGGCTCCAGCCACCCAAGGCTCTGTCTCCTCCTTTAAGCGTTTCCGTCCAAAGTAGATAAGATCATATTCTACCACACTTCTGGCCTGGTTAAGGACACGAATGGCATTGTCTTTAAAATACGGTTCAAAGCGTATATCATCCTCGAGAATCAGGACCTCTTTAAGATTTAGTTCCACCATTCGTTGCCAAATATTGTAGTGACTGAGGAAACATCCAATTTCGCCCATGGTCATGGCACGATGGTGATAAGGATCCTCGTAGCCAGGTAAAAATCGTATTCCCATCTCTTGCACTCGTTCCGCATTCAATTGCTTTCCATCTACGGCTGGAAATAGCTCCACATCTAGACCAAGTTCTTTGAAAAGTTTTTCCATTTTGTCGCGACGCTTAGGACGACGATCGAGATTGATCATGTATATATGATCAAGGGTCAGTTTACTTTTCTCTGGCAATTGAACCAGATTCTGCCAATACTCCAAAAACGGTGGAACGGCACCCAAATCACTTATCATATTGGCTCGAATATTGACCAGTTGTTGCAAATCTTGTTCTAGAGTATCGCCCGGTTCCAATGGTTGCAATATATAACCAAAGGCTAACTCATTACTAACATGAAGTGGAATACCAGAACTATTTGCTGATATGGCAAATACAATGATATCATCGGCGGTTCCTTGGTAAATGAGGCTCTGTCCCTGATTTCTTTGCATTTCCTGAAGGCGATTCCGATCAAAGGTGAGATTACGATTCCTTTTATATTTCATATCCACCAGCACGGCTGTGTGGATCATGGGGACTTGAAATACTCCCACCTTGTGGACCTGATAAATTTGTTTGTATTCATCTGTGCGCTGATAATAATAATCCTCGGTCATTCCGCACCAAAAATTGGAGTATAATCCCTCCGATAGCAACATGGGTGCCACAATTGGCAAACGAAGGCCAGTCAAAGATCTTAAAGATTCCTTCGCCGTCAACATGACATCCACATCCAAGAAGAATATAAAATCAGCCCAAATATCTCGAGCATACTCAAATGCTTCCTCTTTAAGTGCAATCACATGTTTGAAACGCGACACCGGCCAATCGTACAGTGATGTCTCATTTTGATAGCTTTGCTCATCTGTGTCAAAGGAATAGTTTACACTGTGATAGAGATCGGCGGTATGTTCCAACCATTGTTGTAGAATTTCAACGCTATTATCACTGCTGTGATCACATCGTAACCTAATGGAAAAAAACCGGGCGGCAATGAACTATCAAAATTCTAGATTTGAAAATTTGTAATTACATACCAAATGGCCACACGATCTTTGGGATAGTCAAGTTCGGCCAAATAACTAAGGAACATGGGTAACACATGGGCTTTATTTCGCACAAGGAGCGTAATTAAAACTGTAGGCAGCATATATTCATCGTCCTCTTCCATATCCTTTTCCTGCTTGAACAAGCCGAACGCAAAAGCGTAAATTAAAATTAGGCACAAAATCAATTGCTTCTCCATTGCCACGTCATTCCCAACTCTTGCCGGAGATCAAGTAGGTCATACACGCACTATCTGACGGAAGCTGCGGCGGTGTCTGCTAAACTGCTGGAGAATGCGTCTTTAATTCCCTCTTTCTAATCTATTTATAATTCCTCCATTTGATGTTGGGCAGTCACTGTCAAACTCAAGTTATTTCAATTCCATAGTTATTCTCAAACTGTGACAGCTGTTTCTGCTATCACACTGTAAACGTAGGAGCCAATGTTGTCGTTTTAACGCACGGCGATGAGGTTTAAGATATCACATATTATTAGAAGCCTAGAAATTTGGATTAAACACTTTCGGTTGATATTAATTGCAAATGCTTATGTTTGAACGTGATTTTATTGTTCGGAAGTCCTTTTTATATTAAAGCCATTAATTAATGTTCAGCTATCAGTTATATTAAAAAATTAAATGTTTATCAAATGCACGACTCAACGTCACAGGATTTCAATATTTTATGTAGCATCTTTCGTCTATCTACCATGGCTTTAACTTATTTATTTTTTTTAAAAATTATATAACAAGATAGATTTTTTGATTGTATTAAACAAGAGCTTGTTTATGGGGCTTAGCATAATTGGGAAAATTTAGTTGCAAGCCTTCTTTTGCTTCAAAGAACGTATAGGACAATGTGATAGTATCGCAGTGTTCCAGTGATGGATCTTGGGTTATTTCCGGATCGATGTAAAAGAAAACTGGCATGTCAACCTCCTCGTGGGGATTCAGCTGTTGCTCCTCAAAGCAAAAGCATTGGATTTTATTGAAATATGCTCCAGCTTCGAAGGGTATCACATTGTACGTGCTGATGCCAATTACAGGCTTATCCGTAGGATTGCGGGCAGTATAAAATGCCAGAGCAGTCTCTCCTGGCGCCACTTTAATCTCGTATTGCTGAGGTTTGAAGTTCCAGCGCATTGATGACCCAATGTCAGCGTTAAAGCGTATTTTAAGCACGCGATCCTTCACTTTCACCATGTGTTCCACTTTGTCGGCATCGTGGCCTTGCGATGTGGTGCCTCCGTAGCTATAGGCTTGGCAGAATATACTGTATAGTGGCACGGCGGCATAACTTAGGCCTACTATAAGTACTCCACCAGCAGTAATGTAGTACAAAGTTGATCTGAGGCAGAAGTTTTCGGGCTGCTTCTTCAGCCGGATCTGTGGATTTTAACCGGATACGATGGGGCAATGACTGTGACCGATTGCTTTTAAATAACTGCTGACACTGCCATCGCCCACTAGCGGAAAATAGCCTGCGCAGCATTTATATTTTGTTTTCAGAATATTATTGTTATATGTTTAAGATTTACATAGGAAGTTTTGCAATATTGACGAACAGCTGCCACAACTGGAAATTACCCAACACTCACAGTGTCGTACCAGTCAGTCTTATTTGCGACTGCTGTTAATTTATGAATGATTTAACAGTTAAATTTGGCGCCAAAATCAAGTAGTGTTTAAGGAATTTCCATTAGAACAATTTGAATATTTAAAACGTTTTGTTCGTTTTCGTACAAATGTGTGACACTTATGGTTTAGTCTTAAACTAAAAAAAATTTTAAAATGGTTTAACTTACAGGGGTTTGGATAGCCGATCTTGAAGTTTGTGTACAAAATCTCCATCAGACATCGAATAATCTTGTCGCGCGGCTGAAGATGCTCCTTAAAGTGTACATAACGAAAGACCAGCTTCAGATCATCACAAATGGTCAGAAACAACATCCATGTGGTGCGATCACTGCGATTGGCATTCAGTTCCAGCAATTTAAAAACTTTCAAAACATGCTCAATCACGTCCTGATCGAAGACTCCAAAACTCTTTGCTCCCGGAATGGTCAGAGTGAGGAAGTACGTGCAAACTGCATTTAATGCTAGCTGCAGGTTTATGCTTCTATTGAAGTTACCAGGTGCTGCTTTCAGGATATGTTCTGGAGGATTAGCCAAGCTTACTAAAGTGTATATATATGCTAAATAAGCATCGGCCGGTGAGACACTAATAAGGTTTGCCCAATTATCATAGGTATTGTTATAGCTGGGCTGGTTGGCTTCCCGAATTCTGCGAATAATCACCGACAGCTCTCGAAGCTGCGACAATTCGCTTTCCTGCTTGGATATGTGTTGGTCGCACATTGGAAGGGACCAAAATTTAACAGCTCGTTCGTGCCACACCTCATCACTAGCTTCTTCGCCACAAAGGTACTCCTCCACGTCAATCCATTGAACATTTTGGGCATAGTTAACTCTTAAATCTTGAAAAATGCGACTTAATTCCTCCGACATGTTTTGTTTACACTTCTGTTATCGATGGTTGTCAGCTGTTCGTCAATTGTCTTTGCCTTATCGATAACATCCAACAGCTGTTGCTAAACAAATTAAACTTGGCTGACATCAATGAAAAATTGATAAAGTGAAAAACTTAATTTTTAAGACGTTCAAATATGTCCACACCAAGGGAAATGTCGTCGCCCCAAATGACGGAACAATTGGACAATGAAGAAGTACGAGAGATATTGAAAAACACAACAGATTTGCGCCAGTATTCTCGACAGATTGAAAAGGAATTTAAAGAGGTGGAAAACAAATCCATTGAGGGTAAGAACTTTATACATAAATTTCAAGTTTTTGTTATCCATCTATTTGTTTCTCAACTCGCAGACTATATAGCTGAATCTCAGAACATAGCTAATCTCCATAATCAAATCAATGACTGCGACGATGTTTTGGAGCGTATGGAAAATATGTTAATGAGCTTTCAGAGTGTCTTAAACAACATTAGTACGGAAATCACACAATTGCAACGGAAATCATTGTCAATGTCACTTCAGTTAACAAATCGGCAGTCGGTTAAGGCTCAGCTTTCGCAATTTATTGAAGATATGGCCGTATCGGAGGAGATGATTAATATAATAATGGAGACACCGGTGACGGAACGCGATTTTAGTAGCCAACTAAATGTGCTTAATCACAAACTTTCGTTGGTAAAGGAGCTTAGCTTCAAGGAGTCCAAGTCCACAAATGATGTTAGCGATGTGCTTCATAAACTGCGCCTTAAAGCCATGTCCAAGATACGCAGTTATCTATTGGAACAGATCTACAAGTTTCGCAAGCCCATGACTAACTACCAAATTCCACAAAATGCCATGCTAAAGCACAAGTTTTTCTTCGAGTTCATTTTATCTAACGAACGACAGGTAGCACAGGAGATTTGCAGTGAATACATCGATACCATGAGCAAAATATATTATAGTTATTTTAAGGTGAATATCCCAGATTACTATACAACTCTGTCAGTATTAACTATAATTGGAATTCGCTTTTTAAGAGCTATTCCACACGGTTGACCGGTCTCAAATTTGAAGAATCTTGCACCAAAGACGATTTAATGGGTATCGAAGACAATGCATCGAAGGGCTTGTTTGCTAAGACAACAAGTCTAAAGCACAAGAGTACAATATTCACCATTGGCAAAAGAGGCGATATACTTAATCAACAATTGGAAGCACCCATTATAGTACCCCATGCACAGCTAAAGAATCGTGTAAGACACAATTATAATGACCTAATGGAGTGAAAGCTTCACTAATTATAATTTAAATATTCTGCAGTACACTGTTGAAGCTCTATTCCGTTCCGAACAATATGCCTTGGTGGACAATGCGTGTCGTGAATATTTGTTTGTAACCGAATTCTTTATGGTTCGCGGAGCACAGGCTCAGGATTTGTTTAATCAGATTATGGGTAAAACCTTGACATTAATGATTGTAAGTAAAGTTAATGAACTTGAAAGGCTTTTAGTTTGATATTTAATTATATTGTGTTTTGCAGAAAAATCTGGAGACATCTATGCACGATTGTTATGATACTATAGCCATGTTTCTGTGCATTCATTTAATATTTCGCTATCAGCTTATGTGCCACAAACGTTGTGTGCCGGCTCTGGATAAGTAAGTAGTATCACTGAAATCCAAATTATATTAATCTAACTTTATTTAAAATTTCTTTAGATATTGGGATTCTCTTCAGTCTGTAATTTGGCCACGCTTTGAGCATGTTTTTCGTCTTAACATACACAGTATACACGACTGTGATCCGACCAAGTTCAGTAAAGAAATGGGACCGCATTATGTAAGCTTGAGCTGCTGGCATTTATATATCTCTGCCTAGTATTCATAACTTCTATTTACTTATAGATAACTCGTCGATATGCGGAGTTTAGTGCCGCTATTGTTGGTATCTCAGAGCATTTTCCCAATGAGTTAGTCAGTCGTCTTCTGTTAGAATTGCAAAATGAAGTTGAATGCTTTATACTCCGCATGGCGGCCATTTTTCCCACACGCAAGGATCAACTAATTTATTTGATCAACAACTATGATCTTGTACTGGGTGTACTTATGGAGCATACGCGTGATAATTCCAAAGAGGCAGAAGCATTCCGTGAGCAGGTCAATGCACGAAGCGCAGATTACGTGGAGGAGATATTGGCTCCACATTTTGGTGGCATCATACAATTTGTCAAGGAGTGCGAACATTTCTTAGAGAAGGACCAAATGGACGAATTGCGAAAGCAAGAACGACGTAGCTTAGCCTTGGTAGCCAGTTTCTCAGCGAATTGGAAGAAATCGTTGGAAGAATTGAATCGTGAGGTACTTTTGTCATTCCCATCGCTGCTGACGGGGTCGCAGCTGCTCCAACTGGCATTGGCCAGCCTAGTGCAATATTATCATCGTTTTCACAAACTATTGACACCCAATGCCCGAGCCCAATTGACTAACATCCATGTGGTTATGGTGGAAATCAAAAAGTATAAGAGTAACTATTGAAGAGCACACGCACTTTTAATCGAAAGTTAAAATAAAATTTTCCAAAATATAAACATTAATTGTTGGCTTGAGTTTTGACCTTTTTTTTCTAATCTTCATCTTCAAACATCATCTCTACGAGATCTTTGTTGGAGCATCGTTCGCCATCCAAGCGTTGTGGAGATTTCCAGCGCAATAGAGTAGGCAAGAATATTAAATGTGTGTTGGGATCCTTACGGAATGGACAATTCAAATCCTTCCAGCTAAAAAAGAAAAAAAGAGACAAATGAGAACAAGATATTTTTTAAGTTCTGATAAAGACCAAAAGAATGGAATTTAAGTGCCACTGACCACAACATAAAAGCGATCAACTCTAATCAGCTATTGCCTCGTAATTGCTTTTATCATGAAAGTTCTGGATCCGTGACTTACCACAAAATTTATTTCATCACATATCCACTCATACTGATGTATGTATGTATGTACTTAAATTAATACATATATGATTACTAATACATGAATGTATGTACATGTATAATTACTAATATATGCAATGTTGTTAGTGGATTATCTGACAGTTTTAATAGTTATCCAAAATGGAGGAATGGTCAATTTTTTTCGTATAAAGATTAAAAGTGAAGTCAGTGTGGCTATAAAGATAAACAAGTGCGGTTTTATCTCAATAATCATCTGGTTATTAAGGGAGTGTCTGTGTCCCGGGTCGTTCAAAATTGAATCATAAACAAAAATTTGCTGCATACTTGCAATATCAGAAGAAAAAATGACTCAGAAAAAAGAAGTTCTTCTTAACCGAAGGCATCGTGGGCTTTCCTCGTACTACACATAATCTTTAAATCACATATTTAAGCCATGTAGCCATTTACACTCACACCAACATACAAACTTGAATATCAACTTACTATGAACGTTCACCAACATCCACATGAACAAAGTGGGAGTTTTCTGGAGCCTTCTTTAGGGCATCATGTATCACCGGCTCCGCTGAAATTGTTACGAACGGCGGTTTAGCGGTTAAGTAATTGAAAACGGCTTCCATGGTTTTTGCCCAGACACACAGATATAAACTTACCTTTGACACAATAGGGACACCAACTCAATCCGTTTTCATCTTTGCCACCGCTAAATAGTACATGCACGGAATTGTTGCCGTTCTCCAGTTCCTCCATTTTTTTGGAGAACTCTTCGTAACCCTTGACATTGTGTGTTGTGACCACCATAATTTTGCTTTTCTTTAGTGTGTTAACACAGTCCGCGAATGCGCGTCTGATAAATAAACGAGTTAGCGTTGGGGCCGACGTGTTTCTGCACTTTTAAGTAACTGCTTTATAATTCTTATCGTGACGTTTATTTATTGTTTTTTTTATCTCCTCTGACTTTGAGTGTTCTCTCTCAGTCAATGTTACCAAATTTTTTCCTGATTCTTGATTGGCCACATTAATTACCATTTATCGATAAAAATAAATAAAGTCACCACAGAAACATTCGCATTCACCTCGAACAGCTAATTTTGTAATTATATTTGTGCTGCATTATAGTTTTCGATTATGGCAACAAAATGTCGCAATTAATACGAAGCTTTTTATTATACAGGCAAAGGCTATTGCCCAGGCAGTCCTCTGTGACCGCCTACGGTATAAATTATCTTGCTGCGAAATTCTCGAAAAACTCGTTTGTTTTTCAGAAAATCAAAGGTTTGTATTGTCGGAGAATCGACTCTCCTGTACCATTTAGGTCAATTACGTATTAAAAGTTGAATGGATCCGACTCCAATGTGGAATAATTATTGTTCTCTTTGTAGAAGCGAGCGAAAGTGGTGCCCTACAGCCGTCAAGTGGCGGCTCTGGCACTGTATCCACAGATGTACGGCCAATTGGTGAGAAGATTAAGGAGAACACAAAGACCGCCAGTTATACGGCGATTATATTGGCCGGTCTCGGTGTGACGGGGATCATGTTTTATGCCATATTCCGAGAACTATTCTCACAAGAAAGTCCATGCAATGTTTATGCTCATGCTTTAAAGCGCGTTGTACAAGATCCTCGAGTGCAGGACGCAATTGGTGCCCCAATAACGGGCTTTGGCGAAACCTCAAGACGCGGACGTCGTCAGCATGTGGCCAACACCAGCTACGAGCGTAATGGTGTTCCTCATATGCGTATGCAGTTTTATGTTCAGGGTTTGCGCAACAAGGCCACAGTGCAACTGGAGTCGAGAAGGGTAAGTATATGAATTTTGTAGTACTATTGTAAACTTATTGGCTCTCAATGATTTTTAGAGTTCTACGGGCAAAATAGAGTATCGATATCTTTTTGTGCAATTGGATCATTATCCTCGAACTACAATTGTTCTGGAAGATAATCGCGCTTTAGACCCCGTTCCGGATTCATTGTCTTCCCCAACTTCTGGGTCTTCGTTTGGCAACTTGGCCCTTATGTCAAATAGCCGCGATAAGTAGAAATAGGCTATAATACTGCATGGCACTTAAATTCTTTGTATATTTTTTCTCTTATATTTATTTTGACTGACAATGGAATTCTTTTTTATTCAACTGAGGCGGACGAAACAAACCAAAAAAAAAAAACCCTTAATTAGAAGTTCTAGGATTTGTCCAATTCTTGGGCCTGGTTTTGATTTCAAAAGTTAAGTCAATTTGTTAATGCAATCGATCATTGTTATTAGATTTTGTAGAATATGCAAGCTTAACATTTAAAACCAAAATCAGGTCAAGAGTTACCTTAATTAGAACTTTTTACACAAGTAAATTGTACCTACATTTTATCAGTTATAAATGTTTGGAATATGTCCGCGTTTATTTAATAAATATGTAAATAATTTATGCGATTGTGTCACATCTATTCACTTTTAACAAGTGGCACACGTCTTTTTCATTATAATTTCTGGAGTTTATTCAATCAAGTGTTTTTTTTAAAGTAATTTAATTATATATTTATTCGCCAATCGAGAAGTTATCCATCTCTAGAATGGCGCCCGATTGGTGTCAGTAGAGCTTCTTCCAGGGTATTATCTCCCAGGATCGTATAATATGACGTCCAAAGAGAAAATCTTTCAATTTATTCATAATGTAAAAGGATATACCAAAGAATGATGCGAAATATAACCAGAACTGTCCGAGACGCTCCCAAATACTGAGATGATAACGAGCAGGCACTTGAAGTATATCTACTTCCACTTTAATCTGTAGACCCGGTTCAAATTGTGGTGAAGTATTGTGTTCATAGATTTCCTGTATGGCCAATTGAAAATATGCTGGATTGGCTTTAACTTGGGCCAGTAAGGATTCCATTTTATATTGGGAAATGTCTGTGCTATTGGAGTTGCCAAACTGCACAGCACGAAAATGTGTCTTAATATTTCGACCAGGAAAGGGGCAGGTGAATTCCACATACTGCTTAAGTTGCAGTTCGCCTTTTAGGTGAATGCGTCCGTTGCGTATATTTGGCACCTGAAGCTGATGGGCCAAGACTGCAGGCGGAGAAAGAGGACATTTATGCTGCAATTCTGCCTGGAAGAAGAGCAATACTTGTAGCTGTTCCAAAGCAAATTCCAGATCCTGCAACTCTAAGTGGAAATGTGCCCGATCCGTAACCGTGTCATGATCGACATCTTCGGTCCAGTATTTGCTGTTAGCACAGCTATTTGTAAAGGAACTCATCTGGGCATTGAAATCGCTGAAACTGCTGCAGGCTACCAATGATGAAGATGCCGTTTTGGCCACAAAAATATACTGATAGTCAAACTTCACATTCGGCTGCTCGTATAATACACGGGACTCGGATATTCCAGAGTATGGACTGAGCAAAGACACGAGCAGAACAGGCAGCATCACAGACAAAGTAATAAACATGAGCACCAGCAATGAAGCCATGGAACACAATGAGTTCTTATATACAATGGCTGTATTGGTTGCATGCAGCGGTATAAATCTCATTTTTAATTAATATTTTTGTAGTATTATTAAATTTTGGAAAACCTTCAAACTTTCTTGTTGGCACAATTATGACAAACGGTTGTCTTGGTGATGAGAATTCAAAACAGTTGAAAACGTTAGATATCGCACTGTGGCGCCGCCAAGCATGTTTGCTTTTCAGCAGTATGACCAGGTTTTTTTTTTAAATAGTTCATATTCAAAATATTCTTACAGGCTTGTACAATTCGTTAAAGGTCCAGATCAATACTGATAAGTTCAAGAACTGCACGTTGATTAAAATAAATAGAAACGGAATTGATTCCGAAATTTCTAACGACCAAAACTTAAATCGTATTTAGTTAACAACTTTTCTTTACCCGTAATAACAGTCTACAGGGGGGATGTAAATACTAATTTTAAAATAAAGTAGGTATTATTTAATCAAGCTATTTCTTATCTAACGGGAAACCCTTACTACTTCCTACCTATGTTTGGCTCAAAATGTCATTATATAATTTATGGATATAGCTATAGGGCTGAGTAGTGACTGAAAATTGAGTACTATCGCATTGTCTACTTTCGAAAAACAAAAAGCTGGAAAAATATCTGACGCTGGTTTACTTATACATATACATATTCACCAAATGCTTCCGCTTCAAAACAAGATGCACTAAATCGCTTTATTAGAACTGCCTACACCACGTTCCACTGAGACACATCCGTTCCGCGCAATAAGTCGATACATAAAAAGTATTGATTACACATAATTATAGGATTTCGATATAATGCAATGGCAGGAAAAAGAGAAATGTAAACTTGCCAAGGAGCTAAAAACAAAAAGAAAAGGGCACACAACTTAACCAACATTTGCTCACAATTAAGACCGCCAACTGGTTTTGACATAGTCACAGCCTTGAAGCACTTTCGTGTGCACCACATAAAAATCGGAAGTTAAGTTGCAGTTTTAAGTTTAATGAGCTTATTTTAAAGAGTGTTGAAAGCACAATACAAAAGCCAAAAAGGAAAGTTACCATCGAAAAACAATGAGGATTAATACCCATTGTTTCCGTTTTTTCATACAACAACATTAGCATAAAAAATTTATGTATACTTACAAGAATATTTCATATGAGATAATATTATATCTTTAAATTATATCTTTAGCCATATCTATCAATATTATCTTACAGTTTACTTTTGTTTTAATCTCAAACAAATACTTTCGTCAAAAACTAAAAATAAATTTTCTCCATATTCAACAATACAGTTTTAATTTACTCTTTAAAATTTAGATAAACTGTATCATAAAATTGTCTTCGTATGTATTTATAAAAATTTAATATTTATTTATAGATTTTTAACGATTCAAATATTTTTTTTTACAATTTTTTGACACCCTAACCTCTATGTGTTCCCCTAACTTTTTTATTTAGTTTCAAAAACAAGATTAAACATACTAAATCTTAAACAAACGTGTCTTCAATTTAAAACGTAAGCCAAATTATATTGGTTATTACAAGTAGCAACAAATAGTTATATAAAAATCAATTGTGTTTTAAAATGTTTTTTTATATTTCCAAATTATTATTAACTTATTTACTAAATAACTTATTTAGTTATTTACTTATTTATTCGCTTGTCTTAGCGATTCTTGTGTCCTTTAGTCGTTCACATGTCAAGAAATGTTTTCTAACATTTTCATGTGTTGGAGTATTATACTTTTTTAAGCAGTTCTTTTTGTTATTTCAGTTGAGACAGCGTGACCTGTCAGTTTAGTTTAGTTTTGCAAGTTATCTGTAGTATGTACATAAATTTTTTGATTTGTTCTTTGACTTTTGTTGTGACACATACAACACTGCCAGAAATATTAAAAATGTGTGGTAAAAATGATGGACATATATGTCAGATATAAGAAAAAGCAGTTAAGAAAATGATGAATAAATAAATGAAACAACAATATTTGACAGTTACACTCTCTGATTAGTTTGACAGTTAGACAGTGTTTCGACGTGTAACTACAATTAGTTTGACTGATTCCATGTGCCAAATCAAGCTGCCCAGTGGCATCCTTATACTTTAAGCTTGAGGCAAAACAAAAAGATACAAAAAAAAAACAAATAAAAAAAATCAATAATTTACTCTTCCTTTTTTCCGCTCTTTTGTTGCATTCGCTTTTATCTGTCCCCTGCATTGCCACGCCATTCATAAGAAAAAAGACTTCAATATAGGATGTATATACCCAAGATGGCGAGCAGACATTTCAAATTCAGAGCACGGGTCCACGGGTGAATGCCAGCACTGTGCCCATATATCCTTTTTCAGCGAAATTTCAGCTTTCACTCGTTTCGCCTACGTGACTGTGTTGCCGCCAATTGGAGTGGGTAGCAGGAGCAGTAGCTGTTGAAGTGGCAAATTCGCACAGCATGGAAAAGAGACACTGTGGATGGTTTGCCGGTAGAGATGGGGATGTGAGTGGGCAGCAGAAAGTAGCAGTTTATTAGGCTCACCAAATTAACATGGGACTACTAATGACATTTTTGGTAAAACTATATAAAGGTGAGCTTGAAGTTTTATAAAAGAATATTAAATATAACAAATGAATTTTTGTCAGAATAAATATCGAAACTTAAGTTCAAAACCTGAAAATACAAAAATGTTTAAAATTGTCAGGCAACCAAAAAAGTATGCTATAATAAATTTCAATAAAGTTAAAAAATGAATATCATCAAATTTATGATAGTTAAATTGAGCATTAATAAAGTACTTTTTTAGTTTCAAGAGTTTTCAAATTTTTAATGAGAAAAAATCCGTAATTTCTTTGATTTTTTTATTTTAAAAATTACAACGCCTGCGCGGATTTATTTCCACCCCATCTTTTTATATGTAAACTTGGATGCTGGAAAAAAGGGGAAATGTATTTTGAGTGTCAGGTTCTGTACATTTTTTTTTTATTATTGTTCACCATTTCTTTTTGTTTGGGTCCCATAGGAAATCAAAAGGAAAAGCGTACTGCTCTGTTAAATTTACTATATAATATTCACATTCATGCATATACTATGAGTAGTGTGCAGATATTCATAGTTCATGGGTCTGGTATATAGAAATTCCCCTTATAACACTCAAGTGGAAATGTGTTACATCCCTAATGCAAACACACTCAGAATACTTCCAAAGGGGGTTTGGGTAGAAGAGTGACTCAAGGATTGCTGGTTATATCCTTGCACCCACACCCGTCATTCTACACTATATATTTGACAATCCAGCCGCAAGCATATGTTACCCGATAATTTGCCGAAAGTTTTAATGAAAGACATGGGAGTCATTTTTCCTTTCGTTCTCTCTTCTTCTTCTCTTCCTATCTTACTCCATACTCATACTCTGTCCCTCTCTCTCTTTCTCTCTTTCCCTCTCTCTGTGTGTCTATATCTTTGTTTCTGTTATGCGTATGTGCCTGTGTGGGTGAGTAAATATCATTGTGTTAGTGTCTTGGCTTTGTCGCCATTTTGTGTCTGTGTTGAAGCAATTTTGATGAGCTTGAGAAAAGTTATTGTATGTCGGTGGATGGGTTGTCTAATGTGTGTGTGTGTGTGTGTGTTTTAGACTGTTGATGTGTGGGTGTGCCAGTTTGGGTCCATATAATTTTCATTTTATAAATGACAATTGCAGAAATGAGTTAGCAGAGTGTCTATTGTGCTGCAGGCAACTGTAATCACGCCATATCTGTTGAAAGTTTGGAATGCTTTCACAACTGCTGGCTATCATTCAAATAATAATAATTTTTCATTGCATTTTATCAGCTTAACATCGATTTAGTTAAATCTTTTCTCTTTAACTAAAAATATGTCTATACAGATGTATTTAAAAGTTAAAAATATTGCCAAATTTTATTATTGCTTTTAAAATATTCTTTTATTCTTCGTACTTTAGACTATACTTTGATTTAATGACTTTCATCCTTTCAATTGGGTTAATAATTTATCTAATAATATAAATAATCCATGCACTTTCATATAAGAAGTTGTTATTTTTGTTGTTTCTTTTAAATAAAGTAATAGAAAGACAAAGTAAAGTTTTATAAATTGAACATTTTATTTTAAATATATTGTTGCAATAACATTTCTTTGGAATTATTTTCCTTATTAAAAATATTTGAGAAAATTATCTTAATTTAATTATCTTAATATTAATTCTACCAATATGCTGCTAAGAACTAGATTGTCTATTAAATTCTTATATTATTTAAGGTTAAAGTTTTTAATTCTTAGTATTAACTGTAATTTTCACCCGAATGAAAAATTTATATAAGTTTTTACAATATTTTCAACGATTTTTCCTGAATGAAAATTTATGTAAACTTTTACAATATCTTTTATGTTACAATATCTAATGTAATTTTTCAAATTGCAAACAAGTGTTACAAATATAGCTTGTATATCTATCTTCCTTGAATTATGGTAATTGTTTAATGTAATGACGAGTAATGTATTCACAAAATTCCAAAATTAATTTTTTCAGTCGCAGAAACAGATTGAAAGTATATATACAGATTTTAGAGTATATAAACTTTTGATCATATTGTTAACCCTTTCTTTATCTTGTAATTGTTAGACACTGTGATACTAAGATATCTTAACTTGACCTGCATAAATAATGCAAATAAATCGCTATACTCGTATACATATATACATGCAATCTAGCATAAACCGTCTCACTTTCAGATCTCGTGTGGCAACGACTATGCGACAGATACTACATAGTGTGTCATGCAAAAATAAACCACTGAAGTTTGTTTCGCAATTTCAGTTCTCTCTGCTTTTTTTTTTTTTTTTGGTTTTGTTTTGCTGATGGATTCAAGCGCCATGTTGTTGGTAATAAGCGCAAAACTTTGACAGTTTGTTATCCGCATTTGCTTCTGGGTATTTTGCATTTTTTTATTCTCTCACAATTTTTTCCCTTCTTTCCCCCAGCGAGTACCTGTTAAATTTTTATTTTTTTCGCTTTTTTTTTTTTTGGAAAGTGACAGGAACAACGAGGCACTTTCCAAACGGCAACTGTTCATCCGGGATCCAAAGTCCAACGGTGCCTGACGGAATGTGAGTGAAAAATAGGAATGGGAATCGACCAGAACCAAAGAAATTAGAGCAGGAAGAGCCCTTTAAACATGTGCATGTAATTTGCGGTTTTCCAAAAAAACAAAACAAATGAGAGAAAAAAACATTTTAGTTATATTTCCATTGTGTGTGTGTGTATGTGTGTGTAATACTTTTCTCACCTTTTTTCCAGTACATTGTGACGGATGTTGCACTCGTGTTATATTCCTTTTTGTTTCGTCTGCTGTAATTATAGTTTAAGAGTTTTTTATTAAAGGATATGGAAAACGCATGTCTGCGGTTTTTTT